>OY720419.1:66198941-67448941 GCA_963082815.1 Melanotus villosus | reverse complement strand
CCCTTTCGTTTCTTTCTCCGAGTCCGTATCTGTTTATGTATTCCTCATTGTCTTCCAAACTATTGCTTTCTCTGAATTTCGCATTGCAGTCTTCTATGATAAGCGTAAAAGTTTTCCCTTTAATCGGTTGTTTTAGTGCTGTTATAATCTGGTCGTAGAACTGCTGGATTACTTCTTCCTTATATGTTCCTGTGAGAGCAGAGACTTGAATTATTTTTATGTTGTTTGTTTTATTAAGTTTCATCGCTATGTATTCCACTCTGTCTGATATAGGTTTTCATACTATAAAGCCTACTCCAGTATAGCTTTCATTTCCTTTTCCCTTTCCTTTTGTGTAATAGTAACTGTGTTATTTTAAATGTACTTACATGTTTATGAAATCAAAATGCTAGTAACCACAACACAAAATTTTACGAATATTGTTTTAACATATTATTTATTAGGTATTACTGTTTTCTATACTTATACATAAACAGTGAACATTGTACTCTAATGGTCCTTTATAACTTGAAAAAATAATACATACATATATCTAATGTACCTAAGTTAGCAGTATTTTGTTTATATCAAATCAGCAATACCCTATGTAAAAAATGTTGTAAAGGGCATCATTACCTTGCAACGCAATTAAAGCAGTACCGTAACAATCTTAGTCTTTGCACGTAATATCTTGCATTAAGATAATAATGTGATATAGTTATGGAGCAAATGATTAAGTAAAAAGCTACTAAAAGTTTCTGAAGGTAAAGAAAAGTGTCATTTAAACGCTGTGTCACGCATGGAATCGAGCAGCTCGCCCCGAGCGAACCATTTGGGAACATCTGGGGCCCCTAAGATTCACAAAATAGCGCACACAGTGCGGCATCTTCCTCACATCCGCATCGTGACGCTAGTAAACAAGGACGCGAATTAAAAAGACGTGCATTTTTGAAAAGTTCGTATATATTCAACGTGGCCCTTATCTTGCCATTGTAGCAGCAATGGAACGTTTATGTTGCTAGCCGAAAGCGTGATTGCTTCACTCACACGTTCCTTGTCTTTCACATTTCCATCTTGTCTTATTTTCCATTTACGTTTTGCATCAAATTGAACCGGGATGCCTTACAAAGCGTCGAAAAGTTTGTCCTTAGTTTTTTTCTCCAGCTACCTCAAAACTGTTGGCTGCAGAACAACGATGAAACTACGTGATTTAATTCTACCCTTTATATACAGTAAATTAGAAAACCGCACAGCCAACTAAGTTCTGTTTCATTTTGTGGTTTTAATTAAACGTAGCACTTAACGTTCCGTTTCAAATAATTATGTATCCAGATGTCACTACTTATGGGTTTCTTAAAATTTTTAAATAATGATCCTTAAGTTCATCGTTACATCGTTATTGCTGTCGCTATGAGTTTCAGCTCCCCATTTTCATAAATTAACTCAAGATCAAAATATCTCACAGCCCCTTTCTTAGGCGGTTTTAGTTTTAGAATCAATTATGTTTCACAAACCTTACTCTTAAACTTACTCTTAATCTTTTAAACAATTTTCTTCATAACAAACATAGGTAAAACTAACCAATTAATCTGAACTAGTAATGATAAATTTAATAAATTTTTTAAATTGTTTCGAAGTACCTACGTTTTGGTAAAGTAAAATTCACATACGAACGTAGGATACTTTATCATTGCATATGAAAGCATTATATTTTGAAGTCGATAATATGAGTATATGTTGCAAATTAATAAATAGAAAAAAGTGGAAAATCAAATTCGTTAAGCGTAATAGGTAGAGCACCTTTCTTAGGGATGGTCCTTTCAACTTTTCAATAAATTCAAGTTCTAGAAATTTTCCTTGGTAATCTTTGTTAATACAATTGTTTCCAAAGTAAATATGGCCCTAGAAACTGTTTAACAAAATAAGAAGGAATTAAAAATAGATGTTACTGTAGTCCATCTGCAAATTTATTACAAATTTAGCAACATATTTAATATAAGAAATGTCGATGAAGGTACAACGTTTTTCAATAATGAAATGAAAAAGTGTAGAAACAAGTCGCGTAACCCTTTACAGAAAACTTATACACTTGGTGTATGGAATTATACCTTTTAGGGATCTCTTGAGAAAATGAAATAAACAACAGCGCAGTTAACGCTGTATCATTTTGCCATATATCATGTTCATCTCTAATTAGAATTCATTGCTAGCGGATGCGTTGTGACGAGGCTGCGCACTGTCTTCGCACAGAACCCCATTATGATAAATGACTGAAGGTTTAATTGATATTTATGACCGAAACCACTGGGTATTGGTTTTTATTGAGAGAAAGAATTTCTGCATTACCTTGCCCTTGGATTAATTCGTGATTACCCGAAACTAAGACCTCAAACTGTCCACTGATTATTATCGATTAGTTACGGACATTATCAGACAGATAATTACGTTAGTGGTTGCGGACATCAATGAATTTATTAATTAATTCCGTTGATACGATTCGGCGTGAAGTGGAATCCAATCAGACTGGAACGATATTTTATTATTGATTTTAAAAAGGTAGATTAAGTTTTGTGTCGCTAAACAAATCATATATTCAACAAAACTTGAAAAATGATCATATTAGAGCTTTCCTATAATTTATTTTATATAATCAAAACTTAATAATAGTTCATAGATTCTCGCATTTTTATTCTTCACAAACGGAAGGAAACAAATTTAAAACATAATTTAAAAAGTATTGGTAAAGTTTGATACTAAGAAAATTCTTGTCATGAACCGACATTTTTCAATACCTACACATTCAATTTTGCTATTATTATCAACTTTTAATTTATTATAAATTTTACTATACTCACTCGAAGAAAAAATGCAATACAATAATATATGTATTATATACGGTTCAGGTAGATGTAGCAACAATTATTATTTACGTATTAAAGTAGAAAATTGGAACTTTACAGGACGAGTAGGGCGCCTGCGAGTCATGTAAAGACAGTCTTCTTGCGTGTGTTTTACCTGCACCTGCAACTGCAAACATCATGTTCTCCATGGTAGAGCACCAAACAAAGTACTTTGATACTTTACCGGACTCGTCGACTCATGTCGAAAGAGTCATGAAAGTGACGGCTTTGCTGATAGTACGAGTAGGTATTTCATCTATAATAAAACCTGATCAATCTTCATTATTAACCAAACCACAACAAAAATGCGTACATAAAATATAAAATCAAAAAATACTGCTTCAGCTCACTGGACTTTTACATAACAAAAGGCATCTTATAAAATCATTTTACCACCAAATCAAGCCTTGACTTGTCGTTTGACCACATCCATGTATTGGTTGGTATTGGTTAACTTACACTCCCAGATTTATCAAAGAATTAAACCACCCACTTTAACAAAAAAAAAAGAAATCGTGCTGACTTGATAAACCTACATACACCATTAATTACGGATGAGGGTATTGAATCGGAAACCGGACACCTTATTAAGGCAATTCAGAAAACCGCGTGGAAAGCTAGGCCAGAGATGGTAACAACTGATACAGCCGGTTATTGCTCTGACTACATCAATATAAAAGTACTCGAGAAAAGAAAGCTAAGAAAATGCTGGCAAATAACAACGGCAACGGAAGACAAGAGGAATCTCTATAACGCAATCATTGAACTAAAAGAACATTTAAGAGAAAACAGAAATCATTGCTCCAAAAAATTCTTAGAAAACCTATCCCATCGAAGGCTACGGACTATTCGTTATGGAAGATCACCAAAAGAATAAAAAACGCCCAAAGTAATAATTCTCCTGAAGGAAAAGAAATGGCGATTGGGCTAGAAACGACCACGTAAAACTCCAAGGGTTCTGTGAACACCTAAGCCAAGTGTTCAAACCCTTTCCTTTTTCGGTACCATCTCGCTACCATTGAACAAACCTACCCTAGAGTCGTAATAATTAAAGATGATCTTGAAAAGAAGAGATACTGTACGGCTGCTTTCATTGACATGACGCAGTTCTTTGATAAGATTTGGCAGGATGGTTTGATTTATAAAATCTTCCCATGTGTCTTTCATACATTTCTTGGATTATTGCTAAAGTTGTTCATTAATTTTAGTATTTTCAGAGCTTCCCAGAGTTTTTGTTGTGGAATTGTATCATAAGCCTTTTCGAGATCTATAAAGGCAACGTGTAGTTCTTCTCCTACTGAGATTCTTTTTTCTGCAATTTGTTGTGAGATGAATAGATTGTCCACAGTTGATCGTTCGGAAATAAATCCATTTTGTTGTTCACTGACTTTATCAGCCATATTGTTATTTAGTTTGCCGTTTAATATTTTACCAAATAGGCGAGCCATACTACTGATGATGCTAAGTTCCCTATAATATGCCGGTGTTTTTCTGTCTCCTCTTTTAAAGATTGACACAACGTGAATTAGTTTCCATTCCCGATGCATTGTACCATGAGATCGAAAAAAAAAATGATTCTGAGCAGGCCTTGACTAGTACAACACGATTGGCTACACTGGTTCTAGAATGCCTATGAATTATAATGTGACAGTGACATTTCAAATGTAAGTCAGTTTTGCAATCTTGTTTCCAGAATTATTTAAGTTTATCGTTGTAATACTAGTGAAGGATCACATTTTGAACACCTACTCTAACATGTACTCATCTTAGTTTTCAGTTTGTTCCCTAAATAAATACTGTTTTGTGTTTTAATTTATTTGACATTTATTAACCTCTAACTTACTGCCACATTTTGAAATCAGTCTTGCCAATCGTGTTGTACTAGTCAAGGCCTGCTCAGAATCATCTTTTTTTCGATCTCATGGTATTATGTTTACAGCAATTATTCATTAATCTTGTCGTTCTATCAATAATTTCCTCTCCTTCGTATTTCATTACATATATTCATTTTCATTTCATTTCATTCTACCGGTATATTACCTGCACCTGGGGACCTACCATTTTTCATTCTTTTTAGTTGCGATATTACTTCTTCGTTTGTTATAGTTATATAATTGTTTTGTGTTTGATTTAATTCTACTACTGGTGTGTCATTTTGGTAGTAACGGTTCTCTGTCAATAACTTTGTATAGTAATTTTCCCATTCATTAATGTTAATTGGATTAAACCTCTTACTTGTCTCATTTAGTTTCATATTCTTAATGGTTCTCCATGCCTCCGTAGATCTTGCTCTACTTATTAATATTATTCAATTTGATTACATTTTTGCTGCCAATACTGATTCTTGAATTCTTTCATTTTTCTTTTTAAATTCCTATTTTTTATTTTATATGTTTCCCGTTTTTCATCATTTCTTGGTGCTAACCACTCCTGGAAGCTTTTATTATTTTCTTGTATTTCCTCTTCTATCTCTTCTGTAAACCAAGGGGTTTCCTCTCTATTTTTCTTATGGGGAATCGAACCTAAAGCTTGCATTGTTGCTGCGTGCAAAGCTGTTTTGATGTTCTCATATTCAGTTTCTTTGTGTTCATTTGTTGATAGTTTATCCAGTTCTATTTGAAGTCCATTTTGATATAAATACTGAATACTGGACTGTTGTAGTAACTATATGTCTTATATTTATGTGTATTTTTGCTTTCTTTGTGAGTGTTCTGTTGTTTGTTGGTTTCTATTTATTGTAAACCCTTTTTGGCGTTTTGTAATGGATATATTAGTTTAGCTTCTGAGCAATTTTAACCCCTTTTAACTCAGTAGTCTTGCCATTTAATCTTTGTCCTTTGTTTTGTAATCAAATAGTGTATTATAGATTTTTGTTGTAAGCTTGGTCTAGCCCATGTGTATCGATGAATTATTTTATGTTTAAAAACCCATTCATGATCTTTATTTCATATCGTTAGCTAAATTCTATTAACATTTCTCCTGAATTGTTGACAACCAGTTCTCAAAATTGACCAACTTCGTCCGCCATTTTTGATCCTACTCTGGCACTTATATCGCCTGTTAGAATGACTTCTTGGTTATTTTGTAAGTATTCTTTCTACCACATTCATTAATTGTTCATAGAATTCGGTTGTTATTTGTTGTACCGAGTCGTCTATAGGTGCGCAAGCAGCAATTATTGTAGTAACGTATCATAATTTTTTATGTTTTGTTTTTGTTTTTTGTGTACAAAAATGGAGACACCAGTCGCTGCTCTCTGGGACTTATTAACACCTGTCAAAAAGTGTACGTAATTTGCTAGTTCTTCCTTTTCCTTTTTTCTTGGTTTCTGTCAGTATAGCAATATCCACCCTACTCTGGTCTAGGAAAAACAATATCTCCTGTAATTTGTTTGTTAGTCCTTGAACGTTCCAATTTACCAATCTCATCGTCCGTTTCCTTGCTAAAATTATTCTTAACTTGTTTCTAGTCCAGTTCCAAGACTGATTGTCGGTATTTTTTAGCAAAATTTTCATTTTTCTAGTCGATGGGGTGCTGACTCCCAAATCCCATTTCTAGGAGGACCAGGCTTTTATGTTAGGAGGTGATTCTTTAGCCGAAAGGATTCGGTTTTCAGGCGCCGAATATTCGCCTCTCGTCCTTCCTCGTTTGCTACAGTCTATTACGACTACAGTCAGGAAACACTGCAAGAAAGTGAGGATAGGACTGGTTGACAGAGCCGCTAAAGTAATTATTCGCATTATCGAGACCGTATCTCCCCCTTTTTCTTCAACACCACCTAAATAAAATTAAAATTTGGCTCAAACTATGGCATATAATACGCTCCGTAAAGGGACGTGCCGAGCAGTGCAACTGTGTAATACTGCTATTCATGAAAGAGACGAAATCAAATACCTAGGTTTTCATCTTTGATAAAAAACTAATATGGAGTAAACACATCTGGAACAAAACAACTAAGCTTGGACTTCAATATCGCAAAATGTATTGATTAATGGGCCGAAACTCGCACTAATCTATGGAAAATAAGAAGCTCTTGCTTTATAAGGCGATTCTAAAACCGATGTGAACCTACGGCGAGAACATACATCCTAACGCCCTGACTAAGAACTAAGAACCTCAAATGAAAAGGCTTAAACGACTTGATGCATTAGACTTTCCTCGAACAATCTGAACTTGTTTCTTATGTGACATTTTGCAACTAATAATAATAATAATTAACCTAGAGTAACATGTTTTGTTGTATGTATATGTATCTTTGTCACGCCAGCATTTTCATGCTTTCATTGTTTACATAACTATTGCTTATTACCATTAAGGCAGATTGTAATATTCCATGGGTGTTAAATAAAAAAAAGATAACAAAAAAGGTTAGTTTGTCGAAAATCTATGTACACTACAATGGGTTCTACTTTGAATGATACCACGCTATTTTTCACTGAATTCGTTTTTAGCTGTTCGATGGTTTCGCTAAAATACGAGCCTACTACGATCACAAATAAATTTAAAAATTATAAAACGTATGTTTATTGGATAATGTTATTTAGAAAAGCTTAGATGAAACAAACAATGATTGAAAATTATACACATCATTGCGATAGGCGATTGAAGATTTCCTGTCTTACAAAAACTTGATTAGAATTACACACTAAGACTAAACCTGCAGATTTTACACAAAATATAGCAAGCGGCTTTCAAAGTCATAACCTAAAATGTTTTCAAATTAACAAGCTCAATTTACAACACGTGATGTATACCTAGGCATAGCATTAGTTATATTTACTGGAGCCAAACTCAGAGAGATCTGATTGCATGTATTAGTTTAAGTGGTTAATCAACTATAAAATCGTATAAACTTAAACTAAAATAGCTAATTTATACAACAGAATTTATAAAAATTAGAGTAGAGTCGAATTCTTCTTCTAGTGGTGGTTATTCGTTCCGGACGTTGCACGGAAAAGTCCTGTAGTGGTCAGGGAGAACCATTTTCTTAAGTTCTGTACCCATAAGGTTCCTCTTCTATCTGGACCTGTTTTTCCATATTCTTTTCCCTGCAAAATAAGCTGTAGTAGGCGGTAGCGTTGTTCATTCTTCATAATGTGGCCCAAGTACTCGAGCCTTTTCACATTAAAAAGTATTTCGCATTCTTTATCCATTTTACGTAAGACCTCAGCGTTGATAATTCGGTTTATCCAGGAGATTCTCAGTATTTGCCGGTTCGAAAGCCTCGAGTCTCTTCATGGATGCCTCAGTCAATGTTTAAAATTCATCTCCATAAAAGAGGACTGAAAACACATAGCGTCGGAGTAATCATAACAAAATCAATTTGGTTTCTAATGATATGATTAGGGCCATCTTGGGGCGACATCCAAGTGTATAGTCGAATTACAGGTATTTTTATGGACTCTGATTTAAGTGGCACTTTGCCTTTAAATTACTCATGTTTTGAAAAGTGCACTTTTCCAAACACTTGGATTGGGCCATCCTTGCTACATGGGGAGTTAACTGCTTGAGGTTTTACTCTATACGAGATTTGCAGAATTATTTTGAATAACAAATAAAATAAGCACACAAAAGGCAAAAAAGATGAATGCAAAGTTAACACAAATAAAAAAACATAGTTATAATTAGCAAGTCTTACTATAGTCCTGAAACTAGTTCCAAGTTTACAATAATAAATAAATTTTACTACATCAAAATCGTAGTGGCCATTGTTACAACGCAGGACATAACTTTTTTAAGAACTACATTAAAGATAAAATTTTCTTAAGAATATATCGAACATTTAAATTATAGCAGAAAATTAAAATTAGAATTTTAACGTGACGCCCTGTGTCTCTTTTAATATTAACTTTTGAATTAAGGTACTCCTAAAGAAATCGGAATATTTTAACCCCAATTACTTATGGACCACCGGACCACCCCATATATATCAAGTGATCCAATTTAAAGTCATCCGCAAATTGCTATGGAATTAAAACTCATGTCTAAGCTAGATTCAGCAAATACCGTGTTGACAAGATGCAAAACAAATAACATAATAACCTTAAATTTCTCAATTACTGCGTTCATACGGCTTGCTGGCGCCTATGTAAGCACGCGCTTGATCACTTCCGGCATCGTTTGAAGGTTACCTGCTAAATCAAGTTTGATATTTTCAATTTCCTAATCTTCTTTCAAAACTTCCTCGGCTTTAATCATTTTTATCTGGAATGCCTGTCAAAACAAACGGGTGTAGTATTTCCTAAATCTTGGTACAACATAACTGTTAATTCCATGGCATTCCAAGGGTGACTTTAAATTTGATTACTTAACATAACACTTTATTGCTTAAAAAGAGTGATTATTAACCATATTCATTAAGACGAGACAACAAGATCGCCCTTTTGGTTTGGGAATATTACCGTAACTTAAATAAAAAGTCAGAAAAGTAAATGGTTTTATAATTTTCATAAGTAACATTAATTTATAATTTGATTATTACGCCGCTATTCTTAAAGCGACATCATATATTCCTTTGTTGCTTATCTCTTAAGTGCTTCTGCTGCTCTAGTGCATATGAAACTTAAAGTAACTGCAGTTTAGTAGCAGCAGGAAATTGCATTATTTTAATTTCTTGCAGCCTCTAGTTTCCGGGGTTACACTTTAAAAATTTAAAATGGCGAAATATCATCATCTGGTGGGCAATAAAATCATAAATTGCTTGCACTCGCACAAACATATAATTTAGCCTGCAAACAAGGTTGAACTTCTCATTTAATCAACTTATTGTTTAAAGTTTCTTATTCTACAACTAGTTTATCAGGCCGTTATTAAAACTTTTAATTATATCCCGTTAAAAGTTGTCTGTTGTTTTGCGTTGCTGTTTTAAGTTTATTCCCGATGTTTTATATTAGAGTTTGCTGAAGGATGTGTTTTCGGTTTTATTGTCAAATTGTTATAAATTATGCGAGAACAAATTTTAAAGATAAGTTTCAGAGAATCAGCGTATATATGAAAGAATATCGTTAAAAAGAATGGAATCTATCACCAACAGGCTTGGTGTTATATAAAAGTAATGTATGATAGCAATGCGTCATAAACAAGCAGCTGGGGCTATTTATCATTCTTAGATTTGCAGTGCATTATGTGCAGTGAACTGAAAAACCGACTGTAATGCTTATAAATTATCAAAATACCGACGAGCGTTTGCAGGCGGTACAACCACTTCTAAATTGTTCACCAACGTGTTTGTATTAAAAATGGCAGGATAATGTTTAACCTTCGATAAATTTTCGACGCTGGGATGGTACTAACTTTCATGATTATAGATCGATTCTGCTAAGTAAATATTTGTATTTTATAAAATATTAATGCGGTGCGAAACAATATATTGAAAATTAAATGCAATCAGAACACCACTCTCGTTTTCATTTAAGATGTAAATTTAATACAGTCGATTTTTGTCACATAATTTAGAAAATTCTTGGCTATAATTTTTAAATGCATATAAATACATATGTATACGGTGTTAGTAAATGAATTTATACAGGTGAAACTAGGGATAAAATATTATATTTGAGCCAAACACACCTTAACCCAAAATTCCATGCCTACTGAGCGAAATTATTTTTTTTAAATAGGGACTTTTGCGAGTGCTTGGTAAACATTTTGTACTAACATAGCATATCCCGCCCTCTTGTAACCGTGGGTGATCAGGTGAGTTGCTCAACTTATGCACTATGACTAAATTTTACTTTCTCTTAACGTAGGCCATTGTTTCCGTTGCTTGGCCAGTTCTTTCTTCAGTCCAGGTTTTATCTTTTTCTTTGAGTAATTCTGTAACACTTTTGTTTCAGGTGGTTCTTGGTTTTTACTTTCTGTTTATCCGTTGTGGGTTTGCTCTTCATATTTTTGTGATTTGTTTATTTTCGCCCATCCTTTCAAGGTTGCCAAACCACTTTAACTGTTTTTCTGTTCTCTTAAATATTTCCTTGCTGCTTAAGAAAGATTTATTTAGAATTCGTTTCCTTGTACGGTCATCATGGCTGAAAACTAACGGCCTTCAGTCCCCGGCAGCCCTTACGTGGGCAGAGGGTGCTAAGAATCCCCGGGTCAGCAGTGAGGATTGGTAAGTGGAACGTTCAAAGAATGTATGAACCAAGAAAGTTTCACAATGTGGTGCAAGAAATGGATAGATTAAAAATCAACATCTTGGGTATAAGTGAAGATGGCCAGCGACAGGCCGGTAGTTGACAGAACACGGTGTAATGTATTACTCAAGAGGAGATGACGGGCGGAGCGGCAATTATAGTAGTAGTAGTAACAGCAGATAAAAGCACTTGTAAAGCAACTATAAACTTTTCACCTATCTCAGAATGCCTTATTTTATTACAGTTCCAAACCAATGTGAAAACTAAACCTTATTCTAGTATACGCACCAACAGCTGACAAAGATGAATACGAAGTGGAAGCCTTTTATGAACAGATCGATGTAGCAATGCGCACTACAAAGAATAAAGATGTTACAGGTTACAGTCATCATGGCTAAAATTGGACCTAAGAATAAGAATAGTTAAATGTTACTTATTTCCAATTTTACTATATGGAATGGAAAGCTCGACACTAGTCGTATAAATGCCTTCGAAATGTTGATTTGTCCGAGGATGCTGCGTATATCATGGATTCAAAGAATCTCTAATAATGAGGTGTTAATTAGAATGAACAAAGCCTTAGAAATCAAGCTAATAATCAAATCCCGCAAACTACAACATCTAGGGCACATTACCCGCAATGATAAATACAGACTGCTGCAACTAATAATGCAGGGGAAAATAGAAGGAAGAAGAAGTGTCGGAAGAAGGAGGACATCCTGGCTGCGAAACATTCGCGGATGGTACGGACTAAACGCTTCAACGGAAATCTTTCGAGCTGTCATTTCAAAAATAAAATAGCCAATATGATCACCAATCTCCGGAGGGAGGAGGTGTAACAAGAAGCAGAGTCATCATGGGGGACCTTAATTCCAAAATTAGCAAAGGGAGAAGTGAGCACCGGGTAGCATAATTTGGTTTAGGAGAACGTAATGACAGAGGAGTGAGATTACTTCAGTTTTGTCAAGAAAATAACATGGCTATAAAGAATACATTTTTCAAGTTACCAAGACGGAGATTATATTATGCATGTATGTGGAAATCGCCCCGAGATAACAAGGATAATGTTATAAGAAACCAAATGGATTACCTAATGATTGAGAACCGCTATAAAAACCCGGTAAAATGGGTAAAAACGTATCCAGGGGCTGATATCATAACTGACCACAATCCTGCAGTGGCTAAAAGTAAAATTGAAAAAGTTATACGTGACACTGATAGTAAGAGAATCGATACGAGCAAAGGAATTGAAAACGAATTAAGTAGAGAAATAAGCAATAGCATAAAACAAATTTTGAAAGGTCCACATTCTACTTAATCAAAATTTAACCACAAATAGAAAACATTAAAAAAATCCATTATAACTAGATCCCAGTGAAAAAGCTTTAATAAATATGCAAACACAAAGACGTTAGATGTGGATGACGGAGGAAATTTTAAAATTCATGGACAAAAGAAGAAATTTCAGAATAAAGAAAGATATACTGAAATACAACGAATTAAAGAAACAAATAAGACAGAAGATCTGCCAAGAGAAAGAACGATCGGCCACTGAAAAATTTTGGGAAATAAAACAAATGCAAGATAAGCACAATATATTTAATATTTAATAAAAGTATAAGAGAAGTGACAGGTGGAAACAAAATCTTGTTTGTATGATGAACATAGAGTACCTGTAACGGAAATAGAAATGAAACTGGAAAGATGGAAATCATCCGTAGAAGAGCTACATATCTAGCGACAATCGAGCGAACAATTTTGAAAATGACAATTTCGTCGTGTGAGTGGTCCACAAATAATAAAATCAGAAGTACCATACGCAATCAAACAAATGAAGAATAACAATGCAAGTGGCCCAGATGGGGCAATGGTTGACTTGTTAAGGCTGATAGAAGAGGATCAAATAACGTTATTAGTAGAACCACAGGTAGAACTACTCGTATGTAACATTATAATATATTATGTATAATTTATACAGAGAAGATTGGCTTCTCTCTACGTTTGTCCTTATACCTAAAAAAGTAAAAACAAAGCAATTCAGTGAATATCAGCTTTATTAGTTACACTCTAAAGGCGTTCTTTAAAATAATGCATAATAGGTTGCATCACAAATTATAGGAAAACGCAATTCGGCTTTAGAAAGGGCCTCGGCACAAGAGAAGCACTGTTTGTATTCAACGTACAATGCTTGCTTTGTCGACTACAACAAAACATTCGACAAAGTTCTGCACGACAAACTGATGCAACTGCTATGTAAGAAAAACACAGATCATAAAGACATGAGAGTAATTGTAAATCTCAATTACAAGCAAAGAGTACGTGATGACAGTGGAAGACAAAATAACAGCAGAATTTGAAGTTAAAAGAAGAATCAAGCAAGGTTGTGTTCTCTTACCAATCCTATTTAATTTATATTCGGACGAAATAATGAGAAAAGCATTGTATAATGTAACAGACGGTCCCAAAGTTAATGGTAGACCAATAAATAACATTAGATTTGCAGATGATATGGTCCTTATTGTAGAAAATATCAAGGATCTTCAAGAATTATTTGACAGAATAGTAGAAGCTAGTGCAGAATTTGGGTTAACACTAAATACCAGAAAAACGAAATACATGATAATTACCAAGAAAAATAACATCAGCCATCAATTATACATTCACAATCAGCAGATTAAAAGAGTACGAAAATACAGTAACCTAGGAACGACAATAAATGACAAAATAGTAATTAACGTCACAACTCCGGGAACTCATATTTTACAGTACGAGTGAGATGTTTAAAGACGAGGCGCGAAAGGAGCCGAGTCTTAAAACTCGAAACGAGGATGAAACAATGAAAAACTACAATACTTGGATCATTAAGGTGTCATGAGAAATATCATTTTCTACTATTAGTCATGCAGGGAAAAATAAAAGGGAAAAGAAGTGTTGGATACCTCATGACTACGAAACCTACGCGAATTGGTCAACAGTTCCACAAATGAACTCTTCATAGCGGCGATATCTAAAGTCAGAATAGCTATTATGCGGCAACGGAGATGGAACGAAGAAGAAGAAGGGTTTCCAGGCAGTTTATATTCTGCTGTTGAGCTCGTTTCCTTTCGTACCCTTATAAGAGTACATGATGCATTCAAAATATTTGTAACTATCAGTTTGACTAATTTCGTCTGTTTCTGATTCAACATTTATTTCTTCTTCGTCCTCGCCAATGATTACGGAGTTCGATTTTCCCAGGTTTATTTCAAAGCCACATTTAGTCACAGCAAGACAATGTCGCCCACCATCAAGGTTAAATTTATAAGTTTTATATTAGGCTTTAATTTTGTTTAAAGTGAAAGATGTTTAAAATATAAATTAATTAAGTTAGCAATACGGTAGTAGGCTAGACCAAGTAATGTCAAGTAATAGTTTGTCAATTAAATGATATTATATTACATAAGATATCCCGTATTAAAATATCATTTAATTGACAAACCATTACTTGGCGCAGTCGGTAGGATAGTGAGGGCTCGAATTTATAATTTCAAAATGCCATTCTTCTGCAAATTCTTTGAACTCTATCTGGAGTCCAAATTTTTACACGATGCGTGCCTTATTGGAATTGGCCTTATTTAACCACATATATTTTTGAAAACGTCGAAAAGCAACTTATGTAATGATGTCAGAACACAAGTTTATTTTATAATTTAAAACTTAATATGCAAATTGAAAATCCAATATCACAATTAAATTCTACACAAGAAGGTGGCCTAAGGATGTTTTTATTTTTTGTTTCTATCTCTACAAACAAGTTATATCCCTAAAAATTTCGGTTTGCACCATTGAATTTGTCTCAAAATGTGGGCCGAGACACCTTTATTACTTTTTGCGTAGGAGTAGTAGTTAAGCAATCCCTTCGAAAATGATCCACCCTTTACAATTCCTTAACTTTTTAATTATTGATTATTAGATTAAATTATATTTGAGTCTTAATACTTCTCAATTAAATTATTTTGAAACGAAAGCTATTTTACTGAGGTATAAAATAAAGCAATGTTTCATTGGCTAGGATGTACATACATATCTTAAATTGGTTCAGAATTTAATAGATAATAAGACAACTTTAAACTTTGAGGTAATCTGAAATAGAGTTTCCTAACTTCATTTAACATTTAATGCAAACAATTAAGCATAAACCAAACCACTTAACCTTCGAGGTTAATTACGTTTCATTTTATTAAAAACGAACTTCGTCAAGTTAAAGATATTAATTATTCACTACGTACTACTTCCTTTATCGGTAGCTGATACTTCAAAAAGTAAACGATTTCTGAATAATATTTTTTTTTAAATATTAGGACTAACAAAGTTCAATTTGACATTTTATCATCAGAATTACAATTTCAAGAAGATAACTTTCAGAAACTAGTTTTGTTTGTTTGTATGTGACTATATAACTATTAAACTAACTTTTAGCTTTAAAACTACGTGCTTATTATTTCAACTAAAATAAAGCCTAAACATGTACATATCTAGCTCAAACTTACCTAGCAAAGATATTATCATAAATTTTCATTTTCACTTCGAAACTAGAGCTACTTTAATGAAATCGAATACTTTAGTCCTGCGCAAAGATATGCTTTTTTTGTTAGATCAATTTAAGCAACAAATAAATTTTGTTTTCATATGTTAGACTGTCCGGTTACAAGCCATAATTTTTGTTGTACTGACGGATACAGTTGACACAACTCTTCTTTATTGTTCAAAAAAAATTAAAATAATATAATAACTATAAAATAATAGCTTTCCTTCCTGCTCCTACAGTTAAAAGTATTAATTCTTAAGAACTCATTTTTTAAATACATAAGAAATTTGCTATGTAATTACAACTTCGACTAAAACGGTTTAATTTATGCAATTGTGTGTTCTCAGTGTATTTACTTTTCTTTTTGAATAGCCAGACTTCCTATTCTTCTTTGGAAATTTTGGCACACTTACGCCCCATTGATAAATAATCCGTTAATCAAGGGTTAGTTGAGAAAATTAAGTATTACTATTATTAGATAGTGAAAACTGCATCCAGGCGATGTACCATACTTGAGTTTCGCCGTATCTATAGCATTATTTCTGAAAAAAATGGAAGAATTGATTTTCATCAAATTTAAGGATCTTCCAATATAAAAATCAGTGATCTCATTTTCTTTTTGTGTTAGCAGCACCACGTAGTAACTTTATTTTTATTATTTCTTGCATTTGGTACAGTAAATTGAATTGCTTCCCAAATTAAAATTGATTATTCTTAATTTGAATATGTTTATTCTCAATCTGAATATGTTTATTCAATTTGAATGTGTTTAATCGAATTCCAAATTGTTTTGTCTCAATTTGAATTTGTTTATTCACAATTTAAAAATAACTAGCCTCAATTTGAAGTTGGAAAGGTACAATGCAAGCAGTAGTACTTATAAAAGTAAAAAAGCTCTTTAATCGTGTTCGTATTTACTATCAATTTTGCACCGTAGTTTGTTAAATTAACATAATCTGTTATTAGGTTTTGCTTTAGCTTCGATAATTTTAACACCAACTGTTGTTATTTGTAGCAACGGCTTAGTGAATTTGGTATACGTGCGTGATCTAGCTAATTTTACCACGATATGTGGTTAATTTTACATTAAGCAAACTTTATTTTTACATGCACTTAAAACTTAATTTAGGGCAGTGTAATCTCAATGGCCGTTACAATCAAAGTTTAACTTTTTAATGGGACAGGAAAAAACAGCAAACATGAGCTCTGCTATTTTTTCTGCCTTGTCCTTCAGTTGCATTGCCACATTTTTATTCTCCTTAAGTTGTTTTTATCCTCAACGGTAAATTAGTTGCAGGCTATAACAACTCTATCTTGAATTGCAAAAGTGTCATCATTATATTTCAATCGAAAACAGATGCGCAGTTGTTATAAACCTCATCTTGTAATAAAATCGTCATTAATCTATTAATGAGATAAATACAACCCAGTTTATAAAATGCTTAGTGTGATTACCAACAGGTTCTATCGCAGGTTCACGATGTTTAGTAATGGTGACGGTAAAGGTAAATTTAAAAATGGAAAAGTTTGTTCTCATTAACAATTCAAAATTGTTTCAGTCAATTGCATATAGTAGCCCATATACCAAATGATTAATAAATAATTGTTGTAATGATCAGTTCTCCACGTTTGCATATAAAACAAGATTAACATTTCTTCTTCTTCTTCTTCTTCTTTATACGACCATTACCCAATTGAGTTTGTCGTTCTTTATTTCTAAAATTTCTAAATTTCTTATCATCCCAGTCTCCTTCTCTAAGGTTCCTTTCTGCCATTGCACTTTTTATGTATGTTTCCCAGGCTAATGCTGGTCTTCCTTTTTTTCTTCTACCCCTCCGGAGACCATTGAGTTATTATCTTCGGCCGTCTATTTTCTGGCATGCGTTTTTACTTTTCTTTACGCAAATATCAAAAATTCACCCAAAAACAATAACCAATGCCCTTGAAACTGCCAAGTCACTGTAGAGAATGAATCTATGGATGATCTTTTACTACTTCAGAAAAATATGTTTCAAATTTACGAATTCTATCGCCATTTGATTAACTACCGGAGCTGAAACTGCTCTCCATTTGTTGTTATGTTTGATAGTTAAATGTGCAGTTTGTCTATTTAATATAACAAAATCAACTTATTTTCATTTGAATAAAATATTTTAGTTAATTTTACACTTATTGCTTATTCAAAAGGCGGAATATATTTTTAAGTTGCCCAAAAAATGATAGGTTTTACTGTAACTCGATTACTTTAATAATTTTGTCAAATGAATGCAAGCAAAATATGTTTTACTGTGAGATATTATTTCTGAGAATTCAAATACATTAAAATTCTCGAGGTATCGAGATGAAAGTAGAACGTATTTACAATATTGGAGGTTAGTAAGTAGGTTTTAAGTTTAATTTATAATTTTATATACGACGCGTAAAATAGGCTTTTACATTGCCGAAACAGTGTGTAAAGTTCTACTTTATCGCTCCAGTGCGACGGTGGAAACTCAATGCACAATCACAGAAGTTACTTTACACACTGTTGTCTCCGTTTCTAGAATATGTTGAATGTTGAATAATACAAAAACGAATAACTTGATTTCGCATCACATCGTATAGATAATTTTTCTCTTCATATCTTTTTCTTATGCTCACAGACTCTTGTGCCGACCAAGCTTCGGAACGCATCGCAGTTCTGTAAAAAAAACTAATAAATAAATAAATACACCGTATACCCAGCACGCGGGAGGTACCAGGCAATCACAAAGTGCCAGTAATTATGATTATAATAAAACTAGTGAACAAATAAACAAAAAGTGGAAATAGTGTGAATAAGAAGAGGGTAAATTGCGACGAAGGCAGGACTCAAGACTACAGTGTCGATTAGAAAATCCGAACGCATGTACAGGACATACACGTCCACCTGTGAATTTGTCGGGGAATTACAATATTCACATGATTAAAGTTAAGTAACTATAGCACTGTAACAGTCTAACAATAGAGAGGTAGTTTAGCATAGCATAGACCGAATAATAATAATTGTCTATCTTATTGCTGCATCGAAATTAGGCGTACATAGTAATTACGTGTAACGCGAATTATTGTGAATGCAATCACTTGCAAACAGTGTTACAATTGAGGTTGGGTTGGGACCGCTAGCACAGTATACTGTGTCGCTGGCAGGTGCCTGGCCGGCGGCCTTCCAAGAATTGCGAAGCCGAAACATCTTGTCAGTAGAAGATAAATAACGGAATAGCGGCCGATGAACTATAAATTATGTTTGCATGGACAACTGATCGATGCGAGAAAAGCGTGTATTTACAATATTTAAATTATAGTTATGAGGTAATACACAAATAGTAGGGTTCATAATTAGGAAGTAAGCTTAAATACAAGAAATAAACGTAAACAGCAAGAAATTATGAGTAACAGGATGGAACGAGAATCATCAGATCATCACCCACCATAAAATTCAAGAAATGAAAATAGCAGGTGACGGAAGCCGTTTATTTGTAGCAATAACGGATCAAGTAACATAAGGTAGAAGAAACAAAGAAGAACTCAAGGAAGAAGCCCTGTACTTTAGAAGGAAAATCGCAATTTATGTGAGGCAAAACCAAGAAGAAATGCAACTGCAGCTGGAAGAAAATATCAAAGACTCAGCTCCCTAATAACGATCATCTGGATCACAGCCCCGGCCGCGCCTTGCAAATCGACGCCTATATAGAAGATTTGGGAACAAAGGGATTTTGGAGGGAGATACGAATCCATCCTAGCAAAGTAAGGAAGAACTCAACGAGTCAACGAGTCCACAAGCAAGAGGGAACAGGTTCAAGAAGAACACGAAGCAGAAAAGCGGCAAAAATCCTTCAAAGAAATACAACCGCCAGAATCAAGGGTCCGGGAAACATACAAATACATCAAGAAACAGAGGAGAGCTGCCACCGCTTCTAGAAGACAATACCACAGCAAACCTTAGAAGAATGGGCAAGAAACAAAATTATGATAAAGAGGGAAATAAACCGCATATATGACTCAGGAGAAGAAGCAGGCAACGAGAAAATAGAAGTAGAGGAAGAAGACATATTTTATATCGAAGGATAATGCAGAACAGCGAAGGAACAAAATATAATAATAATAATAATAACAATAAAAATAAGTAAACAAGGAATACGTGTACCTGTGAAGTACAATGAAAATAAGAATATTAGTAATGATTAGGCTAAGCTAACATAAAATAACATGTCTGTGCTAAGGCGTTTCATATCAGAGGCATAGAAAATTAGCGGATATACTATCAGTATCCCATTGATGGATATGTGACTTACTAACCACCCTGCACTGTAGAAGCGCTGTCTAGCGGTTGGCGTCACAGGCATGTTAACGTTTTTAATAATAATAATAATAATAATAATAATAATAATAATAATAATAATAATAATAATAATAATTTTATTTAGCTATGCTACATATAAAAACATGTTTATAGCACGTCCCACAATATATCTAGTCTTAAAGCATGTGCAATGTAAAATACAACAATTTTTTATACAAACAAGACAAACAATACATATTAAAAGTACACAGAAATGTTTGGACTTAATTTTAAAGATTCAGCTTATAGGCCTGAATTTGAGCCATGGCTTCTATCTTCTATATATTCATCGACAGAATAAAACCTCTTTTGCAGAAAATAATGCTTTAAGATTTTTTTGAAACAATATAAAGTCTGCTTTTTCAAATCCGTAGGCAAGAGATTATAGAGTTTATAATCTATAGTATTTTTCTTAGATTTTGTCAGTGAGGTTCTTATAAAAGCGGCATTCCTTGTATTATAATCATGGACATCAGCCTGCGTGATAAGTGAAGGTAATTTCTTGTGAATTTCTAATAAAACATTATAGATATACAAAGATGGAAGGGTCATTATCTTGTGTTTAATAAACAAATTTCGACATGATTCACTAGAATTTACATTCGATATAATTCTAATCGCTTTTTTCTGTAACTTAAAAGCTGCATTGGAAAATTGAGAATTACCCCAGAGTAAAATACCGTATGCCAAATGCGAGTGAAACAGAGAAAAATATACTGTTCTAAGCGTCTCAAAATTTGTGATGTGCCTGAGTTGACGTAATAAAAATAGGGTACTACTTAATTTTGATTTCAACTGTTCAATGTGACCTGACCAGTTTAGTTTGTTATCTATTGTGAAGCCTAGCAACTTGACAACTTGGTTTTGTTGGTTTGGATCTCGTGTAGACACACATAAACGTTGTGATTTATCAGTGTTGAGTTTTAATCTATTGCCCGTAAACCAATATTGTGCTTTTTCTTCAATTTCGTTGGCTAGGGTGATAAATGTGTTGTAGTCCTTATCGGAGAAAACTAAAGTGGTGTCATCTGCAAATAAGATCGCCTCATGGGGTAACATGTAACTGCATAAATCATTTATATAAATTATAAATAGCAAGGGTCCTAAAACAGACCCTTGTGGTACGCCGTACTTAATACTTTTAAAGTTGGATTTAGAGTTATTGAGAAACACGGCCTGAAAACGATCTGATAAATACGAATTGATAAGAGCTAAAGTAGTACCCCTTATACCGTAGTAACTGAGCTTTTCAAGAAGAATGTCATGAGAAACACTGTCAAATGCCTTTGATAGATCGCAAAGAGTGATGCCAGTATGATTACCTTTCTCAAGTCCTTCAATGGTCTTTGCTACAACTTTCACTAATGCCCCGGACGTAGAACGGTTAGTTCTAAACCCAAATTGTCCGTCATTGAAATAGTTGTGTTTCTCAAAGTACCGAGTAAGTCTGTCTTTTAGGATTTTTTCGATAATTTTAGAAAAAATGCAGATAATAGATATTGGACGATAATTGTCCATTACTGAATTATCCCCTTTTTTATGGAGCGGAATAACCTTTGTGTATTTAAAAGCCGAGGGGAATTTTCCCGAAATAAAGATTTGATTAATCAGTAGAGTCAGCGGGTCCAGAGCTATGTTGCACGTACTTCTTATGATTTTGCTGTTTAGATTGTACACGTCAAAGCAACCGGAGTTATTTAATGATGCAATAACTTCTTTCACTTCCTCGATCGTAGTAGGCTTCAGGAAAAAAGATGAAGACGGCGAAGGAAAATCACGAAAACGTAAGAAATCATTGTCAGAAACGTTCGGTAAGGATTTAATCAATTGTTCAGGAATGTTTACAAAAAAATTATTGAAATCCTCTGAACTTAAACGTTATACCATCCATATCAAATAATGTGTATGTGTAAGGTAAGGCGAACTAAAAATCCGCACTGTTTTCGAACATTATTTATTCAAGAACAAGTGGTAAATATAAACTAAGAATATGTTTAAGTTTTAGTTAAAGCACATTAAGTAATGCTGGGTTACTTAATGTGCTTTAACTAAAAGTTTTTTAAATAATATATAATGTTTCAAACTATTGCGGATTTTTAGTTCGCTTACCTTATAAGAATATGATGCATCCTATTAATATTACTAAGATATTACTTAATTAACATGTAATGAACAGCTACGAGCTTACTGAAATTATCTTTCGATAAATTAAGAAAGGAAAATTACGAAACCCCTCACCATTAGTGTATTTACAACAATTTCCAGGATTATATAGAGAAATGATTCCATTCGGTTGTGACAAATGAAAAGAGTATGTGTCACTATGGTCCAAGTTATTACAGAAAGCAGAATTAGTAATTTGGTCATTAACGAGAGTATGGAATTTTAAGCAATTTTATTTTGAGTCGAAAAATCTGCGTCGTCGTGTTTTCAGAACACATAAGTATTTGCTATTTGGAAGTATGCAGATTTTTAATCATATGCAAATTAAAAATGTAAATGTATAAAATACCTTGAAATCCCTGACAGTTACCTCAATTTCCTAAAAGCAAAACGAGTAATTCAAATCCGAAGCTACAAAATTTGTGAAAGAGAAGGAGAATTTGAAGTAAAGACGAGTCTTTCTTGAAAAACGAAATAAACAATTGTGTGCCTTTCAACACTTTTTGAGGGAGAGTTTGGAGCGTCGTTCTGCGTTGTGGACTTTATGAACTTCATATTTATGTACCTGGGCGTCGGCCAAACTCGACAAAGTTGTAAGTGCCGCCACAGCACCCTGACACACTATTTCATGAAAGGTCAGAAACTAATGTTATAAATGAAAGCAGCAAGGGTGGAACAAGAAGGTGTTTTGCAAAACAAAACCCAACTTTGTTATGAGTTTGAAAGGGTATGCATTTCAGAAGAATGGAAATTTGTCTAATTAACTATCGAATAACTTTTCTTAACTAAAAGTTACAAAATCTACCGTTATACGTAAATGTCATTTGAAAACGTTAACAAAAATTCAACATGTTTATTTTTGTTCCATTTTGGAATGTTGTATCTTCCTTTGGCAAGAAAATCTCTTTTCTGTAGCTTTCAAATCTGTCTCGAATCCCTTTAGGCTGAAACGGTAGCTCTGTACTCCTTTTCATGCGAGCGACACTCTTGCTTTGCTGTTCAAAGAAGTCAACCTACCATGGCCTGATTTCATCAGTTTTGAAGAGATTTGTACACAAGTAAAAAAAATATGATGTAGGTCACTTAAGATAAGTCATTAATTTTTCTAGCGATACTGTCTCTTTGTAAAACTATATTTTCAAATGTAAATTTGTTTTCAAAAAGGATATTCGAATCTGAAATAAGCAAAAACTAAATTTATTTAAATTGATCGAGACAACCTACGTTGCTTGTTCGTTAGTTGTTCAGTTTTTAGTTTTAAACTAGCTTCGTGCTTAAAATTACCTCTTACTGTAATCTAGCAAACCTATCTAAGACAAAGAACGACAAAAGTGCATGTCTATTTCATCTACAGTCCAAACCCGTGTGTACTTTACTGTAAAGTATGTAATTTTCTAAACCAGGCAAATGTTTCCCTCACGCTACGTTGTGTTCTGCACACTTCAAGCATTTTACAGCCAAAGTTACTTAAAAGCAATAAAACTTGCCCCATCTTATAAATGAAACAAAGCTAATAAAATTCTTACTCTTAAATTAAGCGAATTTATCTGCGATTTTTTATGTTTACAGCTTTTACATGTCAAATGACTATTTATTTTTCAGTTGCTTTAGAAAATTCTTTTTCAGCGGCGAATCGGAACTTTACTGCCAACACAAGCAAAACCTCAAAACGTGAACAATAAAACGTCATTCAGAACTAACAAATACAGCTCTTCCTTTACTTGAATAAGCTAACTAGGACAAATAAATATATTTGCTATAGCACCGTTAACAAGCATAATGTGTAAGTTAAGTGTAGTAATTGTACACAGGTGTTTGCAGTAACCGCCTTAATTATGAATAACGGGAACAATTACTCTTCGTTGTCATCTACATGATGTGCGGGACCAACATAATATTTTTAGCTGTTCATATACCATTAACGCATTAAAAATGTGTTATTCCTTGAACAACCCCAAATTTATAATAATAAATCTGCTGGAAAAATTATTTCTCAATACTAAAACGAAACATTTTCGTCTGAGTGACTATTGCACATCACTTTTGTTAAACTAATGAATTATCAAAGTTGACAAAGGAGCATCGTTTTTTGTTTACTAATATTTTATTTCGCATATGAATTTAAAGTTTGATTCGATTTAGTTCATCTTGGCGAAAAAATTCCATACTCCACTGCAATAAAGCTACTTTAAATAAAAAAATTGGATAGTTGTAAATTAATACAAAAATATTTACAAAAAATTGCGATTTTCAATTTTTTTAAATAAATGTTTGAAATTTTGCATGTGGACTTATAATTAAATTCTAAGCAACTTTTTCAAATAATTTTCTTCGATATTTTGTCATACAGCCCCATTTTTTACGACTTCACGGTGATTTTTTTTAATTTTCCGCCATACCAGTAGTAACGTGACATACCTCAAATTCAATTTTTAGGTTACCGGACATGCAGAACCCATCCCCCATAAAAGTTTTTTCGATACTCTAATAATAAAAATTTTTTGCATATGTTGCGAACTTTTTGCCGGTCACTATATAATACTCGGCAAATAACTCATTCTGAGCTGAAGAGCAGTAGAAAGAAGTCGCAGGCAAATAAAAGAAGGAAGTGCTATTTTTTAAAAAGTTTTTTCTAGTAGTCCCACGAGACTTCACTGACGTTCGCCAACACATAATTACATTCATTTTGCATCTATGTATACAGATTATTCTGTTTGAAATGAAAGGTAATACTTTTATTATTAGAAATAATGAACCAAGGAGAGTTGCTGCACTAAACTTGAAGAAATCCCCTTTTTCGTTTTTTTCTTGTAAATTTATCCCCACTCTGTTGCATTGGTCGTAAAAAAAATTGATGCACGGATTTTGTAGGTAATTAAATTCTCTACAAGATTGATTATAAGGGCTCTTACGCTAAAATTAAGTGTTACGGAGTTATTGCGATGCAAAGTGGAAACAAACTCAAAATTTTGCAAAGTGCGCAATTTTAGCCTTTTTTGGAAGCTTCATAGCTCCGTTGATATTAATCGTAGAAAAAAACTTCAAATAACAAATTTGCAGGAAATTTTGTCCTCTATAAGTGGGTAAATAACTTTTTTTGCGATAAGTTTCACCATAAAGAAGTTATAGACAAGAAACTGTAAGAAGTGCCGATTTTCAGTGGTTTCCACACGATGGCCGAGGGAGCGGGGGAGGGGGAATTGTGGAAATTTGGATTTTTCACTAACCAACCGTCCTATATAACATATCAAAAATTTAGAACTACCCGACCTTTTGTAGGGTAAAATCCTTCGTTCACTGGACTATTTAAAAACTCAATTGCAGCAGGCCGTATTCTGACTTTATACAGACAGTTCTAAGGTTATTAAGACAGAATACGGCCTGCTGCAATTGAGTTTTTAAAAAATCACATTGTAGCTTCTCATTTTTTCATGCCCATTTAGTATTGCTGTCAATTTTGGTGAATATGGTATTATATTCATTAGTCGTGAATTTACAGTAGGGAAGAAAGATTTTGTCAAATTACCCTTGCTACTGATTGCCCACTCCTGTTGCCATCCTTCTTCGGTGGTTTTCTCCATTTCCTTAATATATTTTTTTTTCTTGCACTATGTTCCGCCCTACATTGTGTACATACATCGGCTGCTTTCGTGCTCTCATATGTCCTCTTTATTTGTTTTAATTTTAATATTATTGGGGTGTTTCCCGTCATTATACATGACGCCTCGTAAGATATCGTTCTGTATCCTTTCAGAATCTTTATATTGATTAGCCTTTGTAGGGCACTTATTCAAAGCGGTATTCCATAAGACAGGATAGGTGTAATTGCCCCTTTGTAAATTATGTCAATTGCCTCTTATCTTATTGCCCCATGTTATTCTAGCTGATCTTTCTAGACTGTTTATTAAGGTACAACACTTGTCCGAGATACATGTAATGTGTTGAGTGAAACGGAACTGGTTATCTCCCCCAGGTATTTTATTGTTCGAACTTGCCGCAATACACTGTAGTTCAAGTATACTCTACAGTTTTATTTAGCAAGGATCTTCTCTTTGTAATTAGCATCACTTGGGATTTATCCTCATTGAATTCTATTTTATTGTTTTTTGTCCAGATCCATACTTTTACTAACTCTATGTTTGAGGTACTTTCTGCTGCTGCGACTGTTCTTCGTTTTATTAGTAAAATGAGATCATCCGCAAATGCAATTGCCTCCGTGTTTTTGGTAAACTCCAAATTTAACAAGGAGTTGTACTGTAGAATCCAGAACCCCGAGCCACTACATGATCCTTGAGGACATCCTCGGTTTACTATTTTTTCCATCTTCATACCATTTATTTCAAGAGCAGCCGTTCTATCAGTAGTGACATAATTATTCGCCAAATTGTACAAGTTTTTTGGGCAGTTTGAACTCTTCATTGTTTTAATGATTGCTGGCCACCAAATGGCGTTAAATGCGCTTTTGACGTCCAGGGTAACTCAGACGACTACTTCCTTCTTTCTAAAACTTTCTTCCACAATTTTTTTTAATTCCATTAGTGCCTCCTTTGTTCCTTTGTTTTGTACAAACCCAAATTGGTTCTCATTCATTAATTCGTTGGAGTTCGTGTAATTCATTATTCTATTAATCATCAATTTCGCAAGTACTTTACCATCTCCATTAAGCAACCTTATCGGTCGGTATTTGCCAGCTTTGTCTGACCCTTCTTTATCGGGTTTAACTACCGAGACTACCTATTGAGACTGATTTCCATTCTTTCGGAAAGTATGCATTATTTAAGCACTGATTATAATTATAATTCCGTTGTGAATAGTGGAATTTACTATACTTTCTTAATAAGATATCGCTCGTTACACCGTCACTGCCAGGGGATTTTCTTGGAATCATGCCTTTTAAAATTTTTTTAACTTCTTCGCTCTTGAATGGTTCATCATCTATCGTGTCTATGAAGTTTTTAATCTCGGTTTTTACTCTTCTGTGATATTCATTGTCGTCCTTATCGCAGTCGTCAGGAACAAATTCCTCCATCATTCGTTTTAAAGTGGTCTCCATGTCTTCCGTATAGTTTCCGTTCTTCGCCTTTATTATTGTTAGAGTAAAGTTTCTTTTTAACTTTCCGGCTGCTATTTTATACACAACCCCCCAGGGACCTTTTTTAATTGAGAGATTACAATATTATTTCCAGGACTGTAATTGCTTCGTTTTGATTTCTTGCATATAAATCGTTTTCTCTTCTAAATACCGTGCTTCCGTTTCCTCTCCAAGTTCTTTGAAATCGTCTACGAAATACATTGAACCTTTTCCCCATTATGGTCAGTTCCTCTATCCACCATCGTACTGTCCTCCCTTTCCTTTCATTTTTCCTAGGTTTTCACTTATAGAATGCCTCTAAGCAAGCAGTTTCTATTGCTGTAATGTACTTTTCCATGAGATCCGGTACTTACTCCGTTTTTCCTTTTAATTGTTCATCTATACCACTTCGTTCCCAGTGTTGAGCGTCTTTGACAATTCTTTGGTGAGATGTTTGTCAAGTATCTCCCATCTTTCTTGTTTTACTATATACTTTGTTCTAAGGTAATGTATAATTGCAGTATCCTGTTGTTTTATCTTTATGTTGTAAGTTATAAACCTGTAGTCAGAACAACTTTCTTCCTCTTCAATTTTCAAATTTTTTATTGCATTAAGTAATTGATTTGTTCTCACGGACATATTCAACACGTCATTCATAACTGGTACATTTCCAGACAAATTAAAAACTGCTCTTGTGATACCAATATATAAAAAAGGTGCTGAAACGCTAACCGAAAACTTCAGACCAATTTCCTTACTCTCTACACTTTCAAAAATATTAGAAAAACTTATGAAAAATAGATTAAATAAATTTATATTAAAAAACAAAATTTTAAATAACTCTCAATTTGGTTTTTCTCAAAATAAAAGCACTCATATGGCAACATTAAATTTCATAAATAACGTAGTAACCTCCCTTGAGAATAATTACCATACCCTAGGTATTTTTTGTGATCTCTCAAAGGCTTTTGATTGTGTAGACCATCAAATACTAATCGATAAATTGTACTTTTACGGTATCCGAGGATTGGCTGCAGATTGGTTTCGATCATATTTAAGAAACCGGTACCAGAAAGTATTAATACGGTGTCAAAGTAATAGCTACACCTCTGACGCTAAACAAATTACCTGTGGAGTACCTCAAGGCAGTATACTGGGTCCCATCCTGTTTTTGCTGTACATAAATGATCTGCCTTTGAGCTTGGACAATTGTGACTGCACTTTGTTCGCGGATGATACCAATCTCATAATCAAAGCTAACAATCCTTCGGAGCTCAAAAATAAAGCTATAATCACTTTAAATAAGGTATATGATTGGTTTTGTAGTAATAAACTAAAATTCAATTGTGATAAGTCATGTTGCATTGCTTTTCGTACTGCAAGAGGTGCGGCGGTTAATGAATTAGATATAGCGACCGATATGGGACAATTAAAATATGTTAACGTAACAAAGTTCCTGGGAATATATGTTGATGATAAGCTATCTTGGAAGTCACACATTAGCAATTTGAATAAATCACTCTGCACAGCGGTGTATGCATTAAGTCAGATCAAAAATCAAGTAGATAAGCACATTTGCAAAGTGGTCTATCACGCGTACTTTGAGAGCCAAATGTCATACGGAATTGAATTGTGGGGAAACTCTGCGGAATCTGATATAATCTTTAAAACTCAAAAGAATAATGTATAATATGAATAAACGTGACTCTTGTAAACAAAAATTCATTGAGGCCAAGATTTTAACAATGACTAACTTATACATTTTGAAAGTCACGCAACACATTTACAGGAACTTGCACTCCTTAAATAAACATCAAGATTTACATCACTATAACACACGGAATAAAACAAACATCGTTCTGCCAAAATTTAAATACACACATAGCCAAAATGGTCCTCTATATAGTGGCATAAAATTATTTCAAAAACTTCCATCTCCCATTACAGAAGCTCCAACGCTAAACAACTTCACCTCAAAACTCAAAAAAATGTTACTTACTATGCCTTGTTATAATTTGCAAGAATTCCTTACAGTCGTCAGCAATATAAATTAACATGTATTGACTAAGAAAGCGAATGCGTTTCCCATACGCCCGAAATCGGGCTCAGGCATGCACATGATGTCCATATTTATGTTGGTTTATTTGTATTTGTACCTGATGTACACATGTATATGCTTGTTCTTTTGGGAAATAAATTTATTATTATTATTATTATTATTATTTGTCAATATTAAGTCGATATTACTTTTCCCTCTTCCGTTGTCAAAAGTAAACCCATCACATTCTTCATTTATTACATACATTTCCCGTATTACTACAAAGTTTTCCATTTCTCTTCTTCTTAAATTTGTTCTTATGTCATACCACATCGTCGCTCTTGAATTGCTGTCCACTGCAACTATTAACGATTTATTTTTAGCAAAGTCCATTACTTCGTCCAGTTTTCTTAAATCATCTGGTATGTCTTTTTTAATATCGAAGTACGAAGACACTACATACTTAGCATTTTAAACTCCTGTAGTCGACCTCTACTACCATTAAATCTTGATTTGTGATCTGGCTTATTAATATTACGACACGTTCATCAAGTTGTTCCGAACTAGAATAGCGGCCCTTTTCATAACAGTTCCCTGTGTGTACACCCTAATTGAACTAGGTATTCCTCTTAATTTATTGTTTATCTCATAGGGTTCTTGAACTAAAGCTAAATCAATTTCGTTCTGATCCAAGTACTGCAACATATTTTGAGTTGCTGCTCTAGAATGCTGTAGATTTATCTGCAATATCTTGATGACTATCCTGCTGCCTTTTTTAGTTTTACTTTGGCGATAGTCTGTAAATCTTAATATACAGGGTGTCAACGAAACCTGAGGCACCCTATACATTTTTTCTTTTTGAGATATCAAAATGAAATTTGACAAGTGTAATATACTCTTTAAATGGCATTTTTTGACATAGAGCACAAGTTTCTGCCATTTCCGGTTTCGTCGGTTTCGCCTAGTGTTACGTTAGTCCTCGAATCTCCCGATGGGCAGAATTTTTCTGCAGTCTGGAGGTCGGTATCGGGCATTGGTGACCATTAATTTGTTAGGAACCAAATTAACGACGCTCTCCTCCGAACGAACACAGGCCTAAGAGATAGAGTAACAAGGCCCTACATGTACACACACTTACACTGTTCACATGGTACAGTACGTAGGTGTTAAACGGCTCGCAGAGACAAGCCGGGTTGCGTATTATACTCCGACGGTATACAAAAACCAATGCACTGATGGCGAAAGTGCATCAACGCCGGTGGGGGGCTATAACGAAAAATGTTGTACTATTAGGAAAGAGGACTTTGAGTGTAATATCTTTCACTTTCATCAACCGATAAACGAACTACAACCCATAAGGCAAAACTTATTGAACAACCGTCGTATAACCTTCAAATTGGATGAATTATAATACAGTATGCCCCAAAATAAAGTATACCGAATCATGAACGAAAAGATGATGTTTGTAGGCTAATATATTTACTAATCTTCAACAGCGTCATGGAAAATATATTGCAATTCATGGAGAAACTATTAAACACATTGTATTCACTTGTTTAAATATAATTTTCAATTTCGATATACGTTATATAAGGGCATACTGTATATATTTGCACTATCTTATAATTTATATTGTTGGAATTATAAAATTTAGTGTGTTGCTAAAGTGAAGCACGTTCATATTAATCATTAGGAAAGCCAGAATTTCTAATGAATAATTCCTTCATATGAGAAAATTATTATTTTAGCGATTGAATTTTAAAGGCTTTACTCCTTTGGCGATATATTTTTCATGAATTGAAATTATTTTTGAAAAATCTGTGTAAAAAAATATATCTTATTGACTTAGGCATTTTGAATGTTAATAAAATAGCGCTAGAATAACTCCTCGCAAATTTTTACAAATTCAACCCACCATTCGGTTTACAAAACGAGTTTTACTTAATTTATTTAATTTTGAGATCCAGGCTTCTAAATTTGGTTGTTTTATATACCGTTCCGGGTTTATTATTGCAATTTAATATGTTATCTTTTTAAAAGCTCATTTACACATCAAAATTCAGAAATTTATGCTTTTATAACTCTAACATCATGTTATATTTAATGTTAAAGGGTGCCTGTTTTTATTCTGCCCCTTTGCTTTTATGCAAATTATATGAGACTCGCAAAATTTTAATTAATTTAACCTGATAGCAATTTCTCAATCCAACAGCAGTGCTGTATTTTTAATGTATTTATTTATTGCAAAGATATATATGAATATGCATTACGTTTAGTGCGTATTCATTTATAGTTCTTTAAATGTACCTAGTCTTCCCATAAATACTGTTACACCGTTTGAGTCTTCTTAAATTGAAACGACAAAGCATTATTTTGCTAATTTAAATTTTTTTATTAAAGGTAAGGCTACAGCTTACAAAAACGGAAAATTATCCGAAATGATTGCCCTTTGCTTGCGCATACGCCTTTAAACTATTTGGCCAGTGATCTATTGCGGCACGCACGACATCGATAGGAAAATTGGCCACTGCTTAGTTAGTGAACGTTTTAAGGACCTAATACTTGGATGCCTTTTGGAGCAAGCCATGTCCTCCAATACTGACCATAACTTATAACCGAACGAATTAAGATCGGGCGATCGGCACTTGCCGAAGGTCAGTCTTCGGGACGTATAAAATCGGGAACATTTTCTTTTAAACAGTTTTGGCTTTGTAACCTGGCACAAAGTCCCGTTGAAAGCTCCACCACTGATTTTCGAACATTGTCGCATTCAAAAATTTTCCATAAGATTCCAGGACTGTTTCTTGATACACTTTAGCTGAGGTCTTTGCCCCTTTTTCTCAAAAATAAAGTTTTATTGGACCGTCATAACAGGCTCCACACCGAACCATGATCGAGGCCGGATGATGACCTCTAAATCCGGATTGTATTTTTTTCGTATCAAATATTTGTGAAAATCACTTTGAAAATGAAGGAGAATGATACCTACATAATTATTCACCGTCCACTTAAATAATCTAAAGTTACATTTTACTTCAAAGTAATAATTGTTGGGTATGACTCACAGATATCGCTGTTTATTGCTTAATGGTACCTACGGTATATTTGCATGTAAATAAATATGTTCGATTCTGATTTAAAATTGTGTTGCCTTATCGCAACAAAATGTCCATTTTAAAATTTTTACATTTTTCGCTTAGTTTGGGCAAATACCTGCAATGCGGTTTTGCTCCCTGCTAGTGTTTCTGCGGTGGTGCTAACGTTCCGTGTTTCTTAGAGCCTCTACGGGCTCTGGTGTTTCCAAAGAATTTAGCCTAATTAACTACTTTTAAAAATAATGAAGTGGACTGACGTTTCTCTATGGTACATTTCATAAGATGGTTGCAATAATTGCAGTGTATACTAATAATGCTTATAATATAAAAAAAGTGGACTGACGTTTACCGTGCGCTAAATCACTTTTTGGCGCGAATAGGAAATAGTTATTTTTGTAACAAGTACCTAAAATCAAGTTTTTTGGGACGAATCGTTGCTGTTTCTGGACGACGCGAAGCCGAGTCTGGAATAGCAGATGAGTCCCAAAAAACGATTTAGGTACGTGTTACAAACAACATTTTTTTGTTAAAGCTCCCAAAAACAGATTCAAACCTTTTATTATGTATGATTAATGTGATCATAGCACATGTCACGCACATGTCACATGTCACATGTTACATGTAGTACGCAAAAGGTTGCTATGACAACTTTTAGGGACTAAGCCGAAAATATAGCATTTTACGGACTTAAATGAGTGTCACTATAGTAACCAGACTTTTTGGGATTGAGTCTGGAAAAGACTCATTTTCCGAACTTAAATGAGTCCGTAAAATAGCTACTTTTGGGAGCGTGTACTAAAAACATTTTTTCCGACAAACGTTTAGGAATGTTACTTCCCCACACTCATTTTGCGTGCGGGAAAGTACACTTTCCCGCAACTCGCTGCGCTCGTTTCTGTAACGTCCTGCATTCGTTTCGGAATAGCTAACCTCCCGCACTTGTTATGAAAATAACTATTTCCAACCTGGTACTTTTGATTAGGGTCACCGAAATGCAGATGGTGATAAAATGCTAAAAATCTTTAAAGAAAATCCGGATATAAGCATATCTGGTGGTGCTTTTACAAAATCCTCGATATTTGGAACAATAATTTTACTCTATAATGTATAATGAATTGGAAAAGCAAGGTTCGCTGCATATCCACCAAGATTTCTCAATTTCAATTCCTATCTTTAGGACCATCTAGGAAGTACAGTAAATGCTAGAAATAAACTTGTTTAAAGAATACAACCTTTAAAACGCATGTAAAACTGTTAGAACACCTGAAGTTTTGGAAGGTCCAAGAGGAAGGGGGTTAATTTTAACAATTTTAACTAGGAGTAATTGTTGTTAGTTTATATTTTGTTTAACTGAATTACCTTTGTCAAAAGCTGTATAAAAAATGAAGTAATAAATGCAAAAGGTAAAATGTTGAATACTTCCAACTTTTATGCACTGAATCTATATCCAAATTTACAAACATCCCCAACGGACACCCTACAATCGATTTTATAAAAGTTTTCGGTATTATTTCTAAAAACAGCACTTTATACCTTTGTGGGTGTTCTATGTAGTAAAATAATAATGAGTTGAGTTTATATTCATCTTTATTATGCACTTGGAGCGTGTCGCTGTCGATGATGCTCTATGAGCCAGAGTGGAAGATGAGGTGTCTATTTTGAAAATGAAATTGTGGTAGCCAGTAAAAGATAATACCGTAGGCAAAGTACGGATTAAAAAGAAGCGTTTTCTAGGAAGAATGCTGTTAGTGCATTATTTTAACAAAGACGTTACCTTGCACTGCGGACGCTGGAAAATCCGAAAGAATTAGGCATGCAGAAGAAGATTAGAAAAATACAAGAATTATAAGGGATTTAGTAAAGTATGATACTTAAGACGGATAGAAATAGAATAAAGAAAGAGATTATAAAGAATTATTTGTACCTAATACTATTTACAAAAGCTGTACTTAGTTACATTAAATTAGGGTTGATGTGGGATACAGTAATCCTCACACCTTTATAGCTTTGAAAAAATTCAAGGAAGGAGATCAGCAGCAGACTATGTTATAACAAATAGGCAATTTACATCAATGCAAATCTTGTATGTAAGAACTCTTAATACATCAGAAATAGGAAGCAACCTTAAGATAATAAGACCGAACTTTAAAATCAAGCCCACACAAAAAAAACACAAGCATAGAAAAGTTCAATGTAGAGTCATTAAATAACAAAGCCACTAAAGACTTCTATTGCAAAGAGCTAGAACAAACGTTAATAAACAATCATGTAACATAGACCGATGATGCTAAAGCAGCCTGGAATAAGATAAGAACAAATATATTAATGTAGCGGAAGAAGCAATAGAAAAGAGAAGAATAAAGGTAGACCATGAATACACAACAGAAATAAAAACTACCAAAGAGTAAGGCAGGGGGATTCTTTAAGACCTATACCTTTTAATCTAGTTATGGACAAGATAACTGAAATGATTCGACCTCTCCATAGATACAGATCAGGCAATAAGAATATTAACTTAGGCTATGCTGACGACAGTGTTCTAATAGCCGGCAGAGGAAATGATCTCCAACGCTTGCTGCACACATTCGTCACTACCGCAAAAAAAAATTACAAAACGTCGTCAAGTTCAAGCTACCATGGTAATCTGGTATATAAAAGTTTACTACATAAAACGCATCTAAATTTTTGACATCATAAGCAGTGACTGAGTTGACAGAATTCCATAATAAATAAAGATTAAACTTACAACACAGGTTATAACAACCCGTGCAGGCGTACACAACTTATCGTACGAAATCACAAAAGATCTACCTTATAGAGTCATAGGTGCTGTAAACGACCACGCGGGACGAGAGTTCTTCAGAAATCCAACTACCAAGGGAGGCTGCCGTTAAAGTAACTTCATACGCTGGGCACTATTACGGGAAAGGCTCTAGCCAATCACTAAATCTGGCCAAAAGTGGGCTGAAAGAGCTGTTATTGCTACGGATTGCTTTGTTATAAAAACAGAAAAATTACGAATTGTCATTGGCTCATTTGCAATTTTTACTCCTACGCAGACAAATATTCTACTTTTACTCCTAGGAGTAAAAATGACTGTTTAACTGTGTGTATCCAAGGACACAATGTCGTGTTTTTATGACGTTTGAAAAAAAAATAATTTGTAAGTTGCAATGTTTATTCCTTTTGATTTCAGCTGGTGAGTGCAAAGAGAAGTAGCGTAATCTTCGTTAGGTACAGTTTTTATGCGTAAAATAAAAACTCTACCAACTGGATCTGGAGCAAAGAAAAAGGCATAATATTTGGCAGAAGCCATGCAGTTTTGTTACCATTCATAAAAACGTAGAGTCCTCCCACATCTGGAAATTTGCCGCAATACCACAAGACGAACCGATTGATGAAATTTTAGAAAATGAAAAAAGATGTGATAATATTGCCTCTCTGGAGGATTCATCAGATATAGTTCGGCTCTCACAAACACCACGGACACCACCATTCTTCAACCCTCCAGAATCTTCAAAGAGAACAGTACTGTCTCAACACAGCACTGACCCTCCGGTACAGTCTTCGTCCACTCGAGGTAAGAGAAACCTGGCGCTGAGGAATAAATCAGCAGCGGACGCAGATAAATGTGTGGCAGAATATTTTAAAGCGAAAAAAACAAGACTGGAAACAACTGTGAACGAAGGAGCTACTATCTCCCACAACATTGACAGGAAAGAGACTCTCAAAATGTTCCTACTCAGCTTGATATCTGATTTGAAAGAATTAAGTGATGCTCAAATTAAATTATTCAAACGCAGAATTTTCGATGTTATTGATGATATATCAACCCCATCACGGCCCCAATGTTCATCATTTGGCACACTGTCTTCACCACAGTCGGTTTCTTCGCAAGCATTGGAAATTCCACATATCTCTGACACTTCAACTTCCTCTTCAATTTATCCACTTTCAGAGTCAATACAGGTAGAAACATCGCCTTCACCAGCAGCATCACTACAATCACGTACCAAAATCACTACAAATCAGTTTTATGCCGATTTCTCAGAGGCTCTCCATGTCAGCAATTTTGTATAGTATATAACAATTTTAAGATACCTATGTACATACAAAATGGATTATTTTTTCTGGTATTTTTTATTTCTTTAAAATAGAGTTTTGTAATTTTGTATTTCGACCAAAATAATAAACAAGCCTACCTCAGAGTTATTAATACTTTCTTCTGCAGTCATATTCCCTTATAATCGTCTCCATCTTGTTTATGGAAGGAGCAACCATCCTCATCAATTCCAGGAAAGAATCTTTGGACATTCTATAGAATGCTATACTGATAATAGGCAATTATGTCTTCTTCATTTGAACTACTACTTGACATATTGCCAAAACTACTTTGTGACTACAAACTTGTGTAGAGAGGACACCGACTGATCCACAATCACACTGAATCGGTCGCGCTCGTGTGTGGACAGAAGTACCCTGTTGATTGCAAACTGTTTGTGCGTGTGACTAGTGTCGAACCAGTTTGAAACTCGGGTTACAAACCAGTCAACCCATGTGCGGAGGGCCTAAAAGCAGAGCTGGGGAAACTACTTTTTAAAAGTAGTTAACTACTAACTACTAACTACTTAGTAAAAATGTAACCAAACTACTAGGTAGGTTAATTACCAGTTTCAAAAAGTAGTTAAACTACCGAGTACCTGTACAGCCAACTACTTTTTCAATAACTACTTTTTAAACTACTTTTATCTGGATCTTGATCACTATCCGTCAGATAAGAATCTGCAGCCTCTACAGGTAATTCACTTGTGCTTATTTTATTAACTACTGCACTTCATGGATATATGGATATATAGATATATAGAAATATGTGCAATACGCAATAGTAAATTTTTCATCTGCATAGGTCTGCTCAGAGGCTCAGACTAACCTGAAATAACAAGATAACAACCCCATCCCTTTCCTGCCCTCACTCCTGCAATTTCATGTGCAGATGTCTTACTACTACCTACCTTTTCTACTCCACCACTGTGTTTCGCTTCCTAATTATTTTCAGGGGCTACATAGGCCACATGCTGGGCTTCTAACTTGGATGTGAACCTAATACCGTCCGCGCTGTAGTCACTCCGTCGAACACTTAAATAATTAAATTCTATTAAGAATCAGTTCACTGAATTAAAAAAAAAATTGCACGAGATTGGACATACATACAACTTATAAAAAAAGTAAAAATTACTTTCTGTAATCTTGTAATTTACGATTCCATGATAAACTGAATAAAAGTAATTTGGTATATTGCTGCAAATATGCCGAAATTGTTCGTTTCACTTTGTTCTGGTGCTATGGCAATCCACTTTATTTTAAATCATATCGCCATATATTTTTAATAATTGTTTGTTACTAAGTTTTACAATTTCCATCAGACGTCATAGTTTATAGTTTAAAAACGTCTAATACTAAACTTAACTTAAATCAAACAAATGGCATAAATTTAGATTGCTCCTCCAGTTTAGTAACTGCTAAGTTTTTTTTGTATAGGATTTAAAAAAAATGAGATAGAAGAGAAAATCAATATGTCCTCTATAATAAACCAAATCACTTTTACTTAGGCATTTATTTTCTAACGAAATGTATTACTACCTATATATTATTAACATTTTGTTTTAAATGTTATGTTAGCGCGACATGCTATTCAACAATAACTTAAAAGTATCTATTGATGCTCAAAACAATTAGATTATCTTGACTATACCACTCACATTTTGCTTAACCAATCAGATTGATCGATTTCCTTAGCAACAGCCAATAAAAACGATAATCACACGTGCGTTTTAATAAGTGAAAAAACCACACGTGGTTTTTTCACTTAGGTATTTTAAATAAGTGAAAACAATTCATAAATAGTAATTAACTGTTCGTGATATAGTCTTAACGAATACAACGCGTGATCCGATTTTCCTATGATAAATTTGGATCGGATAATTAATTCGTGCTAGTTAATTTTGGAAAATTTCACTCGCCCTGACGGGCTCGTGAAATTGTCAAATTAACTAGCACTCATAAACTATCCGATCCAAATTTATCGGAAAAACGGTATCACTTTTTATATTACTGTTGATAAAACGAACAATTTAGGAAATTTAAATCAAGTGAACATTATAGAATATTTCGAAATGGGATGTAATTGGATTCTATTCCATTATTTTTTCTTCCTCAATTCATCGTTTTATTGTTTAGTTCTGTTTTTTTATAGTTTACAGGTCGTAATACACTTATAGTAGGAATATAGTATGTTTGTTTTCTGTTTGCACATATTATCAAATAGCCAAGCTATACTAGGTGACGGCATAATTATGCCGGTGAGTCTGTATCAACAGAAATTAGCTTTCTCATAATATTTTCTTTTGCTCTTTGGTTATTGGAGTTTATTTTGTAAACACCGGAATATATTAAATGCCCAATATTAAAGGCAAGTTACAAATATGAAATATCAAACTTATAGTTTTACTAGCTAAAAACGAAGTACAGTAAAAAGGTTAAAGATTTCATGTTATTTGATCTTTATTAAACCAACAGCGACAGTTTCAAGGTAACTAAATGTTCAAGCCAGAGACTACTTTCAATTACAGCATGTTGTTTCCAACAAAGAATTGTAATTCCGATTGTTTACAGTAGTAGCAATACAGCCAGAAATGTAATTTACAGCAACCATTATTACACCTCCTACAATACATGGTTGAAATAAACGAAACAATGCATTCTAGCACCTTCTGTGGCAAAAAACCGATAAATTGTGCTTAATATTGATTCTTATCGCCAGATGGATTGTTAGCGTGAGCTGAACAACTTCGTACTTAACCAGATCTGATAGTACGCCATTTGTAGCTCTCACTTTACTACCCTTGTGTATGAAAGTGTGTTAACACATTATTGGTCATTTATAAAAACCTATGAGCTTTTTATTCCAACACCAAATGTAATAAGAGTTTCTAGTTTCAATTACATCGCTATCATCCTGATTAAACTTTATTTTTTCTGTCTCGCGGAATTCTAAGCATGAACTCGCTCGAGTCTCTAAATAAATGAAAAAAGTGTTGACAAAATTGGTGGGCCTTACTTTTTCTTATTCTTGTAAGACAGCTGCGTCGTTGAAATTCATAGTTTCCTTCGTGATTTTAATATTAATACCGAACTAGAATATCAAAGTTGTATTATCTTGAGGATAAATTCAGCAGTTATGAATACCCCCCTAAGTTTGGAACGAGTCTACATCTTAGAAGACATTTGAGAGTTTTACAACACAAATACAAAGAAACAATGTCAACCGCCTTGTGCCAAAGTTTGTTGCCAAGTTACAGCTCATATTTTTAAGTAAAAAATTTCTTTACCCTAATATTTCTGGCAGAGACAGACGTCGATAAAAAGCAATATTAAAAGAATTTTTTGGAGTCACGTTCCTGCTAGAGACAAGAATTATTATTTGTTCTATTTTTATGTCGGACAAATTTTATACGACAGTTGTAATTCTACTAATCTTCAATTTCTTTTAGCTAGTAAAAATAACTTATCCAGAGGAACCGTGTTGCAGCAATTCCGAGTGGCTTTTCAAAATAGATGAAGAGCCGGTTAAGGTAATAAATAAGTGAAGGGGTTGTGAGCAGACAGATTACCTTTTAGAGGGAGTTACGAATTTTAATGACGATGCTATCGACGGTTAATGTTTATGTAGCCGTAAACAACTCTATTTAAAGTTGTGTTCGAGTCCTCAAGTTTCGCTTCCTCCGTTGTTTGCTTAAGCTGAGGACTAGAGAAATTACCAAGGGCGTAGAAAAGTTTTGTGGAAATTAAGGCGCGTATCATGGTAATGTTTACGATGATTTTCTGTCGAGGGCAAACTTCACTTGTAACGACATTTCAAATCTTACAACAGAAGTAAATTACTTGAAAATTAGTAAGGGAACCCGAAAGAAGAATTAACTATATTATTTATATCGTGTTGTCAAAAGGTTAAAATTAAATGAGTAGGGTGTAATCCTCTTAGAGGAAAATTTTAAGGGTAATTACAGGCTTCATTAGATTAACCCCGAAAAGGATTTTTTATGTATTATATTTTTGACAGATGAGAAAAATAAAAAACACCCTCTTTACATGGGACCCACAATAATATAAGCAAATTAATTCTTATTAAAATGAATAAAACAATTAGCTGCTTTAATGTTTTAGTTAACGTAATTATTTCATCTTTTAAATTCCAAGCTAAGGTTAGCGGTAGTGCACAATCATTAGTCATCGTGTTCTCACAGTTTACATTCAAATATTCAATGCGAATTTTGAACAGCATTTTTAAATTGGTTATCGTTAGAAGATGCATTATTAGAAATACCGTTTGTGCACATCTACATCTTCTTCTTCTTTCGGCGGTATGAAGTAGCACTATTCAGGCTCTAGACCCATTGTGCATTCGCCGCAAATTAAGGAATGCCTTCATACAGACCGGAACCTAGCCCAAAGGCCAAGATCTTGTCCATAGAGGCGTTTCGTGTATCATCTGACTGTAGAAGACCGGCACCAAATAGGCGATGTCTAAAAAGAAGCAGTTTGGGGTATCGCAAAAGTAGATGAATGCTTCGTTGCAGAATTCGCAACTTGGGTCGTTAGAGAGGCCCATCAGATGCAGGCCATAGCCCGTAAGGAGGCCTGTGACTATCCTGAGGTGCTCCCTACTAAACCTAAGAAGCTAAGGGAGTAACCTTTAAAGATCTGTGGATGAGTTGCTTCGCTTGTCTCAGCCCAGGGTGCAAAGCCCAATATGAGCTGAACTGAGAGCGGGTCCAATCTCTAATTGCTTGCGTTAGGAAGGCCGAGGACCGGTTCATAGCTTAAAAAGGGTTCCAAGGAGCCCTCCTTGCCAGGAATGTTACTGTTCATTCCTGCATTCAGATTGGTCGAACCCAGTTGGTTGAGCCCAGCCTTTCCAGGGTCCCTCGATTACAAAATCAGCTTTGGTTTGGTTTTTACAGAGCTCAAAGCTTGGAGTGCTGCTTGACTGTCGGAGCATTATATAGGTTCTCCTGGGCACAGCTTAAAATTGCAAAGACCTCCTTTTGGGCAAATCTATATCACAATAGATAAAGTTGCTATATTTATTTTCCTAAAACATTCATTCTACTGTCAGTACAATGTGGTCGCTTTTAAGGCTCAGCAATAAACTGTATATCTTAGAAATTATAATCTGGAGAAGAGTTAGAAATTTAAATACCTTCTTAGTGTACTAGCAGACACCGGAGGCTGCAAAGTGAATGTTCAAAACAAAAAAAAAGTTGGATGGGAATAATTGCAAGAAACGTCAAGGAATTGATAGAAAAACTCTACAAGCAGTTAACGAGAGCAAGCACAATATATGAAGCTGGCCAGTGTGATGTGAACTGAACTTAAGAAAGAAAACACAATAGAATGACGAATTATGTAACTATCTGTGAGATGGTGAATAAGACTATGAAAAAGATATTTAGATGGTAGTAACAAGTTCTCAAAAAAGAAAGAGCTAATTTCATATAAAAGCCTGAAAAAAAGACAAGCCATGAAGGTGGAAGACCTGGAGTTAATAAAACAAGACACTTAGAACCAAGATGAGGGATGATGTTGCGGATGTGAAAAATCGACTATGCAGAGGGAGAAAAATGAAAACTATTTAGTTGCTTAAAATGCCAAATTTTCAGCAATGGTAATTTGTTGAAAAACATACATGCTGTTAGTATACAGGGTTACTGGTAATTCGATACATTCCTTTGGAGATGTGATCGGACAGGAGCTAAGAAACAAATTTAACCCTAACATACATTATGCAAAACTCAATAGTTTTTGAGATATTTCAATTTTTGTGTTTTTCTCAAAAAAGTAGATCTTAATGTCTTTAAAGTTAATTTTTAAAAAATCTAATTGACATTTTCTGAACTTTTTGACTGGGTTACTTGTCCCACTCTATGGTCCTCCGTTTCGAATGGAAAATATCCGCAAACATTTCGATCATGTGAAAATTTTAAATAAAAACTTATCAAAAATAATTTTTAAAAATCAGCTACGAAAATTACCTACTTATTCGTTTTTCTCAGAAATTATTTTTTTATTTTTGCATAATGTACATTAGGTTTAATTTGTTTCTTAGCTCCTGTACCATCACATCTCCAAAGGAATGTATCGAATTACCAGTAACCCTGTATATTTAATTTTGCTTCAGTTCTGGAATATATAAAACCATCCAAATTTAATTGTTATTTTGAGCTCTATTTTGTTTTCAATCCACTGGCCTTTTGAATTTGTGCAGTACAAAATACAAGATACAAGGGCGAAATCTAATGGCCTCTCCTGTACCTGATCTATACGGCAAATATCCCAACAACAGATGCAACTGAAACCGCAACATTCGCTGACGATATCGCCGTTTTATCTATCCATAGTAGTCATGAAATAGCATCAGAAAACCCTCAACGTCATATTAACCTTCTCCAAGAATGGTTTGACACGTGAAAAATTAGTATAAATAACGCCAAGTCTGCACAAGTCACATTCACAAACAAGCGCAGTGTATGTCCACCTGTTACGATTAACAATGCTGCCATCCCAATAAAGTCAGAGGTTAAATACCTGGGACTGCACCTGGACCAAAAACTGACTTGGACACTCCACATAAAAGCAAATCGTAAACATCTTAACCTGAAACTAAAACAAATGTACTGGTTGATAGACCAACGATTCCAGCTCCCATTAAATAACAAGGTGCTTCTCTATAAAGCCACCCTCAAGCCAATTTGGACATATGGAGTTCAACTGTGGGGCTGCAGCAAACCATTCAATACCAAAATTCTACAACAATTTCAATTTCAAACGCTCCGTATAATTGCTGATGCGTCATGGTATTTAGCCAACCAGACACTTCATACATATCTGGGAATCCCGTTTGTGACCGATGTCATCCATCAACTGGCAACTAGACACATCCCGATATGTCATGGCCCTCAGTACAGAAAGAGAAAACGCATCTACTACTCAACCTAAAAAAAATTCGTGCTGTCAAAGTCAAAATATGAAAAAATATTATTAGTTACAACCTATCTTTATGTTATAATAAACTGAGAAACTTGCAATATAGATGGAAGCTAATAAATGTATTTATTTTCAATTTCATAAGGATAAGAATTTCAAATTTCACGCGCTTTTTCCTGAGTGCCGCATGTTTTTAGGTTTCACTATTAGACTTCCATCTCACTCTCTCACAAATTCGACGGGCATGTCGTGGGCCATGAGATATCGGGATACGTCTACCTATCACCTATCATTTCACTCTCGTGGCATGACAACAACTTGATATAAGATCTGTACGCTGACTCCACCATCTTTCAAAGAACGTGCAGGGGCCAAAAGACTTAATGCTCCGCGCCAACCAGGAATAATAAAGTATCCAATGGGAATAACATCACTGGATGGATTTCCCCAAAGTTTAAATGCATGCAATGTTATATTATTTACTTATTACTGCCTTTTGTTAAGTAGATTGTCAATATGCAATTTGTAATAATAATAAAAAAAATTCTAGGAAGTTATCTGACATCAAGGGTTAAAAAATAATAGCAGGAAAGTATTGCTGAAATTTGGGTATAAGTACGAATCGCAATAGAAGTCAATTAAATGATTGTATTTCTATAATTTAAAATTGGTTACAGAAACTACAAATTTCTTTGAAATATAACATTCTATTTCATTTTGTTTCCCTTAAATTCATACCGTTTATTATCTATTATCTATCGTGATCAGTTCCCATTATATCAGCGTATAATAGATTTCAGCGCCGTTAATTACTTGAAGATACACATTTTAAAACAATTTAAATACATTTTGTTTAATACTAAGCCATTTGTCTATCTCCAAAATTATAAATTATACCATTCACCTATGAAAATATGGCGTCACTTCGTATAATTCGTATGTAATCCTTAACAAATTAGCCAATGGCACGCAGTTTCGCAGGACTTACATTTAGGCGGCTTGTGAAAATACACCAGCGACGAGATTTAAACTCTATGTAAGTTGGGCGTGAAATGGACTTTCAATTCCCTGCGTCGCTGATGCCCTAAAAAAATTATTTGGGTTCACCAAAATTCTAATCTGGTGATGCCAACCATCATACCAGCCAACGGGTGTTAAGATGCTTGGCACTCGCAACTCTAGATTGGCCCAATAAATTGAAAAAAGGACAACAAATAAAATTTCATATAAGTGTTAACCTCGTTCTTTTAAATTATTTTCTAAACAAGCTTGATATACTGGGTGATCTACATAGGACACGCCCCTTAACAATTAGAATAAGCAACCCCACTTACAAATTCATAAATAACGCAGATATAATATATATCCCTTCAATAAATTTATGTAATCAGAGATGCCTTATTTTAAAATGCTAATTAGTGTCCGGCCTAAGGTCAGTTTGTCAGCCGAAGCCGATGTTCGGCTATCGCCGTCACCTTTGGCCGAAGCCGAAGGTGCAACCAGACTTAGAACACTTACTGTAAATTAGTGTAAATAAATTAAATGAATAGCATATATTTTTTTTCAATGATAAACTTAATTTTATTTTTCTTTATTTATTGAAATACATAAACATAATAAAATGAATAATATTGCACATTATACATTATACGTAATATTTCATTCGTTTTCGTGAATCGCTCGGAGCCGAATGTGCTTTTTGCAGCCGAAGGTGGCCGAAGCCGAAGGTGAAGCCGAAGCTTCGGTCGGACACTAATGCCAATACATATGTATTAGATGCCATGTTAAGATTCTATTGTGAATTGAAACCTTTTATAATCTATAACTATAAAATTATTAAAAATATTATCAATAATGTAAATTTATATAATGAGTAGTACAAAAGCATGCAAAAGGCGCAAATAACAAATTTGCTCTAAGGCTCCGACCAACCAGCTCTAAGAGCTGATGACCTCACACGCACCCACATACGTTAATGAACAATTATTTTTACGACTAGAAATTTCCAGCAGTCACTTTTTAATGAATATGGTAATTAAACAGTAAGCATTTGTGAACATATCTACTTGTTCAAATTTAATTTTTTAATTTGCAGATATTTCTAGTAAGTAGCTTTGGCAAAATGTAAGTATGTTAAGGGGCGCGTTTTACGCGAATCGTCCAGCATTTTCAAAATATGAGTTTTATCCTGAGTAAGAAGTTTGCTAAATTATTTTAAGCAATGTAGATGATCGAACTACCTATTTAATTTTTAATAACTTTTGAAAAACAAAGAATTAATTTAAAGAGTAATGATTTACTTAAACTTTGAAAAACGAATTCATTATTCATGAAGAACATTTGCAAGACCCTTAAAATTATATTTATGTTTGGAGCGTGAATTACCTTGCAGTTTCGGTTGAGTGAAGTTATTTGGCCCGTAGTTCAAAGTTTATTCTATTTGGTATGCGTAGGACTACTATTATCTACTGGCAAAGCATTATACAATCTCTTGATGATTGGGGTAATTGTAAAATGCGTCGAGGCAGAAAATATTTCTAGAAATTATACCGTTTTGCCCTTTCCCTTTTAACACGCAGGGATTTTAATACCTATCATTGCTAAATTGCTGTGGTTTGTTCATTAACACCACTGATAAAGTATTTAACTTGGTACTATCATACGTCAAGCATTCCATTTTTAACAAATTTAAATTTTTAACATTACTAACTGTTGCAACACCAATAACACGAAGTTGCAATTGTTACGAAAATGGTAATTGCAATTTTAGACTAGTTGTATACCTACAATTAAAACCAATTTTTTAGAGCACCGTTATTTCAGCCTTATCTAAAGTAGGCCATGTTTAACTTAATTGAAATACAGATTAAACTTCATAAATATCTTTAACTGTCGCTTTTAATAGCTGAGACACGAAGTATTACATTATTATGCATTTGTTATTTGCTTTAATATTCAAATATAAAACCAACATACAATTTTACGGTTAGATAATTGTTATACAAATTGCCACCGTATATTTATACGAAACATGGTTTCAAAATGGATCCACGGTTTGTCAGTGGGTATACAGAACCAGATCTATTAAAAAGCAAAGTATGGAAAATATTTACAGTCTTACATGCGGGAAATCGTTATAACTTTTTGGTGGAGTGTGAAATGTTGTTTGATTCATGAAATAACGGCGTGGGTTATTATAGTTAAAACAATGAACACGAACATTTAAAAAAATCGCTGATTTATCATCAACCTATTCCTGCTTTGGTTAAAATGCATTCTAAATCTATGATGGTTATGGTAATTCGAAGGAGTTGGGCAAACCTTTTCTTGCAGAGATAGTTAAATGCAAGAAGGGTTGATCATGATTGATATCTAAATTACGAAAGAGCAGCTTTGTAATTTAATAACACCTTTGAGCTTAAACAGTGACTGGCAGTATGTAATTGATAACATTTTGAGAGGACATAAACGTGAGATACTTACATGCATACCATTCTCAACCTTTTTCAAGGACGGAGTTGCTAATTTATGGTGCATTTCAAAATGTATGGCGGAGATGTGGCAACATTTTTATAGTCATTGCGTTGTTTCATGCAGGCTTTATTCCCTTGTATTTTGGAAGAAATGTTAAATAAAAATTTCTTATATTATTTAATTATTACTTAAAACATTAAGTTCAGAAATGAATTGTGGATGCTTTACATATTATACTGTTTCCTCCCGAAGACTGTAAAGGGATAGACATGTACAGGGTGTCAAAGTCAAAATGTTACTTTTAATTTCCTTCAATAACTTCGAAAGTTTTTGACTTTGGAACCATGCATAGCTTTTAATATTAACTTATGGATTAAAGTAATCTTAGGTAAATCGTCTATCATACATATATTTTGACGCCATTGTTACGGTGTATCGCATTACTTAAGGACCACCCTGTATATCGATACTACTACTACTACTGTTGGAGAAAATAAATAGAAATCAAAGAATACTGAAACCTACATAGTATTTATATATGTACTGTATAAGCATGATATCTAGAAGTCAAAGACATGTGATAAACATAAATTGCAAACTGCACCAGAAAAACTTCAACAAGAATGTTCCACGCTACTAATTCTCTTCGAAATGCAGTAGTTTAAAATAAATTTGGAAATATTAAAACTATAGGTTAGGCCAAGAGCACATTTTCAAATGAAGCATAATGTTACAAAATGAAAGAATTAAGATTGTTAAGGAAAATCTCCCAGAGTAATACCAGTTGAAAAAATCCTAGTTGAAAAGAGAAGAAATAAAATAGAGACTGTATAGTATCGAGTATGATGATACCCCCTAACTGGAGAAAATTTCCAAAACTTTAAATTTGTTTGTAATTTTTAAATGTGAAAGTGAATAATAACATTGGACGCTGCTGAAGATGCCTACTAACATAAGGAGTACCAGATGAATACAGACGAAACATAATAGGTGCGAAGAAGGGCGACATAAGTGAGTAGATAGACAAAACTAGTATTGTTATGTAAGAAGCAGTGATAACAGCAAATGAAAAAAAAAGTAATGGAATAGAACAAGAAGGACTGAGATTGGTTTAAAGGAGGAAAATAGCAGTAGCGTAGGAAAAATTTTTATGCGGCAAATAGTTAGTATCTGAATTCTCATTAGTAGGCCAAATTCCAAGTGTTAAAAAAGCTTAATCTTAGAGTTTACTAACTTCATCTGAATAATAATCTGATATGAAAAACATACAGCATACTCGGTACAATGTGGAGCAACTTTAAATTAAGCATATGTGCAATATGTGTATCATCATAGAAGTTTGTTTTCTAATTTAATACGTTTTATTGCAAACTTTTCACCACTAATTCATTTTCACAGTTAAATTAACATACTGGTTGGAAAAGGTTTATAATTCAATTTGTTCTGTTACCCCGTTCCTAATCAGATAGGTGGATTTTTTGTCAGTATAACGAAGTTAGATAAACAATTAACAATGTCAGTGACATAGTCTAAATTATTTTCATAACGGTATTAAATTCCCTACAATAATAGGCAATTGGGAACCCTAAGTGTTAAATTAAGAATGGTATTGTTATAAAATAAGGCTTACACTGCAAAAGTAATACAGAATGGCATAACTACCTGCATAAATCATTATGTAAACACAACTTTAATAAAAATGAAAGCACTGTAATTAACCGATATGAATAATCTTGTTTTAGAATATTTTACGGCCTACGTTTTATATGACATTGAAACGAATTTAGCACTTTTTAAAAGTAGTGGTATATTCCGCTCAAAAGAGAAATTTCGTTATAATATGTTAAATATATTGAGAAGACATTTTTTGGTTATTAAGATATTTGAGTTGAATGTAATTTATTAATGAAGTTAAAGTTCTAGTTGATTGCAATTATTATTATTATTAGCCTGTACAAATCCCTGTATAGGGCAAAGCAATTGTTATTTATTGTTAAATAAATTTTAAGCAGACTTAAGTTCATTCACAATTGTAATATAAAATTAGAATCTAGATAGACAGGGCAGAATAGCTTAATTGTTAAAAATATTGTTGTATTGTAATTGTAAATTTAATTTTGCTAGAAACGTAGATATGTGTTAAAAGGGGAAGCCAGGTAGCTCAGTTGTAAGAGGGCTCGGCTTGCTTGTTGGAAGTCCCGGGTTCGAATCCCTACTTTGGTGGAGATTTTTTCTGAGGCCTCTGGGATCGGTACTAGGTAGCTCTGGTGAGATCATTCACAGTTGGGCTTACTTAACAGTGCTCGACTAGGAAGACTGGTCTATGAGTTAGAGCAACAAGACCTCTACGTACGTAGCAGTGTTGGGCATTAGTTGAATAAATTTTCAATTATGACTAAAATTGACGACTAAAATAGCTACGACTAAATTATTCATGACTAATTTAGTCGAAAATCGTTAATCATATTTTAATGTTAGTTCCTGAATCAGAAGTAGATATTAGTCGAATAAGGTTTCAATTATGACTAATTTATTGTGAATGACTAAATTGACGAATAATTATCATGACCGCCTCATTGGGAGAAAACTCAAACAAATGATATCTCGCTTTATTGACAGTTCCGTTTCGGCGTCTTGAGTCTTGACTACTTAAATATAATTTGTCGTCTTGTTGATATTTGTATAAATAGTTATTTTGGCTTTATTTTACTTTGAATTTTGATAAGAAAATGGTGAGTAGTGTAGTAGTGGTAATACAACCTAAAATTTTTATGCTGCCAGAAGCAGAAAAATCTGACGATCCCATAAATGTAATAAAATCATAAGTTGCCATTTAAAAAAGTAAAGTTGCATGCCCCTGTACTTACACGCGATGACGTAAGACAAATTCTAGGCCACAGGTATATGGAGTACTTACCATCTAACAACCTTTGTTAAAAATATCGAGTTAGTTTGTTAGTCATGACTAACGAATAATTTAATCCTTAGTCTAGTAGTCTAGTTAATGACTAGTTAGTCATCAATCGGAAAATTCAAGATTAATGACTAACAAATTAGTCATTAGTCTTGACTAACAAACGCAAGATTAGTCATTAGTCTTTAAATCATTAATTCCACTATAAAATGCCCATCACTGATACGTAGCAACACACACATAACACAGCCGACTTGAAGTAATGCCTAAAGGCGATTCCAAGCAGATTGGCTATACACCCATAAAAGACACATACAAAAAAGTAAGAAAGAAATATTATAACTAAAAAAGGGAAGTGGCGTTTTTTCCTAAAAGGAAAGAAGAAAAGTAACTAAATAAGTAATGATTACTTTTTTGAAACAGGAAATTGCGTTATCTTTTAAAAGAGGTTAATAGAAATAAAGTGGGCGTTTTTCCTGTGAGAGAAAAGGGTTAGTCCTGATCTTTTTGGATATTGGAGATATTGGTGATATTGGATATTGGAGATTATTGGATATTGAAGATAATTAGAGATAATCGAAGTTGACTGGAATAAAACAAAAATTGGGTTCCTGATATCTACATATTGAAGTTGGATTGGAGGTTGTTGAATGCTAATTTTGAATTTGGAATTGTGGATACCAATCACGAGTTACGTGAGCCTATTTAAACTGTTGTAAATTAATATTGATAGTGAGTAAATAGTTAGGGAAGATAGGGTTTTAAAATGAAAAAGTATGTTAATAAATCTGCATAGAAAGTTTATGTTGTTGTTATTAAATTGTTACATATTATCTAACATAAACAGGATTTATATTCAGTTAATTAAAGTAAAGGAGCCTTCACGACAACCTAATACGGAGTTAACTGGGGATAATTCATTACAATACATACGGGGTGATTCAAAAGTATCATCATTAATTTGAAGAGTAGGTAGAGCATATGAAATAGAACAACTTTTATCAGTAAACCAACGGTAAACTCAGAAAAAAATTAAAAAGATCAATACAAAAATTGTTTTGGTGTCACTGGAATAGGTTCTATTTACATTCAAAATTTTAATTTATCAATCGTCTGTCTTGTCCATACTGATAAGAGTCCAGGCGTTATGTGACGTAGCTTAGACAGTTCATTCTTCGCTTTAAAAGTGCACTGTTCGAACGCTTTAATGGAAGGTCATCCTTACCGTACAAGCAGCTCTAAAAGGCAGTTTTTGTTTGTGTTGCATGTGTGTGTTTGAACATCTACTGTCAGTCCAGTTTCTCTTTATTAACAACAATTTTTTCCAATATCACTTTTTAAACATGTCACTAATTGTTTACTGCCAGTCTCAAGGCTGAAAAAATATGAGAGGAAAGTGAAACCTGTAAATTACATAATAATTGTGTAATGTTTCATTTATTTTTGCAGGGCTAAATTTCTATCGCAGGTTTTTTAAATACATGTTAGCCAGCGATTCTAAAAAGTGTGTAACAAAATTTAAAATAAACAAAAATCGCGATAAGCTTTAAATTTTTGCTGTAATGTACTTCTATTAAGGTAGACCCATTTAATTGAATGACAGTACTTTTGAATCACCCTGTATACAGGGTGACTGTTAAACATAAGGCAAAAATTCAAGGGGTGATTCCTTGGGTTATTTTATGGATAATTATATCCTTGGTGATTTTTCAAAATTCTCTTCGTTTCTAATATACAGGCTTATAAAGATTTTCAAGAAACACAATATACTTATTACATGAATGTTACATGTAGAGCTTGTTAATCTACAAGAACTGCTAAAAATGACAACCAGCTTGTATACATGAATCCAATCTTCTCCTCGTTATTTGACATGCTCTTTCGAAAACACCAGGAGTGTTCCTTATTGCATTACATCCATCGACTATCCGATTCCTTAAGTCATCTTCTTTCCACTGAGGTGTTATATACTAGACCACATACGCTAACACACCAGCCTCAACAACGAAAGGTATAAGAGGTTAGCAATTACATACACACATTTCAAATAGCCCAATAGAAAAATTTTTATAGGATTTTAAGTCCGGAGACCGATCAGGCCATAGATGAGGTTCACCTCGACCAATCCAGCAATCTTGATATATTGCATTTAGAAACTCATGAACCACATTAAATTTCTCGTTACCAATGGTATATCCTCTAGCAACTCATGTAACTACATTAATAAGTTGACAAGTATCAAATAACTAGACATTCAATTATTAATCGCTTATTATCATGTAGATAAGGGAATTATCTCCATAACGGCGCAGTTTCTTACTTGAACGCAAATACATATTCGAAAAATACAGTGTTTCGTGAAAATCTTTATTACTATGTATATTAGAAACGCAGCGATTTTTGAAAAAATCGTCAAAGATATAATATTCTAATATTCATAGAATACCCCAAAGAATCACTCCTTACATTTTTGCCGTATGTTTAACAAACAAAAGGATATATATATATAATATTGAGTTTTAATAAACGATTATTTAGAACTTATACTAACATTACAGAAAGATTTAAACGTAAACTGAATCTACTTTTTGTTTATTTGAAATGAAGTATACATATGTTGCCAGCCAATATTAAAGTCGGTGTTAAAGTGTAAATTAACCATAAATCTGCTTGTCAAATGGATTATAAAGATGTATTTCCTTTACGCAAAGAGAAGAAATACTAAACTGCTTATACGCTCATGATGGAAACAATATCATTACGGGTTCCGCCAACCAGGTTATTTTATTAATTTCGTAAAACAAACATACAATGTTGAAACTTAGTAAATATTACTGCCGCAAGAGACTTTTACCCTCGCATTTTAGTTTAAATAGGCATTATTATTAACCTGCCATATTTCAATGTTAATTTGCCTACACATTATTATTAAATGATGTTTGCGAATATAATTCAATGTTACTTATGCTAAAGCATATTCCCAAATTTGTAACTCTATAATTATTGTTTGATATTAACGATGCATAACATATTGATATGATAGGCCCTTTTTAACATTATTTTATTTTTTTTTATGAAAAGGTGTTCACACAACTGTTGGACTCGTGTTATAAAATTTTGAAAAATTAATAATTAAAAATTTTGATGCCTCAGGGCCGTTGAAGGATTCGTTTTTGAATTTTGAAAAATTTAAGTAATATAATAATTTCAACTAAACTTTTAAAATTCAAGATTTATTATAAACAAAACTTATGTCTAAACTTAAAATTAACACAAAAATCTAAAAACTAATAACACTCACTCAAAACAATTATCCTTCCAATTTTAAAAAACTCCCACCAAATAGGTACTATTCCATACCATTAACTATAACTTCCTCCACCAATCTCCAATTTATTTTACTCTTCTTCAATTTACCCAATTTATTTTAATTATTTCCAGTTTATTTAATTATTTATTTATAAATCTTCAGTTTTCTAGCGATAACCTATTATTATATTTCACCACTTCGACCGAAAACCAAAAACACGTCTCTTTTTTCTGTTTGATTTTCTATTAATAATTATCTTGTTTATCCCATTCAATTTTTATCTTTCCCCATTCCTTGATTTTGTTTTGACATTCATACTTTACACATGCACACAAACTATTACTAGGACTACCTACTATTTACAATAAATAACAATAAATAACAATATGTAACAATAAATATCAATAAATACTTAAATTAATCTTAATTTATTTACATAATTAATTTTTTAAAACTTGCATTCTAAAAGGTATATTCCAAATTTGTATTTAATTAATGAATATAAAATTTTCTAAAAGTGATATCACTACAATATATTGATATGATGTTTTAAATGATCTTTTAAGAAAGTGAGTTGTTAATAAATAAACACCTTTAAAATAATGTAAATTTAATGTTAAAAAATGTAAATAGTTGTTAATTTTAAAATTAATGTTGTATATAAGTAGATTAGGATATCTAGATAGTTAATTTTAATAAATATGTCGTAATAAAAATGTATAGAGTGTTAGTTTATAAGAAAGTGAAAATAACCAAGGAAATGAGATATAAATAAATAGTTGTTGAACATCAAAATTGGTACACGAAAGTTTGAAATTTATAAAACTTAAACTTAATTAATTACAATTAAATAATAATTTCAAAGCAAATTGAGATTATAATTATTTTAAAACTGTATGAAGATAGTAATTGTTATATAAAAAATATAATTTGGAGTTATAATAATAAAATTTTTATGAAATAAAATTTTATTTTGGAGAAAACAGTTATAAATTTGGATAAAGGTGAGGTGTTGAATTGATAAAGAGGAAAACTGTGTTCTTGGTTAGAAGATAAGGCAGGTTTTGGTGAATTTGGAGTCGAAGCAGGAGGTCGGGAGGTGTATTGTTGGCAAGAAATTAGGGCAGGTTTTGGATAATTTAGAGTTGAAGCAGGAAGTGTGTTCGTTCGAGTTGTTATAAAAAGGTAGTTTATACATTTATTAATTTTTAGAAAGTGTTTATTTAGTTATTAGAATTTGTTGTTGATTATTTGTAAAGGTTTGCATAATTTTGAAGGTGTTTAAAATTTTACTTTATGAATTTTATAAATTTTAAAGTTTATAAAAGCGATCCCTTCAACGACCCTAGATTGAGAGATCTTTGAGAATTTATTAAAAATTAATATCAAACTGAGCTAGTTGGAATTCTAAAAATTGTATTCAATTATCTTATCTTAAACAAGTTAGAGCATATCAATATATAACATAGGTTAACTTAAATGTCTTTTAGGTAAATGGTATATACGTACAGCGTGATTCATGTAAATAATTTATAATTAATTCCGTGATTTTAAAAACTAGAGAACTTTTGTTTAAAAATCCGTTATTTTAAAAACTAGAGAAAAATACAAGTAGGTACAGTGGTCGTGAAAGACATACTTTACCAGCATAAACTACATGAAAAATAGTTTCAAATAAGATGTGAGATATAAGAAACGTTCAACACGCCAAATTAGTAAGGACGTATGAAGCAGGAGAAAATTAAGTAACCAACAATGTTAATTTAAATAATTGCAACTGGAAATGTTCAGATATTTTTTACGAAATCATGGCTGGAGGAAACCATAATATGTATTTGAAGAATGTGTTCACAAGATTAAAACAGATAAAAAAGATCTATAGACGTAGGTCCAAATCTTAACGGAGTTTGATATTAATTACTAAAGATTCGTTCTATAAACTTAATAACATTTTCTTGTATTTCTTCCCAAGTCAGTAGTATAAAACAATATCTTTTGTAATTGCAAGCGTTTATTTTAACATCTTTTATTGCAGATTCGGATAGCACGTCAACAAATCGCCGAAATTTAATTTTTCCGATTTCTTCAATAATAGAGGATTCACGCATACGCCAGCGCTCATTAAATGAACAAATTTTTGCATACATATTTATGGTGAAATGTCGATAACAGGGGTCACATTAAATGCCGGTATGTCATGTGACCACTGGTATGGCGGCAAATTTAAAAAAGTCAGCGTGAAGTCGAAAAAAGTGGGCTAGCTGACAAAATATCGAAGAAAATTATTTGAAAAAGTCGCAATGAAATGTCCATAATAGCGGTTACAGAATTTACTGGTTTACTTCTATATGTCTTAATGTAACCGCTATTATCGACATTTCACCACAATATGTATGCAAGAATTAGTTCATTTAATGAGCGCTGGTGTATGGGTGAATCTTTTACTTATATTAAATTTCGTCGATTACAGCGCCATCTATAACGAATCGAAAAAAATGTTACGAATGAAAGTTTCATATTTGTTGACGTGCTACCCGAATCTGCAATAAAAAATGGGGGTTCCTATTTAAGATTTCAAAGTTACCCCCCGTCACACCCACAAGGGAGGAGAAGGGGGGGCTAATTTTAGCACTGGTGACTTTCCCCCGCGAAAATATTAACTCTTTATTTCGGACAGTTTTTTTTCGCATGATGCTTCTTTCTCCAGATATTTAAAAATTCCAGGTTAAAAAAATCAGATGGTACCTATACTTGTAATTGAAACACTTGAGTTGCATAAAACTTCTGTTAAGTTGTTGAACGATGAAAATTGAAACAGCATCAATTTTTGTTTAATAATGTGCTATTTGCCATATGAATCTGAATATTGATTCCATCTTTTCCATTTTGATAAATGATTAATATTTAACAATGCAGTTGAATTCACTCTCAAGCTAATATAACGACTTTTTCAAAACTACTAGTTGTTGTTGCTGATTAAATGTAAGACTTAAGTTGGATTAAATCGGATTAAATCTAACATATATGATCAAAAAGTCTTCGGTTCAGGGTTGCTGTGGAATTAATAAGTCACCTGTGTATTTATTTATTTCTATTAATTTTGACATTTCCTCGACGATTTTCAATTCAATGGATTATAATTTAAAATGTTTCAAACAGAAAAATATAATCATGATATACATATAATAAATAATAATAATGTAGGTTAAAATCAGTTTAAATTAAACATAATGTTCTAATAGTATATTATATACCAAGGTAGAGAAGACATTTTTCTCAGCCGAGCAGTATTATTTCCCGACATGCGAAGCATGGAGGGAAATAAGTTGCGAGGCTGAGAAAAATCTTCTCTACCGTGGTTCATATACTATTTTTTTCACTACTAGCACCTTTATTCCTTTTAATTAATCATTTTTACAACAATAAAAAATAAAATGACAGATGCATATATTTATTTCTAAATATCCACAAAAATCAAATAGCCTTGCTTAAAAGTTAATTTCAATTGACATTTTGCGTAAAATATATTTATAATAGGCACCTGAGCGCATAGCAATTGTTTTCATTATTGACCAGTAGTCAATAATGAAAAATTATTGACCACTAGGAGAGAAATTCATCTTCTTGGCTCGGAAACAAGGTCAATAATGATATCTTCTAATGCTAGTAGTGAAAAAAAATACTTACAAATTAAATAGCTATTAAGACAACAAGTGTTTTATAGAAGGTTTAAAAATCAAGGTCGTAGTTCAAATCCGAGCGAACGAAGTGAGCCGAGGATTTGATAGACCGTCATTTTTAAACTATAAAACAGGAGTTATCTTCAAGATTTTTTCTAACACTAATATCAGACATTTTCTTTCACTAATATATTATTAGAAATTTTAATAAATTATTATTTGAGACGTGTCATAATACACAAAATGCGAAGATTGCTAGGCAACGACGTATTTAAAGGCCTATAAAATACGTTGTCATTGACGGCGTATTTTATAGAGAAAGCGTATTTTAAAGGAAACATAACAACTGAGCTCTTATGCACCATAGAAACAGTATAAGATATTAGTGTTAGAAAAAATATAAAATATGCATGTAAATTCGATGCAATGCTAGGGGTTGATTCCAAAACTTCTGTTGCATACGTAATACCTCAATACCTAAAAATAATAAACAAAGCACATCACATAGCAGGCTTTTAACTATGAAGCGTTTCATATTTAAAAGCCCGCTATTATAGTTATTAAGGTACCAAGGGCATTATTGAGTGAAGGGGGGCTACGACGAGTCAGAACGCAATAAAACATTTAAATTCGATTATATCAGAAACGGCTGCTCGAAGCGACACCGACTAGGTATATCTTTTTTGGACAGAAGATGCCAAGGAATAAGAATTTTTAACCAGAAATTTAATATACTGAGGCACAAAAAAGTTATGAAGCTTTAGATGTAGGCGAAATGCTGCTGGTGGCGCCCTCTACAATGTACATCGAAACTGTGATCAGATCTCGATTTCTCATCCTAAAAAAACCCTAAGTACCAAATTTCGTGCAAATCATGCTATTATTAAGAAAAATATTTACAAAATAGTTTTAAAAAATAATAACTTTGGCACCCTGTATTTCGGAAACTATCAACTTTTGGATTAAGGTAAATTGGGCTAGATCCTCATATTTTAGCCTCGGGAATTTGTGCTAGCGTTTTGTACAGACCTTTTAGAGACACCCTGTATAACTCAAGTTCACTATTAAATCACTGCATAACCTCAAAAAAACTAGGTGGGCGTGTATGCATGCTAACTTACGGCGTGTTTATTACAACCATTTATTGTTTTAAAACTTAATTATGAGTGACAGTGAGTGAGATCCCTCAATACAGTTCGTCAGAGGATAGTGGGAGTGATGTATTAGAGACGCATGAGCCAAAGAAAAGAAGGAAAAAGGTAGATAAGAAGTGGAAAAAAGAGCAGGTATTCAGTAGCAAAGCCGTAGCTTTAAAATCTGTGGAAGAAGAAGGCATCTGGAGCTTTTGTCATAAAAATAATGATAAAGATGGTAACGTGAGTGATATTTATCGTTGCAATAAAGTTGAATATCGAGGAGAGCAATGCGCCTCGGGAATATATTTACATTGTCCTTCCAATACTGAAGATGTAGTTTTATACCGATCGGAGTTGCTTCATACTTGCGACACTATATCGTCCAAAACAACCGTTAAAATAAGCGAACATACTAAAACGGAGATCCGAACCCTGTTCGAATACGACCCAAAAATAAAACCAAAAAAGGTTTTAGAAATTTTACCAAATAAAGAGTTGCCAATTCCCAAAAAGTAACAGCTGAACAACTATTTAGCTTCTTTAAGAACGTCAAAGTACCACCACTCTCAGGTACCAGAAGCTGAAGATGAGGCTTTTGTAGTATCTTACCAAATGGATTGCGGGGATTCCTCTTCTTTTAAATTTTTTATGTCAACCGAAAATTCAATAAGGTTATCATTGAACGCCTGCCATGTACACGCTGACGCTGACGCTGGAGCTTATATGGCAAGGTTTTTCCCTCTATTAGTGTTTGAAACAAATGATTGGACCAGGGCATTCCATACTTTTGGAGTGGCAGCTTGTGGTCTTCAATTAAGTAAAAATGAAGAAATAGTCGATAGGGCTTCCATCATGTTTTTTTCAAAATGGGAGGAGCAAAAAGACTTCATAGATTATTTTCAAAGTGAATGGCTCCAGATGAATCGAAACTGGTATGAAGGAGTTGACAAAAAAACTCCAAGTACACTTCTTTTCTTGAAGATGTAGGTGTATAATTTTATTCCTTTGCAAAATTTCAGATGATTTCATCCCACGTCCTTTCCTCCATCGCACGACTGTGCCTATCGTCTTTTTGTGAATGCTATAGTTATTTCATTATTAGTTATATACAGAGAGATCAATAAAAAAACCAATTAGGGTAGGCTGTGAAATTGAATTATTTTGAATTGGTACTTTAGCCACATCCACAGAATGCCATTTCTGACATGAATTTAAGGTTATAAACTTTTTTTACAATAAAAATGTCAAATTACAAACGTTATCAAATGTCATTCTGTGGATGTGGCTAAAGTACCAATTCAAAATAATTCAATTTCACAGCCTACCCTAATTGGTTTTTTTATTGATCTGTCTGTATTATGTTGTACTATGTCACTTTTTAGTTCCTATTTGAGTAGGTACTTTATGTTTAAAGTACTTTCTTGCTAATCGAAGTTCTGCTTCATTAGCAAATGTATTAAGTTTTGATTTTTGTTGAACATTCTTGTGTTCGAAATAATAAAAACTTTGACATTTTTTTATGTACCTACTTATATTGTCAGAATTTATTATGTTAATATTATATTTTTCCCAGGAATTTTCTTATGTTTGTTGGAGATTAATTTTTTAGAGAGCATTGTGATATTTTTATCGAACTTCGCTTATTTTACTGGTTATGCCAATATTATAACGAGCATTCAGTATATTTATCGAACGTTTATTATTTCTCAAGAGAAGATTTATTATTTCACGATAGGTTTAAATTTGATACTGAGCGATCAATATTTTTATCGAGCTTGCATTATTTTTATCGAATATTTATTATGTTATCGAGCATTAGAATTTTATATCGAGCATTCATTATATTTATCCAGCATTTATTATTTTTATCGAATATTTAGTTTCTAATCATGCATTTGGATAAATTAACAGGAAAATTTAATCTGCTGTCGGAATTTAATATCGAGCATTTAATTTGTCCCTTTTGTTAATACTGACACTGACCGTCGAAGTTTTCGAATTTATTATACAAGGTTAATAATTATAAAGTGACAGGAACTTGTGTTCTATGTCAAATAATGCAATTTTAAGGGTATATCACATATACCAAATTTCATTTTGATATCTAAAAATATAATTTAAAAAAATAGGAATACCCCACGTTTCATGAACACCCTATATATATTTTATTTTACTAAAAAAATAGTATATTATAGACCAAGGTAGAGAAGACATTTTTCTCAGCCGAGCAGTATTATTTCCCGACATGCGAAGCATGGAGGGAAATAAGTTGTGAGGCTGAGAAAAGTCTTCTCTACCGTGGTTTATATACTATTTTTTTCACTACTAGCACCTTTATTCCTTTTAATTAATCATTTTTACATAAATAAAAAATAAAATGACAGATGCGTATATTTATTTCTAAATATCCACAAAAATCAAATAGCCTTGCTTGAAAACAAGGGGAGAGGTTAATTTCAATTGACATTTGGGTAAAACATATTTAAAATAGGCACCTGAGCGCATAGCAATTGTTTTTATTATTAACTAGTAGTCAATAATAAAAAATTATTGACCACTAGGAGAGAAATTCATCTTCTGGGCTCGAAAATAAGGTCAATAATGACATCTTCTAATACTAGTAGTGAAAAAAATTATATATCTAGTTATAACACGCTTTTCTTATTTTTAACGTTTACGAGTAAGTTAATTGGCCTGACTTAAAGTTTTCGTCTGAAAAATATTAATTCGAATTTACACAAAGTAGGTTGATAGGTCCACTATGAAATCAACCTGCATAAAAACACAGAATGCAGCACAAATTGCAGTACAATCATTGTATTCATCGTGTTTTAAGCCGTATTTCCAATTTCCCCGTGGAAATTAAAACTACAATCCAAGCATTCATAATACAATACCAATTTTCAGTAAGCTTCGATCGCGTTTTGGCCGCAGGATGCATCTAAACCACGCAAATTCGCAAATTTCGTACAAGTTGTAGGTTTGATAACATCTCCTTATAGCGATGTAATATTTTCCTTCGATAATATCAGCAATGTTCCGGTGGTATCAGAATCAATAAGGTGTGGTAATTTGATCCTTCTCCCTCGAGCAGGGACGATCAGGAGACCGCAGGGACTAATTAAAGATCAAATCACAAGGGTTGGAATCTTTGGGTTATTCTATACCTTGTTACAGAGCCGATAGGGTAGAATTTTTTTTGTGTTTCAACCTTGGCTAAGTTATCTATTAGAAAACGTAACTATACTACAGTAATATAAATAAGGTATTCCCATGGCATTCCCTTTCATTAAAAGACTCATTGCTGAACAGTAAACAAGCAACCGTGGTTCTTGATAACTAAATAAGTAAAATATGCAATTTATTTTTTATAAGAAAGCATATTTTATGTGAGTTAAAAATGAGTATCCTTTATCAGAAGGAAGCGCGGTATGTCATATTTTTCTCAATATTCTCTATAGCCCAACAAAAAATCACGTGCGGAATCTCGAAACACAAAAGAATTACATTTTCTATAAATTACACGTTACAAACGATATGAGTTTGTTCCGCCTTTATCAATTTTGCACACAAAAGATGGCTATCGACATATTTTCCCGAGTTATCAATTCCTGGATGTACGGTACTTTATGTATTTGTGTTGGCAACGGTCACCCTATAATAGTCAATAATGCTCGTCTTATTGTTCTTTTATCTCGATGAAAACTTTTCAAGCATAAAAAAACGGCTCTGACAAGAATATCCAAGTAAATTGATTTTATGTTTAAATGTTTCCTTTGTATTCTTGCCAAGTTGAAATCCGAGGAGATAGAACTTTAAAATTCTTCTGGTGTTTTCTTTTGAGTCAGTTGAAAAGCTTTCTAATTAGCATTTTCTGATATTTGGTTTCTGAATTTAAAGCTAAAAACAAAGCCAGAAACAACTACACGTTAAATCTACAGGTAACCATGCCTGTTACGCAGTCAAAGAAAAACGTTTAAAAAACCTTGCATTCCAGGCATATAAAGACGGGACGTGCTGACAGCTGGTTTAACCGGATCAACATTCAGAGCTGAAATAGTAGACAAACGAACGGACTCGAAAAATCGCCCTACGACAGAAATACCCTTGCAAAAAAATAGAGAAACGCTTGTTTAAAAGTGGGGTGGCATTAATATATAAATTCCTGTAATAAGTTCCAGCTTAGATACTGTTCAAACATTTTACATTTACTATAGACGTTCGTGCTTTAGTTTTACGTAATTAAAAGGAACTAACTACTTCACTACTGGATGGAAAGTAAATGTACAAAATCGGAATAATACGAGAATATAAAATTTACTTTGACTTAAAGGACAAAGTGCTTTCCTAACATATTAAGTATAGTTCCTCATAGCGATTCACATACAATTAATATTCTTACCTGTTTTAAAATTATAATTTTAAAATGTAAGTATATTAATTTATAACCTCCTATAATATGCTATTATTATTAATCCCAAAACATATACTGTTAGAGGGATATCCAATGTATTCTAACCAAATTAAATGAAATTGGCAATTAACCTATGAATTAATATTTAATTAACTAATATCTACCGAATAGAATGAAATTTAGCTCGTGAATGAAGTCTAACATTAATTTTAAACGACGGTTTTGTTTTAGGTTAGATTAGATTATTAAAATCCCCATACTTTTATACAAGTGAGTAAAGTGGAGCAACATAAAGTTTCTTTTTTTTCCATGTTATGGAGACTTTGGCCGTCCAGCTGGCAGCACTAGCCTTTTCGTTGCAAAATAGTTCACTTCAAAAACGGAGAAATGGTGTCACAATGCAACTAACTATTTGCTATATAAGCCGTTTCGTTCCGGAGGCTTTTACAACTTAGTGGTGGCTTAAATACAATTATCATAAATCATTTGTACTAGCCCGAACACGAAAAAAGTTTACAGCTATGCCTCAATACAGGTTTGTCACCTGAATTCACGACAAGGATAGAAAATGCTACAGAAGTACAGGGAGCCTATTAGAAACTTACATAAAATTAATAAAACGCTGGTTATATTGCATATTTGCGTATATTTAGCTTTCTTTTGTAGAGTGGTATTTACAGATATACATACATGTAAAAATATAAGAATCCATTCGACAGATTTGATTTATGGGGCTGCAATTGAAAAAAAATGTAGTTTTAAAGCAAGATTTGTTGAATTAATAGGATAAACGATTATGGTTACACAGAACCCAAAAATTAAGTTATAAATTACACCAACCAGAACAAAAACTAGTTTATCATTTGTCCAAACACTTCAGAGAAGTGCTGAAAAGCCCCTTTCTTATGCAATTCCCAGTTCAGGTAAACCATCTGTTTGTTATTATGTAAATATAAAATAGCAGAAACTTTAGGTAACCGGCGGCTTCATTCCCAGGCAAAAGGGAATTCGTAATCCATTCATTGAACTTTACATTCTGAGACACAAGAATTTTTTAAGGTAACTTAATGTGACAACTGAATTCTTGTATTTTTATATGTGCAGTAAAACCTGCGGACATCTCTCAAATGCGGGACACTGTTTTAAGTTTAGTTTGGTTTACCATCTAATCATTGTAATAAAAACCTCTAAAATACGACACTCTTAAATACGGACAGCAAAATTAAGAAGAATGGACAAAAATACAATGTGATTTTTAAAAACTCAATTGCAGCAGGCCGTATTTTGTCTTAATAACCTTAGGACTGTCTGTAATAAGTCAGAATACGGCCTGCTGCATTGAGTTTTTAAAAAATCACATTGTATCATCGAAAAAAGTAAAATTATTTAAATCTTTCCTACGACATAATATTATTATTATTCAATTCAATATTCTTTAAAAAATATAAATCGATATCTATTAACAAAGTTCACAGAAATTGTTTACTAAACCTGCTTTCTTAAATTTGCCAACTTTAGTAGAAAATCAGATACTAGATACATTTTCGAAGGAATCATTTAAATCCTTTCTAAGAAGCCCGGCATTGTTTATCCTTGTTGCAACAAACTTTAATAGGGGCTTGGTGGGGCAATGCAGCTTCCTGTCTTTTCTTTCAGATTTTAGCGAAACGCCATCTCTTGTAAACTCACTGCACTGCTTGCTCACTTCTACAACTAAACGTTATGGCGACTACTTTGATTTTATACAGAGCTTATGAGACAAGCTTTCGTCATGATTAGCTCTCAGAAAATTGAATCAAACCTAATTTACTTTATACTATTTGATTTATTTATTAGAGAAGACCGGTCTGATATAGTTTAAAATTCAACCGTGTGCTTTATTATGGGTGTCTTTGGCAACAAAAACTGTACTTGGAAGGCTGCTACTTCTTATTTGTTTTATGTGTTTTTTCGAATAAAAATCTATATCAGTCTCGTCAGCAGATCTTCTTAAATAAATGTAGAAAAACTTATAATAAAATACCCAGTAGTTTCAGCGCTGATCATAAGACGCTTGCCGTCAAATTCCCTAGCCTTAAACAAAGGAGTTTTATTATTCTGGTATTTGTGTACACAAGATCCATACAGTAAGGATATGTACAATTTTCAAAAATACTGAAATGCATTTTAAAATATAAACGCGCTGCATTAATTACACGATTCGTTATATGATAAGTTCCTTTTCACAAAAGTTATCCTTATTATTGGGATTTTTGGGGTTTGTTGTAGCACTAATAATAAAAATGGTCTTCATAAGGATTGACTTCAGAGTAATATGTAAATAAGAGTAATATAATACCACAAAATTAAGCTAAATACTACATATGCTGTTCAATATAATAACATTAATAACCATACTTGTTATAGTTTGTTGATTTATTTATTAATCGAGATCTAAGCTTGTAGATGCCAAATATCACAACGCGTATCGACTACCGCGTTATTAAACTTATCCAACTAAATTTTACCGAACTCAAGGAACTTTATTAGATTTTTCCCACATTCAAGACCTTACCAACTTGGACTGGAAATTCAACCCGAAATCTTTGGTTCACAAGGCAGGTATACCAAACTTGATGCTATCAAGGTTAACGCCACTTTTGCAATGCATAATACGCGAACTTTAATGTATTTCTTTTTATTCAAAGCATAACGTTAGGGGTGTTTTTCTTTGGACATTTATGTGGCAAGAAAGTATTAATTTCATTTGGAAACTAAAACAGCCATATCATAAGTTCTCGGACTTAAGCATTGAAACCACCGTCCCTTTCTAAATTAGTTACGCTGCCCTGTATGGAGTCAAACCGACGCACGCGCCTTCTAGTGAAGTGTCAAATTGCAAAGGAGTTTCAAACAAACCACGATATTAAAATTTTGACTCCTAACTATGAAATTGATCAGTTTTGGGGGCAAGTTTCACTCATGGGAACGTTTAATAACAACTCACCTATAAAATTTATTAGTTTTTTGGACAAGTATCAGATTCAAACCCGTGAGAACGTTTAATTACAATAATTACCACCCCTTCAGTATCACGAATTTTTAGTATAAATACACAACAAGATCTTACCACAGGATCCAGCCTTGACTATTCAGTCTATCTGCATAGTGGTCTGGAATTTCGATTAGTACGCTGATCCGTGTATCTAATTACTGTAAAATATACAGTTAGTTGTATTGCGCTTTGTTGCTTTGCACTAACTTGTAGAAATCCGTCATCATACGTATACCGCTGTAAAGTATTGCTTTTCCAGTTGCGTGTATTGATCAAAGGGTTACAATAGAGTAATTCTAATTGAGAGATTTCTCAGTGAAATCCAAATTTAACGCACTACGTAAAAGTTGGCAATTTTAATGTACTTATCATATTCAAAATTAGTCTTTGTCAAAATTACATTAGGGTTGCCTTGTTGTAGGTGCTGATCACAATTAATTACAACCATATATGAGATATGTCGTGCAAATATTCTCAATCAACGAAAGGGATAAACATCCCTTACAAATACGAGGTACCCAGTGTTCGCCTATATTTTGAGTAGTAGATAGCGTACAAACTCGTTACTTTTTGGAGGGAAATTACACCCTCGTCAAACTTTAAAGGTGATGATACCACCTTTGGTTCCGGCCACTTACGATTGATTTTAATATCGATCTCGCTCAAGATCGATCTTGTATCGATCATCTGACTGACGCACTGCACTGAGTTAGAATATAATTTCTTGTGAGCAAACCACCGCACTCAGGTCACCCTGATTACACCAGAATCATGAAACAAAAGGATAATAATTATTCAAGCCGCTGCCCATACTTGACTTGCCTAGTTTGGTGTTCATTAACTATGTTTATTTAGTTACTGTATTTAAATTTCTAAATATCTGTATATAAATATGACTTTATAATACAGGGTGGTCCACGGGAAGCGGGTATTTTTGGAATGAATAGTACTCGGCTAGTAGGAGGCGAGTGGGCCTGCGGCAGGTGTCTACCGACCCCCATACGATGCCATTTAGTACAATATTTATATTCATAACCATAGAAATATTCAGTTTAACATGCCATTTTAAAAAATAATGAAAATCGATGAAGAAACATTCAAGAGTGGAAGCAAACTTTTGAGAACGGCTCCAAACGTGTGTTTGTGAAAATGGCCATCACTTGAATGACATTATTTTTTAAAATGACATGTTAAACTGATTATTTCTATGGTTAAGTTTTACAAAAAATTAATGGAGTAAAGCTTCTACTAACCTAGTACTGTTCATTCCAAAAACATCCGTTTCCCGTGGACCACCCTGTATATGTATTAAGCTTGATAGAGTATTTATTTCTTGTATTGTAAGGTGAACTACTCTAGATCAATGAAATCACAACAACATTAAGGGTCCTATAACTAAGTCGTCATTCATTTAAATAAAGGGTAAGCGTTTCACTTGACCAATAAAGGTTGAGAGTAAAGGAAATCTTGCTGAAAACTAGACGATCACAGTAAAAAGCTGTAAAGGGAAATACACCTGAGGTAAGTACAGTCACAATGTAGTTCGTACAATAAGCACATTTTGAATGTAAATTAAATCCGAGATGTGGTATAATTCAATATAATGCCTGAAGACTTGTCAAAAACACGATAATATTAATAAAACTAATTCGTATTTCGGTAACTAAGCTCTCATCCTCAGTGCTAAGCTTTACTTTCTTGACAATGTTAGTCGGAGAATATATTCTCTTCTCCCAATCGCCAATGAAAGTGACTGCAATATTGGTGGTCCAAGGAGCATTCTGTTTATTTAAAATGAAGTGCGTGTGGGGATCGATGAACAGAACCATCACCACGTGGCAGATGAGACAAACTAACATTCGCCTGTCATCCATGGGTCTTTGATCTATCGCACTTATGGACGAAACTCAATCTCGGATTTGAGAACTGCTCCGCCGAGAATTGCCGAGAATGCGTAAACGTCAAAGCGCATTAGCAGACCAGGGAAGTAAATTAATGTTGCAAATACTCTATATTTACAGCTGCTGTATGAGGTAGAGCATTGTGTTGTTGAAAAGTAGCATTTTCAACTCCCTGAAGATAACGTACTGTAACTGGCTCCAAAACTTGTCGGATATATCCATCATCGTTTAAATGTCCACGCAGAAACAGTAGTTTCCCGATCAACTGCGAACGCCAAAAATCGGCGTTTTCCTCGCTTACGTCTGACACGTCTACGGCAATCGTGTATTCACAAGCAAAAGCGGGATTGCTGATCCCAATTGGACCGTGCGTTGCACCATTCTACTCTAAGATCACGATGTCGATTTGTAAGAGGGAGTATTAACCTTGGGCGATCAGAAATCAGACCAAAGATCGAATGCAGACAGTCTGGCGCTTACATCTTCCAAAAAAATGTTTCCGACTGACCTTGAAGTGCTATGTTGATTCCTGGAGGCAAGAAGTCGTCTATTCTTCAGTCTATGCTATTCAACAACGAATAATTGTAGGAAAGCTTCTCTGCAAACGTCTTGCAATTTCGCGAAATAGAAGTCCTGCCTCATGTTGGCCAATAATACGACCCCTTTCAAAATCATTCAGTTGGCAATAATTAATCTGTCTTCGACCTCACGAACGCGATAAACATACATATTTTTTGCTCAAATTTTAATCACTTTTTATTGCGACTTAAACAAGCGGTCATTTAATGGCATGCAGCTTTCTATGGGAAATTCAATGGTATAACATTTAATATACGGGATGCGGTTAAACAGTTATGAGCGAAAAACGAACAAATCGCTTTTTTTATTATCTGACGAGGTTAATTTTTTTTTAATTTAGAAAAATGTGCTCCAATAACTTTTTAAATAATAATTTTTGTTGACAGCGACCTAGTCAAAACGCAATTTTTTTCTCTTTTCAACCGGGTAACATAAGCCATAATATGTTTAATTTGAAACAAAAAGAGAGATATCAATTTTTAGGTTTTTTTATTGCTAAATCAAGATAGCCACAAGAACATACGATATTAGTATTAATAATAATAGTTTATTGTCCAACAGCAAATGCCAATTACAGGACAAAAAGAAAGAAAAGAAACATTATAAATATGGGCAAAACAATATACAATGATGCATAATATCTTAAGTATAAAATGTTAACCAAAATACCTATTATTAGAAAAATAGAAATAAAAACAATCTAAAATAAATATTGGTAATGCTGTCACTGTCACTGTCACTTACTTATTTTGTGTAATATTTTATGTTAATATTGTGTGTCCTTTCTTCTTCCGTAAATTCCTGTCATATTTGTCATTTGTGTTGTTTCACGGTTTAATCGTCATTTCTTCTATGTAAAAAATATTAAAAAGGCATGTGGGGCATATTTTTCTAATTTTAACAATAAGTAAACTAGAAATTTTTAAAACCCCGTTGCCGATATACTTATTTGCTTTATTAATATTATTATGATTTTAACAGGGCTTCTGATTGAATCTAAATACAAGAATATATTTATATGAAATATACTTACTAGGTAAATGAGGTAGGAACTATCTAGGACTGTAAGAAATTGAATTGCTATTTATTTTTGTAATAACATAAATGACATATTTCTGATACAAAATAACCTTCTCATCTATAATAAAGTATTAGTTTCGTTTGGATGTAAATGTTCCAAATTTAAGTTAAATATTACAAGTAAAATTAAAACAAACGCTTTTAAAAGCGCCGGTAAACTTTAAGATAGATATAAAAATTATGTAAGTAAATTGGACATTGGAAAGTCATTTTGGGATCCTGGAAGAAATGGGTTAGCATACTTATTTAGAAACACAAAACGATGTATGTAAAGAATCCCGCCATAATAAAAAGGCGAATAATCCAAAATATTTAGTCAAATAGAAACAATTTGTAGTTTACAGCAACTTAACGATTTTCATACAAGTACGCGAATATCTTTAATATAACATCCTATGTTTACTTTATTTCTTCCTGAGGTATCCTTATGATGCAATTTCCTGTAAGAAAGAATAGAATCCGATAAGGGATGATTCACATTTAACTTTTTACTCCGTTAGTTACATGTGAAAATTAAATTTTATCAAAAACCACTAGTTCTCTAACAGGAAAAATATTGATATTCCGGTTGAAATACGTATGAACAAATAACGTTCTATACAAAGCATTGCAATTTAAATGAACAATAAAACTGAAATTATACACGTCTCACCCTTAATTTCAGGATTGTTTTAGGCAGATGTTTATATCACTGCTTAATGCTTAACTTTTTCCCGCAATATATTGTAGTTTAAGTGCTTCAATTAGATTATTGCAGGCGTACCAGTTTCTTTGGAATGTAAATCGCCGAAAAAACCTGTAAAGTATTTTAAGGACATAATTCTTTTAGGAGGGAAGATTTATCGAAAATTCGACGCCGTAACAATTAATCACAAAATCCAACAATATAAATCAAATTATCGGCATACATTTCCCGAATTATCATGAATTCAGCGCCTTTCAGGTTCTAATTTAAACTCCGAGCGGGCAAACTTTTTACACAATGTTCGTAGGATCTACAAAAAGGTTTCTCGTGTTGTTTATTTAAATACTTGGAAAGTTTTCTTCCGTAATTGCAGTAAAAAAAATTCCGATAACTTCGACACTTGAGATCAAATCTCCGATAAACCTGCACAAAAAATAAGACATAGGAAATAGGTCATCCCGCTTCGCTGCTCCTGTCAAGAGATATTTTCTTGACTCTGACCATCGCCATCCGCTGTATAGCCGAGGATTAAAGCGTCTCTCATTAATAACACTTCGTTGACCGTTATCGCATTACCCCATCAATTATCCTTATTAGGAGTAGTATTGTAAAAAACATATTAAATTCGTGTTAGCAGGGGTTTCTTACGATTTGATAGGTTACTGAACAAGAAACCGCTTTTACAAACACATCTGCAGGGTAAATTTCCTGCCATAAACGGAAATTTTTAACGTTTTAGCGAACACTAAAATAGAAGACCGAGCTTCACAGCAGGCTATAATTTCGGATGTGATTGATGGTTTCATTAGTTTCATTTACTGCTTTTTGACATTTACGTCAATCAATCCAAAGAAGACATGTTTACCAGTAAGGTTTATTTGTTTATTTTATGTATCAATATCCTGTTAATTTTGTTAAATTCCATCTCCGCGTTTAATTAAAAATGTAACGATTTCATAGACACACTCATTGATGTTTTAATCCGGCGGTTCATAAATTTCTAATTTGTTTTTGGACAATACATACGATAGACTAATTTATTATTTGCAGAATTTTGTGATCTATGAATGTTAGAACTTCTATGATAAAACTGTTTAAACTTGATACTTAATAATAAATGAATAACTTAAAAACTGAAACTTTATTTATTAACATACGTTTTAGATATACATTTTAGTAACCTCAATTGGTCTATCCCGTATAACCTTGTTATCTAGTATTACCAATATAATTCCTACCAACTTACACATACATATTGAACACCTTCCCCTCAAAGTTTAAGGCGTTTAGTCGGTTTGATTGTACGCCCATATCGCGATCTAAGTTCTCTTTCGACCGTTTGCATAACTGGATGTTCATTAACATAGACACATCTATCTTCGTTGTCAATGTCGTTGAGCGAAGGGTTTATAATTGGATTGTTTTTAATATTTTGAGGGGTTCCAGCATGTTCCGGGTATAATTCTGGAGCAAGCAATCTCTTATTGTGATTTTTAACTGTTACTGAGTGCTTCAACTGGCTTGCACTTCTACGAACTACTTTTTGATTATGCTCGTTACGAACCCAATATGATCTGGGCTCGTTAGCTTTTTTGATAACGGTGGCTTTGTGCCAGTGCTGATCTATACTACTTCTAATTACTACCCTATACCCTTCCCTGAAACTCTGAGCTGACTTTCGGGCCAATTTATCATGATATTGTTTTTGTGTTTCCCTATCTTTTTGCAACGTTCTATAGACGTGTTTTTGAATGTTTGGTTCTAACTGTTTGCTAGTCATAGGCAACGTGGTTCGTAAATGTCTGCTTTGGAGTATCTGTTCGGGTGATACACCTAATTTGAGTATGGGAGAACAATTATACTCCATCAGTAACTCACTTTTTCTGCCAACCCATTACTTATATGGTAATGTGGCCAACAAGTATAGACCGTAATGTATTTTGCCTGATAAAATTTCTTGCATTCGTATGATAAGAATGGCATATTATCAGTAATCAAAATTTCTGGATATCCGAAACGAGTACAGATATTTTACATCGCGTTAATAACTGATTCTGAATTTTTGTACTTAGCTTAAGGAACAAATTTCTAACCAGCGTGATAAATGGTCTACCATTACTAAGTAAGCTTTTCCTCCTAACTCTAATATGTCTGCGCCTATTTTATTGAACAATAGTTTTGGGATTGTATGCGGCATTAAGGGTTCTCTAAGGTTATGCGGGCGTTATTTTTCACATGTTCTACATTTTTGATGAAAGAGGTGATGTCCAGAGACATGTGATGCCAATATAATAATTGTCTGGCCTTGGCTGTGGCTTTACTTATACCTATGTGACCTTTATGAATTAACTTTAACATAAAATATCTTAACTTTTGGGGAACAATGATTTTTTGACCCAAGAACACTATGCCACTCTCGACATAAATATTATTTCTCAATTTGTAATAGAGTTTACACTTATGGGATACTTGACTTTCTTTGGGCCAACCATTGTAATAATATTTGGTAACCTCTGCTAGAACTGGATCATTTGCAGTTTCTTGTTTTAACTCTGTCCGTTTTTCTTCACTCATTGGAAGATGCCGGGAAACTGAATGAACCATTTCTATCATTTCAGGGTCGATTTCTGTGTTTTCTAGGCTGGATCTAGACAGCATGTCGGCAAAATGTAAGGCTTTGCCTGGTACATAATATACATTCAGGGAATATTTTAGAAGCTTTAATCTCAAGCGTTGTAAACGAACAGAACCTATTTTACAAATCAATTTTTTCATTATTGACACGATAGATTTGTGGGCGGTTTGGACTTGAGCTGTAGTGCCATAAATGTAATCATGAAATTTGGTTGTACCGAAATAAATTGCCAACATTTCTTTTTCTGTCTGGCTGTAATTTAGCTCGCTGTCATTTAACGTACGGGATGCACAAGCGACTAATTTTAATTGATTTTTTTCATATTCCTGGAACAAATAGAACCTAATCCGTTTTTTAAACTGTCGCACTGTAGTACGATTTTTCTTGTTTTATTAAAGGGGGCTAAAGTTGGAGACTGTGTGACCAGCTGTTTTAATTTTGTAAATGCTATTTCATGGGCTGATAGCCATTTCCATTCTACATTTGACTTTAATAGCTGACACAAACATGCGGTGAGGCTTCTTAAGTTAACTAGTGATTCTACCCTATCTCTATCTACCTGCATGCCTTCTTCCGAAAAAATTTGACCCATGAATTTGACTTTTTTTCTTTGTATTGGAACTTATCTTTATTAAATCGCGCACTCACTCTTTTGGCTCTAATAACTAATTGTTCTACGGCTTTGTCGTGTTCTTCTTCTGTAGAACCTGTGACAATCATATCATCATGACAAATTTCAACATTTTCAATATCTCCAAAATATCTAACAACCTTCTCTTGAAATAAATCTTGTGAGTTAGCTAGGCCATAAGGTAAAACTAAAAATCTATAAATGCCAAAAGGTGTAGACAAACAACATTTCCACGAAGACTCTTCGGTCAATTCGAGGTGGTGCTACCCTTCCGATAAATCAAAAACTGTAAAGAACCTTTTGCCAACCATATTTGGGCATACTTCGTCTACGGTTCGCGTTAAATTTGGTTTCCTAATAATATGTTTATTTAGATCCGTAGGGTCTAAACATAACCTAAGTTTCCCATTAATGTTTTCTACAATAACTAATCTATTAATACTAGCTTTAGGGTGGATCTCATCAACTCTAGCAATTGCCTTTCTTTCAAATAAACGATTTAACTCCTTTTTTAATGAGTCACGTATAGCCAAAGGTACTCGAATGGGTGGATGGCTACTTGGCTCAAATTTATCAGTGGTCGTAATTGCACATTTGCTAGGAAATCTACCTGTTCCTTTAAAAATTTCCAAATTTTTCTCTACAAATCTGTTTTTCAAAGGATGTTTTGTAACTATATCAGCACTAAAAATTCTCTTTACCAAATTTAGGGTGATACATTCCTGACCGCCTAACAATATTTGGTCAGTGCCATTAACTACCATAAAATCTTCATATACATCTCGCTGTTTAAATTTACACAAGAGATTTACTATTCCTAACGGTTTAGCCTTAGAACCCTCAAAAGCTTTCAAAACAAATCCAGTATGTCTAATTTTAAATTGCTGGTTTACCTTTTTGAAAATATGTAGAGGTATTATGCTAACTTCCGCTCCAGTGCCGAGTTTTACTTTAAACTTCTATCCCTCAATCTCAATCATTTCGTCCCAAACACCTGTATGGGGAATTTATTGCACCTCCAAATAAATCATTATAATTTTTACTACTACTACTATCATTGTTACAATCACACTCTAGAGATGCTACATTTCTAACTCTACATGCTACTGCAAAATGGTTTAAAATTCCACATTTTTGACATTTTTTGCCATAGGCTGGATATTTTCGCGGCCCATGTATAGACTGGCATCGCCTACATTTAAAGGATTTACTGTTGCCTTCCACATTATTACTTGCATCTTTGCCCCTTTCACTACTGCACTTAAACTTATGCACCGGCTGCCTTGACTTGTTTTTGCTCTTCTAAACAAAGGTTTCGGACTGGCCATGTGTTTGGAATTGCCGGTTTTGAGATTTACTTTGTTCGCTGGTCCTGCAGAAGGTAATGGTCTTGTCCAATGTGAGATCATCTATTCGCAATAGTGCTTCCCGTGTTGTCGAGTCTCTAATACCCATAACGATCTTGTCTCTTAGAGCTTTATCCTCCGCTGATTCTTTCGCATCTGCAGTGTTGTAGTTGCAAGATGTGACGAGGTGTCGACATTCAGTTAGGAAATGTTCGAAGGATTCACCTTCTTTCTGGTTTCTTTTTAGGAAATTATACCTCTCGAAACATTCATTTACTCTTGGGTTGACGTACTTGTCGATTTTCTCCATTATTTTATCGTACTTCTCTACGTCCTCCTCCGGGATCGAGAAAGTTGCCATTATTCTTGCAGACTGCGTACCAATCATATTACGTAGTATTGATAATTTTACGCGGTCGTGCGATTCGTTTTGACCTGTGGCAACAAGATAATCTTCGAATGTGCTCTTCCAAAATTTCCACTCATTTCCTGCATTCGAACCTTGAAGGTCGAAATCTGGTGGCAATTTCACATTTCCGGCTCCAATCACGCCTGCCATTTTTGAGGTTATCGCACTTTTCTTTTTCTTTCCTCTCACTACTTGGTTTCTGTCGTAACTTACTACTTATGCGACTGCGCCATGTTTAAACTTGATACTTGATAATAAATGAATAACTTAAGAACTGAAACTTTATTTATTAACATACGTTTTAGATATACATTTTAGTAACCTCAATTGGTCTATCCCGTATAACCTTGTTCTCCATGCCAACATAACTCCTACCAACTTACACATACATATTTAACAAAAACAACATTTTAATTTAAAACAAGCATATCAGAAATACTGTTTAGAGAGAATTGAAATATAAGGTAACTATGCTTATAACTCTGGATATAGATTCCGTGAATATTAAGAAATTCAACGACTAGACGAAGATTTCGAAGGAAATAAATAAATAATTTTATGACCTCGGCTAAAAAGTAACAACAAATTTCTTAATGGCGTGCTTGGTGTATTCAGATTATTATATGCAGCTTTTAAGTAATAACTCTGTTAATACAGCCTTTCGGTAAATTAACTTTGTGGTCGAGAAAGCGATGAATCATGGAGAATTCACTGGGAGCCTTTTCTTTCATGTCTAAGAGGCGTTCAACCACGGTGCCCTTAACTTTAAATGTAAAGCCGATTATGAGCATGAAACAATTCATTATCAAGTTGATTGAATTCACATTCAACATTTAAGCAGTACACCGAAGGCTGTTTAACTCCTTTTACACAAATTACTATCTATGTAGAGTATATGACGAGCTAAAAATTAACTTAAATGGGGGAAGAATTTGTTCTGGAATACAGTTTAATATTTCAGCATTTATTTTCAAAATAATATAAATATCTTACTTTCTAGAATCTAGATATACATTATATGTTAATAATAGTAATATGGTGAGTTCTCTAAACTAGAATAACATTTTTACTAGTGGACCTACAAAAATAATTCATAGCTAAATTTATGACTACTATATCTACATAGACTTTGTTTATTTTGTAACATGTTTCTCTTACATGCAAATTTTTCATGATACAACATGAGGACATTTATGTTTGTTTGCTATTTTCTGCAATATTTGATATAGAATATGTTTTTTTTTAAAGTAGATTTTAGTTTGTTTTATTAGTGTATGGAAGATTCAACTTGTTCGTCTATTTAGAAAAATCACCAAATTAAAATAATTATTGACAAAATAGTAATAATAATAATAATAAATCTGTACGGATTTTTAGACTTTAAGAAGTGGCGCATTAAACACAAATTAAAATGCAAATAACTAAAATTTAAAATTAAAATGGAAAATGATATTACCACAATTTTATCTGGATCTGGACTGTGGGTGGAGGGTGACTTACGTCACGTGCACTTAGGCCTGTTATGGGCCCATTGTGCTGCCTTCATTGCAGCATCCTCTTCTAGGCACATCACTCAAGCCATCCTAACTTTTGGATGAACCTGAGGATACTAGCTAGAAGGATGCTGCTAATACTGGCCATACTAGGCCAGAAGTCCCCTAGCATGGATCCTCTGATTGGAGCGAGTGCAGGGCATTCGCACAGAATGTGCTCTGCTGTCTCGTCTTCTAAGTCGCAACCCCGACAGGTTGGGTCCTCACTTAGTCCTATCCTGTGCATGAGCTTATTTAGTTTACAGTGTCCTGACAATATTCCTACACAAGTCGTAGTTTGTCTCTTGATAGCTGTATACAAAAGTTTACCATCTTCAATGAGGGGGGCTTCTGATCGCCATCCTTGCATGGTGGCATTTGTTCATGTTGACCCATCTTTCGCTGTGGCGATTGCGGGTTTACTTTTCGATTAAGGTATTGAACGCAATTGGGGATAGTGGGAGTGCAGGTTCGGGACCATAAAAGGGTTGTTCCGAGCCTTGCCTTGCCAAACCATCCACTCGCTCATTACCATGTAGTCCAGAATGCCCTTTAACCCAAACGAGTTCAAGGACATTGTCAATAGCGACTTGCTCCAGAGTGCTGCAACATTGGAGTAAGGTACAACTTTGCAGTTGTTCAGTGCCAACAAAGCAGCTCTGCTGTCGTTTGAGATTCTGATAATCTTGTTCTTGATTCTGCGTAGAAGAATTTCATTTGCACCCTGCATTATGGCGGCAACCTCTGCTTGAAAGACTGCGGCCAAGGTGCCTAATGATGTGCTTTCTTGGAGGTCCAGGTCATCTGAGAAGATGCCTACCCCTGTACCTTCTGAGGTTTTGGATCCATCAGTATAGATGGATATATTTGGCTCGAATGCATCTTCAGAATTCAGATGGATCCTGAAGTGCTTCCTAAATGTGTAGGTGGGTGGAAGAGAGTCCATTTTTGCTCCCAGAAGGGGCATCTGAAGGGTTGCCTTTCTTAGGATCTGATGGTGTCTTCCCCCAGCACCTGTATCCTTCCACAGTCCCTTCACCCGCAGTCTAAGAGCAGACTTCAGTACCATCTCCTCCACATGGAGGTCCAGTGGTGAGAGGCCCAAAGCAGCTTCCAGAACTGCGGTTGGAGTGGAGTGCATGGCCCCCGTTGTACTCATACACACCAGTCTCTGTACGTGTGAGATCTCTCTTGCCGCAGTTACTTGTCTGATCCTGGGCCACCAGACAAGTCCCCATAACATAGCATTGGTCGAATTACAGCCTTCGGTGGCGGTCCCCAAAGTCTGCCCATAGCACGACGGCACTGCCAAAATGCCATGCTTGCTTTTTCGGTTTTAACCTTTACGTGTCTACCCCAGTTCAGCTTTTTGTCAAGTATAATTCCCAGATACTTGACTTCATCTGAAAAAGTTGGGGAGTTTGGAAGAGTCTTTGTGTCCTTTGGATGGCAACCTTCCTTTTTTTCGTGAACAGAACAATCTCCGTCTTGGTCGGATTAACAATTTTATGATTAGCTGAACTAAAAACACCACAAATAATAAACACAACAAAGAACTGTAAAATTATATAGCCAACACATTAAAGGCTATGCCGATAAAACGGCTATATTTACGTTCTACATGTCGAAGGATCATGAGAACCTTCTGAGTCAGTCAAATACATCATCATCAATCTGCATTTCTTCAGAAGAATCTAATTTTTATTCAGTATCTGATTCAGAATCAAACGCTACAGTTTATCACGTACTTTAGTCAGTCATCTTAATAGTCTTTTCACAATGATTTATACTGTTGTCACGTGGTTTTGCAATTCTGTATTACTGTCATTTTGAATTCCTGGTAAAATTCGTTAGTACGGTCCTGTTCTTTTAATTTTAATCCCGTGATAATTATGTTATTTTTGCTACAGTTTAAATTTATTCTAGTCTACTACTGTGATAAATCTTAAATGGTTTTGCTAGTGTTAATTTTCTTAAATGTTGTAGCTTCTTCCTTTAAAAAAGAGAAACAGAAAAATTCTGAGATCAATTAACAACCATCGCTTCTCTGTGAGGTAAGAAATTTTTTCGATTATACAAGCAACTATATAAATACTAACTTACTTTATTACAAATTTTATAAAGATCAATTTAGAAAATTATTAACACAATAAGCTGCCCTAAAATAATTAAACCTACTTTGGTCAGATTTATCGCAACTAAAGGGCAAATGATTTTGTTGCAGTCCCTGGAGAAACTCCGCTTTTACCATTTCATAAGTGCTGAGGTGAGTCAAATTATTTACAAAATAAATAGCTCCCATTTTTAAGCACTAAAGGTAAACCAAAACAAATACGAATTTTACGAAGTAAGTTATGTCACTGTTAAAGAAAATAGATTACTTCAGTGCGTGACCAGCTCTAACCTGTTTAGATTTGTAACACCTCCCTTAAATTTATTTAGGTATATCACACTCCAAATAATGACTATTGAAACAAAGAAGAAACTTAGATTCAACTTAGCATCAATTTGTCAAACAAGTTCTTGTCCTAAATATGTCATCATATGTAAATAGGTAGTTATGTCAAATAAAGCGTTATTATTATAACAGAACATATACCTGTTTCACTATTTAAGCTAGGGAAAGGTTATACTTTAAATTCATACATTTACTTAAATTCTCTGTACAAGATTAATTTAAACGGAAATAAGCACACCAGTTGTGAGAAGGTAAATACAGCATGCATTATTTAATTAACGAAAGACTTAAAATTGTAACTATATTAATAAAGATTGGATAAAATATTTGAGTCTAGATAATATCTTTTTTACTTAGTGGTTAAAGCAAATATGTAGTACGTATTAAAAAAAGGCTGTCTATTTATATATTTGTCGAATGTTGAACAAATATTAATTTATTCTCGAAAAGAGACGTATTTAAAATTATCACACGAAAAAAACGTTTTTAAAACTAGCCATGAAACAAGAAATGCACATAGAATCGTGTAGGAACCTTATTGATTGCATCGACATAGATAATTCGAAAATAATTTCAAAAGCGCAAACAGATACGATGGCGGTCGATCCATATTAACGGCACAGGTTTAAATTATAAGGAAATAAACACATTTATTATAAATTCTTTTTAATAAATCCAAGAAGTACTGCGTACAGTATAATTTTCTAACTGTAAAGAAAAACATATCAGTATAAAAGAGATCACCTTTTGTATTCATACTTGGTCCAACATGACAGACTGTCATTGAATTAATCTCTGTAATTTTGTCACTGGCAGTAACAATTTCTCATATTTTGGATATATTAAAATGTGTTGTAACATTAAACTAGGCAAAGTTGCAAACCTAGATCTAGAAATATATACTCACGCTACGATATGATCGAAAGAAGGATACGAAAAGAGACACATATAGCCTTCATAGATATGGAAAATGCTTTCGACAATGTGAAGTGGGATAAACTTTTTGAAGTCTTGGAAACAATTGGGACAGAATACAAAGACAGAAAAATCAAACATACACTGCATAAAGAACAACAGGCAATTATATACGGAGACACAGCGGAAATCGCCAGCAACATGCGAAAATCAAAAAAGGGGGTAAGACTCGTAAGACAAGGCTGTGAGTGTCACCGCCGCGCCGCTTTTTAATGCATATACTCAGTGATTCACGTAAGACGCGCCCCTTAACTTTTGGAATATGCAACCCAACTTACAAATTCATAAATAACGTTGATCTATGATCTCTAAAATAAACTTATACAATCAGAGATGCATTGCTTCAGAATGACGATTCAAATTGAAAACGTTCATAATCATAACCTATAACTAAGAAATTAAGAAAAATAACAAAAATAAATTTATGTCAAAACCTTAATGCACAAAAGGAACATTCTTCTAGAAGTGGCGTGCCCTTCTCTCCATATGTCTGTGGTGTGCGTGTCAAGTAGCCTACCGACATAGGGAACCTACAGCTTAACGTGGGCTCCGAACCACGGAAGTGCTTGCACTTCTACGCCAGAGAGGACTTACTGGGCAGAAATACCTCGGTAGTTTGCCATTGCCTTCCGAGGGAAGCGGTCGGGTATTTTCGGTATATGTGTGACCCTGGGAATCGAGCCCGGGCCATCTCAGTGGTCAGCCGGACGCTGAACTGAGCCACAACTGTGACTAAAAGGAATATTACGAAACGGAAAAACGCAAAAATGACAATTTTGTATACTAATAACTTTAATGAAGAGATTATTTTCACAATCGGAAATTTCTGTCACTTTTAATGAATTAGCAAAAACAATGAGAATTTATGAACGTATTAACTGACTAGAGCAAATTTTGTTTTTTAAGTTGTAAATATTTCTAGTAGCTTTGCAAATATGTATATGTATGGGTTGCGTCTTACGTGAATCACCCAGTATAGAAAATGCACTACAAATATTCAGAGAAGCAATAAATAAATACATGTATAAATACCCATGGGAGAAGGATAAGATACGCTGACGACATGGCCATGTTGGCGGCAATTGAAGAGGATCTCGAACAATCTATCAGCAAAATTGACAACATTATGAGAGATTATAACATGAAATACAAAATATTAACGGAAGGGAAGTTGGATGAAGGTGTGTTTTAGATCAAGCAAAATTGGATGTATTGGCGAATGATAAAGAAAGGTGGAGGATATGTGAAGCTAGAAGAGGGGTACACTATGGTATCATCGAGAGTAGTCTACACAATAAATAAAGAGAAATATGGTGAAAATTGCAAGTTTTTAATAATTAGAACGCAAAGCAGCAAAAAACAAGACGTAGGGGGGTACAAGAATTATTTGCAGGGTGAAGGGAAAAGAAAGAAGATACATTAATAAATAATTATCGGAGACTTTAATGATACAATCAGAAAGTGTGCGGTAAGATCTTAAAGAGCTGTAGGGAAATTTGGTGAAAGCCTTAAAAATAATAACGGCAAAAAATCGTAACTTTTATTGTTACTTAAATGATATAGTATGCAGATGGAAACATATACATATGCCCAGCATACGTGCGAAGAAGGCTCACAGTACTCATACTTGTGAGTTATTAAAAAGCCATTGGCCTAGGCTTCGGCCATAAGAGAAAGAAGAAAAAGACTTAGTAACCAAATTTGGCTCCATTTCTGCTAGAGTTATTTATATGGTAATAAAACTCAATAGAAGATACAATTTGCAGTTGATCCACGGATACCTTGCTATTGTACAAGCGAATCGGACGATGAAGAAATGGAAACATTCTTTGAAGACATAACCAAAGCAATGCAATCAGAGAAGAGTCACTATAAGTTCATTAGCGGTGACTTCAACACAAATATTGGTCGAAGAGATATACATATTACATATTACATATTAAAAGAAAATTAAATACTTTGATCTGAGCACCAGAAACCCACTTGGAAATGTGTTCTCAAACTACCTAAACAAAGAAAACCTGAATTGCGAAAACACCTTCTTAAAAAAAAAACAAACAAAGAAAGTTGACATGGAGAAGTCCAGACGTTTCGGTATTAAATCAATAATTAGATACCGGGAGCGACCATAGATTAGCAAGAGCGGTATTTTCCTTCGACTTAAATAAATTGGTCCACAGATATAGGTTTCGCATCATAGAAGAACTTACCCAGAAGATGAAAGATACCAGGAGAAACCGAAAAAGAAACTGGAACTAGTCGAAGCTCTAGATATATTTGATATCAATAAAATTGCCAAGAAGACAAATACTGATATTCCTATTGTTACCAAGAAAATTTGCAAGAGAGTTGGAAGTCACGAACAAAAGGGAAACAAAGGACTTGCTTTACGAAAAGAAAAGCAGAACCGCGGCATACAAGAATACATATGTACAGTGTGTCCCAGGATAGATGTTACAATAGGTGTGAAGGACAAAAAATTTTTGAATTTTATTTTAAGATTGTGGAATTAAGCCCTGCTTGGTTTGAAGAGAATTTTAAGAATATTTTCAGTTTTTGAAAAACAAGTCGGCCTTGACATTGAAGCGAAAACTATTTTCTTTTCAGGTAAAGTACCCTTTTTGTTCATGATACGGCAAAATTTTACTAAGAAAAGTTGTTCATAATAAGAAATCATGGCCCTATGCAAAGTTTCAGGAAGATTAGTCAACGATAGTTTTTTCATGGCCTCCTGGCAGTTATGTGGAATAAATAATTTATTGTAGATCAGTGTTATTATTATGTTTCGTAACTTAAATTTCTTGTAAATGCTATTTGTTTCGTTCAATGTTCTACAAAGAAAATTTTGAATAAATACAATTTATTTTGTTTAATCTAAAATGTGACGGTTTAATCAAAGTAGGTAGATCTTCCTGAAATTTTGTATAGGGCCATAATTTCTTATTATGAACAACTTTTCTTAGTAAAATTTTGCCGTATCGTGAACAAAAAGGGTACTTTACCTGAAAAGAAAATAGTTTTCGCTTCAATGTCAAGGCCGACTTGTTTTTCAAAAACTTAAATATTCTTAAAATTCTCTTCAAACCAAGCAGTGCTTAATTCCACAATCTTAAAATAAAATTCAAAAATTTTTTGTCCATCACACCTATTGTAACATCTATCCTGGGACACGCTGTATATGCAGAATTAACTATCAGTCCTTCTGCTACCTAGGAAGTACCATCACGAAAGGTGGAAGAAGTAACACAGAAATAAGACAAAGGATTCAACAAGAAAAAGCAGGATTCAACAGAAAAAATAAATTATTAACAGCAAAAAACATATCGCTTATAATAAGAAAACGGTTCCTAAAAACATACGTTTGGAGCGTGGTGCTGTACGGATGTGAAACATGGGACACATCCATAGCATATAAGAAAAGATTGAGTTATGATGCTACCGAAAAATGATAAAAATTCTCTGGGTAGACAGAGTAAGCAATGAGGAAGTATTGAACAGGATCGAGGGAAAAAGAGAACTAATTCACGATATAATAAAAAGAATAGGGATAATGGTAGGACACATGCTAAGACATGATGGATTATTAAAAACAATCCTAGAAGGTACGACGGAAGGAAAAACTCACCAGGAAGATCAAGAATGAAATTCGTCCACCAAAAATTATGGAAGGCATGGAATGCAAATCATGTTCAAAGCTAAACTCAACAACCCAAGACATATTAAACTGGAGAAACATGCTGCAACAAACCAATCCAAGAGAGAGATCTAGAAAGGTTTGCTTCCAAACCTTTCCTCGCCCTGTATCTTTCTTTCTTTGTTTCTTTCATTCTCTTTTCTCTCATACCTTTTTATAGTGTCGAGGGGGCCAGGCCCGACGAGAGGGGGGGCAGGGGGGGCAAAATCCCCGGGGCCCGAGCCCAGGGGGGGCCCGGCAGCTTTTTAGAGAGTACTCACCGCTAGTCGTATAATAATAGAACGAAGAATTAAAATTTCAGTTTTTTTTATGTAGGCCTATATAAGAGTTTTTATTATTCGTTTAAAGTTCACGGTGACATAAAAAATTATAATATTGTGCTTCTACGTATTCCACCCCTCCTCTTCTCAGTCTTCTCCCTCCCTTCGCGCCATCACTTTGCCTCTACCCCTAGCAAAATTTTTTGTGTTTCACACTTTCACAAACCTTAAAAAGATGTTAAAGGTTGTAGGTTGTAAGTCAGTAGGTGTGTTCTAGTATTAAGAATGATGAATTTTTCTCAGCTGTTACACCAATAATTGGTCAAGATCAAAACTGTAGCAATTCACAAAGAAATTACGGTTCTTTACAAACATTTTTAGTACCTAATTAGTAAGTACACTCATTTTAGTTTGTAGGTAAAAAAAATAGATTACAATATGTGGGGGGGGGCCCTTACCAGTGTTTTGCCCCGGGGCCCACCATGGCTCTCGGCGGCCCTGGAGGGGGCCGGACACACCGCGCCGCAGAGCGGTCACCCATCCAAGTTCTGGCCACGCAGACCGTTGCTTAACTCTTAATATTTCAGTTTACGTGCACTTCCACTCTACCGTACTGCTGGTTAAATATTAAATATTTAAATAACAGTATTAATAATAATAATCCAATGATGCGAGCCAACTAAAAGGTACCTAATAGGTCTAATGTCTAAAGTGTAACTTGCATGATTAGGTTTTGCTATTAAATATTACCCTCATAGTACGTATCAAGCTAAAAGTGCGATTCTTGTTTTTAAAATATAAACGTTCCCTAACTTCTAAGTTCTATAGTCATTATAGGCCTCAGTCATCTTAACTTATTTATAAAAATGCGGGTTTATCTTGTAAATTTAGTAGGTGTACAACTTTAGACTAAAGTATATTTGGCTCTACATTCACCTGTATAAATTATGCTACGTCATTTGCTAGCATCCTACATAACAAATTAAAAGGGTACTGGTATTAGGCTTCGCCTATGTTTTGAAAATACGTTAGCACAGAACAAATATGCGCATCTGTGATGATTCTTTTTATTAAATATTCAGACAGACATTTTTTTTTATTTTTACATTTAGTGAATTGTACAGTAATATTCAATTTTTCATTAAAAAAAATGCATATAGTATGCCGTATGGTATACACCCACGGCTACAAGATGCGTAAGAGTTCCATCTTTTCCAATTTATCTTATCCGTTTTACAAACGTTTGCAAAGGAAAGTCAAAGCCGCACGCCTTAACGTCACGAACTTTGTTATATTTCCCTTCATACCAAGCGAAATATGTTCTCTGTTGTGGTTTTCCGTTACCCCATAGAAGACTTTATTTAGTTGCACTCGATTGCGGAAATTAATAATGCTTACGTATATGTTTAGTACAATTATTTCAAATTTGTCATTAGAAAGATTTTACGGATTTTAATAATAAGATTAAATTTTATCTGAAATATTTCGATTCTTGAACATAGCAACATTCATTATCATCTCTTTCCCTATCATTTCCTTATTATAATCGAGTGATCTTAGCTTCTACATTATACATGCATCTCTCGGTAATTACTGAGGAAACATTATACAAACAAACTCCCTTATCCGGGTGATCATCCGAAATAATTTTAGGCAAATCATTTTGCGCGGGGGCTTTCAATATTATGCACTAATTAATTAACAAAATACCTAATGAAGCGTGTAATTGTTAATTGGAGTAAACGTGCTTATAGAACTTCGCAAGTACTCCAAACACGATGTCGGTTGTTGATTTGATTAAACAGGAACCAAGCAACAGTTTACTTCATGCTTTGTTCATTAGCAAATATATTAAACAATAATAGTCTTGGCTTTCAGCTCCCTTTCCGTTTTGCTTTGTGACGGGAATCATATGCACCATAATTATCCCGTTCAGTATAATTTTTCCTCATTATTCCGTGTACAATAAACTTAATTAACGTCGTAAAGGTTGTAATTTCGATAACGTGGTATCAAACCGTCTAGTCCCCCGATTTGTAGAAGATGAAAGCTATTTATTTGTGAATTATGTCAACAATTTGTTTGCCTTACATTTAAATTGAAAAATAAAAGCAGTTCCTAAAATTTATAACTTTATAAATTTAAAAGTTTTTGTGTAATAAAGGTTTTGTCCATTTTGCAATCCCAATAGACGGCAGACTTATGGGTCTATGTAACAACTAAGACAAAATGGAATCCCCTAACTTTTCAATTTACAACGTGAAATCACCTTAGTTCCTGTGTTGCCAAAGTTAGAAGTATATGGCGCTTCTATAGACATCATGAATAATATAATGCCAATGATCAATACTGAGCAATTTAAATCTAATGTTGGCATAAGTTTTGCCAGAACATGACTTATTCAATCACCGTGAAGACATTAGATTTGAAACATTGGGATAGTTTCGTTGAACCAATAGTTTTCTTAAAGTTATCTAGCGAAGGCGTTCTGCTTGAAAACTAAGTTTCAAAGGTACGATGTTTTGAAAATACACCTTGTTCTGATTTAAAATCAATCAAGTAAACAGAAGCCTTTAACTAACTATATGTAGGTATTATTAAATGATGTTGACTAACCAGATTTGCAGGAAACAAGCAAATTATTCGGTTGCTTTGTAAACTTTGTTACATTTACATATCGGATTTCCTATAATTTTCGTTTCTAGTCCGTTTAAATATGAGTTACTTGACTTTAATAGCAACACTAAAACTTTCGCACTCTATATTGATATCTCTTCTGAATGCAGTGTATAAACGAAAAAGAAATATCTCAAATTAAAGTTCTTCGAAGGAAGAATGAACTCATAACTACAGAAAAACTCAACGAAAACTGACCACCTTGCCCTAATCCCACCATTTTTGTAATTGCTTCAGAAAATCCTCTTGATTCTCTTTTTATTTACTGAAAACTACGCAACTTCGTAATACTTTCTTTCAAAGTGACTGCTGAATTTTAGGCGTAAAAGATTTCGGTAAAATTAAACTTCACTTGTTATTTGCAAAAAAGAAACTAACAAAGTTACCAAGTAACTACAACCCCTACTTAATTTGCACACATTTACATTTAGACAGCAAACTGAGTACTAGAAATGAAGGTTTAACCATTTTTCTTCTTAAAAGGTTTTAAAATTGCTAGATATTTCAGGTATGACTTCAATAACTTCACCATTACGGTCAAAGATTACCCCCATCTATAATATCGGTAATTAAATTGAGAACATCTTAAAGAAAACGTTTAAGTTAAATAATTTATTGCTAACCTAAAAATGTATTTTCGTAATTAATAATATTTCATAAAACCGACGAAGCGGGAAGGAAGGGCGAGGCCAACTACTCTTCTTGACCACTCGTAAATCAGTACGGACATCCGAGCTAGCCATGAAACCCTCTAACACCCTCAACATACCGCTGAACACGATTTCTCTTTTTATAACTGGCAACCACTGGTGGAACGCTATCTCGGTTTTTATAAAGGTTTGATTGATTGCGCCATTTAGGTTATTGCAACCTTAAAAATGGGCTTTATCGTGATAAATAGATTTAGTTATAGTATAAAATAAATAAAAAATAATAACTGAAAAACTTCCAAACTCAAAACGAGATTAATGGTTAAGAAAATAAACTTATTTCAATACGTAGTACCGAATAACATATGTTAATCTTACAATTAGAAATATAAATTTATTAAAGTTTCATCTATAAATTTCTATAAATAATAAATGAATCTATGGTTGTCAATTACTAGTGTATTAACAAAAAAGCTGGGACATTTTAAATGTAAAACAAATCGATGCCGTGTAAAATTTAGCAGATATGGCTGGCTTAACATTATTGTGATAGCATTAATTTGTTGTACTGTGTCTGACAAAAAAGTTCATACTATATGGAATACTTTATATCGAGTATAGTACTAAACCTGGTTAGCTGCAGGATTGCAAATTCTTATAAAAACTGTCAATGCAAAGTTAATTCTACAAACCTGGTGCCCCACAAAAAGATGATTCACTGACCGAAAAAATTTTAACTTCTTGGTGTTAAATTGATCTGATGGAGTAAATGTTATAGTAATTTTTCTTCTGATTCCAAATCTGTTTGCCAAATCAATCTTTAACTAAACTTTTAGTCTTGCTTATGATTCCATTGTTTTTTATAATGCAAAAGTAGCAGCCTGTGGAGTGGTCCTTTGGCTCCCTCCATGCCATGGGAACTGCAAATGGCATGCGACGAGATTTCCCATTCAGCCAGCTAGTAAGCAAAGTTACACAAAAAGCACAACAGATATTGTAAGAAAGTGACCTTCTAGCTTGCACATGTGTTGAGATATTTCGTCAAAATGTTGAAAAGATTGTACAGCTGGTATAAATCACGGCCGGACACCTGCCTTAGATGTTGAAATACAGATTAGCATGTGTCATGGTGAGTCATTTGTTATCAGCTATCTTTTTAACAAGCCACCTGCGTGCTATCTACATTATTGTAAGAAAAGAGGGGGCTCATTTTGTCTATAAATAGATCAGCTTGTTTAACGATAAGTTAGTGAAGTCAGGGTGCGAAGGAGTAGGCAGATTGCGACCTAAGCACTCAGACTTAGCAAGTTATTTAGTCAAGGTGCTTGGGAGTAGGCAAATTGAGACCTAAGCACTTAGACTCCTCAAGTTAGTTCCGTCGGTGAAGCCGCCGTCTATAAAATGGGTTCTCTAGAAAAAATGTGCATGCAAGATTATTATTTGTAACATGTAAATAGGACTTGCTAATACTCTGTCAATTTTATTAATTATGCTTGTTTTTCTGTACTCGTAACTTATCCCTAAGAATGTTTCATAGTTTTGGACCTAGTACTTTGACCCATTTCTTTTGTGTTAGTAGTCGGAACTTGTCTTCCACAATTGTCTAAGTGTCCACATGCTCTTGTAAAATAAATAATGTTTGAACAATATACATATATGTTATGTTAGTTGAACTTGGCTTTCAATCACAACCTCTCGCAACAGCTAAGTAAACCTCACGTAACGGAGTTGGGTCAAAGACTCTACCTCAATTATTTAATTAACTTATATTTATTTAACCTATTTTTATTATATGGCCCAAGCTCACTACGTTACAATATGAGGGGCCCAAGATTTGTCCTGACCTCCAATTTTACATCCAAAGTAGAACTCATACGATTTCCGCAATACAAGAGTAATGTTTCTCCTTTGAGACTTGAAAGTCAATTTACCACACACATAGCAAAAATTGTTTCGATGATTTATACAATTTTAAGGCATTCTTATGCAGCATTTGTACAATATATACTTACAAAAAAGAACACTGCACCTTTACAGTCCAAAAAATGGAAGTAAAGCACGAGACACACACACAAATGGCAGACACTGTTCGCCTGACAAACAGTGCGCAATTGAAAACTGGAGCTTTAGTAATGCATACCTACTATGCAAAACTGTCTTAATGCGTTTTAAATGGCACATTGTGATTAATTGCTATGTTCCATTTCCGGTGTGAAACCTTATCTTAATGAAAACAAATGAAGTTGTGTATTATTAGCTTAATGAGTCCACATTCCTCTACCTTCTCTTCCAGTTATAGATAAACAAATAATACATAAGGGACAGCAGCTGTATTTATTATTATATTCTACTAACAACGAAGAATTAAAGCAAGAACATATCACTCTAATAAGTCAAGAAAACAAACTGTATACTAGGTTGTTTTGAACAACATGTTCAACTAAAACAAATGTGGGTCGCAAAAAAATAGAACCTGTAAGACAAATTTTGACCTCGGTTTCGGATATTCGGAATCAGTGCACAAAAATACATAAGAATCAGTCGAAGTTATTCATTTAACAAAATCACTGTCGACCAGTATCCAGTATTATTGTTGGTCTGAATTTAGTATATATTTTTAATTCCTGTTAAATGTTTGCTTTTAAGTAGTTAATATCGCTTTCATATTGAATTAAAATAAACTTTTTTATTTCAAAATAAAAATAATATCTTGTATCGTGACATTCTGAAATACTTTTATGTAAGAATTAATGCTTATTTTTAAGCACACATCGAAGTATTTTATTTGAAGTTGTGGCTAAATATTTAAACTCAAAACCTAATTCGAGTTTTTATGTAAATCACTATAAAAAATTCAGATGGTTACATACGCTTTATATATGTAAAATTAAATATCAGTACCCATTATAAAATCATAATTACAAATTACAGCTTGCTCAGAACAAATGTTAAACAGGGGACATTTATAATTTTTATAAATGTTTGTAATGAAAGTAAAACTCCCGTAATTTGATATGTCTATATTTCATGGAAAAGTTTGTGATTTTATTAGAAAAAAAATGAAATAACGAGTAATTTAATGGAGGCTAAGCAAGTTAGATATTTTTGAAGCATGCTTTAGAATTTATTTAAAGATATGTACCAGATGCTGATACTTTTGCTACACAATACGTAACTGTATATTGAAATACTTCCATTATATTTTTTTAATGGGATTTTCAGTCTCCTAGCTAACGTTTAAGCTATAGTGATTTAACATTTTTAACAGTAACCAGTAACACGTAAAACATATTTGTTATAGGAATACATGTATTCTATTCTATTTCTCTCGAATCTTTTTCCAATTAATTATCAAATAATCTAAACTACTGTGTTCGTTAGTTAATGGGCAGAATCTAGATAGTGGCAACTGGCAAGTACTTAGCTCGATATCCATCGATTGCTATAGTCATTAGTATGAGTTGAATAGAATTTTGCTAATCTAAAGGGCTTTCGCTCCTGGAAAAGATCTTTATTGCGTTAGACATGGGATTGACATAAAGTCTAGTATTTTACTTCATGACTGAAAGAAAGCATAGTTTAGAAGTTTTCTGCGTTAAAATCGTATTGGCCTGACCTGGAAATCTATCACGAAGCTTTTTATTTGCAAACCTTAACGCCATCCCTGTACAAGGTATAACGGAAACATAATTTTTTTATTACTTTTGATAGTTGAGAAATTAAACTTACAGAATTTATTATAAAAGAAAAATGCAATTTTAAGCTGAAAAACAATTTTGTATCACTTCTGGTTTCTTCGGATAACAATTTTGATTTTTAAATGGGATCCGGAAGAAATTCTATATTAAAACACTGTAATCTCCTGACTTTCGAAATCAAAAATTTTATTTTTTAACTAAGGATGTCTTGACCTAGACATAGAGCCTTACATGAATCTGGCCAACATAGTTAGAATAGCGTAACCATTTAATCTTTGTTATTATTAAAAGAAAAACTATTGGTAATTTGTACACCATATAACGATACAAAGATCTCCAGCCGCAGATTCATATAAATGAACAAGTTTGCAAAAGCTACTATTAGAAGTATCTACGTTAAAATTCGCTGACAATATCTGTCAGCAAAGACACACTAAAGTGCTATAATGGATACAGTAACGCGAATATTTAATTAACGCGGATAGTGCAGGTACAAAATCTGCGGCCTTTTGGGAAAACTAAGTTATAAACTGCGAACAACCGACGTAAAATTTACTAAACTACTCACAGGTGGATGGAATATTCTCCTGCTTTAAGATTTCATTAGTCCTCAGATATTTGTTTCTTTCTGTTATTTTAATGTGGTATAATTTTTGATATAATTGTTTAAGGAAAACCACGCCCAAAAAGTAAAACGGAACTTTTAATTTAGAGAAAAGTCCTAGGTATGAACGGTCCAAATAAACAATTATTTTTAGAATTATTAAAGTTATTTACGATGTCATAATATACAATTTCTAGAGGTACGACGACCTGTTCGATTTTGACGACAAACGGCATACGCTCTGGCCTGTTCAGATGCCAGTTGCAGATGTGCGTCGTACGGCGCCACCTACTGCGAGAAATCATTTTATACCGGATATGACAGATTGGCATAAATTTAAATTTAATTAACCGAGACTTGCACGCTTGCTCTCAAAATTTATCTTTTTACATTCAAATCTGTTTATTGATATTTTTGAGTTATTGTTTCTGTTATCTCGTTGTTTGTTATTGCTATTATTACTATTAATGATTTTGTGTGTTGACAGTTGTTAACTGTTCACTTTATTGATTTAATAATGCGTACTAAGAAGTGTTTCATTTCTACTTGCACAATTTCCAATACATTTAAATAATTCTAAGAATTTCCTTGAACATTGTTTTAAGAAAAAAATGGCTCGAAAATGTACATTTTCAGTTTGAAACAATATTGTAGTTTAAATGAAATTTTTTTAATGCGAATTCATATATTTCTCTTAAGATACATTATATTTCTATTTGAATGAAAATAATAATATACCTTGAATATGCTTAAATAAGCGGATATTAGTTTTACAATTGACAGTATGCTGACAGTCCGCAGACCCGTTTGATTACGTTTAAAACTAGGCAAGCAATGAGTGCTATGGATAGCACATAAGGTCATAATCGTATTTTTGATTCCACCTATGTTCTTGCAGTGAATTACAGGTGCACCAGGTATCGTCAACCAAATTTCCTCCTCACCGTGAATGTGATTGGGCATTTTCCTCGTTGCGTTACCTTTGTTTTCACTTTTTCTTCGAGTTTTGCCTTTTACAGATTGAGTTCATTTGTTCACGTAGGTATTTCACAAATTTTGATATAATTAGCGCCATTTTATTATTACTTGGTATTTGCGAATACCGGTGTCTTTTGTTAAAACTTTTAAGAAACCGCTTTTTCAAAAAAGGAAAACTCTGAAAATAGTAAAATAGTCTGGCTCTTTACGATAGTTACTCGGCCTGCATCCAGCTAAGTCATAGTTTAAGTAATAATATCTAGGTTGTTTAGAATAGTGCAGATTAAACCAAAATCGGATAGTAATGATTGTGCAACTTATATTTGCATTCAAATCAGGTATATGTATCAATTTATAACACAAATTAGAAACATAAACAAAATTGGTAATAAGTAGCGTCGCCATTAGGATTCATCTTCACTTGACTAGCGTCACTATCCCTTCAGCAGGCAGTTTTCGGCCACCAAAGCAACCAGAGTATAAAGACTTCAAGACCAGCTAACTGCAGCAATAATGGATCAACTAAGAAAACGTAAAAGAAACAAAGAAGAACTTAGAAAAGAAATCCCGGATCTAGGAAGGAAAATCACAAATCACGCGAGAGAAAATAAAGAAGAAATGCAATTGAAGTTAGAAGACAAATTACAAGGAACAGGTTAGGAAATACACACCGCTTATTTTCGCTGAACAAGGAAGCGACACAGATCGACTACAAGAAGGTAAGAGATATGAAGAAATAAGCAACGTGGGATCTGAAACAAACATCAACAAACGCGAAGCCTCGATAATACAATCAATCTACATCTGAGATGCATTGGAGGAAGACTGAAATAATTACGAGTACATATACAGGGTGATTTAAAATGTATGGACATAACTTTAGGGTTTGATTAGTTATACAATTTGGAGTAAAAAATAATAATATACCTATTTTCAATTCTCAATGGTTACTGATTAAGATGCGTTTGCAGATTTGCAGATGCCATTTGTGGGTCTTCACTTACGGATAATAGGGCGGCGTCATCGGCAAACGTAGCGATTGTGGTAGTATTTGTAGTTGGGATGTCAGCCGTGAATATTAAGTAAAGAAGTGGACCAAGGACACTACCTTGAGGGACTCCTGAGTTTATGGGGTAATAGTTTGAGATTGTTGTGTTAATTCGTACTTGAAAGTATCTGTCTGTGAGGTAAGATTTTAAGACAAGGTAATGAGGTGTGGGAAGGAAGGATTTAAGTTTGTATAGGAGTCCGTCATGCCATACACGGTCGAAGGCTTTTTCAACATCTAAGAATGCGGCTGTACATAGTTTTTTCTCTTCAAGGCATGTGAGAATGGTTTTGACGATTCGGTGACATTGTTGTATCGTCGAATGACTTTCTCGAAAGCCAAATTGGTGAGATGGTATTAATGTGTCTATTTCAGTATCTTCAAAGATTCGTTTAAGTAGAAGCCTTTCGATGGTTTTGCACATGATCGGGAGCAAACTTATTGGCCGATACGAAGTAACTCTGTTTGGAGGTTTATTTGGTTTGTTGATCATAATTATTTGTGCAAATTTCCAGGTGATCGGGAAGTATGCTAGTCTGAGGATACTATTATAAATTGTGGTTAACAAAACAAGTCCCTTTCTAGGTAGTTGTTTTAAGATCTGACCGGTAATCAGATCGAAGCCAGGTGCTTTGTGATTGTTACATCTTGAAATCATCCCTTTAACCTCTTTTGGAGTGAATAATTTAATCGGCAGCATCATCGCGCAAGGAACGTCCAAGAAGTTTTTAATGAGGTCGTCATCGTTGTTATTGTTATGTTCAGGTGCACTAAAGACTTGTGAAAGATGTTCAGCAAACGTTGATGCTTTTTCCTGCTCTGTTTTTCCCCAGCTTCCGTCGTCTTTCCTTAAAGGTGGAATGTGCTGAATCGGTCTCTTAAATGATTTGGTTGCCTTCCAGATGCTGTGGTCGTCTGCTGATAAGTTGGTGATGTACGATTCGAAAGTGGCATTTCTGGTTTCGTGTAGAACTATTTTTAGTTGGCGTGTTAATCTATTATATTCATTCTTGTCTCTAGGGTTGCGGCTTCTTTGCCATATACGCCGTGCTCTACTTTTTTGAGCAACAAGTTGTTTTATATGTACAGGTATGTTGTTCTCTGATTTCTGTGCCTGTTTTTCAGGGGGTGTGGCTATACGTGCTGCTGCCTGTATGGTTTGTGTAAGGTAATGTACCGCGCTATCAATATCTTCCGGTTGTTGTAAGCGAATAAGGACTGTTCATTTTACTAAGCGGACACTAAATTATTGCTACAAATATTAAACTTTTTATCAAATTTCACTTTATTTTATTTGGAAATTATATAAAACAACTTATATCGAAGTTTTTACTTAGATAAAAATGAAATATAATCAAGAACGATAGAAATTTTGAACTTTTGCTTGAATACCAGCCATAAGCCTTTGCACATCAGCAACTGAAATTTTTCGGCTAGCTGCACCCCACATTTGTTTAAATTCTTCAACTATTTTAACTTCTTGACCATCTTTTCTCAAGTATCTTTTTGTAATAGCTCGGTAGCGCTCAATGGGGCGAAGCTCAGGACAGTTTGGTAGATTGTCCTGTTTCTGTATAAAATCAACATTTTTAGAATTCAATAGTTCCAGCGTCTTAGCAGAATAGTATGCAGATGCTAAATCTGGCCAAAATAATGGGGAATGTTTGTGTTTACAATATAGGAGTAGTAAACGATTTTATATGCATTCTTTCCTATAGACTTCTCCTCCAATCGTGCCAGTTGTAAAAAATACTGAACTTTTAAGACAACAAGAGCATATGGCCTGCCATACAAGAAATTTCTTCTCGAATTTATCTATTTTAATTGCTTTTACATTATCAAGTACATCTTTTCCCGCAACTTCATTGTAAAATTGTTGCCCTGGGAACGTACTGCTTTCCATTTTGACGTAGTTTCGTCATCCATAAGAATGCAGCGAGTTTCGTTTTGAAGCAAAACACGGTACAACTTCCCACATCGTTTCTTCGATTGTTGTTGTTTGTTCTCACTTCTCTTTGGCATTTTTTGCTTTTTGTAAGTCCGTATGTTATTCCTCCTTTTTACATTTTGTACAGTACCAATGCTAACACCTTCCTTTTTAGCTATTTCACGTACAGCCATAGCTTTTTCTGACTTTAACAGCTTCACAATGTTCTTCTCACCTTGAACATTTTCTGGGCCTTTTCTGAGCTGCGATTTAGACAAATCTTCAAGCGTGTGATGCTCCCCAATTTTTTTGATAATTTTAAAAACCGCCGACTTTTGACACTTTGTAATATTTGCAACTTTTTGCAAGGATAACTTTTCTGAGCACTACTTTTGCACAATTAGTTTTCTGGTTTCGATATTAATTTGCTTCATAGCTGCAAATATTGGACAACTATTGTAAACAAAAGCAACAACTTAAAGCTCTTACTTCACTGAAGTCATCAATGCTTATTACTAAAAAAATAGTTGCAAGTTGAAGGTTTAGCATAAGATTAAAGGTGTCCGTTTAGTAAAATGAACAGTCCTTATTCAGGTTTAGGTTGTTATGTATATAGTTTTTAAAAATATTCCAGTTGGTTTTTGGTGATGTTATCTTTGGAACTTTAGGACGGTTTATTATGTGAGTACTAAGTGTGGTGATTATGGGTGAATGATCAGTGGAGAGGTCCCAGGATGCTTCTATGGTGATATAATTAGGTGCTATACCTCGAAGGACAAAAAAGTCAAGCAGGTCTGGGATTTTATTTGGATCCGTTGGCCAATAGGTGGGTTATCCTGTAGATAGATAAGAACAGTTTAAGTTTGTGATGGCTTGTCTCAAGTTCCTTCCTTTTGTCGTACATAATCTTGACCCCCAGTCCGTATGCTTGGCATTCCAGTCTCCTCCAATGATGAATTTACCTGCTAATTGCCTGAAGAGGTCTTCATATTCTAGTGTGCTTATTCCGTGCCTTGGTGGGCTGTACATTGCAGCAATGTTAAAAGACCATGGTTGAGCAGTAATATGGATTACTGTAGCTTGTATCTTGTCTGTTTGAAACTTTGTTTCCTCATGATGTGGTATAGTATTACGAATTATTATGGCCGAACCACCATGAGCCGTTCCATCAGGGTGGTTGGTACAGTATAAGGAATAATGTGGAATATTGAACATTGTTCTGTCGGTGAAGTGTGTTTCCGATATAAAAAGTACATCTATTTTGTTATGTTGTAGAAAAGTAATTAATTCTGTTTTGTGATTGGCTAAGCCATTTGCGTTCCACTCGGCAATTCGAATTGATTTAACATCCATTAGTGAATTTATTTAGCACGGTGGAGAGCATACTTAAAATCATGCTGTTCTGATTTATGAGTTGTGAGAACATTGTTTTGAATTCATTCAGGAAAACACTCATTTGAGCTCCTAAATCTGTAGTTTGATTGTTTGGATTTGCACCACTTACTTTTTGAGCGTAGGACACGTGATTTAATGTTTCTGTATGTGGGTTATTCCCTGATGTATATTGATGTTGCAATGGTTGTTGGTTCTTTGGAATATGCAGTGTTTGCCCTCTTGCTTTGCTTTTTGCATTGAGTAAGTTCCTATAGACCGTACATCCTTTATAGTTCGCGGTATGATCTCCATTACAGAGCGCACATTTAGCAGCTGTGTCTTTAGGTTTTTTGCAATCGGCTGTCCTATGATTTCCTCCGCATTTAACGCATTGATATGGTCTGGTGCAATATGTCTTAGAGTGACCATATAATTGACACCTAGTACACTGTATTATATTTCTTTTTTTATGAGGTGGTTCTATAACTATTTTCATGTTAGTTAAGTGTTGGATTTCATATATTTGTTTGTTATTTTGCTTTGGTTCAAGGTCTACATAGAACATCATTACAGGTTGTTTAGTTACTCTGTGTCTAATGTTTATTATGTTACGTACCGTGTGCCCGTGCTTTTGTAGTTCCTGGATAATTTCTTTGGTTGGGATTGAGTAGTGTATATTACGTATCACCACTCTGTACGCCTTATTCTCTTTCATTTGATAAGTGTGGTGAACTATTTTATTGTCATTTAGATGTCGTACAAGTTTTCTGTAAGTTTCAGGGGTTTGAGTGTTTATTTTTATTGTATTGTTTTGTAGTGCGGTGCATTGGTAAGTTTCGGATTCTGTCGCATCTGTTAGGTTTTTGATCATTTTATTATAATCGGTGACACCATAAATAAAAATTGGTGGTGGTTTAGGTATTGTTGGCGTTTTATTACTAGATGCGGTATTATTGCTGTCATTATCTTTTATATTGTCTTTTTGTAAAGCGCCAAATTTATTGCTAGTACTCACCTGTTGAGTAGGTGGGTTAATTATTGGCGAGTTTGAATTTCTTTTCCGTTTTTTGAGTGGTTTGACAGATTGCCAATCATGAATTTCTGATGCTTCTGTGTCGCTGTTTTCCATTGCAGACTCATCACTTAGTGGCAGTGACGGTAAGGTGAGTGGGTGCGGGGATTCGTTTTGTGAGAGAGGTTGCGACGGATTTATATTAAAATTGTGTTGAGTGTTTGGAAATGATTGTATAATGGGTTGATATTGATTAGGAGGTAAGTTATTTAATATATTTTGTAAAAGTGGCATTGGATTTGGTTGGAAATATGCGTTTGAGATTGACGGCTGGTATTGTTGTTGTTGTTGTTGATAAGGGTATTGGTATTGCGGGGGTAAAGGCTGACCATTGTAATTATTAATTCCGGAGCTTAAATTATAGGATTGTGAGTTATTCATTTCGAGCAATGAAATAGATTATTTAATACACAGCTAAAGTGTTAAAAATGTTTCTATTTGTACACACACACACACGTAGGCGCGATACGAACCTGGCCTTGCGGCCGAACTAATCACCACTTTACTTCTGCCAGAACCGATACGATGTTTACAGTCCGAAAGTCAAACGCATCTTAATCAACTGCAAGTTTGGCTGAATAGATGGAAAGTCAAAGTAAACCATACAAAGTCCACACAAGTCACATTCACGAACAGGAACATCATCTGCCCTGCAGTCTTAATAAACGACGAGCAGTTACCGGTAACTACTGAAGTTAAATACTTGGGATTAACACTCGACCAAAAACTTACATGGAGGGCACACATCTCTGCAAAGAAAACCCACATAAACCTAAAAATCCGTCAAATGAGCTGGCTCCTTGGTCGCAAATCACAATTATCAACGGAAAATAAATTACTCCTCTACAAGTGCATCATAAAACCTATCTGGACGTACGGTGTCCAGCTTTGGGGGTGTGCTAAGCCATCCAACACTAAAATTATGCAGAGAGTCCAATCCAAGATACTTCGAATGATCTTCAATGCACCATGGTACATTAGTAATAAAACCCTACACGAAGATTCTAATATACCGTTTGTAGAAGAAGAAATTACCAGACTGACAAGGAACTACCTCGAACGGCTCCCTGATCATCCCAATGAAGAAGCCAGGCAACTATACATCCAACCTGAAATCACAAGAAGATTAAAAAAACAGTGGCCTACAGATGTACTAAACCAATAGTCAATAGTTAATTTACTATCGGGAGTGCTATCGCTGGATACCATCTCCCCTCATGTATTGTACCTTAATCACATTTACTTACAGCTATCACTAGCAGGTTGTAAATATTCACCTTAATAAAAAAAAAAAAAAAATGGTTACTGAGATAATGAGGAAAAACACCTGTATTTATAAAATTGACTATTACATCTAGTTAACATTAAAAAAATAATAAAACAAAACAAAAGGTTTCTGTCAAACAATTTTTGAGTAAGTTGGTTCAATTCTTATTATTAATAAGAGTTAATAATGGAATACACCAATCGCGAATATGCTGATATGCATTTTATTTACGGATTGTGCAATGGAAATGCAAGAGCTACATCTGAAGAATATCGTCAGCGATATCTAAATCGCAGACATCCGGATCATCGCGTTTTAATAAGAATTCACAATAATCTTAAGTGAATTCGGAAGTTTCACTAATAAGCATCATGTTGGCCGAATCAGAAATGTTGCGAATCAAGATGACATCATCCACCCAATAACTGCTGACCCTATGATAAGTACCCGCAGAATTGCTAACCAATTAGGTTTGTCACAGAATTTAGTATGGCGTACACTACATGTACAAGGCTATTATCTATTTCATTTACAACCTGTACAAAATCTACGCGAAGGAGACAGTGTTGCTCGTCTAAATTTTTGTCGCTGGTTGTTAAACGCTATTGATGACACTCCAGATTTCTTGCGGCAAATTTTGTGGTCTGATGAAGCCATGGCCGGCAACAACAGTGGGTGCTCGGGCACCACACGCAAAATCAAATGCTGGTGCTCAGCACCACACGCTTCGACGATGAATTATGCACAGGATATAGGGTACGGCTTTATTTTGGTCTATATAAATCTGTCTTTTTGTCTCTCATTGTGAATACAGAATTGTGTTGTGATTTGTGATGCATGTTCTGCAACAAATTGTGACTCTGCATCGACATGTACAGCGGAAAGATCTTTTTCAGCACTTCGTCGACTAAAGACATATTTACGTTCCTGTCTCAGTCAAGAACGGCTGAATTACATTGCGATTCTTCATGTGCATCAAGACTACACAGAAGCACTTGATTTATAACCACTCATAAATGAGTGGATTTCCAGGGCTTTAGTTCGTGTCTCCGCTTTCTCCATGTCCATGTAAAATTATTTATATTATGTTGTATAACATGTTAAGCAAGTGCCAGGGTGGCGCAGTGGTAGCGCGTCAGGCTAGCGATGCGCTAGCCCCCGTTCGAATCTCCGGATAGGTAGGATTTTCCTGCAGTTTTGAGGTCGGTATCGAGCCCTGGTGACCATTCGTCGTTGGGCACCTAATTAACGACGCTCTCCTCAGAATACAGGCCTAAGAGGTGGAGTAACAAAGTCCTACACCACACACACTTGCACTTTACACATGGTGCAGCATGTAGGTATTAAACGGCCCACCAATCACGCAACCCGCAGAGTCGCGGCGGATTGTGCACTGCACCCGTAGAACCTCATACATTAACGCACCATTAACAGACCAGTAAAAATTGGACTAACTACCTCGTTAAAGACGATAGAAATGCTGAGGAACACCATTAAACTAAGTGGCACAACACAGAGCATTGCAGAAGACCTTGATAAGAAAAGTCTAGAAACTAAGAAATAACTAATACCATACTTAAAGGAGGCAAAAGACAAAGATTACAAAACAAACATTAGAAACAACAAATCAATAATTAATAGTATGAGTTACACATTAGAAGAACTACAACAAACAAAGCAGAAAAGAGGTAACGGAGAAAAGAGGCAGAATCAAGATTCACCGAAACCAGAATACAAGAAGATTAAGGAGCAAATGCCAACTTACAGACAAAAACCTAGTCGTAAAGATAAAGATATGGTACAAACACTACTTACTCATTTTCCAAACGAGTCTTCTACATCTTCAAAAAACGACGTCATATAAAACATACATTCCAACCAAGCAACGGACACAAACAGTGAAGAAACTAAAACGAAAAAACAAAACCAACTACAACTTATGCTTCCCAGAAATTTGGTCAAAAGGAAAGATATAGACCAACACCCTCCTAGAATAGAAAACAAAAAAGTAACAAGCTCTAAACTAACAGAAACGGCAAAAACATTAAAAATTTGCACTAAAATGTGCGCACGTTAAAGACAAAAGAGAAACTGCAAGAATTAGAGGCAGCATTACAAAAAAATCCACTGGGATATAGTAGAACTAGCTGAAGTTAGAAGACAAGGAGAAAGCATCATTGAAAGAAAGAACGGATGCGTTTTGATTTGAAAAGGGCAAGAGCACCAACCTCGACATCCACCGAAAGGTAAAAGAGGTTACAGACAATACATACATACAAAATATCTCAAGTACCTATGTACTATGTATATTTACGTATGTTTGTAAGTAAAGCGTTGCATTTAAATATATATCTAGTTTTTTTTTTTTTGAGCACCACATGCAAAAATCAAAAGTTGCCGGCCCTGGATGAGGCCCAGTTTACTCGAAATGGAGTGAATAACTACCATAATCTGCATACATGGGCATTAGAAAATCCACATGAAATTCGCGAAACCAGATTCCAATATCGCTTTAGTGTCAATGTATGGGCTGGCATCATCGATGAACACTTAATTGGACATTTTATCATACAAGATCGTTTTAATGCCGCAAATTATTTAGAGTTTCTCCAAGAGACTTTGCCTATTCTGTTAGAAGATGTACCTCTGGCATTGCGAAGAACCATGTGGTTTCAACATGGTGAAGCTCCCATTCACACTGCAGGTCAGGAAACAGCTTGGTTAAATAACCAATTCCCTCATCGGCGGATTGGACGTGGAGGTCCAGTTGGTTTTTCGCCTCGTTCACTTGACCTAACTGTATTAGATTTTTATTTATGGGGTTGTTTAAAAGAAAAGGTGTATTCTTTCGCCATAGAAAGTCGGGAACATCTTATAAATCGGATTCAACAAACTGCTGAAGAAATTCGTCAGAATCCCGAACAGCTGCATAATGGAAATAATTAATTGTTCGTCGATGTGAAGCTTGTATACAACGTGATGGAAACCATTTTCAACCATTTTTGTAAATTCTGTTTACTTTTTTATTGTTTCTACTGTTAATTAGTATAATGAATTTATAATGTTTGTTTTTTATTGTTTCTACTGTTAATTAGTGTAATGAATTTATATTCTAATTAAAGTCGTTTTTCCTCATTATCTCCGTAACCACTGAGAATTGAACATGGGTATATTATTATTTTTTACTTCAAATTGTATAACTAAATCAAACCCTAAAGTTATGTTCTTTTAAATCTCCCTGTATATAAATAAAACGTTAGAAAGGGTATATAAAAGAATTATACAGGCAAATCTGCTTTACCCTCTACCAACATCACAATAATTAGAACACAACATTTCGAAGAATAAGGGAAAACACCTAGAGCTAGAGGCTAGAGTATAAGGTCGAAGGAAACGAATAAACAACTTCACAGGAAGTTCTGGAAGATCTTGCTGCAATGAAACAAGAATAGAGAGATTGTGCATACCACAACGAACATGGGAAGAATGGACTAGAAATATCAAACCAATCGCATATGCAACTCAAAACAACGACTGAATAATGAAATAATGGAAGGATAAGAAGAAGAAATAAATAATAAATTGTATACCAATAATTATTAATAACACGAAGTCGGTTCTCACATTTGTGGGAACCGACTTCGTGTTATTAATTATTGGTATACAATTTATTATTTATCACCATTCCCATTTCGAGAAAAATGGACATCAATCATTTTATTAAGAAGAAATAAATTAAATAACAAAGAGTAATATACGAACAGCGAATAAAATGATAATAATATTAATAATATTGTCGGAGTGGCCGAGTGGTTAAGGCATTTTGCTACAACACTGATGCTTTTGGGGTCAAACCCGAGTCAGAGGCTCATCGGGTGACCTACCCAGTCACTGAAAATAATTGGGAGCACAATGGTGGAGTAGGGAAATAGGCGATTGTTGAAGAAGTACTGCTTACCACACCACCCCGTGCGTATAACGTGCAAAACAACCGAGGTATGAAAACCGACTAATAATATAGAATAAAGTAATATGTAACAGCTACAGACATGTCTCAGTCAAGGTGAAATTTAGTAGACCTAGGGAATTTACTGTATTTTTAGAAGTAAGTTAGCATAAGCACAAAAAGTATGCTTAGCCATCATAGTCACATATCCCATTGAATATTATGTGACTTACAAACTTCCTTGCACTGTAGAAACGGTGTCTAGCGGTTAGTGTCAAAGGCATGTTAACATTATACAGTGCTCTTAATCCCCACCTATCATAAAAAAAGTTTCTTCACACCTTATTGGCATGAGGTGGGCCTGGCGTAATCCAGAGTTGACCCACATGATCTGCTCAGTATCAATGTTCTATTTTTACATAACGCTTGTAAATCCTTTGTATGTATTAAATGAATTCAACGGTTTTATTTTAATAAACTTTTTGCTTTATAATTGTTTGTTTGTACGCCAGCTATTTTCTTTGTTTTCTATTCGTATAAAATTATTTGAAGTTATTAAAATTACACGTACTGTTGCTTTAAAAAATGTATGTGCACGAACACAAAAATTTGAATGCTTAATTACTTATACGTAAAACGAAGCTTTTTTAAAGCTTTACATTCAAATATCTCTTTAATGAACGAAATAATATTAAAGGGAAAAATGGGTTTTTGCATATTAATCGTACCTTTAATGGTATTTTTAGTGCCACTTCTGTGCTATAAGAGGAGGTTATTTAAATGCTCATCATGTACGCGTGTCGATTAGAAGTCGTTGAGGAAACAATGAGTGCTAATAAATATTCATCGACTTAAATGCATAAAACATGAATTTGCCAAAAGCAAAAATTTCCAGGAGCTATTTTTATTTGTCTGCACGTAAACAAATTTCAGTAAAATTTGTTTCTGGGCTATCAAATTTGTATTTTGCTTAAAGTGTCTAAAAAAGTATCTTATTATTTAAAAACCAATAAATAAAACACATCTTGGGTATTTATCTCGGTTAAAGGGTGCTAAAAAGGTAATTCATGCATCTGTGCCTCTTTAATGTACAGATTATTAATATGAGTGATTTGATTTATTACACGGAATATGCTCATATTTTCCTTTTCTTTCTGCCTTTTTCTACGTTTGGTTGCCAATTTTTGTGTTATCCCTACATTCTTTTCTTTTCGTTTTAGAAAGGAGTAAATTTCCTACGTTACGATAGCGATGTCCCTTTATTGGCTGGCATTAACAAATTACATAGAAAAAGAAACGTTTAATTCTTAGATCTAAGTAAACAAAAGCAAAATTGATTAAACATCATAAAACATTTTAACATAGGTAGTTATACTGCAAAATCATTTCGTAACAAAGTTAACTCAAACGAATGTTTAAATTCGCTTCCATTTTCTTCTTCTTCTGTACTTGCCGCTCCAACTAATGAAGGTTGACTGTCATTTCTGCAAATCTTTCTCTGTTCCTTGCTATGTTAAAAAGGGTGTTGACTCTCTTGATTCCCGTCCATTCTCTTATGTTTCTGAGCCACGACATCTTCCTTCTTCCCACTCCTCTTCTACCTTCTATGTTTCCCATCATTACTTTTTATAGTAGGTCATATCTATCATGCCTCAGTACATGTCCTAGATATTCGACTTTTCTTCTTTTCACTATGTGTAAAAGTTCTCTATCTCTTCCTATTTTATTTAAGACTTCCTCGTTGGTACGTGGCTCTGTCCATGAGATTTTTAATATTCGCCGGAAGACCCACATTTCAAATGCTTCTATTCTTGAGCTTGTGTCTTTCTTTAGAGTCCATGCTTCTGAGCCGTACAGTAATATTGGCCATATGTAACAATTAACTACACTCAGTTGTAGATCGATGCTCAATTCTTTATCACATAACATTACTCTCATCTTTCTAAATCCGTCTCTGGCCATTTCTATTCTTGCTTTAACTTCCATATCACTATCCCATTCTTCTCTCAGCCATGTACCTAAGTATCTATATTTCTGTACTCGCTCTATGTTGTTATCTGCTACCATGAGTCTCACATTTAAGTCTCTCCTCTTGCTTACTACAATAAACTTTGTCTTTTGGATGTTCATATTGAGGCCTAACCTTTCACTTTCTTCATTCACTTTGTTTAACAAGGTCTGCATATCTTCTTGCGTTGATGCAACCAGAATGGTGTCGTCAGCGTATCGGATATTATTTATTACTTCACCATTTACTTTAATTCCTTCCACTTTCCCGTACAACGCATTCATCATTATACGTATGTTCTGAATATAAGTTGAACAGGGTTGGCGATAAAATGCATCCTTGTCTCACTCCTCGCTTTATTTCTATTTCTTCTGTACTGTCGTTCTCGATTCTAGCGGTTGCTGTTTGGCCCCAGTACAAGTTCTTAATTATTTGTATATCCTTTCCGTCTAGGCGTATTTCTTCCAGTATTTGAATAAGTTGTTTATGTCTTACTCTTTCGAACGCCTTCTCGTAGTCTACAAAACTTATGATAACGTCCTTCTGCATGTCTCTACATTTCTGTATTAAAACTTGTAATGCAAATAAGGCTTCTCTTGTGCCTACACCAGATCTAAATCCAAATTGGTTGTTACTTAGTGTTTCGTCACACTTTTTCTTTATTCTTTCATAAATGATGTTCAAGGACAATTTTAATACTTGGCTCATGAGGCTTATTGTGCGAAATTTCTTACACCTTTTAGCGTCAGCTTTCTTCGGGAGAGTTATGAAGGTAGACTTCAACCATTCTTTTGGTATTATCCCTGTGTTGTATATTTGGTTTTTCTAGCAGAAAGTCTATACCTTCGTCTTCTAGAATTTTAAGGATGTCTATGTTCACCTGGTCAGGCCCTAGAGATTTCCCTTCCTTATTGTTGTCTTGTTTCTCCATTCTGTTATCTAAGAAGAATTGTTCTATATACTTTCTCCATATGTTCTTTTCGATTATCTCGGTCACAATATTGTTCCCCTCGTCCACTAAGATGTTATGTTGTTTGCTTCTGTTTATTCCTGTCATCTCTTTTATTTTCTTGTGAAGGTTAAAGGAATCATGATTTCTCTGTAGCTCCTCGATTTCTTCGCATTTCTCAGTAAACCACTTTTTCTTTGCATATCTAATTTCTTTTCGTATATCTCTGTTGATTCTATCATATCCAGTTTTGTTATTGTTCCTGTACTTCCTTCTTTCGTCCATCATTTCTAGTATTTTTTCAGTCATCCATTTTTTCTTTTTGTCTTATTTTTCTACCCCTAATATTTCTCTTCCGATCTGATGTATTATTTCTTTCGTGTTTTTCTATTTATCCTCTACTGTCGGCAAGTCTTTCAACTTTTCAGCTACTTTGTTTCTTATCTCTGGTGTCCTGAGTTTCTTTACATCTATCTTTTAATTGAATTCATTTTTCTTTTTAACCACTTTCATCGTGCATTTTACTTTACTACTAATGGGTTGTGATGGGAATTTATGTCAGTGCCCGGGTATGTGTTGGCACTCTTAATGCTATTTCGGTATCTTTGGTTAATCAACACATAGGCAATTTGATTTCTCTGAATATTTTCTTCCGTGTTAGCTGGAGAGGTCCAGGTATATAGTCTTCTTGGGGGCAGGCTATAAAACGTGTTGGTTACCACCAGTTCTTGTTCCTGACAAAATTGTACCATAGTGTCACCTATGTCATTCCTGTTACCTAATCCAAACTTTCTTACTATCCCCGGTTCTTGCCCTTCTCCAATATTTGTGTTAAAGTCGCCCATGATTATGTTTATATCGTGTTTTTTCGTTGTTTTCATCAGTTGTTCCAATTCTCCATAGAACTCTTCGATCTCTTCAATTGGTTTTTCCGCAGTAGGAGTATATACCTGTATTAAATTTATCTTTCTTGGTCTTGCGTCTATCTGTATCATCATTGCTTTTTCCGACACCGGCGCGAAGCTTGTAACAGCCTCAGATATTTCTTTATCAAGCTTCCATTTTACTGGTCAGTAAATAAAAAATGATAAAAACAACTTTCTGGTGGCCTAATCTACTTTTGATGTCAACCGTTTTGTTTTTGAAAATAATATACGAGGGTCGTTTGATAATTAGCATAAAAAAAGCAAGTTAAACACATTTTATTTGGAAAAAATCAATTTTATTTTTCAACCCTTTAGAAAAGTATAGTTTTTTCAAGGGCTGCAAACTACTCACTGACAACGACGATGCCAGCTTCATTAGACGCGAATTTCTTCTGACCGAGCCAAATTTTCAAGTTTGGGGAGAGGAAAAAATCACTCGGGGCTAAATCCGGGAATAAGATGATGCATGAGGAATTAATGCGAAGTCTAAATCATGCAATCTTGGGCGTTTTTGTATCAGCTGCACTTTCAAACGGTACAATAAAGTTGCATAACAAGCTCCCGTTAATGTATTTCCCTTTTCCAAGTAGTCAACCAGGATGATTCCTCGTGAATACCAAAAACCAGGGGCAATCTTCTTTTCCAGCAGGAAAAACGATCTTCACCTTCCTCGGCGTACTTACACCGCTCGCTGTCCACTGTTTTGACTGCTGCTTTGTCTTAGGTGTGCAGTGGTATATCCATGTTTCGTCTACGGTAACGAATCGCCGCAAGAAATTCTTCGGATTGCGGGTAAACATTGCCAAATACTACGATGAAATTTTCTTTCGTGTGCGTTTTTGGTCGCTCGTCAACAATCGCCGCACTTATCGCGCACACAGTTTTTTCATATACAATTTTTCGTGTAAAATATATGCACCCGTTCAGATGAAATGCTTACAATCCCACCAATATCGCCTACTTTTATTCGGCAGCCTTCCATAACGATATTGTGGATTTTTTTAGTGATATCCGTTGTAGTGACTTCAACTGGGCGCCCAGTCTACCTAGCTATAAAGGAAAACTCGCAAAGCTTAAAAAAATATACTTAGTCCGGCGTTTCTCGAGTTGTTTCATTCCATCAAAAAAAAAAAATCTTTTGTTTGCGCCTCAAAAAATGACGCAACAGCGGCTTTCAACTCATCATCTGAGGAAAATTTTCTGCCCCTGAGGTCTTTCTTCAGATGATTGAACAAAAAGAAGTCGCAGAGCGCTAAATCAGGTGTTATAGGGTGGATGTATTAACTCGGTGAATCCACAGCTTTCGATAATGGCTTGAACTGTGCAAGCCTTGTGAACGCAGTTGTCGTGCAACAGTAAAATTTTGGTTCTCCATGAATTCGGACGTTTTTCTCTAATGGCCTGCTTCAGGTTTTGGATCGCCCTTCCGTAAACTTCTCCATTAATTGTGGAACCTTTTTCCATATATTCAATAAGTAGAATTCCCTCGCAGTCCTAAAAAACGGCCGCCATAAACTTTCCAGAAGACGACTGAGTTTTCGCCTTCTTTGGGGGTGGAGAGCCCTTATGCACCCATTGCATCGACTCCTGCTTCGTGGGAGGATCGTAATAGAACACCCAAGTCTCAGCGCCTGTGACAATTCGTGAAAAATAACTCTCATCGTTCTCTAAAGTGGCCAAATGTTCTTGAGAAATTTCTTTCCTAGCCAGCTTCTGCTCTGGTGTAAGGAGTTTGAGAATCCATCGTGCAGAAACTTTTCATCCCTAAATCTTCGTGCACAATCTTGAATATTGTAGTTTCGGATACTCCAGCTTCTTTAGCAAGCACTGGGATCTCACAAGGTATAACTTGGACGTTAAGATGCTACACCAGCACTAGGCGTAGATATCAATCGTTGTCCGGAGGTGATAACGCTAAATAAACCCACTACTCTGTTGCGTGGGCGTGAGGTTCCTAAGAGAAAAATAGTAGTAGTATATAATTTTAGAGATGACTTAAATTCCACAGCAACCGCGATCCAAAGACTTTTTAATCATACTACTTACATTTAGTGTCCGACCGAAGGCCAGTTTGCCAGCCGAAGCCGATGTTCGGCTAACGCCGAAGCCGAAGGTGCAACCAGACTTAGAACACTTTCTGTAAATTAGTATACCTATAGGTAAATATAGGTAGATCATAATAGGTATATAATAAAAATAAAGTCGAACTCCAATCAATTTTGTACAAAAAAATATTCTTATTCACTTGGTCAAATTTGATAATCACGCGTGTAAAAACTTGTTTTGTTATCACTTACGAAGATTCGCCGAAATTGTGACTCGCCCGCCCTCGCGTGTTTCTCTAGTCCGTCATGGCGCGCATTGTACGTAATATTTCGTTCGTTTACGTGAATCGCTCGGCTGGATGTGACCTTCGGATTCGGCCAAACCTTCGGCTTCGGCCAAATCTTCGTCCCTTTTGTCGCCCAAGCCCAGTGTGCGGCCGAATGTGCTTTTTTGCGGCCGAAGGTAGCCGAAGCCGAAGCCGAAGCCAAAGCCGAAGCCGAAGCCGAATCTGAAGCTTCGGTCGGACACTACTTATATTACGAAGGATGTTCAACTCATAACCGGAGTTTTCATCTTATTACGAAAAACAAAATAATAATGTTACAAATTTAACCCTTATTTCTCGACATAGCCCCCTTCTTTCGCGATACACTTTTGCCGTCTTTCCATTAGCTTCCTGATTCCCTTTTCATAGAAGGTTTTCGGTTGTTATCGCAGTCGCAAATGCACAGCTTCGATAGCAGCATTAATTTTACTCATATTTCTCGCCGCTTAGGTGTTCTTTTAAGAGACCAAACAGATAAAAGTCACACGATGACAAATCAGGGCTATAGGATGGACGCCGTGTGGGAACGGGCATTGTCGTGGAGTAAACGGACACTGCGGATTGAACAATTCCGTATTGTTGAGCGAAAAGCTGGTTTGACTTTCTTTTGTAGCAAATTTCTGTAACATTCTGCGTTGGTAGATCTACGGTGTTTAAGAAAATCAGAGAAAATTACTCCTGCTGACCCCAGAATTTATTTCATTTACAGCGGTGGAGGTACGCTGAGTGCATGGACGTTAGTTACACCTACTCTTTCGTAGTTGTTGAAAATTTTGCACCAGTAGCAGACTTGGACATTGGATAAATATGTTCCCCGAACTGTGTAGAAAGTCTCAGCAAAATTTCAAAGAGTTTTGCCGCTTATCTAACTAAAAACTTTATGATTATTCTTTGCGCAACATAACTTGAAACATACAGTCCACATCCAACAATTTTATTAAACAAATTAATTACTGGTGATCTGATTCCAACAATATATCAAAAAAAGGACAACATTTTAATAAGAAAAAAGTTCGGTGGGTTTGTAGCAACTAGAATTAAAGAAAACTAAAAATTCCGGTTATGAGTTGAACATCCCTCGTATTTTGTTGCAGAAAATCTCCATGTATGATTCAGTCAGCGTGAACCCTCAGGGATCCATTGCAGCATACAATAAATTCATGTACGGAGTCTGCTTTAATTTTATGCATTCCCAAGATGTACTTTCGCTGTTCGTATTACTCCCAATCGGCTTCTTGATGCATCCAGTAGTTCGGCTTTTCTTGAATCGACGATTGATCCTCAAACGATCTTATTTTGCGATACCTACATTTTCTGTAAATAAATAAACAACAATGCGTCAATTTTTGTGGTTATGGGATGCACTGTAGAATTTGTATATGCAGTGCCATGACTAATTTATTACTTTAGACACTTAAGTAGAAGTGAAATGTCCCAATTCGGTTAAATTTTCTGCGTTGCTGCTAGTGATAGTTTGGGTGATAAATATGTTAAAATTTATTAAAACGCATTATTCCATGGAATTGGTTTCTTGTTATATTTGGCACTTTCTTTGTACATAATTATGTTGGTATAACTTCTTCCATTGTTGTATGTGTTTGTTGATTTTGCTTACAATAAATAGCTTTTCTTTTATTGAAAAATTTGTTATTCCCATGATTAATGATTAATATTGAAAATACGACTTATTTAATCTCTTACCTTAAGCCTACAACTAATTTATGACTTTAAAGATATTATGATCAAAGCTACTAAATCAACCAATTTTCTTGGTGTTTATCTTTGAAGAGCATTTAAAATGAAAACGTTGTAAATCACGCATATAAATTACTAAAATGAACGGAATCCTGGACACCTTAGCCCTAATATATGAACAAATATCTCTCCTCAGTCTATGCCTTTCCTCTTTATAAAGTGGGATACTTGTGCTCATGAAAACGTGCCTTTATAGATCAAAATCGAATAATTAGTTTGATTTTTAAAATCAGTTCAATAAATTTAGCCCATTTTCCTAAAGTAATGTCAAATGTCTATACAGGGTGTCTCTAAAATGTGTGAAGATAGTTTTACCACAGATTCCTGAGCGCAAAATAAAATGATTTAACTCAACTTCCCTAAATCCTAATTCGTTTCGTTAAGCCAGTATTCTGCTTCAAAGTTCTTTGAAAAAATATTAATTGTTTTTATAAGAACTAAACACTGAAATCGATTTGGATGATATTTCGCATGACACTCCATACGGGTATAAGGCATCTTTTGAGATGACCTAGATCTAGATAATATAATTTGATACTGATTTCCAAAAATGATTTCATTTTATCTGATATTTTAGTTTCTTTTTATATGATTAATCTACTCGGTTTTGAGTTTCAATAATTTTGTGTAAATTATTAAGTACAGCAATTGGGAAGCTGTTTAGAAACTTTTCAGAACGTTTTCAGGGGTGTGTGTTTATCAAATATTGACGTAATGAAGACACTTAATTTCCTTAGTTTACCACCATCTTTGACTTTATTTAAATTTCTCTGCGATACGGCTTTTATATTAACTTTATTAAATGATATTTGAGAAATTGTTCTCAAATTATAAAGGTTTTTAAATTGATCCATGTTTGTTCGCCTTACTGCTGCAAAAAATCAAACAAATGGTTTTCTGTTTTCCATAAGTATTTATTGAATATTAACAATGTTAATGGACTGTCAACGAAAATCTATTATTATCATTAATTCCGTTTACATCTGTACGTTACGTATGTGTTTATGTAAGTGGAATTCCTATTTTTCCATAAATTATCGTAAACAATAAATATTAATAAAGAATTAGAGATAGCATTATGTACAACTTTAGAAATGAAATGATTATCGTTTTTGTATTCTATTTTTACGCAATTTAAATATGAAAGGATAGCCAAACGAGTGTTACATAATAAATCTGAAAAATATTTTGCATATAGTACAAAGAATATAATATCTAGTAATACTATGCAATCCGCCAAACCTTGTAGTTAACACTCGCAAATATCCATTCTTGTAAAATATCGAAATTCAAATTTCAAAGTGTCATTTTATAAAGAAACTAAGTTTACGTAAAGGTATGCTTTTTCTATGTAGCACAGGTGTAATTAAATCGGGACGTTCTGATAAACCATTGTACAAATATTTAGAATTGAAAATTAAATAATCTTTTCGACTGTTTGTTTTAAATAAAAACACCAGTTTGGTTTTACATCGTTGAAGATTTTACGAGCTTTTTGGTGTCGGTGGAAATAAAAATAACACAATGTTATACAATGAAATAAATTAAAGGAAAATACAGAAAAAAAACTACGGTTCAAATATTTGAAAGGTTGTATATTTAGTAAGATTTATTTAAACATCTCTTCCTAGTAGGCAGGGCATTTTTGTAGTATCTTATTCTATACAGAATCTATATTATGTAGAAACACTTCCTATTGCGTAAGAAATAAGTATATTATTCGGGAGTAATATAACAAGACCTTGAATTTTTGTCGGTGAATTTTGAATTTTACCAAAATCTTGATTGCCTAAAAATTTGACGAAACAAAATGTCTGAAGGGACGAGTGGTTTTGTCTGTTGACATTTCGTTGAGTCAAATTGCTATAAGTTTGAAAATTCAAAATTTACCTGATAAAAATAAAAGGTCGAGTTATATTTGGATAGATTATTGCCTGAATAATAAAATTAAATATGAAAATCGCGTCGCCTAAATGCTTGATTAAATAAATAAAAAAACAAGTCGCGTTATGAGTATACTGAATTACGTAATTTAGAACAAGATAAAACAGGAAGAGAAGTTTTTCACAGGTAATGACGGTAATAATCGTATTAACTATTACAGCAATTTCTTAAAGAAACTTCACTGCAAACGCATACTTAGATGTTTATAATTTGACTAATAATGAAATATGTTACTGGCACTCGTCTTAGAAAGTTCAACTTCTCATATTAGGATGCACAAATATTGAATAAAATTACATCGCTTGAGTACTTATATTTGTTAATTTCCATACCGAAACTGCAGTTGCATTTATGTAATTGAATTTCCAATTAACTTAAATGGAAACCATTAAGATAATTTAATGTTCTTTAAAAAATTCAATTAGTATTTTCTCCCCATGAAAGAGGATTATTATTAAATGCTGTTAATAGCAGTGTTCAGCTAATTACGCTTATATTTTAATTTATTAATTTCCATTAGAAACAAATAGTTAGCTTCGATATATAACTGTACAGACTTGAAATTTAAGGGAGAAGTTGTTGGAAACTGTTTTAGGATAACCCAGTAGATGTTTTGGGAGCAGAAAGGTAGATGCAAACCCAATATTTCACGAAGTTGTCAAGGGACTGACTAATAGTGAGTAGAAACTCAGATTCTCATTCTAGAAAGGGTTGGATTAATCAATCACGATCCCACAACTACAAAAATATCTGTTCACTTGCCATTTCTGTTTGAATTTCTGGTCAGTGGGAAATTTATTTCAAAATTGTTCGAGATGCCGTGATACTCTGAAATAATGTTGAATCTCTTTTAAGACACAAATGACTTCCTTTGTAATATGATGGTGAATAAGGCTAGTTTTAGAATGCGAATGTATTGATCTTCAAACGGTTATCCAATTAATAAGAAAACAGTAAGTTTCAGTTTACAATACTAATATAATTATATTTAGAATGGTCTAAAGATGGTCGATGAATTATTAACACGTACACCCCGAAGTTCTCGTAAGTAAAGCACAAATGTACGGTAATAATTTAAACTAATTTGTGCCGATCGCTACTACAAGATGCACCTCGTTAGTTAGTTAGTGGTTTAAGGGCTGTGAGATTCTGATCACGTGGCGCTTCCTTGAACTCCTACGTTTCCGCTCCTTTGATCATATTGTTGTTAACATTAGTACTGCTCACAAGTAAAACTTGTGTGTGCTCGGATATTATTGCTTAGAAGTTGCTGTTCGACTACTAACAGCTTCCTATTGAAGACCTGAAGCTGCAGCTTGCAAAACTAAATTTGTTTTGAAGTCAACTCGTTCAATGATTACACAAAACATCGGCAACCGAACGAAATATTTTTCCTACTTCATTAAGATAACTACTGCAGCCACAAATCAAACGTTATGTAAGTCAACAGGCGAAAGGATAAACTAGGAAGCAACAAAAGATTTACTTGTATAGAGCTTAGGAAAAGTGAGCTCACTAAGTTACAATATTAGTAAACAATAAGCAATATAGTCGATATGGCTGATGACTAAATTATTCAATAATAGCTAAAACGCACGAATTCAAATTAGGTCTTAGGAAAAAAATTCATCGACAAACTTCCATCCATCCAGTACGGCCTATAAAGGCAATTTGAAATTAATTAACGAAAACCATTTAGAAAATAAAAATAAGTTACGTCAGTAGTTGCAACAATAATTAATGCAAATCAGTAAAAACTGTAAAACAAAAATCCCTTATTTTCAAAAATACATAAGACCACATCACACTTCAACTATATTCCTTTTAGACCGGTAATATCACAAGTTAGTCAATCTATGAATTGAATAACTAAATGATTCAAAAATTTGGTTAAGGAATATATTACTTATCAATCCATTTTCAGCATAGACCAGTACTAGGAATTAATAAAGTTAGTAACAGAGAAGTGGGAAAGCACTACAGACTGATTAACTTTGATAATACCAACCTCTTGTTTCTTGAAACGCAGCCCTGGATGTATTTAATAACTTTATTTGTGTGATACAAATAATGACGACTATAAAGACGAAATCATAACTTTACCTAATGTTTCTATGAAACGCAATTTTTATAAATTCTGCGAAGAAATAAGTGTGGCCATTCTATAGAAAGGTATATAGATAACTCTTTTATTGTAGATAAAGTATGTTCATTAAAAAAAAACTCTAGAGTGTTTTGAAAATTTGTTTTAAGTATGTCTTAGGCTGTATGTTACATATGAAAATCATTTCCAGGGATTGCTGCGAGTTTTTTTTTAATGAACATACGTTATATTATCTGTAACCTCTTGTACCTATAAGGCTCTACGGGTGTAATGCACAACCCGGCCCATCTCTGCGGGTTACGAAGTTGGTGCGCCGTTTTACCTACTAACTGCACCATATGTAGAGTGTAATGTATATGTATGTATGTATGTGTAAGACCTTCTTGTAAAAGCAACCCAACATCGTATCGTCCTATAAGCCTCCTTTATACTTTATCGAAACTACTTCAGAAAATTATCTACAGCCGCTTTAATGCTTATATAACTCAGCACTCCATAACTTCCACCATTTAAGTTTGGCTGCAGACCTAAACACTCAACAATACATCAGCTTGTCAGAATCAATGAAACTATCACCAAAGACTTTGAAGGCAAAAAATATACAACTGTATTATTCCTAGATGTTGCCCAGGCTTTTGACAGAGTCTGGCACAACAGCCTCCTTCATAAAATGATCCAGCTGAAAATCCGTGAGTACATCATCAACATAACTTCGAATTTCCTTACTGGAAGAACGTTTTCAAGCAAAGTAAATGCAGCAATCTCAGAAACTAAGGACATTAAAGCAGGGGTTCCCCAAGGATCTATTCTTGGCCCTTTGTTATTTAACGTATTTATGAATGAAATCCTTGTCCCCCCAGTATGTTCGCTGGCCATGTTTGCTGACGATACATCAATCATCACCCAAGATCATGATTTAAATGGTGCAATATCAACACTCCAAAGCGCAACAGACGAACTGCAACACTGGTTTGACAGCTGGAACATCACCTTAAACCCCACAAAATATACCGCCAAAATCTTTACCCTTATAAATGGAAATCCAATTCCATGGAATCCAAAAAATAGAGCTGTGAAATACCTGAGAATAAACCTAGATCAAAGACTGACATAAGGAATTCATATTAATACCAAAATTAACGACTGGTATAACAAGATGAGACTTCTTTATCCAATACTTAATAGGAACAGCCCACTAAAAATAGAATGCCCCATGTTAATATATAAATCTACCTATGTTACGAGCGACCCTTATGTATGCCTGTGTAGTGTGGGGCACAGCACTACAAAATAAAGTCCTCGGGATGGGAACAAATGCACCATGGTTTATACGCAACGACCAACTACACCACGAATTGAACATGCCACACATCCAGGATTGTATAAAATCCACCACTAAAAAGGTTTTTTGACAACCAAGGGACTTGCTCAGCTACCTATCACTACATGCTTGGACAGCGATCCACCAACCTTCATCTAAAACCAATACTACCCCAAGACTTCTAAGCGACAGTGATTAATAAATTGAATTAACCTATTCTATTTATCCAGTTAGTACCTATTAACTCTGCCTTTTGTTATTGTGTTATTTAGTTATGTAATGAAAACTTAATTTAAACACTACTGTGTGTATGGTCCTAGTGTGCCGATCCGGTGTATTTAAAATTTAAAAAAAAATCTACATACTGCACAATGTATAGAGTCAATAGAGTGTAATATGTTTAAACACATCCCGATATCTCATGGCCCTCAGTACAGAAAGAGAAAACTACTCAACTTAAAAAAAATTCGTTCTGATATGAAAAATATTATTAGTTAAAACCTATCTGTATGTTATAATAAGCTGAGAAACTTGCAATATAGGTGGCAGCTAATAAATGTATTTATTTTCAATTTCATAAGGATAACAATTTCAAGTTTCACGCGCTTTTTCCTGAGTGCCGCATGCTTTTAGGTTTCACTATTAGACTTCCATCTCACTCTGTCACAAATTCGACGTGCATGTTGTGGGCCATGAAATATCGGGATACGTCTACCTATGTGTAAGACCTTGTTACTCTACCTCCTAGGCCTGTATTCGGAGGAGCGCGCCGTTAATTAGGTACACAACGACAAATGGCCACCAGGAGCATTCGAACCAAGGACTAGTGCAACGCTAGCCTGACGCTCTACCACTGCGCCACCCTGGCTATTAAAACTATTTTTCCGACGATCACTATGTAAAGTGAATCAATTCACACGGTGTACTGTTATTGAAAGTAACAATTTTCGCGTATCAACAAAACTGTTATGAAATGACCGTGTGCAAAACTTTGCACACGCTAGACCATACAAAGCAGTTGGCGGGCGACGTCAAGTGTTGCAAGTGTGGTGCTGGTTCCATTTTTTTTTAATAAAAAATTGGTAAAATGGTCGTCGGAAAAGTATAGTGCTGCAAGGATATTTCAAACTCGTGTGATTAAGCCACTCGCCTGTGGCTCGTGGCTCAACTCTCACATTCATGTGAAATATACAGCTTTCAGCACTAGGTATACAATATACTATTATTTAAAGGGTTAAATTATCAACTACACGTAACGTTTTTGAAGTTAAAAAAAAACTATCAGTTTCTATTTTTATCTCTATGTTCGAGAGCATTTAATTTAGTGTATAGGTGAACACGCCATCCTATATAATTATAGTTATGTATTTGTAGAACACCATAAACTTAGTAGAGAGGAATTACTTCCCCCCAAAAAATATATTATAAAATAATGTACATGTATGAAATACTTCAGTCAGTTCTCCACCCATTTCTAAAACGCTTTATTGTAAGGTATAATGTCGAATTATTGTAAACCATCGCAGAACATATCTAGGTATTTATAGTAAATTTACCATTTCCATATTTATTGTTAAAACAGAATTCAGTTGCACTAGTTAGTTTGACTTAAATGTAATTATCTGTTGTCATCTACATACATATCATATTAATTACATCAGTAAAGATCTGCCTTACCTCACAAACGGTCTTGTTAACTTACTTCAGGGCAATATTATTAGTAAATTAATTTTATAATTAAAGGTCACATTCGTAATCAATAATGTTCTGTGTAACGGATGAAGGATATGTCTTACTAATTCGGCTTATAATTTTCTATAAAACAATAAGAAGATCGATGTAGCTATTGTGCAAATTCTTGTGTTCTACATGGAATTTAAAACATTTAAGGTAAATTCACCAGATGACGCGAACAAGATTAATGCTAAAACCATACATTGATTCACATAAATATGGGATAGGAGAGTTTTGAAACAAGCAAAAATGGCACGTATGTGATCAAAGACAGGAGATGACTGGTCCCCATGGGACATACATCTTTCACCTATGAAAAAGCAACTGGGACTAGTGGGAATAACAATAAATAATAAAGCAATAGAGAGAACACCCACATACAAATATCTAAGTACCATGCTCATGCTCAGTAGCGAAGGAAGGCAACAACTGGAAGTACGAAGTCGCGTCGGTCAAGCAAGATATACCTGTAATAAATTAAATCCTATATTGTGTAACCACAGTTTAAAACTACAATTACGAAAGCGTTTCTTACAATGTTATGTGTTCTCGGTACTTTCGTACGGAGTGGAGTCTTGGACGTCAACCGAAGATGTATCTAATAAAATCAATGCTTTTGAAATGTGGGCGTATCAGACGCTTGTTACGTGTATCATGGGCAAATAGAGTGACCAATGTGGAGATATTAGAAAGAATAAATTGTTCATTAGAAATTGTGGCCACTATCAAACAACGAAAGTTGGAATATCTGGGCCACGCGCTGAGAGGGAAAGAATACAAATTACTGCAGCTTATACTGCAAGGTCGAATTGAGGGAAGCAGAGGTCCTGGACGTAGGTGTACTTCCTGGCTGAAAAATGTACGCAATTGGTACAAAAAATCTACAACATCTTTATTTCGTGCTGCAGTTTCTAAAGTACAGATAGCCTTATTGGTCAGGATAGGCATTACAAGAAGAAGAAGAAGAAGAAGAAGAAAAAGAAGAAGAAGAAATTCTTGCTAGAGCCGTTAGATGGACAGATTTAGGGTGTGGTAAGGCGATTGCTGTAGAGAAGGTTTACAGTAAGCATAATGTTTTTTAGCGATTTATAAACATTCTGTATATAAAAAAAGATAACCTCCACAAAGTATTTTCCCGAAGGAGCGAATTCTTAAAAATTTAATTTCTAAAACAGTAAGCACAGTTTGGTAGTAGACGCAATGCCACTGCGGATATATGCTTCCATTTGTTAAGACACTTTTCATTGTGGTATAATAGAAATAAACTCTTGCCATAATAATAAAAACATGATAACTATAGCCAAGAAAAGTTACGCAGTTTCAAATTGTACAAAGACCTGTATACCAAACGAACGATGAGATATAAAAAAATAAAATAAATAAACTGTGATGTTATCGGACTATGCGAAATAATGCACCCAGGAGGAACTACGACAAAATGCACAAAAAAGTTATGAAAAAGTGGTCCTTATTCATTCATTGTGACCTTAAATACACGGTTTCATAAAATGACGCATATATACTACTCAAAAATGAATAGGGATAATTTTTACATAAACAACAATACATAAAATATCCCTATTCATTTTTGAGTAGTTTATTATGTTACGATTAAGCTGAGTAATATCAAGTTTGTCGACCTGTGGTTACGAAAACGATAATGTAGAAATCTTATTTGTGAAAATAATGTTGCAACTTATACCTTACTGGAATAAAGTAGTTCAATACTTAAAATAACAAACAAAACAAGACAGAACAGAACACGAGAGAACTTTGTGTTGAACTTTGCAGAACTTTGTGAATACTCCTCCACAATTACCACTCCTGTCAATATCACGTCGATCAATTCCACTCCGAAATAAAATCACGCCCACAAATTAATAGAAATTCTTATAGGCTAGGCCAGGGGTTCCCAAAGTTTTGCCTAGGTGGGCCAAATTGTAAATTCCAAAATATTTGGCGGGCCAAAAAAAAAGTGTTTAAATCGATAAAAAGTTCGACACAAGGGAAAGATTTATACTAATTTTATAACATAATCGGTCTTTATTTACGACAATAATTACTTTTTATTACAAACTGTTTATTAACACATTTCAAAAATAATTAAATAAAAATAACTAAATAATTTCAAATATAAAAAGAAAAATAATAATAAATTCATCAATCTGAAGTGTGTGACTTGTGCAGTTTTCGTTTCTTTTAATAATAGGGCGGCCGTTAAGACAATAATAGTTATTTATGTATCAAGGGCGTAAAGAAGGCGATTTTGGCCTGCGGCGTGAATATTATAACCCGATGCTTTAGCCGAGGGTTATAACACGCCAAAGGCCAAAGTCACTTATTACGCCTGTGGTACATACAATATTTTTTGCACGAACGGAGATTTTATTTAAATTTTTTGATTTATAATAAAATTTTTCTAATGACATTTTTAAAAATGTCAAATTGGTGCATTCACGGCAAGAGTGATTTAAAAAAAATTGTATTGGAACTAAGGTATTTTTGTGATACTTCAAATTAATTTGTCACGAGCGTAAAGTGCACCCGAGGCCTGCAATAATGAACTTTTTGCACTCCCGGGCGAAGCGACTACTTTGCGCCCGCAAAGAAGGGCTAACGTTCATTATTGCAGACCTCGGGCGCACTTTACGCTCGTGACAAATTAATTTGAAATATCACAAAAATACCTTAGTTACAATACAATTTTTATAAAATCACTCTTGCCGTGAATGCATCAATTTGACATTTTTAAAAAATCATTAGAAAAATGTTATTATAAATCAAAAATGTACCACAGGCGTAATAAGCGACTTTGGCCTTTGGCGTGTTATAACCCTCGGCTAAAGCCTCGAGTTATAATATTCACGCCGCAGGCCAAAATCGCCTTCTTTACGCCCTTGATACATAAATAACTATTATGCCCTTCTTTGCAGGCGAAAAGTAGTCACTTTACGCCTGGGAGTGCAAAAAATAACAAGATATATTACATATAAAATTTAGTATTTTTTTAACTGAACAATTTTTAATTATAATATGATAACATTTTTATTTATTTTCTTGTAAAAATGTAAATTGCAAATGATCTCTCTGAATATTCAAGATCGCGGATGAATTGACATCGCGGGCCGCATTTGTAGGGTTTGCGGGCCGCATTTGGCCCGCGGGCCGCACTTTGGGAACCCCTGGGCTAGGCTTTTACCTATTGATAACTACAGAATATAAGTACAGGGTGAATCAAAAGTATTGTCATTAGATAATTTTAAGGATAGGTAGAGCATATCAAATAGAACAACTTTTCTCAATAAACCATGCGTCGCAAGTAAACGGTAAACTCACAAAACAATTAAGAAGATCAATACAACATTTGTTTTGGGATCACTGGAATAGGTTCTGTTTACATTCAAAATCTAAATTTAACAAACGCGTTTCTTGTTGATACTGATAAGAGACCAGATAAGTTACGTAGGTCAGTCATTCTTCGAACGTTTTAATGGAAGGTATGAATTGATGTTATTGTACTTAATTTACGGGGCAGCTCTTCAAAATGCTACAGTAGCTCTGAAAGACAGTCTGTGTTTGTATTTTGTGTGTGTTTGCGTTTGTGTAGAAGTTAATGGAGGAACATTTGAACAGTACTGTTCCCCTTTATTTACAACTTTTTTTTGTATCACTTTTTAAACATGCCAATAATTGTTTACTACCAGTCTCAAGCCTGAAACAATGCGAGAGGAAAGTGAAACCTGTAAATTAGGTACATAATTGTGTAATGTTTCATTTATTTTTGCAGTGTCAAATTTCTGTCTCCGGGTTTTTTAAATGCATATTAGCCAGCGATTCTCAAAAGTCTGTAGCAAAATTTACAATAAACAAAAATCGCGATAAGCTTTAAATTTTTGTTGTAATGTACTTATATTAAAGTCAGCATGTACCCACTTAATTTAATGGCAATACTTTTGAATCACCCTGTAGCCTAGCTCCTGACTGACGGCGTCACAAAAACTGGCACTTGCATGGAAATCAGAAACAAGTATCAAGTTAGATTTAACAATTTCGTGCATTTATAACTATCGCTGTAGCACGTCACTATTCAGGGGCGGACTGGCCATGTGGAGAATGCGGAAATTGCCGCAGGGGCCGGTCCGATTATGGGCCAGTCTGACAAAAAATCTAAATCATTAAAATTATTTTACAGCGCGATTCACACCAGTTTCACACGTTACAAATTCAAAAACGCCAAAAACCGTCGTTACCGATCTCAGTAGTCAAGATAACTATACTCTATTCATATTTAGCGCTCATTAGTGGGAGTTTACTGCATCTGTTCAGTATAAACGAAGTATAGTAATAATAACCTTTTCGTTACTTTAATTACTAATACATTCCAATTTCTACAATATTCGGACTCTATATTTGGACTCTAATTAAAAACCAACTCACCTATCGCACTGCGTCACTGCGCACTCCACCTCTCACCCCCAAATTTGCCGGTCGTGAATAAAGTAATGCAGTGCACTGCAATTCGAAGTATGGTGGACAGGTTTTCAAAAAATGCTTAATTGTACCAAGACCTTGCTTATTTAGATCCAAAAAATTTTAATCAAGAAATTTCGAAAGATGCTTTTATTAAACTTAGTAGCTATTTAAGCAAATTTGAGCCATCTTTAACTTCAGATAATATTAGGTCGGAATTAATAAATTTTTCATCGGCGTGGAATCAACTGAAAAATACAGTAGAGGAGACATTTGAACAACAAAACAAACAGAATGCACTAGTTTTGGATTTTATTTGTGACGGTGAACAACAAAATGAATTACCTAACCCGTGCAAAAGTTGTAAAAATTGTGCAATTTGTTGTTATAATGTATTGTACAGGTATAATATGTTAAGTGGAGCTTATTTATGCTTAGGACTAGCTTACAATTTTGTATTAACATTGTCAATCAGTCAAGCTTTTTGTGAAAGGAGCTTTTCAACATTAAAGCACATGAAAACTCGTCTACGCAGTACTTTACCAAGAGCACTTAGAATCATTTACGCTAATGTCCATAGAAAAAGATATTTTGAATAATATTATAGAAGATGATATTATATACTTGGTTGTTCAAAAAAGCAATCTTTTAAAAGAGAATCTTCTTTTATGAAAATATTTTTATTTAGGTACCTACTATAATGTATTTAATGCAATATTATTTGTTTCCTTTTTTTGCAAAGAAATATCTGTTTTTGTCAACTTTTGGGTAACATTTTTTTTCTTTTTTTTTTTTAAATGTTTCAATGTTTCTTATTTACATGTTTATAAGTATTAAACGTAAAATAAAATGATTTTAATTTTCTATTTTCCCAAGAGTAATTTATGTTTTATTTATTGACATTATCTTGAAAAATAGGATGGCCAGTTGAAAAATTTTCCGCATATAAAATTTCGACCCAGTCCCCTGTCACTATTACAATCATCATTAAAAATTAGGTAAACGTATAAATTCAATAGACATGGAAATCACATTCAATCTCATGGCTGAATTTCAGATATTACTTGTTCCAATAGTTTGATATAATAAGTAAGTAAGTTTATAATTTTATTTTTCTGTTTTTCGGGGATTATATTTTAATGTATTATTTCCTTTTTTTCAAAGCATAAAGTTAGGGGTGTTTCTTCGGGCAGTTATGTGGCAAGAAAGTATTGATTTCATTTCTAAACTAAAAACAGCAATATCATAAATCCTAGGACTTAAGTACTGAAACCACTGTTACGCCAAATAAGCCGACACACAAGCCTTCTAGTAAAGTGTCAAATTTTAAAGGAATTCAAAACAACTCACTTATGAAATTCATTAGATTTTTGGACAAGTACCAGATGCAAACCCATGAGAACGTTTAATTAGCATCCCGCTACACGCGGATTTTTAGTATAAATACACAACAAAATCTTATCACAGGATCCAGTCTTGCCTATTCAGTTTGTCTGTATAGTTGTCTGGACTTTCGATTAGTACGCTGATACGTGTATCTAATTACTGTAAAATATACAGTTAGTTGTAGTGTACTTTGTTGCTCTCAACTAACTGGTAGAAACTAATCATCATACGTACACCGCTGTAAAGCATTGATTTTCCGGTTGCGTGTATTGATCAAAGCGTTACAATAAAGTAATTCAAATTGAGGGGTCTCAAAGAACGAAATCCAAATTTAGCGCAGAACGTAAAAGTTCGCAATTGTTATATACTTATTATATTCAAAATTAGACTTTATCAAAATCACATTATGGTTGCCCTGTTTTAGGTGCTGATCGCAATTAAATACAACAATGCGACAATTCTGACTAATCAGCGATAGATGTAAACATCTCTTACAGTGTACGAGGGTACCTAGTACCTCATATATTCTGAGTTGTACATAACGTACATTCTCGTTACATGAGGAGCAACGCTCGAGCATAGCGCACGTACTCAATTGGAGGGAAATTGCACCCTCATAAAACTTTAAAGGTTGGTTGTAATACCACATTTGGCTCCGGTCGCTTACGATTGATTTTAATATCAATTGCACAAAAGATCGATCTTGTTTCGCATATCTGGCTGACGCACAGACTTCCAAGATAATTTCTTGTGATCGAAACACCGCACTCAGGCTACCCTGATTACATCAAAATCATAAAACAAAAGGATGATAATTATTCAATTGCACAAAAGATCGATCTTGTATCACATATCAGGCTGACGCATTGACTTCCAAGATAATTTCTTGTGATCGAAACACCGCACTCCGGCCACCCTGATTACATCAACATCATAAAACAAAAGGATGATAATTATTCAATTGCACAAAAGATCGATCTTGTATCGCATGTCTGGCTGACGCACTGACTTTCAAGATAATTTCTTGTGATCGAAACAGCGCACTCAGGCCACCCTGATTACATCAAAATCATAAAACAAAAGGATGATAATTATTCAAGCCACTACCCATAGTTAACTTGCCTAGTTTGATGTTCATCCACTGTGCATAACTATTTACTGTATTTGTAAATATCTGTACATAAATATAACTTTATAATATATGTATTAAACTTAATGGAGTATTTATTTCTTATTTTATAAGGTGAGCTACTCTAGATCAACGAATCACAACAACATTAAGGGTCCTCTGACTAAATAGTCAGTTATCTAAATAAATGATAAGATTTTCACTTAACCAATAAGGGTTAAGAAAATCTTAGTGAAAATTAGACTATCACAGTGAAAAGCCCTAAAGGGGTACACACCTGGGGTACGTACAGTTACAGTAGTGATAGTCATATACATATGTAATATGAGTTAACACAATATTCGGATAACCTATCCATTTGAAAAAATTAACTTACCGTCAAAAAAACTGTAAGTACAGCAACGACGTATTGAGGGATGAATAAGAACATAAGAAACTTCTTTTTCTGTATCTGTATCTGCAACATCTTTTATCTTACGGTGTCGAGGCTAGTGCGTTAGCGTTAAACATAATTTTTTTTTTCAGTTTACCAAAAAATAGGAAGGTTTAGGTATTCAGATTCAAAATTTTCTCCAGATTCCAAAAATTAAAAAATATACAGAGTATTCTACTTAAAAACCAAAAGTGTTACTAAATTACTTTGTGAATCCGAAAACCACATTTTTCCTCTTTAGCTTTCCATGTTTTCAACTACAAAAAATAATAAGAAGAAAGAGTGTGTCTATTTTCGTTTACACCCTGTAATAATATATACTGCTTAATAGAGCAAGTATGAACAAATTAAGCGAAGCAAGTTGGTCCAATTATTACATTTAATCGATCTTTTTGTAAACTTACAATAACAGTTACTCCTATAACTACCTTGAATTTAGAACACAACATCGTGGTGAGTGTTTATAACATAAATCACATGAACAGAGAAACACATAACCGCGCGAATTAAGATGTCGACATCTGAGGCAAGTAGAACAAGTTCGACTTGGTCTTTGTTAAATTATAACTGGCCGTACGCTATTTCATGCTTCGAAGATCACATTAAGCCAGTGATCGCGGCTGTGATACCGACACCATTAGAAATTAATACTGATTATGAGCGACTACTTTTTCCATGTATTGATATTGTGAATGCAGTGTCTTAGTACGAGTATAAGTACGTAAAAAGCATGCATATAAAAGTAATATTGGTAAAGAAGAAGTAGAACTAAATGAAGAAAGCGTACGTAACTAACTGCATCACTAACAAAGATCATACATTTTTAAGATGTAATTTTAGGGTAAAATATGAAAGGATTGTACTACAAAATATAATGATTAATGTTTAAGTACAAATTCTTCGAATTTTATTAGCTAACTATCGACAGGTAGGTAGGCCTAAACAGAATAAAAAGTACGCAAAAACTTTTAATACGTTTCGAGTGTAAAGTTCGGTTAACTAATTGCAATTTCCTATCTCCCTTACTATCTAATCTAGCGCCACCAAGAAACGGAATTCTCTCCGTGCATGAACCGGAACTGTTTGTGTCCCAAATTACCTCTTAATTACTTTCGAGCGAAGTAAAGGTCAAATTATAATATATCGTGTTCGGCGTCTCATACATACATAGTCACCAAGTTCCAGAGTTTTATAAGAAACTTGTGATAACGGAGTGCCTTGAAGTTACAGTTGCAGCTTCGCAAAGCTCAGCAAGTTGCAGGCGGAACCAAGAATCAAATTCACGCTTCAGCAACAAGGTGTTAAAACTATCAAAACGCGTTATATTCCCGCTTATCGCTAACAAGCAAAAGCTCAACTCAAAATTGCTACCATTTGCCTCGTCTTCTTGTCGTTGTAACGACGACAAGGGTGACTCGATCGTGATTTGGTTTCATCTGTCTTTTAATTCGCGCAATATCGTAGTTGGTGCGTGTTGTGCGTGATCACGCGGGCTTGCGTGCTTCCTAAGCCTACTCGATGGAACCAATTAGCCACCCGCTCGGCTTCAAATGTACAGGAATATTCGATCTGAGTACAGATACGGTCGCAGATGTATAGTTCCGCTAGAATGTGTTTATTTCCTGGTCACAGTGGGTTCTGCCCGTGCGTTAATTTGCTAGAATATTAGTTTCCGTCCTGTGTTCACGCTCGAATTTATTGCCAAAGGTTAATGCACAGACATTTACCGAACTACAAATATCCTGTAATTTTCATAAAACTCATCCTACCACGTTGATTCTCTCTCACTCTGTGTTCAAACGAACAACCCTTTAAACTATAATTTTCAGTTGAATTTCAACCTGCACTCAGAAAACAATAAAGATGTTTCCTAATTCATACAGGTGTTTAAATTTTAATTTAAAATTAAATTAGCAATGATATTTTAACGACGAGTTTACTGTGTGGAATTTATTCTATGGCAAATTTAAAAAAGGGGGAGTGTAGTTGAAAATTGAGAAAGCAATTTCGGAGAAGTTAGAACGACGGTTTTTACACCCCTAAATACGAGTCCATATAATAATTCATGTTCTTACCGACATTTTTCGCCGCTCAGTATTCATTATAAAGTGCTTATAAATTATCCCCTGCATTATTTAATTTGTCCGCAGGACGACTGCTGTATTTACTACCCAGTGCTTGGAATAATAACAGTCTCTCGGGCCACTTTTCAATTATAAATTTGGAAACTTTTATATCCCCGAAATTAAGCTATGTTATGTTTCTTGAGGTATCAAGGAAATACCCTCCAACAAAGCTCATTCGCTAACTAACGCATTTTTAAATTATTCCTGGCACTTCAATAGCCAGAAAATCTGCTTACCTGTAATTACATTTGTAACCATTTCTATTACGAAAAAAGTTTAATTAAGTTTTGAATAATAAAATTATATTTCTAAGGTTATTGATTTTTTCTTCTCTTGCTAGAAAAGCAATTCCAATTTGTAAATTTTGTACTGAGAAGTTTTTTGCGATTTTTCGCTTATTTAAAAAGTTTTATTTATCTCTGAAACTTCTAAGGCTAAGTAGTGAACGTTAAAGGGTAATACTCAATTTTGTAACCAATTATAAATGTTTTTTTTTCTTCTTCTCATAGCTCCCTATGAAGCAAAAGGCCCCTTTTGAGGTGCTTCTGAAGCTGTTCAATTGGTGATGGTTAGCTAAATCCATGCACCTTGAATTCTTTCTCCTTTCTTCATTTTGTCTTTATCAATTTCCTTTTAGTCCGTGCCTATTATTTCGTCTATAGTTTCTTTCCATCGTTTTCTATTTCTCGCTCTTACTTTAATTTCATTCCATGATATTTTTTATTTCTGTAGTTCTTAGTTTAGATTGCGTTTCCATGTTTCTCTAGGTTTCCCAATTTTTCTGTACCCTAGGGTTCTATATTCTAATGATTGCCTTGTTAAATTTGTCTGTGGCTTTCCATTTTTTCATAACTCTTTATTTGTTATTCTTTCTGGCCAGAAGTTTCCAAGTATATATCTGAGGCATTTGTTTATAAAGGTTTGTAATTTTCTACAGTTTCCTTTACTTTCTATCCACGTTTCGGCTCCATCACATTTATCTTGAATAATCTTATTTTGTCTTTTTAGTAAATTTTGTTGATGTCCATACTTCCCTTACTGTGTTAAAGGCCATTCTCGCTTGGTCTAATCTCTTTTCGATATCTATTTTATTATCGCCATCATACATAATCCTAAGTAACGGATTTCTGTGATTTTTTCCACTTCTTTTCCTTGCATTGTTATTGGCTGATCTCGGTTTGCTGTTCGTACCATAAGTTTTGTCTTTTTTGGGTTAATTTTCAGGCCTACTTTACTATGTAGCTAGTCTTGTTAATCTATTTAGTTTTTATTGCATCTGACGTTTTGTGAGTGTAATTAGGCAGACGTCGTCTGCGAATTCTAGGTCTTATAATTTGTTGAATGTGTCCCAGTTTACAGCTGTTCCTTTTTTTTGGGTAGTAAGTTTACTATGTAATCTGTTTTTACAAACAATAAACATATTTTTTTAATTGTATTATACAAGTAACATATAGAAGTGTGCTCCAATGAGCAACACTCTCTATATGAAAATTTAATACTAATGATGCTGATGCTTATACTATTTTATGTTTCTTACAGCATTTAACGTCTATACACCAAATCTAACGGCGTCTTTCGTTTTAAACGTTTTGTTTGCTGACTGTTACCAAGCAAAGTAATTGCTAACACATTGGGATACACTTCTAGGTGTTGAACGTATTTTTCACGGTGCTGCACAATTACGTCACTGATTTTAGGCACTTCAAGATCGTTGTAAATATCTTTATTCGAAACGAACCACGGAGCACCCGTCACTGCACGCAATAACTTCGCCTGGAATCTTTCGAGGATTGCTATGTTGGATTTTTATGCCGTTCCCCATAACTGTAACCCGTAGGTCCAAACAGGCTTGAAGACGACATTGTATGGAGAAGTTTGTTGCGGAGGTAGCCAATAGTGTTTTCTGAATTTCGCATCTAGTTGCTTACGTTTATTCCAAATATGCGTACGCCACGTTAGCCCTTTATCTAGATCAGTGTTTCCCAACCGGTGGTTCGCGAACCCCCAGGGGTTCGCAAGGTTTGTAAAGGGGGTTCGCGAAAATAATATTGTAATGGCGGAATTTTAAATCCCTAACGTAAAAAATAAAACGGAATATTAAATTTACGTGCGCATATCATGAAACAATACCTCTGACTAGTATCATTCTCGTCCAAAGCGACTCGCGAGTCAAAGAACATGCGCGCTCAAGTCTGAACTCATCTTTACCTCAGTCGCTTACCGCTTACGCAATGCGACGACTCCAAAGGGGGTTCGCTAATTTTTTTCATTTTTAGAATGGGTTCGCAAGGAGAGAAAGGTTGGGAACCACTGATCCTAGATGAATTCCCAAGTATTTCACAGAGACTGTGGTAGGAACTGGTTTATTATTTATTGATACTGTTAGTAATTCTCCTCGACATTTAGTGAAGACAATGTGGTTCAATTTAGTCTCATTGATTCCAATCCGCCATTTTTTGTCCACTTCTCGATATCGTTGATATTTCTTTGCAGTAGATTTGTTGCTTCGATGGGGGTTTCATGTACCGCTAGAATGGCCGTGTCATCAGCAAATGTTGTTGTAGTGATATTTGTGTTTGGCGGTAGATCAGCTGTATAAATCAGGTATAGCATTGGTCCCAATACGCTGCCCTGTGGAACTCCTGATGTTATCGGATATAAACTTGTTACCTCGTTTTCGTATCTTACTCTGAAAAACCTTTCTTGTAAGTGTGGTATATAATGCCTCTGGAAGGCTTTTTTTAATTTGTAGAGTAGCCCTTGATGCCAAACCTTGTCGAAGGCTTGGCTAACATCTAGGAATATTGCTGCGCAGTAACTTTTTTTCTCAAATGTGTTGTTTATGGTGTCGACTACTCCGTGTACTTGTTCAATGGTACTGTGATGACTTCTGAAACCGAATTGATGGTCAGGACTCAGGTTTCGTTCAGCAATAATGTTTTGTAGCCTCATTTGGCGGTTTCCCCGGTTTTTGTGTCACTATTACTTCCGCCATTTTCCATTGCGTTGGGAAGTATTTAAGTCTGCAAGCAGCATTGTAAAGTTGTGTCAGCATCACAATACCTTTTCGAGTTAACTCCTTTATAACTTGACCTGTGATCAGGTCGTATCCTGGTACTTTCTTCGGATTTATGTTATTTTTAATTACAGTTCTTACTTCTTGTGGTGTGATAGGTTTTATATGTTTACTTGGGTGCTCCGGCTCCTCTAGGAATGCACTAATCTCGATGTCTTCGTTAACAACAGCTGGCGGATAGGGTTTAAAAACCTCTCGCAGATGTTCAGCAAAGGCTTCGGATTTATCTACCTCTGTCTTTGCCCATGTTCCATGTGTTTTTCTAATGGGTGGGATTTGCTCTCGGGGTTGTTTTAACCTTTTGGTAGCCTTCCATAGGACGTAGTCTGCATTTGCATTCAGTGTCAGCTTTTCTAAATATTCCTTAAAAGAGTTATTTTTGAGCTCTGTTATAAACTCCTTTAGTTGTCTTGCTGCCCGATTATAAATTGTCTTGTATTGTGGATGTCTTGTTGTTTGCCAAATTTTGCTAAGGTGTCGTTTTTCTTTGATTTTTTCTTGTATAACTGGCGGGCAATTTATCTTCTTTTCCTTTACCTGTTCTGTTGTCAATTACGTGTTTCTTCATCCAGTCCATTACTATTAGAAATAACATTGGTGATAAAAGACACCCCTGTCTAACTCCGTTATTAATTTTAATTTTATTTGTAAGTTCACCTTCATGCTCTATTCTTACACAGCTATTCTCGTATAGGGCCATAATTCGTGTGATTTATTTTCGAGGTATTCTATAATGCATCAATATTTCTCACATTTTTTCTCTATTTACATTGTCGAATGCCTTTTCGGAAGTTTATGAATAGTATTACAAGTTCCTTATTCATTTCATATGTTTCTTCTATGCTGGTTTTGAGAATATATATCTGATCGAGCATGATCTCTGATTTCTGAGACCTGCTTGGTTTTCTCTTAAAATGTTGTCCACTTCTATCTTGAGTCTCTCCAGTATTATTCTAGTAAAAATTTTACAGGCTATGTTTAGGAGAGTTATTGGTCTCCAATTTCCACATTTTGCCACCTCTCCTTTCCTTGGAAGTTTTATTATGATTCCCTCAGACCAATCTTTTCTTCGATCCATATTTTTTTAAACAAAATATGAAATACTTCTACAGCTATTTCTGTGTCAACTTTAAACAGTTTTCTTTGGTGGGGGGATGTTTTAATCATTACTAAATCAATTTTAAATTCATTAAAAGGTGAAACTGAATAAGAGAAGAAAGAGAAAGGGGATTCAACTTATCATTTTTCTAACAATTAAATTTGTATTTGCATGCATTAAATGCAGCTAATAGACATAAGGCTTTCTCTTCGTTAAGCAACTTTCTGTTCCTCTGGGTCTCATAAGTCGTAGAAACTATGTGGAAACCTTGAAGTAACTTAAAGTATCATATACATTTGTTATAAACGAAATAACAAAGGGCCAATTATTATTGCTTATCCAATATATTTAAATGGATAGATTTTATTTTCTTACTTGAACTTGTGTGCAAGTTATGTTTAATAAATTAAAAATCGGTACGCCACCGTTGTCTACTTCACTTAGTCCACATAATGAAATAAAATCTACAACCTTAAATATACATGGCCATAGCTGCAATTAATCCTTTATCATTTTTTGCATTATGCCCTACGTAAGTTTTGCTGTTCCCTTAACACCCCGACTGTTTTAACACATTAATGTTCCCTTTAAGTTAATATAATTCCTATCATACCGAGGTAATAACACAATTATAAATTTTTAAAATACAACGCACAAGTTTCTTTCAAATATATGTACCTATTAATTATTATTGAAACCTATCACTATGATTTTAGGGCCTGGTTATCAATAACTAAGTATCCTTTTAACAGTTCAAAAATATCTGATATAGAATACTTTCACGACCAAAAACATAATTTAAGGAGCAATGAACGAAGGAAATTAAAAATAATACAACATGCTTACACGCATTACCTAAAAGTTTAGAGGGTGTGATATTCGTCTGTCAGTAATGCCGTTGTTTAAAATAACCAAAATTTAAATAAACTTCTTTTTTAATAGCTTTCGGTTAAAGAATTTCTGCGATGTTATCTGATCTCATTTGAATTCGTAGAATTTCAAAAGCTACAATTTTTATCAAACTGGTTTAGATAACATTCTACGGCATTACAAAGATTCCCTTCTAAATTTTATTTTACTGCCTTCTCGGAGCAAGGTAACTTACAAAACACAAAGAATATGAATTTCCGCATTCCTTTCTCTCTGTGCTTGAAATTCCTCTCCGAGATGTTTGTGAAGCCAAATTTTTTCACTAAAGTGTTCATGTAAGCTGATCAATTTTAAAACATGCATTTAAAAGTAGGCGGAATAGCATGTTTGGATATTTATGTAGCATTGTACGTGACACATTTTTATTTAACCGAAAGTTGCATAAAACAATAAAATAAAATAATACCTTAGAAATTCATCTGCCACGTTGTAAGAAAACGCTAACCGCCGTAACGAAGAACAAACGTAGCTTTTTATTATCTCGAAAAACTCTTATTGCGCCACCGGCATATGAAAAGACTTTTCTTCCTATTGCTTCATATATGGAAGAAATATTACAACTAACGCTTCTGTCGTTTTAGCATAACGTAAAACCTAGATGAATGTAAAGATATGACAATATAAAAGTTTTTAAATGTTGAATAATTTATTTAATGGAATAATTAGATTTTTAAAGGCAAAAAATGTAAAATTTTATTAATTAACTAGGAAGGTATGTACGGACATTATTATTCCAATTAGATTGAAATAAATGTGCAAATAATATTTTCCAGCTAAGATTGCAAAAGGAATGGGCAAAAATTATTTTTTAATTAGAGCGAACGCAACGTTCCCGGCTACAGCGGTCAACAGTTGGTATTTCTAGGAAAACGTGTTGTATTGTCCTCTGAACCATTTGCAGCAAATGTCTCGCCACATTTACAGCCAATAGCAGTGGCAATGTGTAATAGAAAATACAATAATTTGGATTACACTAGCCCTCTTGAGTTATCTTACTCTTTAAAACACTGAATATGAATACACCTACTGCAATTTCTTTGTTTGCCACTGCAATTAGACTTTACGTGAATAAAATTTAAATTTCATAAAACGTCGCATAAAAATATAAGCATAAGAATATATTTAAAATAATCACACATCTAGTTTATTACATCCTAGTTAAGAAAGGTCCTGGTTTTTTAAGTCATTTGTTCTAACTAATGAGGACAACAAAGGGGACTAGCTGATGTTGATTTAAGGATTTGTTTTTTGTTTAAGGATTTTGTGTACAATGTATTTAAAAAAATAGCTCAAGCACTAGAATTAACAATTACTATGGTGTGTAACATGAAAACATCTCAACAGTAGGTTACCTTTAACCCTGTAACAGCTATCCTACGAGGGCGTTTTTGTTTGCTATCTACTCAGCCATGAAAAAAGCACGTATCACATTAACAACCCTTTATTTTCCTACGTATCTCCCTTCAACACTTATACTTATACCCTTATTCCATCTACTTTTCAATTGTCCCATAATCGCAGAAAAAAATTCCTTCGGCCACACTGCAAAATATTGTTCACAGATTCTTTGAGTGCTTCATCAGAAGCAAAACGCTTTCCCCTGATGTTTTTTAAAGTTTTTTAATAAAAAGAAGTCTGGCGGAGCTAGGTCGGGATTATAAACTGAATGCCTTAACTCCATGAACCCACAGTCATTGATTATTATCTGACTTCATGAACTCTATGACACTGCGATGTTCCACCTTAATTTCACATACTTTATAAAGAATTGAATCTTCCCAAATCTCTTTAAACCGCACAAATTAAACACAACTTCGCACATGTACAGTAAGGTGTAGAAGTAATGACTACTGCACCTTGCAATGTGCAGCCCATCTATCACCATGCTGGCAAGGTAAACAATTATAGCTTAAGGTGTAGAAGTAATGACTACTGCACCTTGAAAATATGCAGCCCATCTATCACCATTCCGGCAAGATAAACAATTATTGCAGAAATAGAAATTGTGCAGTAGTCATTACTTCTACACCTTACTGTACTTCTAAATGTTCCAGCTATTTTTTAATAATTGGTTTGGCATCGTCGCTTTTTTGTTTCGTGGCTAGGTGAATAACATAAAAAACGCCCTAGTAGGTATAACATCATTCTGGAATACTGAAAGTTTGGTCCTTAGGAAAGCTTTATCTTAGATCGGCTGTTTCGTGACCAATACCTGTAATATTGAGTGTTGTGTCTTTCTAACTTATTATTTTTACTTTATGTCTATGACAGAACTCGCGTCTTTAAAGATATTTTATTTTTGATACTGCTCTTCAACGTGATAAAAGTGAATCTTTAAGTTAAGAAAATAGAGCAATTACTAAGTAAAATACATATCTTTGATCACGAATTGCATGTCGTATTATAGAAGAACATTAAATAACGATTACATTTTATTTAATTGCACAAATTATACCATCTGATTTTTTTAACCTGGAATTTTTAAATATCTGGAGAAAGAAGCAACCTACGAAAAAACTGTCAGAAATAAACCGTTAACTTTTTGCGGGGGAAATTTACTAGTGCTAAATTTAGCGTCCCCTCCTTCCCCTGTGGGTGTGGCGGGGAGTAACTTTGAAATCTTAAATAGGAACCCCATTTTTTATTGCAGATTCAGATAGCACGTCAACAAATATGAAACTTTTATTCGTAACATTTTTTCCAATTCGTAATAGATGGCGCTGTAATCGCCGAAATTTAATTTTTCCAATTTCTTCAATAATTAGGACCCAATACCTCTAGAAATCCAGATGGCTACTTTTAGCGTAACCCAAGAACAACGACGTGGACGTAGTAGTTTTCTGTTCCCTTCGGGGTGCTTGATTAACGTGAGCCCCTCGCCTCTCACCTATCGGAGTGTTTGATTTATGCGAGCCCCCTCGCCTCTCACCTTTGAATTAAATTAAGTGCTCGAAATGATGACCTTCAACTTCGATGCATTTATTGACCCGCGTTTCAAATGATTGTACACAACTGAAAAGTGTATCTGCTTCAATTTGGGCACAAGCATTTCCGATTCGCTCAATCATGTTCTCACGAGTTGTTGGCACAAATAAATAAAACAAGTATTTACCAGCCATCTGGGTTTCTAAAGGTATTGGTTCCCAATTATTGAAGAAATCGGAAAAATTAAATTTCGGCGATTACAGCGTCATCTATCACGAACCGAAAAAAATGTTACGAATAAAAGTTTCATATTTGTTGACGTGCTATCCGAATCTGCAATAAAAAAATGGAGGTTCCTGTTTAAGATTTCAAAGTTGCCCACCGCCCCACCCACAAGGGTGAAGGTGGGGGGGATAATTTCCCCCGCGAAAATATTAACTTTTTATTTCGGACAGTTTTTTCGTAGGATGCTTCTTTCTCCAGATATTTAAAAATTCCAGGTTAAAAAAATCAACTGGTATAATATGACTCAAAATAACGATTATTACAACTAACACAGTAATACAATTTGAAAAACCTAAATTAGTAGGTATCCGATTTATATGAAATGGCGAATACACCCATCAACGTGTATTCTTAATTTTTTTAGTGATACAGGTCTGATAGAGTCAATTACTTCTTGACGTACAATAAGCCTAGAGCTTCAGTGCAGTAGGTGAAAACCACATCCAGAATGAATAATAATAATAATACTAAATCCGATTTATATCGATACTGATGCTGTGATATACTGCATGCGTGACATTTACGTTTTTTTCATTTATTTTGATAATGACAGTGCTCCCAATCCTCACCCATCATAACAAATCCCTTCACACCTTACTGGCATGAGGTCGGCCTGACGTAATCCAGGATTGAACCACGGGGATCTGCTCCATGTCAATTGATGGTGATGATGATAATTTTTTTATCGGTACTGACTGCATTGGTCATATAGCCAGCTTAACTTAGACTTAAATAAGGTATACGTATCATGTGCAAAAAAAATATTGATGCCACCGATGTGATTTGAACCGTATGTGAGGTGGTCACGAAGTATACATATGTACTTTCAATCCGTTATGGCACCGAGTTATATTTGTATTGTATTGGTGATAATATCTTGGCAATTACGTTTTGTATCCAATCGTATAATACTAAATACATTAAAATTTTGTAAAAGAACTTTGAATGTAAAACGTCCTAATATCCTTTTATGTGCCAGTTAAATTAAGTGTTGAACACACGGGACAACATTAAAATAGGTAAACGCAAAATCCCCGTGTGAGTAAGAGTTTTAATAGAGAATTTACAAATGGGAAGGAATCCCAGTAGAGCTTTTTGGTGGCAAAGCTCTTGGTGAAGTGTAATTTCTTGTATCATACGAGCATTTATTTGTGCTTGTGCGCCCGAATTCTCCATCCAGGGCCGCAGAGGATGTTGTTTTTCTATTAAAAGATAAGGCATTCCTGTGTCATCTTCCTGCGAGCTTCCGTCGGCTAATGTGGCCGCTGAGAAATTCTCATTAATGTAAATGATATACTGAGCAATACAGCGGCATGCGGAGCTCGGCTCGTATTTCAAACTCCATCGGAACGAAGTAGGTTTTATATCTCGCCCCAAGTCCGGGGTAATGTTTTTTTGTAAGAATTGTGAATGTTAAAATAAAGCAGGTTTTCGGTAAAGAAACTTCGACGTTTTGATAATGTTTTTCTTTTTTATCTTTTTTACGCGTAAAATATTATAGTTATTGGGAGGTTTTCGCAAAATGTGTGAAATTTGCTATTACTGTTAGTTCTACCAACTCTTAATTGTTATTAAATTGTTCTTTAATAAATTGTACTCAAAACCTTTTCCTGCATCTTAAAGGCAAGAAACTATTGTTTGGCTTAATAATAATCATTTAATTATAAATTGAATGTACTATTCTTTTATTTATTTAAAGCAGAATTGTAATGACAGAAACGCCCGCATCATTAAGCACCTGGTTTCCCCCCTTTTAGATCACCATATTTTCTATATAGGAAGAAATATATACATCCAACTTTTTTCTTTTCAAAAACTTTTATTTATCTATGAGAATTGCAAGAAAATAATTTCCGATAGCATCTGGGATTCTTTCTGGTGTACTTTTGAGGATTTCCTGGATCAAAGAATAAACTGTAACAGCATTGCTTTGAGCGATTCTGGTGAATATCTCGGACCCGACTGACTACTTTTATTGTAGCTACAAAGGGCGTCTGTCGTATGCATATTCACCTCCCAAGGCGACCTGAATGCTAATATAACAATTCTAGGCTTGGCCAAGTTTTTGCTCATCTCCAAGGACAAATACGTCACAGAATAATCGTATATAAGGAAATTCTAAATTAATACGTTTTTACAAAGTTGCTACGTTTTTCTTTTTGTTTGATTATTAGTATGCTGGGTGCAAGAAACTTCGGAACTTAAGAAAGACGTAGTGCGAAAAATAACCGACGTACATAGATAGATTTTTATTTTATTAAACACTGCATAGATTTGATGAGTTAAATAACAAAAGGAAATCTGTCTATTTAAGTACATATATGGGCAAAGTTATAACTAATCTTTAATGTAATAATATTTTACATAATGTTTTCTTGAGTTTCACAGTTCTGATTACAACTTGTTGAATAAACTTGTAATATTTATTCTTCTTATTTAATGATAATGTCCGGTGAATGCCTTAGTCTTCTCAATTTGATTTATCATTCCTCTCTGAACCACACTTTAAGTATGCCAGACACCTTTTAATTTAGATCCACAAATTGAAAATATTCTCTGTTTAAATTATAAGCACTTTCCTACTGTTTGACAAAAATGTAGTCCATACAGATAAATAGTTATTTAAGGTAAAAGGACTGTAAGGACGCATTAACATTTGAGCTAGGCGAATACGAGCCGAGGCGAAGCCAAGGCTCGCCGACTTCCGAAAATGTTAATAGTCCGTACATTCCGTGTTGCTTATTATATTTTTCTCGCTCAGCAAGTCGTTTAAAAGAACAAGAAAATATTATTTGCAAAGTATGAATTATTTTGTGACAGTTCTTGTGGTAACTATGCGTCCTATAATGCTTGGCAACGTAAAAAAATCAATATAATAAATAATAACAGTGGTAACAATGACAACGGTAAACTTACAGTACTGTTATCTGCTCATTATTTTCCTAGGAACGTAAGTGATACTATTAAGTTCCATCGTTAAGGGTAACTAGAGCCCGAATGTTATCAGCCACTTACAGTCACTGTTGCCATGGATGTAAGGCTTGCTTACTTTACTGGTAGCGAAAAAAAAATTTTATATCTAATGTTTAATCATATGAATGTGTAATAGTATATTACGTGCCAAGTGCGGAAAAGTGGAATTTTACTAGACGAGTATGGCAGGTTTGAGTACGAGCGATAGCTATTGTTTGCCAATACATATTAGCGATAATACGAATGCTATGGTCATCTACCCCTGTTTTTTGTAATATTTCTATCAATTTTACATTTTGCACTTCGTCAAATGCCTTAGTGATGTCTATGAAACATACGGAAACGTTACCATTTACATCTTGTAATACAAATACTGCCTCCATGGTTCCTACAGCGTTTCTGAAACCAAATTGAGTTTCGCCTATAAATATTTTACTCGCATGCTCTGAAAATACGTGCATGTATTCGTCGTCGTCACACGTTAGTTTTAATACTTCTCCCGATACTTCGTCAAGACCGGTGGCTTTGCCATTCATAGCTGAATTTACTGCTTTCTTAACTTCATCTGGTGTTATATCCAGGCCGCCTGTATTTATGCTGTGCTGTTCAGGCCTAGTGCCATCTTTGAAGAGGAGTTCTTCTATGTATTCTTGCTAAGTTTCTAACTTTTCTTTAAAGCTAATATCATTGCACCGCACCCTCTTTATCACTTATATTCTCACTAAGTCTCTTTCTGTATATACCTGCGGTCTGATTAATCTTTTTATGCATATTAAAAGGATGGTGTTTCTTTCAAAATATTTTATTTAATAGCATTCGTTCTGGAACCATACTTCTTTTGCAGTTCTTATTTTATGTCCTAGTACTCTACGGATTTCTCTGTATTTTGCGTCATTTTTTTTTCAAACACCTTCTCCGATCCATTAACTCCAGAATCTCTTCCGTCATCCAGTTGTTCCTAGTTCTTAATCTATCGCATTTTAAAAGACCTTTGTACGCTTTTGTTACTATGTGTTTCATTTTATTTCATCTTTCTTTGATGTTTTTATTAGTTGGTTGCAGTATATGTTTTATTTCTTTAGTTAAGATGTCCTGTTATACTTCTTCTTTCACCCTTTTACAATTTAATTTTGTTGTGTCTATTATGTTCGGACTAGAAGAATTTTTAATTTTCTTTCGTTTTATTCTGTTTTGCTACTAGAGGATTATGGTCAGATGCCACATCTGCTCTGGGTTAAGCTTGCTACACCAGCACTGGGTGAAGTATATCATTAGTTATCCGGGGGTGATAACTCTAAAATAAACTCGCTACTCTGTTGCGTGGGCGTGAGGTTCCTAAAAGAAAATAGTGCTTACTAAATAATCTAAACTAACGATGCTCCTTGGGCGCCAGATCCTAATAAAGTAAACTGTCTTCAGTCGGATCTCCTGAAGAATAGACCTCCAACTTTAATTGACTTGATAATAAAACGCAAAGCTTTGTAATTAACGAAATAGGATATATTAACTTATAAGCAGAATTATACATAACACACTACTGAAAATAATTAAGTTAACTTTGAAAGAAAAAGAAAATAAATAACTAAGTTCGTGACCAAATGAAATCTAACTAAACGAAAGGGTCAGTGTAACAAGATCGTAATAAAACGTAAATCTAAATGAAATGTTTAAAATAACAATATCTTACTCAAACGAAAGTCTAAATGAAATGTAAAAAATAACAATATCGTAATTAAACGAAAGTAAACCCTCTGAGGGTTCGCAAGGGTTAATCTTAAACTAGATTTTTAAATACGCATACGGGGAAAATGAGCTCACTTTGTCGTCGTTGCGGTATAAATAGCAATAATACAATAGCAATTAATACTACGTCTTGCGAGACCTGTACGGTAACAACAATTCAATTACGATTTAATATTTAAAAAATAATAATAATTGACTACGCTTAAACGCGAAAATTTGAATATTCCTCAGCAAATAAAATTACAATTTACAAACTGCAACCACTATTTTATTTACTCGTACTGAAATATAATTTACTAAAAATGGCATTGAAGGTTCATAAACAGAATACTTTAACTTAGAATGAATTTACAATATATACGGTAAGTATTTCTAATTAAAAGGTTTCTAATCAAATTACTAATAACAATAACTAAGTACCGTATCAATCTAAATAAAATATGTTTAAGTAAATAAAACCAGATAACCTCAAAATCAAATTGGTCTGACCTTAACCTTGGGTTTTACACTAGGATATAGAAGTTGAAATCGGAAAAATTCCAAGCTAATTGCCTTCTAAAGCACGGGGTAGACGATTTCTTCGGATCAACGAACTCCAAACAAAACTTGATGTCGTACTAACACGTGGTTAGCAGATGTCTGCTCCAACGAACAACAGGTTGTTTTACGAACACGTCGTTCGTACACGAAAACCAGCAAGTAAGAAGCACAAGAAGCAGGGCTAAAATTCGACGAATATCGTAAGGAATCTTCAAAGAAAATCAGTGTACTACATACCAAAAGATGTTAAACGCCCTTTGAAATTCTTCAAGCAAAATGGTGCGAATAGATAAAATCCCATTTACATGGATTGAAAATGGTAATCAAATACAAAACTCACTAACGTTTAAATTTACTAAAGTCCTAAAAGGCTAACTAATACCATTTTCTAGTTTCGTACTTCAGGATGATCAACGATATTTTTGGAAAACCAAACTAAAACCGAAGTAACGATTGTTCACTGCGACCATCAATACCAGAAGGAAGCCTCACAGGAAAATGATTTTACTAAAATTTCTTCCCAACAGGAATTTTCTAACTAAACCAACCTAAAGATACTAAATCCACTAAAGATACTAAATCCACTAAAGATACTAAATTCACTAAGTCTAAGTGAAGGTTAAAGTAAGAAGAAGGCTAACGTATGCAACCATGCAATGCTGATGGAAATTGGGAAGTCTAAAGAAAAGAATACATTTTTAATATAACCAGACGAATTTGTCTAATAATTTACGTAAATATAACCAAGAGCGATTTCTACTGTAACAAGCTTTTGCGCTTTTTATATAGTTACAGAATCTTTTGTTAACTGTAATGAAATCTATTTGATTTCTCACTATATTTCCTTGTTTATCCGCTGGTGACTTCCACCTATAAGTATAAGCGTCTAGTTGGTAATTTCTAAAATATATTAGTGATTTGCGCCTCATTTGTCCAATTTATACCGGTTATATTATGACTTCTGTAAATAATAATATGTTAAAAACAATTCTGTCCATATTTACGAAAACACTACGCTATACTAAAACTACCAACATTCCTAGTGAGAATAAGAAACCATTCGAAGGCGGTCTTGGAAAAATATTATACTGTTACCAATTGTAGTTCCACTTAGATTATTTTAATTTCAATTCTGAATTTTAAAATTAAGTTTATTTAGACAGCTACCTACTTTTTCCAAACCATAAATATCTTTAAGATAGATAAGATAGATGAAACGACTTTTGGTTTGTAATTATTAAAATTTTAAATTAGAATGTAGTTCTTCTTAGACAAATAAAACTAACACTTTCTATATAAATTAAAAAAACTAGCAGCTATTTATTTTATAAACGAAAGAAAAAGGTTTCAATTATTAATGGCTGTTTATTATTTGGTGATTACAGGTTCGCTTAAATCTAGGTATCACCGTAATCAAATAAAATATTAAAGAAAAAGTGTAGTCCTTAAAACCTCTTATAAACTCGGATTTTTAAGTGATAAATAGCCATAATAGGCCTGTGGTGTGCATCGGGCAACCTTCAAGTGCATGCACTGAATTTGAAGTTCGATTTCCCAGACTCGGTGGTTCCGGGCTTCACTATCGAGGCGTCAGCCCTCAAGGGAATCAAATATCCGATAAACAGAAGGTGATAGACTGCTTCTCCACACAGTTGCCTATAGGCAGCTGCAGTTAATCATGGTTAAAGAGGATCTATGTTTCTGGGTCATTTGGTGGATGATACATAAATTAAAGAAGCAGGTGCTTAATTTAGAAGAGCGCCTATTGCTCTTTTAAGACGAATACACTTCGAAGTTTACTTTCTAATGGCTGCTGTGCTTACTTTTTTTATTGCTCCCTTGTTGGTTTAAATTCGGTCGCGTATTTTATGAAAATCAAACACCGGCTTTTTTCAGTCTCATGCAATTTTTAAATACGGAATATTTTAAAACCAAACATCGACAACATTCGTTCTATTAAAATTTTACTCATTTTTGTTTACATTCTCGGCATTTCCATTATTCTTTAAAAACTCTGTAAAATTCGACAAAATAAAAATAATCAATTCACGATTTAACTTTTTTCGCTGCATACTTTAATTAGGCGTTACAAAAATATATTATTAAGTTTAACTGTAAATATTAATTTAAACATTTTAAACTATCAAATGATATAATTTAAAATAGCTAAGGAGCTCAGTAGCCTATGAAGTTGAGGAGTATATTTTAGTTTGATCTAGGAAATGTTTACAACTGTATGCCCTGCCCTGTGTTATCGCTAATTTTCTGTAAGGTTGTGAAAATAATTTTATCCAATTCAGTTACGAAATGTCAACATTTCGACATTGCTTTTAGTTGTGAAAAGTGGTTCATTTTGTAACTAGTTACAAAATATGCTCCCATTTTGTAACTAGTTACAAAAAGATGATTTGAGTTGCGAAAAGTGGTTCATTTTGTAACTAGTTACAAAATATGCTCCCATTTTATCACTACCATTTTATCACGATGACCCAACTCCTTTTTTAAGAAGATGTGGCATTTATATTTTGTTATCTGAATTGGTAAATTGTATGAAACACGTTGCAAAACATGTCTTTTTATCACATGGCGTGTTGTTCATCTCGGCTTCGCCTCGACAAACAATTTCACGCCTGGTGATAAAAAGTCCATCATTTTGCAACTCGTTGCATAAATAGCTATTTAATGTGCCTCCAAAGGCATTTATAATTAAATACTATATCTCTGAAGACGTCTGAGTTGATAGATAATGAACACATTTGATTCTTATATACTTTTCTGAACTTGGAGACAGGTATTCCAACGAAATTGTAAACTGGAAAACGTTTTCTCATATAAATAGCTATTTATGCAACGAGTTGCAAAATGATGGACTTTTTATCACCAGGCGAAGCCGAGATGAACAACACGCCATGTGATAAAAAGACATGTTTTGCAACGTGTTTCATACAAGATTTTATCCAATTCAGATAACAAAATGTAAATGCCACATCTTCTTAAAAAAGGAGTTGGGTCATCGTGATAAAATGGGAGTGATAAAATGGGAGCATATTTTGTAACTAGTTACAAAATGAAACACTTTTCGCAACTCAAATCATCTTTTTGTAACTAGTTACAAAATGGGAGCATATTTTGTAACTAGTTACAAAATGAACCACTTTTCACAACTAAAATCAATGTCGAAATGTTGACATTTCGTAACTGAATTGGATAAAAAAATAATCGTGACTCTCACGAAATTTCGAAGAAAGAAAGGAAGTGGAAAACAACAAATTGCAGAGGCACCTAGAGTATCCGTTCGACATTTATACCAACTGAGTAATGATTTAACTTAGGATACGTCAAAGAATATTGGAATAAAATTCTCAATGTGCAGAATTATACAATTTGCAGTATAGAAATGTTTATAAAAGTTGAAGATATGAATTTTAAACAATACATACTAAATTATATCGAAAAATTACAAGAAAAATTAATATAGTGCTGCAGATAGGTGAAATAATTGTGCCTTTAATGATAGAAGCATACAATTTGGGGCACATTTACTACATATATGAAGATTTAATTTTGGATATGAGGCCATCTCAGATTTCGCCTATTGCAGTAATGGCGGACATTCAAAGTGGCGACTTCTGAATATTTTTTATGTGCTCCTTTTAAATGTTATTTAATGATGTTAAATGACAGCTATTAAAGCAATGGCGAGTAGTTGTTGTTTTGTGCATGTAGTTTGCTATTTTTAATAATACAGGGTGTCCCAACCATCTGGGATTTTTCGATAGCGTCTTTATTGTTATAATTATGTCAAAATATTATTAAGAAAAGTTGTAGGGTTTGATGTTCTACATATTATAAAATTATTTTCACATATATAGGGTGTTTCGTAAACATGTGACGATATAAAGTTGTATTTTTTTAAATGGAACACCCCATATTTTTTTAGATATTTGGATTCTCTCTTCAATGACGGTTGCAACGATGTAACATTATATGGGTCTATTGTTAATAGTTCACGTGGGAATTACTAATATGACAAAGGAACTAACATAACTTCGTAACGATTTAACGTAATAATAAAGACGCTATCGAAAAATCCCAGATGGTTGGGATACCCTGTATATACCATATTTTATTTATAATATATTTATTTATATTCTATTTATAACAAATGTTGATGGATTATTTAATGGAAATACTAATACTGCATTGTCTGTATTCTATAGAATTGATAGGATAAATATTTAATAGATTAGATATACAGTCGAACTTCCATATAGTGATGTCCAAAATTCCCCAAAAAAACATCACTATATAGAAACTTCACTATATAGAATTTATACTTCACAAATAAAACACAAATTTAAATGTATGTATGTTGTATGTACATAACAAAAAATAGTTAGTGTAAAATATAAAAGAAACCTTTAGTAATAAACAATACATTATAGTACATACATATGTAGGTAGATAGAGTCATTCGGGTTAAGTGTGCGCACTTTAGACTTCTAAACCCTATTAAATAAAAATAGTTAAGTATATGAAAACAATTTCAACATTTTTAGATAGAGCATTTATTATTCTTTGAACATCGACTTTAACAAAAAAAGTAAATTCCCTAAATTTCTCATAAACTAAGAATAAAACAGTTTTGTCGGCATGCGTTCACTTGACCCGTATTGCGGGTAACTGTGCGCACCCGTATGGGGCAAGTGAACGCATACGCAGCAAGTGTGCGCATGCGCAAACTTAGAGTCATTCGGGTTAACTGTGCGCACTTTAGACTTCTAAACCCTATTAAATAAAAAGTATATGAAAACAATTTCAATATTTTTAGATAGAGCATTTATTATTCTTTGAACATCGACTTTAACAAAAAAAAAGTAAATTCCCTAAATTTCTCATAAACTAAGAATAAAATAGTTTTGTCGGCTTGCGTTCACTTGACCCGTATTGCGGGTAACTGTGCGCACCCATATGGGGCAAGTAAACGCATACGGGGCATGTGTGCTATGCGCACACTTACCCGCGCACACTTGCCCCCCGGGACCAAATTTGAAAACAAAAATCGCGAATCCGATACTGACGATTATAACCTTAAGCTTTCTACTGATATTCATTCTGAGATTGGCTCTGACAGCATGAAAAAATACTCACCGTTTGCAAATAAAAAACCTGGGTATGACACACTTTTCCGCGATGTTAAAATCTATTAATTGATATCACAAATTCTGTTGTATTGTAATTAGTTATGGAGCAAGCGACAAGTGACACAGTGACATGTCTGAAATAAGTCTAAAGCTGGGGTCGCTGATTTTTCGGAAAAAACGTTTGGCCGCCCTTGCCACATTTCCAAAATACAGCCCGTGCGCACACTTACCCGCTGCGCTCGGTTACCCCGAATGACTCTATGTATTAGGCATTAAAATAGCTATCAAGTGTTTGTTGCACGGTACATTTATAAATTAATTTGTGTTCGTAATATGTTTCACATTTATTTAAAGCATTAAATATCACTTCGGAAACATTTTCTTGACATTGAAAGCCCCGGCGAATGGTTTCAAATGCCTGAATCATCTCGGTTTTGGTAGGATTATCAATTATTATATCCTCCACTTCACCTTCTTCTTCATGGTCACTCGAATTTTGTTCGTTTTCTTTAACAACACTATTTAAAATTTCATTGTCGTCTGGATATTCGGTAATTGATACACCTTCATCAACGTTTAAAAAGTCATCAAGTTCGACTTGATCACAAACATTGCCCAAAACTTTAAGCTGTTCCCATGTCTTCTTTAATTCGGATAATTGCATATCATCTTCATCTTCCCAATTTGACAAATTTGGTGTGAACCCAGCCTTGCCAAAACAGTTTTTGATTGTCTCTTGGGTCACTTCAAATCGCCATACCTTCGATAATTCCGATATACACTCACGAAGATTAATGATTTTGTCGGTGGGTTTACTTTCTTCGACAGCTAAAATAATTTTTTTCAATATCCTTTTACGAGAATGGAATTTTAAATTTTTTATAGTCCCTTGGTCCATTGGCTGCAGTTTTGATGTCATGTTTGGCGGAAAGAAGATCAATTCAACGTTTTTGAATTTTGACTTTATAGATGTAGCAGTATTGAACGGATTCATCAGCTTATGCACTACATCCATTTTTTTATCTTACTTTAATCCGAAATAATTGGGACCCAGGGTGGTTCGGATAATCAAAATTTCGGATAATCAAACAAAGGCTAACTTTCAAAAAGAAAACGCCGCCTTTATTGTGCATAAATACAGTAGGCTACCTTTTTTTAACAAAAAGGAACATTTTTAAGTTGGAAAATAGGAAACACGACTTTTTCTTAGTACATTCATACAATTTGCAAAATTAAAATACTTTAATGCGTTTAATTTTAACGGTTTGGATAATTGACGGTTCGGACGATTGACGTTCGGAAAATCGACGCTCTACTTATGTTAATATAATGATGACATGCATACATATTTATAGCATCAAGTCATGTAAAATCACATATAATAGGCTATTCACATTATCAAATAACAATAAAAAAGGAGCACATAAAATATAATATTCAGAGGCCGCCATTTTGAATGTCCGCCATTACTGCAATAGGCGAAATCTGAGATGGCCTCATATCCAAAATTAAACCTTTATATATTTAGTACATGTGCCCCAAGTTGAATGCTTCTATCATTAAAGGCACAATTCTTACAATTATTTCACCTATCTGCTGCACTAATAGTAATATAAGAAAACAAAGCAAAATACCACAAAATATCTAGCAGATGAAATTGTCATCCCAACTAACATTAACACTTAAAGCAGAATAATACATAGGACAAGTTCTAAAGTACAAGGTAATGGAATGATGAAAAAATAAATAAAACAGGGAGCTTTCTTAAGTCCACTTTTGTTTATACTGAATACGCATGAAGCAGTTATAACGCAAACGCAATCGAAGAATTAATAAAATGAGGATTAGTACCTATATTTAAATTCCAATAATAGTAAAAATCGAAAAAGCTTTTGTAAACTTTTTGTAAGACTCGCGATTACAGAAAGATACCCAAAAAACTAATTAACATATATTTTTAAGATGGCGGCCGAATGGGGGGGGGGCGGTACTACCACTGACCCCCCTACATATCGTAAAAAAAATCGCTGCCTACTCAAAATGCAAAGTTTGCATTTTTATTTCGACTATTTGACTGGACTAAATCTAGAAAGCAAAAATCATTTCCTCCGCCGTCCGGTCACCCTACGTGAGAGGTGTTATTGTGACAGTGAATAAGTAGTTGTCTACTGCTTTCGATATGATACAGCTTGTATAGTTTCATGTTGTCTTTGTCTCTGATCTCTCCATCTAGATGATGATCTTCCTCATGGTGCATTCCCTTGCACTTTCTCTTCAACAACAAGCCATTCTGTGTACTCTTTTCACAGTATGTCCAAAATGTCGAAGGATATATTGATAGATTTTTAAAGATAGTTTCATTCATGTATTTAATTTTTTCTATAAATCCATAGCTCAAATGCATTTTTTAATCGTCCATATTTCGGCAGTAGCCAGGGTGGCGCAGTGTTAGCGCGTCAGGCTAGCGTTGCGCTAGTCCCCGGTTTGAATCTCCTGATGGGTAGGATTTTCCTGCAGTCTGGAGGTCGGTATCAAGTCCCTGTGAGCATTCGTCGTTGGTCACCTAATTAACGAACCTCTCCTCAGAATAAGCCTAAGAGGTAGAGTAACAAGATCCTACACTGCACACACTTACACTTTACACATGGTACAGTATGTACAGAAGGAGAAAGCAATTTTGTTGCAAGTATTGTGACATGCGCAGACTGGGGATTTCCCTTGTCCAGTTTTGATGTGCAAATGTTTACCATTAGTTAAACGGCGCACCAATCACTCGCAGGGTCAGGGCGGATTGTGCACTTCACCCCTAGTACCTCATACATTAATGCACCAGCCTCGACACCGAAAGGTATAAGAGGTTACAAACAATACATATGTACATACATACATATTTCGGCAGCACACGTTCCAATAGGGAAACACTAGCCTGAGTTTGTTATTTTGATTATGTTGGTACCTTTCCAAATCTGCGTTGAATCTTGTTGATACTTTTCTTGATTTCACTAGCTTACTTTTTGATTTCATCTGTACTGCCACCCGGGTTGCTTATTGCGGTTCCTAGATAAATAAACTCATTAACAACGCCAAATCCTGCTGTGTTACAGATGAGAGAAAAGTTCTTTATTCGGTCAATAATAATGCCTTTTATTTTATTACAGTTTAGTTCCAATCCGTATTCTTACTATTAATAGCTAATCGGTTCATTATTTCCTCTAGTTCTTCTATGTTCGGTGATAGTATCAAGGTATCATCAGCAAATGTAAGATTGCTGATTCGTCTCTCGTCGACTGATACTTCTCTTATCCATTCATCAGACCTGCTATGCAATAAATAAAACCATGGAATTCGACGCGAGTCTTTTGCAGTTCGGACGTGTATGTAATGCAGCAACAGTGGTGCAGTATTATTTCTGGGACGTATGATCATTCTATAAACACACTATTACAATTCTTATAAATCGTAGAAACTCAAATTAGCATACTAGTTTAATTATTATTGGTTTACCACCTCGCCCCTTTAGCGTTATCGAAACACTACTTGACTAATCGAATCGAATTCTAATCAGGGGCTGCTTGCAGTTGTGATCAGAAACGTTTCTCCCTCGCTAACACGAGAAGATTTGAAAGAGGGGCTTGGCGCATACAGTTTACCCCTACTAAACATAATAAGATTGTTAAACAAAAATAAACTCACAGCAAATTAAAAGACAATCTTCAATATGTACACAGTCTGCCACTCGGCGGAACCGTGAAGAACATTTCAAAACACACCTTAGTACCACTGGTGCCAACGTTACGGACATACAAAAAACTACCACGCACTAGAACCTAAATGTCTAAAACATCAAAGCAAATACATAATTATCTTAATTGTGATAAGCTCCAAAATGATCCTTCTGTAGATGTCAACTGTTTTGGGAATCATTTAGCTAACTTTAAAGGTTGCAAATACTTCCAAGAATCCAAATAACAACCAAAATATGTCGAAATCTACAGACACTAATAATCCAACATGAACTAACCAAGCCCCAAAACATAATTTTACAAATTTTCCTAACCTCCACGGAGGAATAGATCAATGTACTAGAAGCAATCGTGGAACACAAAACCAAATAATCCCACAAATGAAATATCCTCCATAAATAATTAACCCTTTCAGCCTTTCTTGCCAGACAAAATATTGCCTTAGCCTGCAATACTTAAACCCATTTAACTAAACATGACACGATTCAAATCTCAAGTTATCATATATTTATATCGCACCGATAAAGAAGTCAGTCTCTGTAGGACTAGTAATTTTTATGAAACGAAAATTACTCACGAATTCACACAAATCAATTTCATCAACATGAAAACAATTGTAATTAGAGTAAAACCAAGGGATAGTTATTTTTAATATAATAAATAAGTGCCTATAAACAGCCCAAGAAGCAGCTACTCGAAACAGACATTCACACATTATTTAACACCAAGACACCTACACCTACTATATTAACTCCAGAGCTCATACATTCCTTATTAAAGAAACCATGGTCACAACATTCTAAACGTAGTACAAAAAAACAAATTTATCATGAAAAGGGCATTGACCATTTACTGGTGATGCTTTACTTTATAACTGAAGCGAGCCTAGATTGATAAATGGCCTAATACATTCAAACCACTTTCAGGAAACGCTAAACAAAAATTTAAGATATCCCAATAATCAAACCGCTCAGGTGGATATCGATGAAACAGTAGTCGATATTACGACTTAATCATAATACTTCTGCAGTATTACAGATCTAACCAAACAGAAAAGCCAGCTGCGAAGAATAACGGTAACCCTTAGCACAGATGAACCAAAATGGGAAAGCTTCGCCGAGCACTTGGAAAACACATACACTTTGTAAATCTACCACAACCCAACATTCACGAATGTAATTACCAATTACTCTGAAACTCACCAAACAGCTGCAGGCAATAATAATATGAAACCAACTTCTCCAAGAGAACTTGCTGCCATCATAAAGGCTATATCAGTAAAGAAATCCTCTGGACATACCAAATACCAAACATCATACCAAAGAACCTATCAAGAAAAGCGCTAGGTTACTTAGCTTCAATCTTTAATGCTTGCTTCAGAACTGCCTACTCTCCAAATATATGTATGAAAACACGTACTTACCTAAATGCACCTGAAGCCAGGTAAAAAGTAGAAGGATCTGTCTAGTTACAGGCCTAACAGCCAACTAAATAGAACATCGAAGCTGCTTCAAAAATTAATACATCATAGACTCAACAAAGTAATTATTATAAAACTCGATATATTACCAACTTCTCCGTTCGGTTTTAGAAGAGGATATTCTACTTGTCACAAAGAGTTGCAGAAACAATAACGATAGGTTTTGAAAATAAATACTGTACTGTACAGTCTCATTAAAAGGTTTAAGATGAAAATGGTATAGACAGATAGACACATCTGTAAAATTGGGCCCAGCTTACAATGCGGAGACACTTTTTCCGGGCCATGCCATTATACGCCCATTTTCCAGATCTAGTCAAGGTTGTAATTACACTAACCACTAAAAATGACTCAAAATTGAAGGGTTTGATATTTCACGCGAGTTTAAAATATTAAACACAAATTGTGCATTTTAGAACGTTTGTAAAACAATTTACAACAATTTCGAAATATACAGGGTGTCCTTAAAATGCCGTAAAAGCTTCAGGTAACCTTTTGCTACAACTGATAGATACCCCAAAATTGCAAGCAAGAACTTCCTATCGCGCTTACTTTCTTCATACGAGACAGTTAAAGAATCTGAAACTTGGCAACACTGTTGAAACTTGTTTACTTGGAAAAATACATAAATGCAAACTATACTTTGTAAAAAAAATAATGTACGCATTTATTTCACAGAACATGTTCAAAATTTCTGCCACCTACTTGAGTGCCCTTGCAATGATGGCCTGTTGGACACGCTGCAGCATTATTTCATTAACGGTTGCTGGTGCTTCACCTATTCGAAATACTAGCTCTTCTTCATTTTCAAAAGGCGTCACATACACCATGTTTTTCGAATGGCCCCACAAGAAGAAATCCAGTGGTGTTAAATTTGGACTTCTTGGAGGAGAGGCTACTGTACTTTCGCGGCCGATGGATAAAATTCGCTGAGCCAGGTTCTAGCCGCATAATGGGACGGCGCCCCACATATCGCGGCGAACCTATAAAGGTATATCTTCTAACGATGTTGGTAGTTCGTCGTTTAGAAAGTTCAAGTAATTGTCAGCATCCAATCGCTGAGGTAGTATAAAGGGACCTACCAATTTGTTATCTACGATTCCTGCCCATACATCGACCAAAAGCCTAACTTAATAATTGCCTTCGTGCATGGCGTGGAGATTTTCATTTGGTCCAAATATGTTAATTAGGGATGTTAAAAATGTCATTTCGTGTAAAAGTAGCTTCATCTATCCATAAAATGTTATTTACAAATCTTGGATTTCTTCTATGTTGTTGTAACAACCAGTTGCAGAAGGTAATACGTTTCCCATAATCTTCCTCTAATAAATATTGCACCCTAACTTTGTGGTAGGGATAAAGGCCATCATCCTTTATGATCTTGTGATACTTGGCGCTTCAGTTACCAGATCAAGAACCTCCTCTTCTAAGTTATTGTCTCTCTCTTCTTGGTCGACCTCTATCCTAATTTTGAACAGGAAGGATATTTCCAGTTTCTCGAAGACTGTGATTTGCAGCTCGCATTGGAGTTTCCTTCACATTCCCAAAGGATCTAAATCATATCAACGTACTCGTTTATAGCATACCTACGCCATAATGATGGCCAAGAAAACCAAAATACAGTAGTACAGCAAAACACAAATGGACGCAAAAACACGAACTAAAGGCAAATTTAATACACAAATTGCAAATGTCATTTCAAAATCGACTTACTTGAGACACCTTTCAAACTGCAACGTTTACCTGAAGCTTTTAAGGCATTTTAGGGACACCCTGTATATTAAAAGATGATAGTCGGTTTCTCACATTGTGTTTAAATTTAACGTCATGTTTAATTTCCAGGACAATATCATACGTCCCTTTTCTACACACTAAAAACTATGTAAAGTTATATCATTTTATGTTTACGGTAAACACGACTTCAGTTAAAGACAACTTTAGACGTGAGATGAGAATACGGGCCATTAATTTTAGAATGTTTTTTCTTTATATTACAACATCTCATTTATATACATTTGTTAAATATATTTGAACGCGATTTATAACTATCATAATATAAAAAATAGACCACTATTACTTCTCCTCTAGTTCCCTTGCGACTGAATTTCTCAAAATTAGTAGCCTTTGAAGTTGAAGTCGCGATTTATTTACTCGCATTTCATTTAATGATGTTGACGTTCCTCTCCTTAGTATCAAATACATCATAAAGAATGACCGTAAGGATATTGAATTGCATTCCTGTACTCGTTAAATATTTGTATGGAGGTATTTTTTTTCCTGCATACCTAATATTAAGTAATTCTATTTTATCAAAGCAGTATAATTTAATTTCTTTTTGGTTTTACTATACATAAAATTAAGTATAGAAGGGACATTCTTATGTATTACATTAGACTTGAAGAAAGTTATTAGAATCAAGGTAAAATCTTACTTTTTAATGAGGGCCGCGTTTAGATTAACGCATTTATTCAGAACAGCTACCTCACTTAAGGTTTCACCAGAATTATGTACAAAAACTAGGAACTAAAAATAATAATTTCATTTAATTAATGTTGGTGTCTATTCTTGAAAATATCTCACTTCCACCCATTTCATGAACTATTTCTTCAAACGTTGGCATTTGGAATCGTTCTCTGATTATTGCACGATTAGCCATTCTCATATCCACGCAAAGTCTAACACTGTTATCAGATTTTGGTACCAAAACTATATTAGATACCCAAGGTGTTGGGCCTGTGATGGGCTCTATAATACCTGCTTTTAATAATTTTTCTATTTCGTTTCATAGGCTTTCCCGTAAATGGTAAGGTGTTCGTCGGAGTGGTTGAGCTACCGGTTTTATCTTAGCATCAATGGGAATACTTAACTGAAAATCTTTCAATTTTCCTATTTTATCTTTACTAAAAATTGTAGGATACTTTTCAACCAAATTCCCGACCTCTATATAATTAACGTCTAACCCAACCTTCAGAACTCCCAGTTTTTCTGATGTACCTTTACCTAGAATTGGCATTCCTGTCTTATCGATTACCAAAATCTCGACATCACCTATCGTGGTTTGCTTATCTACCAACTTACATTTAGTTATAAATTTTCCTATAACTCTGACTTTATTTTCGGTATCATAAACATTCAATTCTTGGTTACACTTTTCTGATTTGCATGCAATTTTATTCTTTTTACATATTTCCCAAGTGTTTTATAAATCACATTACAGTTTGCCCCTGAGTCAATCAGCATTTTTAACATAACCCCTCCTAATTCTACTTCTCTACTCTCACAACCCTATTCAAGGTACTTCCTCATACATGTTTGCGAACATACATTTCCTATACTAATGAACACTTAATATACTACATGTACCGCAATCAATTTCTCTAATTCCGATAATATAGATATTTTTACTGCTAAATGGTGCGACCTATTATCGTTTATAAATAGTCATATTCTTGTATATGAATGATATTTCAACATTCTTGTATCGATATCTTTCTTCCTTGGTAACCTGCCTTGATATTTTTATTTTGAAACAATTTCAACTACCCATGCTATATCTTTAATGTTATGTAGAGCGATTATAGATTATATTGTTTTAGTTATTGTATTTTGTCGTGCTAGGCGTTCTGTGTGTCTATTGTATACTCACATGTTATAATTATTAATATTTATATATTGTTTGGTCATGTTGTCCGTATATTCTGAATAAATAAATAAATAAATAATGTTTGTGATAATACCAGATAAATTAGGTTCTGTGTTCTTAATCGGATGGAATCTGTTGACATTGTTGACTGGTCTTGACTTGACATTGTGATAATTTTGTCCATTCTGGGTGCTTATGTATGCAGCAATCTGTTGGCATGTAATTCCAAGGAGTGTGGACAGCCTTTATAATTTGCTGAGTGGGGCAGTTGTTCACAATGGCCACACTGTGGTTTATCTAACTTGGCTTTATTACATGCCATGGTTAAGTGTACGCCTGAGCATTTAATTCATCTGGGCGGTTCCAATAATTTTTCGTATGTCCATAGTTTTCGCATCGGTTGCACTGAGTTGTATCGAAAGATTTTCTTCTGGGTTCTACTGCATAATGATGTAAGTGTGTGATTTTAAAGATTTTTTTTTTGAGATGTTGGTAGGTTTCAATATTACGGCACATATTGGGCCAGGTAACTCTTCTTCACTATATAAACGAGTCACTTTTACTGCACGAAAGATTTTGATAATTTTTGTTTGATTTCTTTATTTCCAATTGAAATTGGTAAGTTCTTGATTACAATTGAAAGGTTCGCTTCGTGGGGATAATATATTTGGGGTTCATCGTAATCTGAGTTTAGTTATCCATAGTAATTTGGATCCTGTAAGTTAATTTTAATAGCATTTCCTGCATATCCAGCGGTAAAATTTTATTTTGTTAATTTTTTGAGAATTTTTTGGTATTTGGTCCGTGTCCGTGTAAGATGACTGAGGCATCTCAAGTTTATTTAGCTTTTCAGTTCCACTGGTATTTGGTACTTCTTGTTATCTATCATTACTTTGATTAAGAGAATAGTATTTGTTGTTAGTGTTTAGAGTGTCTGATTCAAAGAGATATCTTTCACTAGGTTCAACGCCAACGGGTGACGTTTTCAGGATGTTACAGTACATGCAAAGCTTCCATCAATATTCATATCTAAATTAAGTGATGCATTTATACCTTTAGAAGCAAGTTTTTGCTGACTGAGTGGTTTATCCATACTTAGTATTTTACAATAATGTATTTGACCACTGAGGGAGAATAACTAATTATTTAAACATAAGTAAACTTGTACGCTGTTAATAATTAATAATTACGTATAATAGAACAATCTGAAAACGATCCACTGGTTAAGCACTAACGTAAAACTCCCTCCAAATATTATAAACATTATTATACATTTGCAAGAATCGACTTCTAGAACACTAGGTTGTCAAAATGTCATACCTAACAGTCTGTACTTCATTAATATGCCACGACCTCCGCCTGATCATAACTTCAAAATACCTAAGATATGAAACTTAGCTGCAGTGCTATCAATTCACAAGATCGGTACCTATTCTATCTAATGACAATAATTGTTTCTAGCAGTAGCTGATTTTATGCCGAAAACACCTGAAACTGGCATTTGATCAGGCCGAACAGGCAGGCCGTTCTTATCCATTGGGCTAAATGGGCTATAGCCCAGGGGAGCCAGTGATCCAAGGGCGCTGAAGAACTGAGCTTGATTTTTTATTTAATTTGAATTTTCGTTAAACTTTAACAAAAATTTTAAAAATTTCTAATAAAATCATTAACAATGTCTGAAATAAGCGAATGATGTTTGCATTTAAGCATATAAATTTATTAAATGGCCACCATTCTCATGAAAACATAAATTTACACGCCTTTTCATGTTTTCAAATGCGTTTCGAGAATACCAAGATGAATAAAAATTCAAATCGAAACTGACATTTAATTGACATGTAGAACAAACAACAAGCTGAACCTATCAAAGACAGTGATTTTGTTCATCATGGCCATCCCTTATCTAAATAATTTTTGTTCATACGGTATATTTAGTTTAGAATTTTTAAAGTTTTATATTTATATTATTATTGTATCGTAAATATTGCTTATTTTTATATGCAATATCAATATATTGTGATATACCTTCTTTTTTTTTAATTAAGGTTATGTTGTATTTAACTAATTATTTATATGTATTATTCCATCTCATATTCTCGCGTGGGTCGTCATCGTTTTTGGCTGTCCATGTTCCGAAGCTTGTGATAATAATAGATTATCCAAGAATGCAAAATCCAACAAACGAGTGGAGAAAAGAAAACAAGGAAGACCATCAGACCATCAAAAAGATGGCGAGAATGTTGGACATCAACATGCGAAGAGGCTTAGAAGGAGAACAGACAGACAATAAGCCTACCTATATGGGTAACCATATATGAATGAAGAAGAAGAAGAATATGTATTATTTAATTATTGTTGAATCCAATATGATGAAGGCTCCATTTTTTTTAGCCCAGGGCGCTCAAATTTGTTAAGACGGCCCTGCGAACAGGGCCGAACAGACGTTTTACGACAAAATTTAGATAGTCGTGAATGTGGTTGCACATCTTCAATCATACACATCAGATTGGGAAATTGTCATGGAAATAAATAATTATCTCAATTATTATTTTTGTCCCAAAAACAAAGATTTTTGCATTGAATATCTCTCATAATTAAAATAGTTATTTTGAATTATATTTTATTGAATCCTATAGATTAAAAATAAATATTAGTAAAACTAAGGTAATGGTTATAACAAACGACGAAGACAAGGAAATTAACATCAGACTAGACAATGCTATTATAGAACAGGTGAAGGAATTTAAGTATCTGGGTGTAATAATAGATAGCAAAGGGGAACAAGAAAAGGATATTAAAGAACGAATTGAGAAAGCACTTAAAACTTATTACAGCATATGTACATCTATTGTCAAGAAGAAGGAGATCTCTAGAGAAACAAAAATGTTGGTGTATAAAACTATCTTTCAACCAATTATGCTATTTGGAAGTGAGACTTGGGTTTTATCGGAGAGTATGAAGAGCCGGATACAAGCAGTAGACATGAAGTTTCTAAGAGCGGTAAAAGGTATAACGAGAAGAGACCGAATAAGGAACCAGGAAGTAAGGGAGGAGCTGGATGTCAAACCAATACTAGAAACCATAGAAAGCAAGCAATTGGGATGGTGGGGACATTTACAGAGACTGGATAACAACAGGCAAGTAAAGAAAATTTGGGAAGCAAGAACAATAAACAGAAGACCGAGAGGCAGACCGAGAGAAACATGGGATGATGTTATTAACAAACTATTGAAAAAGAAAAACTCAAACTGGAACGAAGCAAAAGTGTTGGCACGCAATAAAAAAAACTGGAACAAATTCTGTGCATAAAGTGCTTTTACAGTGTAGTAGTGTAGTAACTAGTAACTATAAGAAACCCGACACCTCACGGTATAAGGGTACTGATTATATATATATATTTTATTGAATATTGTATTGAAGGAATACACAGTGAATACGATATCTGATTTTTTGTTTGTTTAATAAGTAACGACATTTTTATTTAGGTTGAAGTGAAATATGTTGAGGGGCCATATATTTCATGAACCATTCTGTAGAACCAAATTTTTAAAATGCGTTTTTATGCTAGAAGGCAAATAAATTCTGCTATTTATAGATATTAGATAACGCTCTTACAACCTATAGACGTCTTCGGAATTGACAAGATTTTACATTTTAATTTGTAATAGTGGCTGTCTTTGACAAGTCACTAGTCTGCTATTCTGCAAGTATAAACATAAATGTAAACGCAATTCTTCTTCAAAAAATGATAATTTAATAGAAAAAATACCTTGGTAATTCTTGTATGTTATCAAATAAATTTTATTCGGACGGAACTCCAGAAAACTGAGCATTTTACACACATAAATGGTGACAATCCATGATCTTTGGATTAATTAATAGGGTTAATAGAACCACATTTGATGAAAAAGTAATTCCCTTAAAAACCCTTTTTTTCCTTTTTTCCCATTATTTACAAAGGCATGAGAGCCTGGTTAAGGTACGCTTCAAAATGGAGGTATTTTCGAAATTCGGTTTCATTCTGGGCGCGTTTCACACCGTTAACTCGAACTAAACGACTGAAACGGCGGTGCTTAAATTACGCCACCCATTTGTAGTGTACAATAGGTGTGCACTGTTTAGAGATAAATCAATTACTAACCGGGGCTACGGCAGCCGATGCGTCGCCCTGTGAGGGTCAATTAGAATTTGCAATTCATGGAGCCAAAACGAGTCTGCTATAAATTTGGAGTTCCAAAACTTAGTTGGACCAATTAATTCGGCCTTGTTCTAGTAGAGCAGGACGCAATCTGCTGACAAAGTCGCTTAATTTACCAGCGGACATTAAATACTCCGTTGAATAATCGCTGATTTTTGCTGCCCTCATTTATCACATAAAACGACCACTTTTTTGCGGTTCGACGTCCCCTTAAAATTATAGACTATATTATTATGCTTAAGGAAAATTAAACGAGAATTTTCCACAGATTAATATTAATTTTCTTCCCCGCTATTTTCAAACCTCACTTTATTATCAGCAGAAATTTTCCTATTATTACTATTTTGGACGTATTTTTGGTTACGCTTTCTGCTCGCTGTGCGGTAATGAGAGACGCGGCAGGGAAGGCTTCAATTTCCGCCACAACGAACAATTTATATTCACTCTAAGCACACTGCATACGTAACAAGGAGATGCTATTGGCCACACGCAGAGAAAATTCAGCTAAGCTATTGTATATTAGAACATTTTATGAATTATTCCTAATTTACTTAATAAAATATTCACTACCGTAATTTCGTCCACACTAAAAAGCAAAACAAAACATTTTTAAAATAAGATTTTTGAAACAGTTAGATAAATAAACAAACATTTGTTCGTCTCCGTAAAATATAAAAACGAAAACTGGTGCTTAATTTTTCGTCTCTGACGAAAAAAAGAAATAAAAGGAAAACGTAGTAAAGCGACGCTGTTGAAGTTAGGTATAAGCAAAGCAAAAGGCAAATTGTCCGTAAAATCTGCGTTTTCTTGTCTACAAACTTCTTGAAATACATATCAGTCCTCCGTTTATGAACTGAAACTTTAAATGTTGTGTATGATGTCAGATTTACAAAACTTTGCCGCTGGCTTTACATAAATCCTCTTTGAAAGGCACAGTATTTCCCAGTATCTTGATCCTCGCCTAATTTAGAGACAAAGGAAAGTTAAAATGCTACTTTGATATCAAAAGGTCTATCGTTATTAATTAATTAGTATTTTGAATACCTTCAGTTTAGAACCTTAATCATGACGCATAGATTTTTATTATGATTGATCTAAATTATTTTCACTAATTTCGGAGGTAGCATATTCAGTAGTTGTAATAATTGTACAGCTTCATTATAAATGATTGTAGTCGAAGTAGGCCGTAAATCTAAATGTAAAATTTCTTGTTTCTGCCCCACAAAAATAATGATTCAAATTACATTGAATATGCATTGTTCTACACACAAGTGTTAAATTGGTTGCACAACGAATCAATATTTATGTAAAAAAAGTTAAAAAGTAAAATAAAAATTTTCTTACCATAATTTGCACTTAAAGAATGATCGATACAAACCCGAGACATAGCTCTACTAGACTCTGATTAATGAACTCATTGTTAATGCATAGTTAATAATGTATTCATATTACTAAAAAAAACACACAAATATAGTCCAAAACTTATTTAATAATGATTATTTATGTTTATTTACAATAGATCTTGAAAGTACTCTCCATCTTGCTGTAAACATAGCGCCACTCTTTTTTTATTCTTAAAAATGTTCTGTAACATTACCTCATTGATGTTTTCACAACATAGTGTAATTTTATTAATTAATTCTTCTACATTTTATAACCGTTGTTTGTACACACTATATTTCAACCATCCAAATATCCAGAAATCCAAAGGAGTGAGGTCAGGGGAACGAGCAGGCCATTCTGGATTGACATTTTGACTTATTAAACGATCATCATAAATTTCTTGCAGGTAGGCAATATTCTCCCTTGTGGTATGGGCTGTAGCACCATCATGCTGGAAATAACCAAATTGCTGTTCCTCCTCATCCAACAGGTTGATAAAAACTTCCAATATTTGTTCTCTGTATCTCATTCCATTAATTATATCTTAAAAAAATACTGATACAATTATTTTTCTTCTTAATACAGCTAACCACACACCCGCTTTCACAGAATGTAAAGGTGTTTCTTCAAATGCATGTGAATTTCAGTACTCCAAATTCGGCAGTTCTGAGAATTTACATATCCAGATAGATGGAACCATACTTCATCAGAAAAGAAGGAAAAATCCAAAATTCTGTTGTCATTCATGTGATGCTGAAACCATTGGCAATATGCAACACGACGCGGATAATCAGCTGGTTTGAGTTGTTAAACCGATGTTATTTTATAGGGTGTCATATGCAACTTATTGCTTTTTAGAATTTTCTGGCAAGTGCTGTATGGTATACCAGATTGTACAGACAATCTTGACAAAGATTTTTTAGAACTTTGCTCCATTCGTTGTCTTAAATCTTCAACAACTTCTTCATTGAGGTCTTCCTGACGACTTCCGTTTGGAGTATTGTCAGTATTCCCAGTATTGTCAAATCTGTGCACAGCTCTCCGAATATGAGCCATTAAAGATTCCTCTTCAATATCTATGTCTGGAAACGCAACGAGATATGCATTTTTGCATGCCTGAACAAAATGTATCCATTGCTCGTCTTCATTTAATACACCGCACCGTTTCGATAGTAAGATTTAATAATAAAGGTGTTCTGTTCTAAAGAGTACCTCATTATGCAAATTTAAACCTAAAATATTGCTTTTCGTTTATTAAAATTTCTATGACTGCCTTTAATTACACTTACGTATTAACAATCTGGAATCAGCAGTAGTCTTAATAAATACTGATTTTATTCACGTAGACTTTTAAGGAAGGGCGAAATCAACAGGCAAACTAATACAAAATGCAATTATTCAAAAACACAGTAAATACAGTAAATGACAAACGAGTGACAATTGACAGTTCACTTAGAAAATAAAAATCACTACAAAAATCCCAGCACTATAACTATGTTTGTATAAAGCGGCAAAATTTCATTACCACGGGTACCGCCTACTTCAACTACAATCATTTATAATAACGCTGTATTAATAACTATAGCGTTTTTACTTTTTTAATTTTGAAGATACATTTCAAGTAGGTACTATACCAACCAGCATACAGTGTGGTTCATGACACTGAATTTTGTGTCTGGCATCTTTATCACGCAAATCAAGGGAGATATGCATTAAAAACCTGTTCCCAAATTAGTGTGTTACATTACTTGTTTTGGAAATTTTAATTTTAGTTTGTTGTAAAGGTTTATACTGCAGAACCTTTTGTTTTCTGAACTTTGTTGTGCCGAGTATGACATTTTTTCTTGAAATAGATTTGTCTCCGAAACGTTGCGTTACGTTGTGTTTGTAGTTTACTAAATTCATTTTTAATTTTCAATAACTAGTGACGAAATACCCGCAAAAAGAACTTTTTAGCTTCATTGAATTATTTCCAAAATGTTCAAATTTTTATGGCTAATCTGATACATCCATTTTAATTAATTATTTTGAAACGCAACGAGGACCAATGCATATTTCTGACTAAGCAATGCCTACATCAGTAAATATAAAATTTAATTCTCCAGAGTGTTCCATTTATAATAGAGTTATTGTGTTGCAGTTCTTCAGAATATGGCACGACGGAACAAACAGACATGAATAAAGATTTCCCAGTATGTAGGACAAGGACTGAAACTGTAAAAGGGGGTGGTCCCGCAGTGGAATCCCACGTTACAACTAGTAGAAAACCCTCGGGGATGTTGAGAAGTGATGACGATGCGTGCACGTTCAGCTACCTGTTAACCTGAACAGAAGGTACGCGTGCGAGCCAACTATGACAGAACATAGTCGATAATGGAAATCCACCCATGTCACTGCTCCATCCATCCTAGGTGACCCCAAGCTCTAAGCCAATGGAACAGAGCTTCGGGCCTGTCTGGCCATCCCGGGCCACACATCCGGCCGTCACTGTCTGAATATCATACAGATGGCCAAGGGCCTTGTAGATAACTTACGTCTAGTTATCAAAGTCCCAGGCAAATAGCCGGCTATACGGGTCCCAGAGCCTCACTCAACATGCCCCACGCTTGCCAACAATAACAACAAACTTTACTGCTTGTCAACAACAACAACAACAACAACAACAATTAAAAAAACGCAGAAGTAAGACCAATAACAGCAACATCAATAACAAATACAGCTGTTCATACCGACCTTATCTCATCGGGCAGGCAATCACATCCATTCAAGAGCAGGTAGCTTTTTATCTCTATGTAAATAATCATATAAACATTTTCAAACAATTCACTGTTAAACATAAAACATTCATTCTAAGCACCATACACAAACGAATTTGGTCTTTTTGCATTAATTAACACATCTGTACGTCAACACTTCCGGTGACCCCCCCCCCCACCCTTGGACTCTGACCTGGATCGGACATCTTAACCATAACGAATTGCCCTATTTTCGAAATGTGCCGTTTAAGAAGAAGCGGCCTTGTTCCAAGAAATCTGATGCTTACGTCATCGCCACCAAAAGTACATACAACAAGCACGAGTTTCTCAAAAAAAAAATTGAGCTCTATCTAAAATATCCGACAAAACACTTTAGCTGTATAACCATTATGTGTAAAAAAAACTTTTCTACGTAATTTTCTTGCAAAAAATAATATCAGCCAAAGACAGAATGCTGAACCACTTAGTATGCTACATTTCTGAAAATTACAAAACAATTTCAGCGTCTCATCATTTGAATTTATTAAGGTTAAAAGCTTACAATTTCAATCTTTTGTTTTATCATTGCGCGATGTCGGTATTAAGTTTATTACTTCTAATTTATTCCCCTTGTTCTAAAATAACAGAATTACAGTGTTCGTATAATTTACAGATTTTAAATTTCAAACTTTACTTTACTTTATAGGTGAACAATAATCCTCTGTTAGAAGTGACGACTGTCGAATTTATAATTCATATACAATCATCTTTATTACCAAACTACGGAACTATGTTGATCCAAACTAGAAATTTTAATTGCTTTTCTCTAAACCATTTTGATTACCTTACTAATATGTTTTAGACAAAGTAAAACATGAGCAACATCATGGTGGTTCAGGTTCATCTCGTTGATATTGTTTTGCTTTCCGGAATGGAATTAATTTAAATATTTTTTTCTACTCCCATACCTTAATTGATTTATTAAGCATTTACAACCTATACTTTAATGAGATTCATTAAGATACAGATCTTTCATTAAGATGCAGGTTTATAATCAATAGCAGCAATAGTATATTATACACGACGCTATAATGTAGGCTATTATTACCGAGGATAATGTTTGCAACACGAGCGAGCTTGCGAGCGAGTTTTGCAATTATCCGAGGTAATAATAGGCATTATAGCGAGTCGTATACTATACTTTATCCACGAACACAAATACGAAGAATTTTTTATTAAAATTTATCGACGACTTGTCAATAATCTGTCAATTAGGATTAGAAACATAACCTATAATCTGTCAATTAGGATTAGAAACATAACCTATTTCCTTCATTATACACCATAGACAATGATGTTACCATGACACCACTATGAGTGACCAAACACACACATAATTGACAGATTATTAAGTAGTCGTGGATAATAGTATTTTATTTAACCAGCATATAATGTAACCATTATATGCGAGTCAAATACAATACTTTATCTACAACTACGACATATTTATTTATAATTTTTGATAATAAAGGTAGGCAACTAATTTATTGAAATTATGATTTTAGTAAAATTTACAGGTTTAGTAGTGGCATTTCAAAGTTGTCATGGTTACTCCTCCATCAGCACACAATGTAGCTGAGAATCTTCACAAACAATGTCCTGTGTATTTTTCTAAATTTGATAATCCCATAACGTATGTCATTTTCAGTTTTTCTAAATTTGATAATCCCATAACGTATGTCATTTTCAGTATCCATAATTGCAGATTTGCACTTCATAACTGCACAAATCACTTTTATTAATTTGACGTTAATGTCATTTGACAACATACCCGACCTACTTATTAAAAAAATTTGCCGCCGTGGAATATGGTTCATATTCCCCTAGTGTCTCCCCTCGTATTGTAATCATCCGAGTGTAATGTAACCATTATATGCGAGTCAAATACAATACTTTATCTACAACTACGAGATATTTATTTATAATTTTTGATAATAAAGGTAGGTAACTAATTTATTGAAATTATGATTTTAGTAAAATTTACAGGTTTAGTAGTGGCATTTCAAAGTTGTCATGGTTACTCCTACATCAGCACACAATGTAGCTGAGAATCTTCACAAACAATGTCCGGTGTATTTTTCTAAATTTGATAATCCCATAACGTATGTCATTTTCAGTTTTTCTAAATTTGATAATCCCATAACGTATGTCATTTTCAGTATCCATAATTGCAAACTTGCACTTCATAACTGCACAAATCACTTCTATTAATTTGACGTTAATGTCATTTGACAACATACCCGACCTACTTATTAAAAAAAATTGCCGCCATGGAATATGGTTCATATTCCACTAGTGTCTTATGGGAAGTATAATATGAGCAGCTTTATATACTTGGAAGTAAATACATAATACGTCTATTATTTCATAGTTGTAGATAAAGTATTTTATTTGTGAATCGCGTTGGGCGGATTTGTACATTCACATTGTAAAGGTTGAGTACCACTGACAAACAGTTGGCTAGGTTGGTTTATTAATTTTTGAGTTTACTCGTGGAAAGGCATTAGTTAAATTTACTGTCAATCATTCAAGAACTTCGAGCCTACTTTTCTTCCGTTTATTTCATTCAACTAGTGTTCAAGTCTTCAACTAGTGTGTGTTGCCGTTTTGTTTTAGTGTTAATAATGTAGAAACATTGGGAATTGCCGTGGCATTTTTACGTATTTCATGTAATTACTTGTAATTGAAATTTCTAGCTTAAGTTTTGTATTTGCCATCATCATTTCCTTTGACTGCGATTAAGGGAACCTAGTTGTAAATGATATTTGCTTTAAAGTTAAATAAATGTGATCTCCCTTAATCATCAGTTCATATAAATTAAGATTGAATTTATAAACCTCTTTTGTGTCATATTTCAAATATTATTTGCATTCATTAAATTTCATTGTCAATTCATTCTCGTCTTTTATTTGCGTTTTATGTTTATTGTGTTTACTTTAAGATATTTATTGTGTATAGCTTGTGAGCCTGCCTACAAATTTTAAGAGTTTCAGTAAAGTAAGTTATTTCAGTTAAGCAAGGTAAGTCACATCTTGCAGCGGGGTGCAGCAAACCCAACCCCTTCGAGCCCTAGAGGAACTATCTGCGGTACGTTCTTCGTAACCATCTTTGGGTGACTTTCCGTAGTGGCGCTCAACGTCATTCCTATTATGACGAGCCCTATTTGAATGGTTTTAAGCATCTCGAACCCCCCTTTTCCACTGTTTTGCTAGCCGCGAGCTTAAGGACTTCCATCGTCCCCCATTAAATTTCGTAGTGCGAGATTAGCACGTGACAATATGTACTAGCCGAGAACTAGAAAGCATTCTAAGTCCCTCAAGTTACAACATCTTTTAAGCAACTATCCTCTTTCTACACGTTACAGTGTACGAGCCAAATGGTACGGTCTTTGAATTCTAAACGTACGTTTTGCAGTATTTGTACCCGTTAAGAAGAGATGAACGCGTAACTTATTGAGGGTGATCACTGCATGCCCTTAAAGGTGGGAGAAACAACTGCTTGACAAAGGCAGAGGTGTCAAAACCGTTCAATGTTGTATAACTTAAGTTCTTTTGTGTCTAAATATTTTTGATTAAGTAGACATATAAAACTATAGAACTGGACTAGTAAAGTTACAAAGTTTGCTTTATAATTATAATGGTCAGAGTTTAAATTCTTAGTAATTTCGCTTAATAAAAAGTAAAGAAACAAACAACATAAGAGCCACTAGAATAAACTATTCGGGGCCGCTGAGCAACCGCCCGACTCAAGCGCTAGACGCGATACGTAAACCTCAGAATGCTTTCTAGTTCTCGGCTAGTATATCTTGCATTTACGTATTCTCTGGCAGTCCTACTGAAGTGTGCAGGCGTTTCATCATTCCTGAAATATATTGCGTAACGTTTAAGTATAAGAACGTTATCCAGTAGAGCTCAAGTTCATGTTCTACAAAATTCTTATAATTTTCACCATTTAGAGTAGGTGGAATAAAGTATGGATCAATTAATTTATCTCCTATGGTGCCAGGTAAGATGTTTAAAAAAAATCTTTGTTGCTGTCGAAATTGGACACTATCACATGAATTTTCGCCTTCCCTATGATGATTATTACGAAAATTTGTAATCCCGTCTTTTGTAAAAATAGCATTAGTAGAATCAAAGGGATGGGTTACTCATCCTTACGATGAGCCCAATCCAACTAACTATAAACAACAATTTCAGGACCCCGCTGTATAATATAACATATAAATTTCGTAGTGGTAAACGTCTTATCCCAGTAAATGTTCCTGCACGTCTGAACTAGGTGGGTTTTAAACCAATAAAAGGCAAGATAAAATATTCACTAATATTTTTACGAAATTATTAAACTAAGAGAAACTCGTTGGTGCAGTGGTAAGAGCGCTGGGCTCCTAGCTAGAAGCCTTGGGTTCGAATCTCACGCAGTGATAAGGATTTTTACAAAGAATTCCCCACTGCTCGAGGTCGGTACTTGAACAAGTGAAGCCATTTAGTCGTTTGGTTACAATTAATGATTATGTCTGCGGAGTGGTCGACTTCAGATAGTAATAAGGCACATACCCTATACACTTAACACACGGTCACAAACTCTGCAGAAGGCAACGGGAAACCACTGCAGAGAATACATTTCCCTATTATAAGGGAGATATAACAAAATTAAACGACGCCAAGTCGTTTAAAAATGTGGCTTTGGCCCCTTCGTCAACGTCCGTAAAAAAGATACGACACAAAAAGATTAAACTATATAAGATCAGTTTAAATTGGGACGTTGTTCAGTCACGCAAGCAATAGCATAAATGGTTTATTAGATAATTAAGTACCTAGTATTAGCAGGATATGCAGTTTAGTGTGAGCATTAACTGCAGTGGTCTCACAAGTTTGTACATCGAACTACTTGCAACTGCCTGCTGTGTAATACAATAACCCTGTAGAGAAAGCGGTGGTCTTTAATAAAGAGCTTGTCAATAATTAATTAATTGTTCGTGCGATGAAACGATCCGTGCTTATTAAATATTGAAGATTATATTATAGGTCAGAACATAATTACCGGATAGGGACTACCTAATTTTCGTTAATTAATGGTTAACAAAGTGGTGTTGTCGTGTTTTCTTAGGTTTTGGTGTTATTAAAAGTCACCAGCGAACAACGCTTATTTAAAATCTAAATATAAACTTAGAAAGCACTAATAAATCTTAATATTGTTCCATTTAAAAAGTAAACCGAAATAACCATTTAGGTGTAATAGTAGAAAAATGGCGAAATAAAATTTCCGGAGCAACCTAGAAGTTTATTCTGCAAACATAGCATCCCTAATCTACCGTCTATTACGTAGCTTTGCAGATAATCTATATTAGATTCCACATAAAATTTAAACACGTGTGATGTTGCTTTCTGACCTGCATCTAAACTGCTCCAAAGGACGGAAATCTAGAGTGTGGGCGAGATTTTAAAAGCTTCATCTTGAACTCAGACCAGATGGAATAAACCAAAAATAAATAAGATTGGATCAAGATAATATACATTGTTTCCTAACCGAATCTGTCAAGAAGATAATCCTATCGTGGCATGCTAACGTAGTACATAGTATATGAATATTTTGCTTGACCTATAATGTACGACAGAAAACTCTTTTCTTGCTCGAGAAAACTTATCCTCATTATATATTATTAACTCAGTATAAATTAAGCATTTCAGATCTCAACATAGTTCTATTCCACCGTTGTATAGTAAAGCGTCGCACTTTTAGTTAAATGTAAAAAATCTGTGAGTAATTGAGCTTTCATTGGCATAAGCAGATTTCAAAATTGCGTACAAATGACAAACTTTTAAAACTGAATAGAGGCAAGTATAATTTGATTTTAGCAATTATTGGTACAAAATTGAACTGGATGTTTAAATGAGCATGCGCTATTCACGGTAATGTGGTTTGTATCTGTACAAATATATGGCGAGCGTAAATTGATACTAGACGATAATTGAATGCAACGTCGACAGAGGCAAAATTATATCGTAATAAACATTTGCAGCCTCATTGTTAGGTTGATAACCAGCATTTAACGAATTTGCGGCAACGGTTACATGATTCCTTGTCAGCTCCACTGCATTCGTTGCAGCATAAAGTTGAAGGAAGTTTGAGAATAGTTTTATTTCTATTGACTTTACTTTTCAAGTTCCACGTTTACGGTCGGTTGACGTCGTATAAAAATGACAAATAGATTTCTAAAGAATATAGTTACCACTTTTTATTCATACTGTCGGTACAGAAAAGCTTAACCATTTAGTTTCAGTTTTCAAATAAAAATGTTACAGCTTCTCTGATTTATAAACGTAATAAAATAAGATAAAAATAGCATGTAAAACGCAATGGTGGCCTAACCTGAATAAAAATTCTACAACAAAATCCTTTTAACAGGTACGCATTCAAAACGTCAATTTAGTAAATAAATATTACGGTATTTTTAATATTACCCTAGCGTTCGAAGACTACTACTTATAAATAATTATAAAATACACTTATAACTTATCTATTGAAAAATAAAATAGTCTGAAAAAAATTTACGATAAGGATCAAAGGCCATGCCTAATTCAAGATACATACGAAAACGAGATGTACAGAAACCTAAACTAGAGCATAGCAGGAAGGACTCTATACTTTCAATTTTAAGAACAAGGTAGATAATTCGAATTCTGGACTAAACAAATCAAACTTCATATCTAAGATTTGTATAAATCTCGATTGGTATGCGTTTAAATGCATACGCAAGAATTGGAAGGACAGCCTTACTCATATTACTGGATATATACTTAGTATCCGAATTACTTAATCTACAGCATTAATGCGAGACTGGAAGCAGGTACAAATTGCTATGTTTTGCGAACATCACCAACTTCCCAGGAATACCAAGCTTAAGGCCAGACACGTAACTAGACCTGCAAAATTGAATGGGCACAACGGGCCATGCTTTTAGTATATTATGAATGGGCTAGGTAATTTAATAATAATCATGTGGGATCGGAAGGACAAATTAAAGGGGTCTTAAAATACCTGAAATCTAACAAAGCTACAGGTACCGACAATATATCAAGGGAAAAATCTACTCTTTAAAATAACAATGTTACTTAACACATGCTTAAGAACTGCTGAAATACCGGAGACCTGGGAGAATGCCAATGTGATATTACTGTGCAAGAAAGGCGAAAACACAAACTTCGATAACTATCGACCGATCAGTCTGCCGTCCCATTATGTATAAGTTGTAAACAAAAACACTAACAGATTAACAAGAAAACTAGATGAATATCAACCCCAGGAACAAGCCGGCTTCAGACAAGAATATAGTACCAGAACCCATCTATTAACAATGAAAATAATAATAGAAAAATCTAACGAATATAGATTTCCATTATGCCTGCGTGGCCTTCATAGATTACCAAAAAGCATTTGAGCACTAACCGATTTACGAAGCACTGCAAAACAGCAGAATTAATCAAAGATACATAGAACTCATAAGACAACTAAATGAGGAACGTACATGAAAAAACAAAACCTGTCCCACTTATAAGAGGAGTAAGACTGGCGGATACAGTTTCGCCGAAACCCTTCACATCGTCACTGGAAGATGTACCTATTCCAGAAAATAATAATAGAAAAATCTAACGAATATAGATTTCCATTATGCATGCGTGGCCTTCATAGACTACCAAAAAGCATTTGAGCACTAAGCGACTTACGAAGCACTGCAAAACAGCAGAATTAATCAAAGATATATAGAACTCATAAGACAACTAAATGAGGAACCTACATGTTACATGAAAAAACAAAACCTGTCCCACTTATAAGAGGAGTGAGACAGGCGGATACACTTTCGCCGAAACTCTTCACATTAGCACTGGAAGACATATTCCAGAAAATGTATTAGATAGGGAAGGAATAAATGTCAACGGAGAACGATTAACCAACTTAAGATATGCCGACGACTTCGTTCTCTTATCGGAAAACATGGAAGATTTGAAAGAAGTGGTAGATGATCTCCATAGAGTCTCAAAAAGTAGGGTTAAAAATAAATCTAGCCCAAACCAAAATAATGTACCCTGGGCCAGAAATAGACACAAGAGTGGAAGACATCCGAATTGAAAGAGTACAGTAATACCTTTACCTGGGACAAAGAATTTAATTAGGAAGAAAGAAAAATCAGAATAGAGTAGGTCGCATTTGAACGCCTAAAAACTAAGGTGTTCGAGCAACGTGTCTTTACCAGTGATGAAGTACGGAACAGAAATCTGGACAACAACAAAACACAATATTTAAACCACCACAATAGCTCAAAGAGCAATGATGCCATGCTAAACATCACGAGAAAAGACAAAATAAGAAACGAAAGAATAAGATCAATCAGTAGAGTAACAGACGTTGGCATCAAGATAGCACAATTAAAATTGAGTTATGCAGGACATGCGGCCAGACTCAACCCAAACAGATGTAATCGTAAGATTAGAGAATGGAAACCATGCCAATATAAAAAAGAAAGAGGAAGAGGAAGGGCACCTATGCGCTGGTATGATGATTTAAAAAATACAGCTGAACTATCATGGATATGTACAAATAGCACAAAATCGTGAACCTTGGAAAGGTTTAGGGAAGGTCTATATGCAAAAATTGATTTAAATGGGCTAAAGAAGAAGAAAAGGGTAATTTTTAGGTGTACCTCCCTCCAAGCCCCCTAGGTATATGCCTATTTTAGGCGACAAAAACTCTAACTACATAAGTACACTGCGTCATTAAACGAGTATAACTCAATATAAAGTACATTTGAAAATAATTTGATAATTTCAAATTCGAATAATTTTGTATGTAAATCTCACAAATATTATTTTTAATTCTACAGAGTGATTGTAAATGACTCACAGGAAAAAATCGGCCATAAAAGGTTCTTTCTTTCCCATGGTTGCGCTTATATACAAATTGTTTATTTGTTTTACAAGTTTTCCGAGCTTGTGTGTTAATTTCCAACATTTTTATAAAAACATTTTCTCTAAAATACAGGGTGATTCAAAAGTATTGTCATTAAATTAAATGGGTATATGCTGACCTTAATAGAAGTAGTACATTACATCAAAAATTTAAAGCTTACCGCGATTTTTTTTATTTGAAATTTTGTTAGTAACTTTTGAGAACCGTAAGCTAATATGCATTTAAAAAGCCTGCGACAGAAATTTGACCCCGAAAAAATAAATGAAACATTACACAATTATGTAATTTACAGGTTTCACTCTCCTCTCACATTTTTTCAGGCTTGATACTGGCAGTAAATAATTACTGACATGTTTAAAAAGTGATATTAGAAAAAATTGTTGTTAATAAAGAGGAACAAAACTTCCTCCATTAACTTATACACAAACACAATAGAAATAAAAACACAAACCCTCAAATTCCGCTGACCTTCCACTAAAACGTTCTAACGACGCCTTCGACGTGTCTTTAGCCCTCGACTAGCGTCTCGGGCTCAAAATCACGTCTCAAGCCATAAAAGCATCTTTACGCCCTTGGTACATAAATAACTACCATGAGATCGAAAAAAAGATGATTCTGAGCAGGCCTTGACTAGTACAACACGATTGGTTACACTGGTTCTAGAATGCCTATGAATTATAATGTGACAGTGACATTTCAAATGTAAGTCAGTTTTGCAATCTTGTTTCCAGAATTATTTAAGTTTATCGTTGTAATACTAGTGAAGGATCACATTTCGAACACCTACTCTAACATGTATTCATCTTAGTTTTCAGTTTGTTCCCTAAATAAATACTGTTTTGTGTTTTAATTTATTTGACATTTATTAACCTCTAACTTACTGCCACATTTTGAAATCAGTCTTGCCAATCGTGTTGTACTAGTCAAGGCCTGCTCAGAATCATCTTTTTTTCGATCTCATGGTATTACCTAACGATGGAAACAGCTTTTATTTGCTACTATGGTAACGTTGATTTTTAAAAATCTCAAATATGCTCATAGCTTTTATAACATCGATCCTAGGACAAACTGTATATTTCACCAATTTGCTTCAGTCACTCGCAAGTTTAGTAAAATCAGATTGTCAGGGCGATCTTTTTGTGCACCTACTCCTAGAATGGTAATTTATTTATATAGGGACAAGCAGCGTACAAGTAAATTACTAATCTAATTTGACTTTATATCCCCTCAAGTGAAAGACACTCATTCGTAGAATTGCAGATCTAGTACGTAATGGTTTATTTTTGCACCTTTTCCTCGTATTACCACAATGTAGTCGTCTAGTTAGTCGTCTAGGGGTTAGTTCATCTGGAACAAAGCAGGGATCGCATGGCCGCCGAGGGTGCAGTGTCTTAGAAACACTTCCCATCCGCAACTAAAAGCCTCTTTGTGAGATTTAGGGCATTTCTTTGGTAGTCCTATTACGTCTGATCAATTTCCCAAGTGTTTATTTGCTACCCTTTTGTTTCTTTGTGCGCCTTCTTTCGATTATATTACTTTGTTCGAGCCGATGCTTAAGAAACCAATTTAGTTGATGTTATTTTTCGAAGTAAATTTGACGTTTTCATTTACAAAATATTTTTGGTCGTTCTACCAAATTCCATTCGTAGAATGAGGATTCTTATGTATAGCTAATGTAGATTTAGATATGTTATAAATAATTATTCTAACATATATTTTATTTCGAAACTAGAAACCATATTACATTTTGTTTTTCATATTTACAAGCATTGCATTTAACTGAATCATCAACATTAAAACAATTAATTTTGGTCGTCCTCTCTAAGAAAATCGAATTTTTTTATCACAATATCAGATAACAAGGTTATCTGAAATCTTAGTAATAGCTGTCTATATTCCGTATGCCGTGACTACAATTATAGTAAATGGGAATATGATGCCTTTTCTTTAACAAGCCGTGTTTCCAATTTCTTCCACAGGCGTTTGTTGAAAACTGATCTCGTGCTATGACACCTTAATGAATTCTAATAATGAACAAATACTATCCTGAAGTATCTGATTTCTAAGATGTGATTTTACGTGAGAGATGGTAGGTCACCTACGTTTTTCTAATCAATAAATTTCTAATTTTGCACTATTTAAACTTTATTTGAAACAAAAATTAAATACCCTCAAAAAACTGTAAATCACTGAAATACTTCGCTAAGGAGCCCGTATGCAGCTAACAATAAAGTACATTTTAGTGTCTTAGAAGGAAATGTAGTAGAGTAAGCTTCTATCAGCTAATCATATACTGTAAACAAGTAACACCAGAAAACATTATAATTTACTAAACTTTTGTGTAATTTATTCCCAAAATAAACAAGTCAGTAATTAAAGTTACCCGTAAAAAATGCGTTGGTAGAGCGTAAAATATGAAGGCTAAAAGATGCAAATTTTCTAATTAATAAAAAAATTCAAAGCTTAAACAAACTTTTATAATTACCCCATGTCCTATTAGAACAAGCAAATCGCATTAACTGGAAAAAGACTTGTTTCTACTCCGACAAAGTAGTCTCGAGTTGCCTGTTAATTTTAGAGAGCAGCCCCAGAACATTCGTCTAAGTCAACCGCTCCTTGTCGTGCTGCAAAAAGTCACTAAGATGAAATTAAAACAAAACCGGCATGAGCGGTTTTGCTTTTTGAGGTTGCGATGTTCATTAACCGCAATTTAATACAAAAAGTACTTTCAACAGCTGTTGCTCTAGTTTATCGTCCGATCTGAAGTTTTTGTGTAGAGTTCAAGAATTTATTTATATCAGTAAGTATTAGGAAATTACTATATTATGTTTTATAAATATGCTATAAAATCAATTTACTTTATCACCGCAATCTTGCATTTGCAAAAACTAACTTTTTATTTCAACATGGTTGTATACAAGTATTCTTGTAACAAAATCAGACGAAATTATCAGAAATGCACGAATCTATTTGGAATGAACCAAAAGGGAAAAACCGTGAAATTGAGGCTGATTTCTTAAAACTTCAACCCGGCTTTAGAAACTTCATTCAGTTCCTTTTTTGTGAAAAGATACACAGTCAAGAACATTTGTACGAACAAAGACGCATCTACGTCTATCAGAATACTATTTTCGGCGAATATCCGTTCCTTTCATGAAAAGTAGTTTTCCCTTTAGTCCTATCCACGTTTGGTTTTCTTTCAGCTATTTAAAATACTGAAACCTCTGGCAAGCTCTACCTACAAATTTAAATTGTAAACATGTTTCATATTTACATCCAAACTATACCTACTTAAAGTAGTTTTTCCACAGAACATTACTAAGGAATTTACAGGAAATAATTTTACTTTTATTATCATTTCATTGATTTTGAGTCGTTGCGTGTTTTATACAGGGTGCTTCATAAACAAACAGAACATCCCTTGATTGCATGTAGATTAAAATAAACCTATAAAACTTAATATATCTCAATATAAAAGTGCTTTCATAAGTTATAGGATCCTAATTTTTTCATAGGTTTAGAAATTAAATTTTTAAGGATTCGCTCCTAGAGAAAAATACTCTTAATGCATTTTAAGGAATTATAATTCGTTTTAGTGATTAATTACAAATATTTCCATATTCAATTTGGTAAGCATAGTTATTATTACGTTATACAAATATACATTAATAAGTAACACTTTTGTAACCGCAAAAGGCAATCAAATTATAATATATAGTAGCTCTAAGGTTGATACCTGTAGAAAATTTAAAAATTTCTTTAAAGACAATTAAAATTAAAGTACAATAACGAAAAATATCCTTAGTCTGTCTACATCAATTTAATCGTTTTCCTAGAAATACCAATCAAAACTTTAGAATGTCATTCTGCCAGACTATTACATAGTCATCATTAATTCTAAGCTAATTCTTTATAATTTCACTACTAACATCAGTAATAACTACGATGTGATCAATAAATACTGATTCAGAAGGCAATAGAAAAAACGTTTAAAATTGGTAGTTTAACCTCCTCTACCTCCTGTTAATGACAGTGGTTTTTGAAAGTATACATTGAAGTTATATATACAAAATAACGGTTTGCAATTCGAACAGTACTCCTATATTCATTTTTTTGTATTTTCAATAATCTGGCAGCTACAACCCACCCAAGATTTCGCCCAGTAAGTAAATAAATAAAACCACTGTTCCTGAAGCTAGTCACATAACATATTAATTTGTATTCTTCGCATTAATTAATACATCAGCTAAAAAACTTATTCTAATCAAAATCACCACGGTTTTATTGTCAACTAAAACAGCTGATGTATTATGTAACGAGTCCTCGAATTATTTATGTTTGGCATCTCGTTATTTTTAATAAAATAAAGTGTTCAGTTACTTCTTTTTATATTTTGCTTTCGTCAGTATTTATATTCCTTTGTCAGCGTCAAGCTTATTCTGTAAAGAAATATGTCTCCCAGTGCTGTAAGCTTTTACCTGCACTGAAAAGTATTTCACATTTCTAAAAGAGAAATGGTTTTGACGACTTTTAAAGGCTAGGAACATTGATCTTTTCACTGAAACTAAATTATAGAACATGGTCATTAATAAAAGATTACCAGTAATTAAAATTATTAATTACCAAGAAAATTTTCGCTTGTAACAAATCTCTTCATGATAGCGGATTCGTGGCGGACGCTGGTCGAAAAACATCGTTTACGAGCGAGTTCCTACTATTTCTCTACTTTCAAAGAGTTTTCTTTGCAAAAAGCGGTTCTTTAAAGTTTTAATTTATTACAGGACGACACCGGTACTCGCAAGTATCAAAGTAATAATAAAACTTGGAGCTAATCGTAATAAAGCTAGTGAAATAAATGGATGCATGAACTCAAAGTGTGTTACTGCAAGTAAGAAGAAGAAAGCTCAACGAAAAAGTGAAATCAAAGGTAACACAAGGAAGAAAAGGCCCAATCACATTCACTACGAGGGGGAAATTCGAATGACGATACCTGGTACACATGTAATTTTCTACAAGAACATAAGGGGAATCACAACACACCTAACACACAGCTAAGTCGTAGTTTGAATATTATCTAGACAAAGAGGACACAGAGGACAAAGACTACAAGACTAGGAAACCCAGAACTTCCTTTTTGAAAAGAGGGTCGGCTCAATCCCAAAGGAAATAAATTTATTTACAGAGCTGGTTGACACAAATAAGGGAAATAAATGACACCTAATTAATTAATATTATATCAAAAATATATACAGTTAAAGGAAACAGAAATAAATAATATGTAATTGTAGCACTCACAATTTTAGAATAAAAGCAATAAGCGTTTACAATTTTTCTAATTGTATGTATATGTAGAAGTTAATAAGTCAGAGTTATAGTTAATAAGTATAGATATAAGAATCATAAACTCAAACCACGCAGAAAGTAGGAAGACAACAAGGAAAAATAGATTAGAACGAGGATCAGTGTCATATGCAAGTAAGGAAACTCCCAGGAGTCGGAAACTGTCTACTTGCAGCAATAATGGATCAATTAACAGAAGGTAAAAGAAACAAAAAAGAACCTAGGAAAGAAACTTTGGACCTAGGAAAATAGCAAATCAAGTAAGGGAAGTAAAGAAATGTAACTGAAGTGGGAAGACAAATTACAAGTACTTAGGTTACAAAATACTATGGCTAAATCAGAGAAATCAATGCATACAAGATTTAGAAAGCAGATTTATCTTGAAAAGATTTTTGGGAAACTGATGGAAACCAAGAAAGGGAACGATGTTACATGTCCTGGATCTTGAATCGACACGGTTTCACAAACAGCCCCTACAGAAAGCAGAGCGGAACACCATATCACCTAATAAATAGGATAATCAAAACAGTACTAGGAGAAAACGTCGCGGTATAACAGTTTAGACAAGGAACAAATCCCTACCAAAAATAAAAAGGAATAAACGATGTCCACTCTTACTTCATACTCCTTGCCACCCATAACACTACGAGAGCTATTGCTAAAACAATTTAACCGAGCCCTTAGCCAAAATGCGCGCATATGTAGACAACCTATTTATTTTAGCTGAAGAAGAAAGCGGCGCGAACGAATACAAGAAGACAAAAAATATGAAAAAAAAAATTAACAACGAGGGATTAGACATAAACGTCAATAAATGCGAAGCCACGAAAATACATCATTCATTGGAGCAAAACCGAAGTAATTACGAGTACGTATAACTAAACCTCAGGTAAATCTGCTTAATCTGCTACCAACACCACGATAGTTCAAACATAGCATTACGAAGAATGGAGAACAAAATCCAAGAACTGTTCGGAGTAAGGTCAAACGAAGAGGAACAAGTAACTTTACAGGAAGTTCTGGAAGGGCAATCAATAACCAACCGATTAACAGTAGACAGCTTCTAATGTAATAATAGATAGGAAAATAATGTTGGAAGATCTTGCTGCACATGGATAACTGCATTGGAACGAGAATAGGACGCTCATGTATACCACATAGAACTTGGGAAGAATGGGCAAGAAACAAATAATCAATGGCATAATTATATGGCTCAACAGAAAGATTGCATAATGAAGTAATAGATAAACATAAAGAAGAAATAAATAGCTAAGAATAAGGCCGAAAGCAACTATTGTGGCTCAGAAAAATCAGAGCGTGGACCGGCATGAACACTGAGCAACTCTTCCGGACTGCTATAGACCGTCAGCAATTTCACCAAGTGGTCGCCAACGTCTGATTAGAGAAAGCATTAGAGAAGAAGAATAAGAACAAGAACAGCGAATCAACTGATAATAATATTAAATTAGAATAAAGCAATGTGGACTATATTCAGGCATGTTAACGTTAGACAGTGCTCCCAATCCTTCATACCTGGGCCTGGCGTAATTCGGGGTTAATCCACGGAGATTTTATCCATGTCAATTGATGATGATGGTGATGAACAAATCTTTTCACGATAGCGACATTTAACAAACATCCCGTTTCAAAAATGAATATTTTAATAATTTTCTAATTATCCTAACCCTTATATTGTCAGTGTCAATCATATAACTCGAATAATTGTATGGCCCTTGTACCTCATTAATTTCACAACAATTTTGTAAAAATGAAAATTTTTATGGATTTACGTAGGACAATTTTGTTTGACATGGTTTTTTTCCATCTGAAACAAAAAATACTTCTTTTGCAAACAAGAAAAATATTTATGTTGTCATAGTATGGAGGACCTTGATATTAAAGTACGTTCAGAACTAGCTTCGTCATCGCTCCACAGATGTATGATTGTTTTCATTTTTACTGCCAAATTATTTTTAATTACCATTTAAATGCGTTAAAGTTTAAAAACATTCATAAATATTTTTAATTACAGTATTTATACTAATTTATAAATACAACAACAAAATGAAAATGGCAAGTTTATAAATCTATTCAAAAACGTTTTTTTTTATAAATGCTGGCGAATATTCAGACTAACGACAAAATCCCAGCTTGAAACAAATTAACCACATTTGCAAATAATCCAGCATACTGAGTGACAGATCGTCTCGAATTTATTTTTATGATCCATCCGGCTCCATATTCCCTAATTCTCTCGAAAAAATGGTCATTATTGTAAACATTGCGAGCAATGCAAACTTTTATCAGTTAAACTCGTGTATATTTGTTCAACAAAGGATTCCCCGTAATGTGGGAAAACTTAATCTTCTTAACAGCCGAGCCATTCTCATTTGCTCATAAATATTTCTCATCGGAGTGCAATAAATGCAGTCGCAACGACCTCCTTGCAGTTCCTAACCAAAATTCTTCCCTGGCAAAGTTAACTCGTAGAATTGGAAGACGGATGTGAAATATTACACGTTTAATTCACAGGATCATATAACCTGAAGTATTTAGAACCCCTAGACTTATTGCCGGAAGATATTGCCACATCTTGGCGAATTGGAGGGCTATAAAGTTTCCTGTTGACTCCATATGCGAATCTGTTTTGTTGAATTCCAAAAATATACCGTATTGCTCGTTTGACAGTGTAATTAATAATAAAGCTGTTCGGATTCTGCGTTGTTTTACAAATTGGAATTTAATACGAAAAGACTAGTAGTGATTCTAGTTTTCACAATGCCGCTCTAATTTCAAATGGCTGGGTTTAAAATATTAAATTACTACGAAACCAACCTCTAGAAATCAAATACTACATTTTTAGTTACTTGTTTTTAAACAAAACTAGACTATGTAAACTCTAGAATAAGGTTCCTTTTTGTTTTGAAGCATCCTAAAGAAATAAAATTTGGAAGGTAATCTGTAAATTTGGATATTAATTATTGTGTAATAGGTGACAGTTAAAATCGATTTTTAACTAATCAGGTTAATAAAGCAAAATATACAATTTTGTTCTTATTTAGGAAACCTTACTAAAGAATGCAGTTATTCTATTTTATGTAATTTGTTTTATCCGTCATTAATATTATAAACATGGTTGAGGAAAAGAAACCCACCATTTCGCCCACTATCGTAAGGGCCTTCATTGTCTCTAGATGTGGAAGTCTACGTAATCACAGGAAATAATATATAGTACGATCAAAAAGCAGCGGCGGCCCGTCTAATGACGCAGGTCTAATTTATGTACTTTATGCCCGGCGCGCAGACATCGTACAACATTGCTGCAGGTTATGCCGCTCCACAGTATATACTGCAGACTACAAGTGTTCAACTAAAGCAGGTTCGCTTATACAGGAATACTCTCTTTCTTTTTGTGTGTGTCTTGTATGCGTGTATAGCCAATCTGCTCGGAACCTCCTTTAGGCATTACTTCAAGTCAGACGGCTGTGTCATGTGTGCGTTACTATTTACGTGTGTAGTGGTCTTGTTACTCTATCTCATAGACCGGTCTTCCCAGAGCACAGTTAATTAAGCCCAACTGTGAATGGTCTCACCAGCCCTAGTACTGATCCCAGAGGCCTGAGAAAAAATCTCTCCCAACGTAGAGATTCGAACCCGGTACTTGCAACATGCAAGCCTCGCCCTCTTACAACTGAGCTACCTGACTTCCCTTATACAGGAATACTGCGTCAATTTTCGTATGTTTGCATACGTGCCGTTGCCATGGCAACGGCACGCTTGCAAATGAATTTGTACGGAGAAGCGAAACAGATTCTAGACCTGCGTCAGTCGCAACCTGCCTTTTAGTTTCGGTGTTACATATTTTGGTTTGATGTTTTAACGGGCAGACCACGCGAATTTTTATACAATGTTCCCATCAAACGATACGGAGTAGTGAATTATTTTTTCACGTTTTTTGGTAAGTGCATTTGATTTTTGTGTTTATTATTACACCTAATTTCTTTAAAATTGCTCTTAATACACATTTAAAGGATAATTCAAAACTTTTAGTTTTACCTTAAGCGAACCCGGGTTCCATCAAAATTTCAAGTTGTAAAAGGGCGAATAACCTTGAACAATGGGGGGTGGGGGGTTAAACAATCAATTAATTTTGAAATACGATATCTCTTACTCCACTTTCTTGCTTTATCTTTATCCATTCATTTCTGTATCTGCCCGTCAGTGATACGCCTAACATTCTCCTCTCTATAGCTCTTTGAGTTATTGGTAGGTTTCTAATTACTTTGTTTGTTAGGGTCATCATTTTCGTTCCGTATAATAATAGAGGTGTGAGGTGTTATACCAGAGTCAAATATCTTTGCTTTTAAGTTATTTGGAAAGGTCTTGTTCTTAAGTACGATAAGGATAATTTTCCGAAAGCTGCTTTAGCAATAAACACAATGTCGTCCGCATATATAAGGTGTGTTAAGTGTTTGCCATCTACATTAATACCCACTTGTGTCCAATCTAGTTCTAGGGGGCATAATTGGTTCAAATTAAGGTCTAAATGCCCGTGAACTCAACTTCCCTTCTTTTATATTTCAAGATTCAGGAAGCCTCTATTATCAAAAAATAAAACTGAACAGTCCAAAAGAGTTAGCAAGTAATGTAGGTTTTGAGTTAAACATAGTAAGACAATTTTTACTAATGCCCTCCAAAATACTGAAAAGTTAATATTAGATCTATGATCCTATTTTTTTCCAGTCAGTGTGCGGTATTTATGTTGCCCTGAGAAATCTTTTTTTCGTATTTTCCGTGGGAAACTTTTCAATCCATATTTCATGTTACTCTTATATTGGAAATAAAAAAAAAAAATAGAGCGGTACTACTAAAATTCCAAATTCCAAATGCAGTTAATCGACGAGTCCCACACAAATCTATCAAATAAGTTCGTTTTTGTTGTTGTTATAAAGGGATATTAGCATCAGTACTATAAGAGATAAGCTATATAGTACACCTGTATTGCTGCTAGTGAGCTATTTTAAAAATTCTCAATTCAAACAAGCATGTGAGTGATGTGATTGATAACCCAGTTTAATCAAGCGCATGCCGCTCGTTCGTGCGTCATTCACCCCTTGCTATTCAATCTAAATTAATGTTACTTGTGCGGTATCGCGGAACAAACCCTTTAGTAATTCATTTTAATTGTTCGGGCACACTTCGGCCAGGCAATACCTCGCGAATTCTCTGTTTCGACATTATTATTATTTAAGGTACACATCAGTTGCTGGGACCGCCTGCAACAGAATGCATTAAAGTTAATTCTAAAAGGCTGACCGGTAAATTACATCTTACAAGAAGATCATGTACCTACGCTTTAACGCACTGACGTTTTCACATCGACGCCGACGGTGCGAGCGCTTGTTTTTAAACTAACGAAAATATTTTCACAGAGCCACTATCAGTCTGAATTAATCTCTCCAGTGCCTAATAATTTTTATCATGAAATCGCCTGTCAATGGGAGTTTACGATCCCAAGCGTAAGATTTACGGTCTACTTCAACAAGTCATCCTTGTAGTGTCGCTTCCTTCCTTATTGAACTGAACGATCCACGTCCTTGAGGGCTCATATCTGTCAGATATTATTTTATGACTAAAATAATTCAATCTGTTAGTATTTATCTGCACCACAAAATCCACAATAACTTTAGAGAAGGTACTTTGTTGCCTAGCAACCCAATAAAAAGATCTTCTGGCTTTTATTGCTTATTTTAGAGTTATAGGAGCCGGCGGTTCAATCCATTGAGAGATTATTAGCTTTTTTCAAATTACTGAGGCGAATCTTGGTATACTAAACGAAAACTTGTTTATATGGGATTTATTTTTAAGTAGAAGGATCGTGAAAACTAGAACAACTAAAGAAATACTTAAATGAACTGAATAAGAAGGCGTTTTAGTAATTTATTACAAATTATAACAGTTTCAAAACAATCACCCCAAAATACTTCGATACTACAAGTAAACTGTATGTTTTTTTGTATAAAATTATGATACCGATTTTCTTAAAATTAAAATGTATTTTTAAAAAGGGAAAACGTTCTAGTTGAATCTGTGTCTATGCAAAAGCATTCCAATGGAATGTATCCAAACAAATAATTTTTAAATTAGTTTTTTTTTGCTTTTATTTTACTGACTTTTTAAAGATTTGTATACACGCAAAGAAAAGAATTGAAAACATCTGCGTTTTTATTTGTTAAGATATGGAAAAATCCGCTTATGGTAATTTTTATACCTTGCTTTGGGCCTGTAGCAGCTATCGGTTCCATAAAATATCCAGAAGGTAATTCTAATTCAGATTATCTAAAATTTAAAGTTGTGATCAGTAAAAGTCTAAATCGCTTAGCTGCAGGGTTCCATATTCTTGCGACTTTCCTTTCTGTTGTAATATGTACCGACTTTTATGTACACTGGGGTTACTTTATGTCTTTGCCTCCATAGTTCCCGTTTATTCACGATGTCTTGCGACATATTTATAACACCTTTATGGTGCGATAGCAACCTAAGAAATTTCTCATAAATTTATTACATGTCATCTACTGCTTAATGGTTTTATAATTTTACCCTAAAAATACCATAAAACAGGTGCTTCGGTATTTGTTTTTCTTTCCTAACTTGTTTAAAACTTGCATTGCATAAATGTAGCACATAGAAGTGCATCAGAGCCAACATCAATAAGTTAACAGGTACAAAATTTTATAGATACTAATAAGTAATTAAATACCTACCTATTCTACTCGTATTTAAAAGCGTTAATCATAAAACTTCACATAAACGTGATGAGAAATATTAGCATATTTGAAATAGGTCCATTTTAAATATGGAGATATTAACAAGGACTGAAATCCTAGTTAAATTATGTAACATGTTTTATTCAAACATTCAAAAATTCGCTACAAATGACTGAAGCAAATCCAGTGAACATAATTAATTGTTCTTCTTCAGGCTACTGTAAAAATTCCAAAAACTTCAAAAACAGGAGTTTACTGGAAATTGTAATCTTTGGCGTTATTATAAAATACTCAATTTAAATGTATTGATAAAGATTCTTAAATTTCACGGACAACCGGCAGTATGGCACGTAATACTGAAATATACAAAGTTAAGCAAGAGCCTGCTTGGCCAGAACTTAGATGGGTCATCGCTCTGTGGCTCGGTGTGTCCGGTCCCCTCAACACTGTAAAGGTATAAGAGGGTAAAATAGAGAAAGAAAAAAGACATTTCAAGTATAAATTTAAAAGGATAATGTGTTAGTGAATGATACTAATTTGAGCATGTTTTGAATAAACTCCTGTTTTTGAAATTTTTTGAATTTTTATAATAGCCTGCAAATGGTCGATTAGTTACTACTACTAATTGTATATGTTTTGGCCAGATGTCAGGGTGGCACAGTAGTCCTTGGTGTTGTATATTCTACTAGGTGGCGCAAAAGTCCTCACTCGATTTCCTAAGGCAGTAACTTTGTTTGCAAATAAAAAGAATTGGTTATGTTTATGTTGATTTAGACGTTTAAATTTTTTTCCATCAAGTCGCGAAGATAATATCGGTCAAGTGGCCGCCGCCAGAGTTGATGCACATTCGGGCTCGTTTCACAGCATTTTCCATGACTTTTCTCAAAACTTCTGGCGATAAATCCTCCACTTCTAGTCGAATGTTCTCCTTTAGGGCCGCCAAGGTCTGTGGCTTGTTCGTATAGACCCGTGACTACAAAAAAACCCAAAGAAAGAAGTCGGGAACGGTCAAATCGGGGATCTTGCGGGCGAGTGCAAATCGCCAAAACGAGAGATTAAGCGATTAAGCAATAGCTGGGAACATCTTCAAGTCTTTCACCAAAATTCGCTGTGAAGACCGTCTACTGATGCCCAATTGCATGGCCCGTCATCTGGGTGATGTTTGAGGGTCCTCTTTGACATATGCAGCCACAGCAGCGATATTCTCGAATGAACGGCTGCTCCGAGGCCGGCCACGTCTGCAACTGTCCCGTGTTGAGCCAGTGTCCTCGAGGTGAGCGGCTAAACGCCGCAGTGTTTGCCCAGTTGCTGCCACACGACCAGGGAATCGACGATGAAATTCACGTTGAGCCAAAACCACCGACCGATTATTTGTCAAAAATATTGACACAATTATTCCAGCTTCTTGAGGAGTATAGCGATCCATGGTTTGTCTACGTGTATTCCGCTTCAGCTGTTTACTTCACAAATGTCAAAGTCGCGATGACATAAGACGCCATTTGCAAAAATGAGAGCTTCTTCCGATAGGGTGATGACTTTTGCGCCACCTGGTACATAAAAATACACATTTTATTCTACTACACTTTATTTACTCCACCATTACATTTCACACCCCGTCTAACGATAGTGTCTCCACTCCCACCGGAAGTGGTTCTTATACCTATACACAACATCTCCTCCCCGTCAACAAATTAAACATTCTTACATATCTAAAATAAAGTCTTTTAAATGGTTTGGTAATTTTGTTGTACGCCCTGAGCGTTCCTATAGTCACTTCGTTTTCACTCTCACTTTTATTTTTATTTGCCACATCCGGTATTTTCGGTTTATTATTGCCCTTCATATCACTGCACTCTCGTTCACGCATCACTTCCTTCTCTTTTCTATCTTCTGCTTCTTCTTGTTCTCTTTTGTTCACTCGGTTCTTTTCTCTGGTGTCATTATTTCATTTATTGTTCTCGTTGAGTGAAAGTGTTCAGTTATACTAAATCTTTTTCTAAACCCTGTCTGTTCGTTTGGCTGGTCTTCTTCTTCTTCTCAAATCCTTTATGCCCAATATGAGCGTCGGATGTTTAGCATTTCCTTAATTGTTCATCCATTTCTTCCATTTCATTCGGTCCCTGGCCAGTTCGTTCAACTCTACTAATGTTTTCCCCTTTTTCCTTCCTATTTCCGCTATTCTCTCTTCCCACTTTTTCTTAGGCCTTCCCCTCCTTCTTCTATCTGTATTTCAATTCAATTCAACTGTTTTTTCACTATTTTGGTAGTTATCACTTCTTGATTTATTTCTCGTCTTATTTCTTCATTTCGTACTTTGTCCCATTTTGTTTTCCCCACTATCTTCCGTAGGAATTTCATTTCCACTGCTATGATCTTTCCTTCATGTTTCTGTAGAAGTGCCCATGAATCACTTGCGCATGTTATTATTGGTAACGCCACCGAGTTATATACCTTTAGCTTAATATTATTATGAATTTCCTTTTTTTTTCGAAAATGGTTTTATTTAAAGCATAATAACTATATATTATTTGTTTTCTTTATTCTGTTATGTATGTCTGTGTCTATTCTTCCATCTTCTGTTATCATGCTTCCTAAATACTCATAATTTGATACTTTCTCTAATCTTTGTTCTTCAATGTATATTTCTGTTCTGATGTCTCTGTTGTCTCTCTTGTTTATAATCATAGTTTTGCATTTATCTACTTACATTTATTTCAAGATTTATTTTTGTTATTTCTTCTGTCCATATTTCTACTAATTTTTCCATCTTCTTACGACTATCTGCAATCAGTACGATGTCGTCTGCGTAAAGTAGGTTGTCCATTTTTATTTTTACCGGTTCCAATCTTTTATATCGGATTACTGTTTGTTATTTTTCTGATTTTACTCTTGTATTTTTTATTAGTCTATCCATTAGCACTATGAACAACAGGGGGCTCAAGCTGTCCCCTTGTTTTATTCCCTTCTTCATTTCAAATTTTCTAGACCTTTCTCCGTTCATCTGTACTACTCCGTTTACTCTCTTATATAGGTTTTCTATTACTTTGATTAGTTTTCTTGGTACGTCGAGTTGTTTCAGGAACTTCCATATTATACTTCTGTTTGCTGTGTCGAAAGCTGCCCTTAAGTCCAGGAAGGTTAGATGAAGTTCTTTTCCCGTTTCTATCTTCTTTTCTATTATGTTCCGGATTACATGTATATTACCATTAGTTTGTTTACTCGCCCTGCATGCTGCTTGCTCAGCGTCCAACTTACTTTCCACCACTTTTCGCAATCTCTTTTCTATTATCTTAGTGTATAACTTGTAGCTTGTTGTTAATAAGCATATGGCTCTATAGTTGTCACAATCTGAATAACTTCCTTTCTTTCTTGGCTGGTAGAAGTCTAATTTAGGTGTTAAACGCTTGATTATGATTCTTCTGTATTTCCCTTTTTGTAAATTAATACCACAATTGGATTTACCCAATCCTGTGTAATATCTTCCTGCTCCCAACATTTATAGGAGAGTTTTGTCAGTTCATTAATAAGTGGAGTCCTCCCTATCCTCAGCATTTCTGTTATAATACCGTCGTCTCCTGCTGCCTTACCATTTTTCATTTATTCTACTACTATTCTTATTTCGTCTGCACTGATAAGAGGCATTTACAATTCTTTTCTTTAATTCTTGTTCAGTTATGTTGCTTTACCTCTTCCTTGAGACCATATTATAGATCTATATAAAAATCGTCGACTACTTTCATAATTGCGTCTCTGTTATTTGTTCATTTGCCTCATCTATCCTTCAGTTTCACAATTTCTTTTTTCTTTCTTTTTCGCTATCTTTTGAGCACTTTCGTGCTTTTGTATTTGTCTGGTAGGTTTTGGGCTAATTTGATTTTGTGATGGTTCCGAATATCTTTCTGTTCCAATTTTCTAACTTCTACGTATTCTATCGTAGATCTCTTGGCTTCTGTTATGAACTTCTCTTTTATAGCATATCCAAAGTTTTATGAATGAGTTTCTTTTTTCTAGCAGTTTTTGTTTTGTAGGGTTCTGAACGTATCAGTAATGTGTTGGTTGATTTCTGTAATGTTATCGGTTTCTGGTTGTTTGATGAGATTTTGTTTAAGGTTGTTGAATATGTATGAATTTTGTTTCAATTATTTTCTGTTAACATTTTTAGATACAGATTTGTCCACCTTTTTCTTGCTCTCAAATTTTTGATTTATGTATATGTTAGCCCTTACTAAACGGTGGTCATTGCCCGTACTGAATTTGTTCAATACTTCTACGTTGTGTATAATACGGATCTTGTTTGTTAGAATATAATCTATTTGATGAGTTTTCCTGTCCGGGCTGGCCATGTGCATTTACGATTTGACCACTTCTTGAAAAAGGTGTTAGCATTAAAGAGACGCCCTCTAGAAAATTTGCCATCATAGGTCCCCTGGGATTCATTTTTCCTAGACCATCTTTGCCTATGTATTTCTCCATTTTATTTACGTCATCACCAATTATTTTACAGTTAAAATCTCCTATTACCAGTGCATAAGTTGTTTTGTCTTCATATAGTCTTTTGGATATGTCTTCATAAAACCTCTCTACGTCGTCATCTTCCGAGTTGCTTGTCAGTGCATAGGCTGGCTAATTATTAAGGTTACTAGCTTATTTAATTATAACGTTATGTATAATACCATCTCCGATATTGCTTTTAATGTCCTCATCCTGTTAACTAGTGTCTTGTGGATCAGAATGCCTACGCCTCATAAGCTGGAGTTTTTGTGCCCTTTGTAGGAAAGACTGTGGCCTGACTGGAGCTTGACTTAACCTTCGCCTCTCTTCCTTGTCTCACTTATAACTAACACGTCCCATTTAATTTCTAATTCTAATTCTTCTGTTCTGTCTTCTGTAGCCATAGATCTAATATTATTATACATAGCAATTTTCAGAAAATTCCACGCTGAGTGTTAGCGCAGCTACCTTTACGCCAAAATTAGAACGGCATCGGCAATTCAAAAAATAAGAATAATACCCATAATTACTGTTGACACTGTTGATATCTGGCAACGGACAAACGAGATTAGACTTGCGAAAGTACAAGGTGATTTTTTAAAAACTCAATTGCAGCAGGCCGTATTCTGACTTAATACAGACAGTTCTAAGGTTATTAAGACAGAATACGGCCTGCTGCCATTGAGTTTTTAAAAAATCACATTGTATTTGTTTGGGCTTTTTAATTTATTTTGGATATTAAACTCGAGATACTTTTCATTAAGTATTTAAGTATAGCATTTGTTTAGGTTCACTGTATATTTATTTTATTTTGTATTCGTTGGCATTGTAAGTTCATAAAGTATGTTCATTAAAAAAAAAAACTCTAGAGTACTTCGATAATTTGTTATAAGTATGTCTTAGGCTGTATGTTACATATGAAAATCATTTCCAGGGATTGCTGCGAGTTTTTTTTTTAATGAACATACATTATAAGTTGTAAACTTTGGAAATTAGGTAGGGCAGAATGTAAAAAATCGCGAATAATCAATTAGATTTTTCCCATATATTTATACAGCGTCATTATAAATGATTGTAGTCGAAGTAGGCCGTAAATCTAAATGTAAAATTTCTTATTTCTGCTCCACAAAAATAATGATTCAAATTATATTGGATATGCACTGTTCTACACACAAGTGTTAAATTGGTTGCAGAACGAGTCAATATTTAGGTAAAAAAGTTAAAATCATTTTTAAGTGAAATAAAAATTTTCTTACCATAATTTTCACTTAAAGAATGTACTATCCACACTCGAGACATATCTACACTAGACTGTGATTAATGAACTCATTGTTAATGCATAGTTAAGGATGTATTCATATTACTAAAAAACATACACAAATATAATTCAAAACTTATTTAATAATGATTATTTATGTTTATTTACAATAGATGTTGGAAGCCACTCTTCTTTTTTTATTTTCAAAAATGTTCTGTAACATTACCTCATTGATGTTTTCACAACATAGTGTAATTTGATTAATTAATTCTTCTACATTTTGAAACCGTTGTTTGTACATACTACCTTTCAACCATCCAAATATCGAGAAATCCATAGGAGTGAGGTCAGAGGAAGGTGCAGGCCATTCTGGATTGACATTTTGACTTATTAAACGATCATCATACATTTCTTGGAGGTAGACAATATTCTCCCTTGTGGTATGGGATGTAGCACCATCATGCTGGAACTAGCCAAATTGCTGTTCCTCATCATTCAACTGGTTGATAAAAACTTCCAATATTTGTTCTCTGTACCTCACTCCATTAACTGTATCTTGGAAAAATACTGGTCCAATTAATTATTCTTCTTCTTGATACAGCTAACCACACACCCACTTCCACAGAATATAAATGCGTTTCTTCAAACGCATGGGGATTTTCAGTACTCCAAATTAGGCAGTGCAACACGATGCGGATAATCAGCTGGTTGGAGTTGTTGAACCGATGTTATTTTATAGGGTGTCATATGGAACTTCCTTTTTATAATTTTCTGTCAAGTGCTGTATGGTATACCAGATTGTGCAGAAAATCTTGACAAAGATTTTTTAGAACTTTGCTCCAATTCGTTGTCTTAAATCTTCAACAACTTCTTCATTGACCTTAGGTCTTCCTGGCGACTTCCCTTTGGAAACGTTCCCAGTACTATCAAATCTGTCCACAACTCTCCGGATATGAGCCATTAAAGATTTCTCTTCAATATCTATGTCTGGAAACGCAACGAGATATGCATTTTTGCATGCTTGAACGCAATATATCCATTGCACGTCTTCATTTAATACACCGTTTCGATAGTAAGATTGAATAATAAAGGTGTTCTGTTCTAAAGAGTACACCACTATGCAAATTTAAACCTAAAATATTGCTATTTGTTTATTAAAATTTCTATGGCTGCCTTTAATTACACTTACGTATTAACACTCTGGAATCAGCTGTAGTCTTAATTAAGACTGATTTTATTCACTTGACTTTTAAGGAAGGGCGAAATCAACAGGCAAACTAACACAAAATGCAACTATTTAAAAACACAGTAAATACAGTAAATGACATACGAGTGACAATTGACAGTTCACATGGAAAATAAAAATCACTACAAAAATCCCTGCACTATAATTATGTTTGTATAAAGCGGCAAAATTTCATTACCACGGGCACCGCCTACTTCGACTACAATCATTTCTATTGACGCTGTATAAATGTGGCGTATTGGTTTTTAATTAATTGCACATAACATGCTCTAAAATCCAAGTAAGAAAATCAAACAATTAGAAATATTTTTACATTTCGCCCTTCCTTCCCAGATACCGATTACACCCAGTATATTCAATTCTATATATGTTTTTCTTTAATGTTAAATTTGGCATATTTAAAGAAATTCCTTGCCTCCATTCCATTCGGAACTACCACAAAACAGTTTCCTCGGTCCTGTTCTCTATCTCATATGTACGGCTGACCTGCTAACCAACATCAACACAGAAATCACCACATTTGATGACGACACAGGAATAATGGCTTCGCATGAGAACTCAACACTTGCCTTCAGATTCCTACAGACACACCTGACTAGAATTGAGAAATAGTTAAAACTGTGGCGCATCACAGGGAAACCACTAAATCTACTTATGTCACCTTCATCCTCAAGAAAGAAGCGTGTCCGCCGTTGACGTTAAGTAATAATCATTTGCCATAAAAACGTAAATCTAAATATTTGGGGCTCTACTTGGACCGGCGTCTAAGCTGTACCAAGCACATTTGGTATAAACGCCTCCAACTAGGACATATATACCGCAAAATCTATTGGCTCATATACCGGGTGTAACAAGATCATGGTACACCCCCCATTTTTCCTTTAGTTTTCAAGATAAATGATTGAAATTTGGAACATCCTACATACTTAATAAACGTCACTTTTTGGCATATTAAATGATTTTCTTCCACTTCCGGTTTCACCCTATATATTAATGCATTTTTGAATTCTGCATAATTTTCTGAATCCAGTGATACCACATAAGTGACATTTCAGTCTTCAATATTTATTTTAATTTAATTTTTAGTTTTCTATTTAAGTGTGCCATGACTGTTCCGATTTATTCTAATTGAGCCGTGTAATACTAGAAAAATCGAAATCTCGTCGGAAATACTAAATTATGTGATTTATGAGCAAATAAAGTTTATCAAAATGGTACACCCCGTACCATGATGTTGTTACACCCGGTATAAAGCTATAATTAAACCCGTTTGGATTTACTGTGCTCAACTTTGGGGTTCAGCCAGTGACTTCAACAAGAGGATCCAACGATTTCAATCTAAAATGCTATAGACTATAGAGCATCTGTAATGCACCTTGGTACATCCCAAACTATGTCATCCAACGTGATCTGCAAATGACCACAGTAAAAGAAGAAACTCCCTTCTAAGCAGTCAATGTCAGGACCACCTGAGCATCCGTCCGAACGCATTGGCCACGAACCTACTCATCATTCCTCGTGTGAAACGACTAACGCATTATTTTAAGTATCTTATGTCCATATAGCCAAAATAAATAGCATTTGTAACCTTGTATTGTTATGAAGTTCTATCGCTTGGCGAACTGCATCTGTGTCACACCATTATTTATACAAAAAATTTACTTACTGTAGAAATCATGTAACTCAATTAAAAAAAAATCATTCCAACGAACTCTTTTGTTTATTTAATTTATTAATAACATCTTCACTACTAATTAATATGAACATTTTCTAAGGGCTCTTTTTTCTTTTACTGGTTATTAATTTCTTCATTTTCTAAATTTTAAATATATTTTTTTGTACACGCTCCCCATACTGTTACTTACTTGTGAAACTACTTTGAATCCGCGAAATGCTTCGTTAGCAGTCCAGTAATTAAAGGAATCACAGAAACCTTTCAATAATTTCTAATTAGAGATTTTTAAATTCTACCAGTTTGGAAAGCCTTTACAAAACATTTGTATGCAATATGTAAGCAAATAGCTTTAACGGAGTCATATTATAAGGACTGGACTCGTCCTTAATCATCGATTCTTCCGTTAAATCTCTATTTTGGGTACCTACTTGTTACATAAATAAATATTTTCCAAAGGTTTGTTGTAGCCAGTTTGACATTTTGTATTTTTCACATAGAAATACATGTTTATAGTTTTGTAGGTCAAATTAAATTACAAAACATGACACGTTTTTAAATCGTCCTGAACTATTTGAAAACGGAGATAGAGTTGTCTCCGAAACTTTATTATTATTATTATTAGTTAGTTAGTTAGTTAGTTAATATAATTTCATTTTAGAGACTGGTGACGAAAATCCCAATAAATAAATATAAAATAAATAACAAAGTAACATTTACTTAAATGCCTACTTTTTTAAAAACTTCATATTTCAGTCTTAATTCGCTAAAATGTTTTACGAAAGTTTTAGCTGGTACCTATAATTGTTTTCATAAGTGAATTAAACGGCAATTAAGGAAAAGCCGTCAATTTGTGCGCTGAAATTACCACAAAGAAAAAAGTAAATACAAAGAAAACTCTCCAACGTTTTATGGCACTAAAAATGTTTACAACTCAGAATACATTGCCTTAAATTTAAACGAAAACGAAACCTACAAATAAATTATCTAAGGAATCTTCTGAACTATGTAAAATCTTATTTTTAATTTTATAATCTAATTATTATAATATAATAAGGCATGTAAAATTAATAAATACTAGAAATAGCTAAGCAGCTATAAAGGAGAGCTAAACTGTGGAAAATGTATAACAACATACGGCAATAAAAAGAAATCTTGTGCACACAAACAGAACGATAGAATAATTTAGAACAAAACCGTCGTCTGTGCCCTGCAACTTTGTCAAATTAACAAGAAGTTTACGAAAAGACATGTCAGAACATATGCCAGCAAAAAGCGTAATTGACAGCACTCTGCGAACATAAAGAGACTATCATAAATTTCACAGAACTACAAAACACTAGAAACGCGAGAGATTACAAAGTTGAATGCATTCTTTCTACTAAATTATTGAATTAGTATTGACAAAATTATGAAATAAAAGCTCCTATTCGCAAAATGAAGGACTATAAAAAAGAAGATGCAGCCTTATTTGAATATATGTATGCAAATAAATATTTCTTTAACTTTTAATACTGCCCTAGCCCTAATAAATATCTTCAGGTTTAGAAACTCCCCAATCGTCTCTGTCACATCAAATTTTACATTGCCAAGAGCCCTGCTAATATTCTGTTTCAACTTAGAAGAAAACTAATGTCAGATTTTAATCTTATTAGGAATTTCTAATAGAATTCGAGGTTAGTCATTTATTACCTCAAACATTCGGATCGACAAAGTCATAAATATTGTTTGCATGTTCCACTTTCAACGTAGTTCACGTTCTATGTCGCCGTTTTTAAATCTTTTTAACTGTAAGATATTTCCTTAGATACGACAAAAAACCCTAAATCGTTTAAGTAACCACATCTCCAGTTATATATCACGAATTTTATATTTTATGATTATCATTTTCGTAAAATGATATGTTTATTTATAAGTAAGTATCTATTTTTCTATATTTTATTTAATTCTGCAATGTTGTTATGTAGACGAAATCATATTATAAAAATTGAAAACTAGCTTAGAAAATATTTGTCTTTACTAAGGTATTAGACATAGTGGAATTAATCTATAAACTTTTGCAGCTCTATAATCAAGTTATATCGCCTGGTAAAACTAAATAAGTTCGGGGTGTTAAGGATATCATGTTTGTTAAAAATTGCTCCCAGCGAAGTCCAATTTTTCAGATATTATAAATTGAGTAAAAATATCGAGTAAGTCAACGATAATAGAGGTGGCGATGGAAGCATCAGCTTGCGGTCTTCCACAATATTAGCGCCGATATTAAAAACTCATAACTCAGAGCAGACAGTTTATCAATGTTAAATATGCAGAGCGTACAAAGTTTTCCAGGTTTACCGTTGTTAACTCGCTACATTTTTCACCTTTTGTAATTTATGGCTGAATAGGTTCTGCTTTGCTAGTGCACTGACAAAGATAAATCAGTGTTTTATCAAATAGTTCGCTTGACAATTGCACGCAAACGATTTGCAGTAACTTTAACCTAAATATATTATCCAAATTACGATCCAATTTACAGTCTTTAATTTACGAATACATCCATAAAACATTTTTTTTATACCCCAAAACTAGCGCTTATAAATTCCAAACTAATTTTGAATATCAAGCGAACAAACGTAGACTGTAATAGAAGTACATTCACCTCGACGATTAACCTTCATCAAACAGGGCCCAGAATGAGGGAACAAAGCCAATTAATGCAGCTATTAAACATGTAATATTGCAAAACTGAATGGTGAATACGAGCCGTGTCTCGGTTTGTTCTTATCCAAAATGGCGTCCATTAATTTAATATATTAGGCTGCAAAGTCGATGGTGCATTCTGATACACAATACACACAATAGCTGAGAGGTAGCTTAAGAACAAAGCATTTGATATACCTCTTTTGGATCTTGACAACATTCAATGGCATGCATAGTGTTACAAAAGCCCCCTCACGTTGTTTACAAAGGAACTACTGCACCAGCGTTCCACCCCTAGCGATTTTGATAGATGGAGGAGCTTGTATACATATACGGATAATCGATTAAAAGCAAATTTTAGAAAATTCTATGAAAAACTGTTTTAGTTTACATATACAAAGAAGAAAGAAAGTCATCAAAGTTATTGCAGTTATGTATTAATACGAATTAAAATCTAAACGCTTTCGGTACCAAATTCGTTATTTTTTTCTTACCATTATACATTAAGTAATTAGTTTTAAAAGTGCTTGCTTTACTATGCATAAAAACACAAATCAGTCTTAGACGTTATTAAGTAGGTAATAATTTGCAATTAGTAATGTAACAGGAACTCCTTTGACTATAAATCCAATTTTATTGAGAAACCCTCATAATCAAATGTCGAAATGATAGATCACATTTTTCAAGAAATAAATTATTATTTGAATATTAAATCACATTAGAGTTATTTAAAAAAAAGTGTTTTCTAAATTAGAACGAAATACATAGGCTAGGCAACTCTACTGTTTTAGTGTAAATATATCATGGGTCTAGGACGTTTCTACGCCGCCGGTTCTTCGCCCCAGTTCATCGCCGCCAGTTCATCGCCGCCGTTTCCACGCCGAGACGGTTCTACGCCAGCCGGTTCTACGCCGGCTGATTCAAATTTAATTTTCGCTTTAATGTTACTACGGTTTAATTTGTAAAACAAGAATAAGAGATAAATAAAACTTGCAATGCAAATAAAACCAAGAAATTTAATAAGTATTACTATTAAAATTTATTGTTTAAACACATACCTACAGTCATAGAAAATAAAATGGAAAATACATAATATACATACAAAAGGAAATAGGAAAAATAAGATTATTGAGTCATTTGGTAATTGTGTGCTAGACCACGTAAATAATCTAGAGTTCCTCGTTTCCATAATCTAAGACAATTCTTCGAATACGTTCATCAGCGTCACGGTATTTTTTCAGCTTCATAGGTGGTAAATGTCCGGCGATAAGTTGCTCAAAATAAGCGTCTCGTCCTTTTTGTACCTTTCGCAATCCATCTATAAATTTCCAAATAGTTGGGTGCTGCATACCTAATTCACTACGTAATCGACGATTGGCTGCCTCTGCATGGTTATTGGTGCGATCTTCTCCATCTACTGTTCTCTGGTATAAATTCCACATTGTTGGATGAAACATAGGCGGGTGCCTACCATTCCCGCGTCGATTTAATCGGCCAACATAGCTGTCTTCAAACCAATTTAGAAACGCCTGAAGTTCTATAGGCAAATCATTTGCTAAAGCTGTATTCATCTAAATCAGCTATTGGCACAAATGCTAATGCAATGACCATTTTAGCTCGCAATGCAAACTCAGCATCATTGTTGTATTGACGAATAACACCAATCTGAGATAAATGCTTCCTCATATTTTGTGATAAATGGAAGAAGCAACCTTTTACATCTACTTCCGGAAAGCAATCTTTCATGGCACTAAAAGCTGCATTATGTAAATGCTGCAACCAGCTCTCTCTTCCAAAAATTAAAATTCTATTTGCTCCCTCTCCATCGTCACTTAGCAAAAAAGTTTCTTCTGTTCCTGGTTGAGGCACATATACCTTATATGTATTTGGCAACACCAAATCGTTTAGGTCTGCGGGATCAGCGGGTGCAGCATTAATTTGATTCCGTTTTCGTCTGATTATTTTCTTAGGGCTGTATTATTTGGAATCGACGCTAAAACAGCTTGAGGCACGTCGATTACACACTGATTTATAACTACACTTGTGCCCTCCATAGTTTCTTCTGCACGACGTTTTATTTGAGTGACACACAACAGTTGCTACTTCTATGGCTGCTGCCGAGGAAGGGTGAGAATGATTGTTGATTTCGTTGACCACTTCTCCAGCCCTCGTGTGAATTCTTCCTTTACAGCGACCCACTTCCTCGCACCGCCAACATTGTAAACTAGCGTCCCTTTTACTAACTTTGTCGAAAACGTACAAATATCCGTTGTAGGAATACTTCTCGTTTCCTCTCTTACTGAGAACTGCTGGTTCCATTATTAAGTCTGTGCTAAACCATAACATTCTTAAGATAATCCCGGCGATTGTAAACTCGGCCAGTTAGCCCTAGGTAATTTTCTATGAGCGGATTAAGATTTCTGATTACCTCCTTTGTGCTAATAACCAATAACATTCTTAAGATAATCCCGGCGATTGTAACTTACATGTACAAAATTGTAGATTCCTAAGAAAAAGCAACTTATTCTATAGAGCCCTCAGATTTTTCTTTACCAAACAAGTTTGTATTGTATCCCGGATTGTTTCAGATTACCCATTTCTTTTCGGATATTATTTCTGGCGTAGAAACGGGCCGGCGTAGAAACGGCCAGTGTAAAACCGTCCCGGCGTAGAAACGGCGGCGATGAACTGGCGGCGAAGAACCGGCGGCGTAGAAACGTCCCATACCCTATATCATTATATCCATAATTCGAAATAATACTGTTAGTAATGTGTGAAATAAATATTATCTGAATTTGATTCACTATGTAAGCCATTTTTAGCATGGCATATTTTTTAATTTGTTATTTAAAATAAATATATTAAACAATCAAAAGATTTTTAACTCCGCCTGCGTCAGCTACTGAGTGGATTGAGTAGCTCACCGTTAGAGTTGCCGGTCCCAAGCCCGGATAAAGAAGGAGGGTTGATGGAACGGGTTAGCAGCCTACCTGTCGTAAAAAAAAGAAACAATCTCCTAGTAATATTTTGGCCTCGGAGCATGTACGGATTATACGAAATAACGACCCGGCGAGTAAAAGGATGAAGAAAAAATTGAATGCGACTATAATGAGATTTGGTTGTGAAATATTTTATCATGGAATCGAAAAGACCAAGAGGTTATCATAGAGATGAATACAAACCGTATCGAAGGATGTTGTTTGTCGGAAACAAAAAAGAAAGGGAAAGGAACTATTAAGTATCAGAATTACATATTTATATACAGTGGGAAAGACATATACAGCGAGCAAAGGCTGATGTAGGGGTACTGGTACACGAGAAGTTTGAAGATAATATCTATAATGTTAAGGCTACCCTTTACTTAGCTTAAGTTTACATTTTGGTATGCTAGCAACTCACTATACTTTGAATAAGAATAATAAATGGATTTCTTGTCTTCGAGAACATAATAACAATGATTGACAGCTCAATACCTGAGACTTACAGTAATCCTTTTGTGCGATTATGCCGATAGGATAGGAATTTCCAAAAACACTTAAACATTTTCTCAAGGTTGTTGGGACGAGTTTGTGGATGTTTATTTATTTACTTTTCCATGAATATATTTATAGTTTTGTTTAGCACTACTGTTTACAAATTTAGGTATTCCAATTCTAAAGCAGTTTGATTTCGTTTCCAAATAGAGAGATTATAACAGTCTTTCTATGTGATTTTGCAGATAATAGAGAACAATCTCTATTAATAAGTAGTAAAGAAATAAAAAGCTTATCTGGAATTTCCTCAAAAATCAAAATTATAAATGTTCAAATGATTTTTGTTTATTTATAGAAAATTGGTATGCTGTCAAAAAACCTAATATGCATACAATTTTTCTCTAAAATGATTAGTAAAGCCAATAATTGCAAAAAATCATTTTTAATTAAGCATACTATAAAGCGATGTATTTATATACTGTAACAGTTCGTTAGGGGTCTTCATATACTAAACTGGAAGAGTGAAATTAGAAAAGTGTTGAGTATTTAAAGATTTTTGGGCTATAGAAAGTACCACCGTGGTTTGTGGTAATTTTCATAGACAAATTCTTCGAAAAATAACTTATCCCTACTTATTTATTACTAGTTTTTCTTGCTAAAATTAGTATTTGGTAAACGGTTTTGTGCGTGACACAGTGAACTTGGTTTGCTGGTTATGTTCTTACTGATTTAATTTGTTTTATTAAAAATGGGTCTTTGTGCAAATAAAACTAGAACATGTGGTGCTCAAAGAAAAAGTAAAAAGCTTTTTTTAAAAAGGATTAAAAACAAAAAGCGGTAAGTGTCATTATTTGTTTTTAATTTGTATCAGTGTTTATTGTAGTTATTATTGTTCTTATAGTAAACGAAAAGATGTATAAAATTTTATGTTACCTAAATTTGTTTATCATTTTCAAAATACTTTAAGTTTTAAGATTAAAAAAGTTTAATCTAGTTTTGCGAATAAGTGTATTCAATTTAAATTAATCCAAAATACAGATTTTTATTTGTGACATTTGCTTTAGAAGTTTTTTCAGTTGATTCTAAAAATGCTTTTAATTATAATATTCCGTAAATTCAAAATTGTTTACTTTTTTAATTAATTTTTAAGGGCAGTTCAAGAAGTCACAGAACGGAATTCAGAAGTTCAGTTTTCCGAAGATATGGACTGCGATGACATTTCTTCGGATTTCTACTTAGAAAAAGAATACGAAGTTATTCAAGAGCAATCAGAATTAGGAATTAGCGGTCGAAGAATTGTTGACATTCAACACCTTTTTTCTGCTTTAAAGTCTTTGAGACATTCTGGTTTTGAGTGTAGCTTCTTTGACATGGATGTAGTAACTGAAAAGAGAATAGGGTTGAAAAGCATTTTCACGGTAAAATGTAATGTCTGCAATGCAGAAAATAGATTTACCACTGAATCAGAAGATAATGTTGATGTTAATAAAGCAGCAGTATGTGGTTTATTAGCAATTGGGGCAGGCTATAGCCAGTTTAATGAACTATGTTCTTCATTAAACATACCGAATATGTCGACACGGACGTATTACAAAAATGAAGCGGATGTTCAAGAAACTATTGCAGAAGCCGCTTGGGAAGAGATGAAGCTAGCTGGACAGGAAGAAGCTCGTTTAGCTAAAGAAGCAGATGATATAGACATCGATGGACTACCAGTTATCACTGTAATAGTTGATGGAGCTTGGAGCAAGCGCTCATATAAAACAAATTATAATGCTCTCTCTGGTGTTGCATGTATTATAGGTGCTAGAACTAAAAAAATTCTGTTTTTGGGGGTCAAAAATAAATATTGTTCTCTTTGTCAAAAATATGCTGGTTCAGAACTTCAAGCCCCAGACCACAAGTGTTTTAAAAATTGGATAGGAACGTCAACTTCCATGGAGTCCGAAATAATTGTAGAAGGATTTAAGAATTCCGTTGCAATGCACGGAATAAAATACGGAAAGGTTATAGGTGACGGGGATAGTAGTGTACATAAAAAAAATTGTGATTCGAAACCCTATGGATCTAATTTTTATATAGAAAAAATTGAATGTCGTAATCACATATTACGCAATTACTGCAACAAACTAAAGGAGTTATGTAAAGCTACCAAAGCCAGTTTAACGATTAGAAACTTTATAAAATCTAACATTTTGCGATTTCGGATAGCAATAGTCAGCGCAATAAAACACAGAAAAGCTGAAAACGTGCCGACGTTCGTTAAAATTGAAAATTTAAAACAAGACATATATAATGGCCCAAAACATATTTTTGGAGATCATGAAGGATGCCGATTAACAAATGCAACATATAAGTATTTTTGTAATGGACCTAAACCCTCTGAAAAAAATATGTTTGAAGATTTTCAAAACAGCAACATTTATTCGGAATTTAGTAAATATTTAGGGCGCGTGGCACACCACGCATCTAGTTTATTATATGATGTGGATAATAATGCTGCTGAAAATTTCAATTCTATTGTAAACAAGCTGGTAGGTGGCAAAAGAATAAATTTCTCTGGTAGAGGATCTTATCAGGCCAGATGTAATGCAGCAGCAGCGAGTTTCAATAAACGTGGCACGTTTATAGATGCAGTACATAACAAAATTACTACAGGTAAGATTGGCGTTTATACTAAACGATACTGTGAAGGAAGGACAAAAACAAAAAAGAAGTCACTAAAAAAGAGATGTACAAAGGTTTACGATGCAGATAAAGATTATGGTAAAACTACTGATATCGAAGATAAAGAGGCAGACGAGTTTCGTGTTATAAAAGAAGACTTTTTGGATCAAATTCGAGCAGTTGACATTAAAGATGTTGAAACAGCAACCAGGGGCCAAAGTTCTAATCCATTGTGGTTCAAAGAAAAGTCCTGTCGACTTACAGCAAGCAATTTTGGTCGGGTTTGTAAAATGAAACGAAATACATCGACTGCAAATAGTGTTAAAGCAATTATATATTCGTCAATAAAATGTAAAGCAACAGACCACGGCATTGAAAACGAAGGAAACGCTATCAAGTTGTTCGAAAATAAACTTCAATTAAAAGTGGATAAGTGTGGTTTATTCATTCATCCCTCTAAAAAATATTTAGCAGCTTCACGTGATGGGCTTTTGCAAGATGACGGAATAGTAGAAGTTAAATGTCCATATGCCGGTAGAGACATGACGGTTTTAGAAGCTATACAAACAAAAAAGATCAATTATTGTACAATTAATCCTAATACAAATACCATAGAATTGAAACCTGATCACAATTACATGTATCAGATACAGGGTCAATTACAAATAACAGGCAGAGGTTACTGCTATTTCATAATTTATACTAATTACGATATGGTTTTCCAAAAAATAGAAAGAGATGACATCTTTTGGTCTACAAAAATGGAATCACGATTAGATAAATTTTATTTTGGGGCTCTTCTTCCTGAATTAGTCGATCCAAGGTTCAAGAGAACTTTACCAATTCGAGATATAAAATGTATGGACTTATAGTTTTCTTTCAGTTGAAACTTAATATTATTATCTGTGTCTGCATTATGTAACTCTTTGTAAAATTGTAAAATTGCAATTTGTATAAGTATATGCTATCACGAACTATTATTAAATACTACCTACTACATTTTTGTGCCTGTTTTGTTATGCAGTTCTGTTTCATTTTATTTTACTACTGAAAAAGGCTTATTGATCTTTATCAACAAAACTAATGCGTTTTTCAAGACTTTGGTATTGTTGGTTTAAAAAATCCTACTATTCTAATAATCTAGCAAACTACTCTATCGAAGAAAATTACTTACACCCAAAATAGTTATTTTCGATAGAAGTGCGCTGTCAAATCACGCCAAAATTAAAAAAAAAAAGCCGAGTACCTAACAAGTGACAACGCTCGTGTTTCGAACAATATTCTTTTGTATTCGTTTAACATAAATTAATTGTAACTTTTGCGTTTGTCTTTGATAGAAGTTAAATATATAACCGACAAGGTTTATATATTTAGTTGATGTTGATGATTCTAATTCAAAACTTTCTGCTAATTCAGAAATTGTAAAAATATATGGGGTATTACATTCTAAAATTAAAAGTTTAGGTTGTTCCCGGTGAAACTGGAAGTGCAACAAAATTGGTTTGAGGCTCATGAATGACATTTTTCCTTTATGTTCATTTCTGTAAGTATCGTTTTTCAATTTTAAAAAATAATAACATAATTTTCGTTGACACCCTGTATAGTAGTAATTATGGTTCATAAGTGTCACATAATCATAATTTTTTTCCAATAACTAGAATTAACATTAACATAAGCATTGAAACCTAATTTAATTCCTTGTATTTCGCATATTGAAAAAGTATAGTATTTCTAAAATATCAAACATCTAAAATCTCCAAAAGACAAACCTACATACTAAAGCACAGAATACATAATATATGCTAAAACTAAAACTGAAGTTGAAAAATATTTTGGAAAACCCCAGATAATGTATTTAAACAAAAGGGATTCTTACCTGCTGGAACGTGTTAATCCTATAATCTCCTTGCCTTGACTACAAATTTCTAACTTGAGAATTTTTACATTGTAAGGTGTGTTGCCTACTTCCAGATCTTTCTAATTAAGATATTTTAATTAATAATTATCTTTTACGAAAATTAGCTTCATAGCGTAGTAGAGAATCAGTTGCTTAACATGAAGGTCCAAATAAAACCCTTATAAAAATAGCAGTTTATTTGTAATTTCATAGATTTCATTTCAACAAATTAATTAACTACCATTAAATTAATTGGTAATTTAAAAAAATAGCCTCGTAGCGTAATTTAGAATAACGTATTAGATAGTTTAAGAGTTCGATAACCTCTTCATTTATTAAATTTGAGCAGTAAAATTATTATAAAATTCGTGAATTTTTAAGGATTTCTGACCTGTGTAAAGAACCACCTTAAGCACATAAATGAAAGACTGCTGCAGATTACACTAAAGTTTGGCACCAGTACCATTCATGTCTAAGCTGCTGCGCGCCAGATATTAGTAAACCCCAAGCGGAGAGAATATTATTATTCAATCAGCTTCAAGAAGTTCTTGACAGGGTTCCTTCCAACGAAAAGCTGTTTGTTATGGGAGATTTAAATTCACGATCTGGAGTCATGCATCAGTTAAATGAAGATGTATTAAACAATAACGGAGAACTTTTAGTTGCAACATGTGCCCAAAATGAACTCAGAATCAATAACACCTACTTCGCACATAAGTGTTGTAACACCTTACTTTAGGGGTAATGCCTTGGGTAGCTCGGTTCGAGTCCAGGGGAGTTTATTGCAGAGCTAATAAATATAACACAAGAGGTTTTGTAAAGAACTATAATATAAATAAAAAGGTAAGTCCTGGTACAGACAAAATAAACGGTTATACAATCCAACTAAATATAATTCACAAAATAAAGGGTAACAATTCGTTAAATAAAAATCGTTCCCCCAATTACGGTGCCAATTCCGTTACTTGGCGTCAGGTCTTGGTTCACTTACGATCGGACTATCAGCGATGGGCGGCTCCGCTGTTGACCTCAGTACAAAACAGGAACACGTTACTGGACAGAATTAGAAATAACACGTTCCGTGAAACTTGCGGCATAGAGGACGTACAGTATTTTTCACCTAGGATTTGGGTTGTGTCGTCAGTTGGATTGTGAATTTATCAACACTGCGTTGATAAATTCACAATCCAACTATACTCTATACTTCATCTCTTTCTAAACTAGGTTTTCATTACCTAATGCGCACGAATGCGTGGCTAAACAGACAGTTTTTGGACGGGGAAAGTTGACGTCAACCCAAATGCTAGATGAAAAATACTGTAGTTAAATGGAGTAGATCAAGACATAGATTCTGGCGAGATCACGTAGAGAAGATGAATGACAACAGGCTCGGAAAGAGGGTAATGACGCAGAAACCAAATACAAAACAACCAATTGGAAGACCACAAAAGAGGTGGTATGAGAGCTGGACATCCGGCTCATAAGACAATAACTAAGAGGCAAAATATAAAAGACAGGACATTGTCCTAAATTAACCCTCGCTACCCACCTGGGGTATTTTTGACCCCACGCACTGAAAAATGCGGTTATTTTATGTTTATTGTTAATTTTTTGCAGTGAAATGTTAGATATGCTTCAGTCGAGCTTCTTAGGACTAGTCTCTACAATTTTTTGTTGCTACAGTGTTATAGAATAATATTTATTTTGCATTACATTATGTGTGACATGTGCAGACTTAGCGCCAGTGGATACCGATTCAGAATAAAATATTCAATATAGTATATTAATCATATCATTAGTATTATTTTTGTTACAGTTTGTGTTCTCTCTGAAGAGTTTATACGGAGATGTAAGTTTCAATAAATATATTTCAATAACAAAAATATATTTATTTAAATGAATTGGGTTATTTCAAGATGGGGTCAAATATAACCCCAGGTGGGTAATATGTAATTTCAAAGCAAGTGGGTAGCGAGGGTTAAGAAGAAGAAGAAGAAGAAGAAGCATCAAAAGATTAAACATTAAAATTCTAATGTATTATTACACTGATCTTAGACATCATTAAATTTAATGAAGCAGATCGAAATTAAATATCGTCATTGGTCGACTTCTATTTCTGATTAGTATAATTTATTAGGGTGTACCTTAATAATGGTCATTTTGATTTTTCGTGCTCTCACTCCCTGGAATCATTCACGATACTGAAGAAATGAGGTAGGTATGCAAAATCCTGGCCCGGTGGAATATGGTTAACCCGTGCCACCGAGCTGTCAAAATTTTACATTTAAATAACATTGAATTTGAACATTTTTTCAATTTCACTTCATGATGAACTTTTTTTCTCTATTCAACATATTCATTACAGATCATTATGCGGTAATATGGTCGGAGGCCGATGTTAGTTATTTTGAACGTTAAAAGTACGCCACACTGGCGTGCACGGTAGCGTTCGGAACTATACTAGTACCTTGTCGGCGCGGATTGCGTCAGCAGTTTAAATAGAAGTGCAGCCTCCTGTCTTATTACTCCGTGGTATACACTAACGTAGTTTTGAATGTAATTTTGCTATGTTCCGTTTTGAAACTCCCGACCCGGTATAATACCGATTTTTCTATGCACACTATAATCAAACAAATAAATATATTAGGCGGTAATATTCCAAAAGTTTTTGTAGGTTATAATACTGCAAGTTACGATTAATTGCATTGGTGTCCACACTGTCCGTATTTTTATATGTATAGTAGTACAACTACAGAAGTTCATATAAATCTGATATAAAAATTATGACAAGAAAATAATACAAAAATTGTTGTCCAAAAGACATAGTTCAATTTGAATTGAAACAATCAATTCTTCTCAGAGTAGCATCCAACCTTTTCGTAATTGCATTAATATCCTATTTTTTATAAAATTTAATAAAATCATATGAAATAATACAAAATCTTTAAATTATCATACATTTAATATTAACTGTTGGTAAACATATTATGTTTCCAGTAGTTTCGGTATTATACAGATAGCATATTCCTCTCATAAATTTAGTACTGCGATCACATAGAAAGAAAAAAATGTTTATTGAGTTTTCACATTATCTGCAGGAACACAACGCGCTCACTTTTATTATTCTTCCTTATTCCTAAATTTTCTACATTTGATAAGCCCGTAGTTGCCAAAAACAATGGCATGGCTAGTGCTGCAAGCTCGCACAGAAATGGCTGATTTCTTAAAGAGGGTAAGTTGGAGAGAACTCAAAGACATGACAATAACCATGAAGGCTTTGACAATGGTCGTCTAAATGAGAAGAACCTACGTTACCGGAATAGATCCCTTAGGAACGCAAACCGTATGCAAAATTTCAGTATGAATTTCAGTATGGAAAGAGAATCGATTTAATTTGATTTTCTAGGCAAAATAAAAATGCCTTAAAAAGGTAGCGAATTTATACGCAATAATAGACTGATGTAATACTGAATTAAATGTTTAATTCAAATGTTTTCCTTTGAAAATTGCGTAAATCGGGTTTTCTCGTTTTGTTTAGTCCATAAAAAGGCCTTAGAATTGCCGCAATTAATTTTATTAAGCGCTACATTTTTCTTTGTAAAATGTGGTTGTGGTAGAAGCAGCTAATGATTTCAAGTTATAAAGGAAAACTCTCAAATAAATGTGATAATGTTTAAGAGATTTTTGTAAATCCCGCATTATGACAAGCAGTTTTTAATATCTGGCTCTTGTAGTTAAATGATTAAAAATAGCGGGCGAACAATACTTGCTAAAATAAATTTCTCGAGTAAATAACAGGCCTATTCTGGTATTGTTCTTTTTAATTTTGCCGGTCTGCTTTCGCCGAAGATAAATTATGACAGAACGATTCCAGGATAAAATGAAATGACTGATGTCACTACAAACACCTGCCTCGGCCTCGGGATCTGTAAACCACCAGCGGAGATATTTTACGTGACATTATTTAGCTCAATTTATTATCATGTTAAACGAATTATTAGGTGATGTGCTTTTCAATTCATGACAGGTGAGCCATCGAAAGAGATTATATCTATTTAGGTAAATTACACATGAAAATCATTGTCTTTGTATTTATATTTTATATTTATATTTATTTTATGTTTATATTTTAGGTACCTATATTATATTTATAAAACAGCATAGTTTTTTAGCTCCGTATCTAACAGATTTTGAACAATAAAATCTTATCAGGCAGTTAAGATATACTAAACGACTTTATTCGTTTATTGGTATAGTCAACGTCAAGGTAAATGGTGAAAACCACTTGAGCCTTAAATTTATAATCCCTTGTAGGTAGTTTATTTATTTCACGTTTCGCGTAATGGAAACTAATCTAGTAAATGTATGCAAAGACATTGTCTAAAATGATTTAAATTTGTCTGTTATACGGATGCACCCTGTAACGTCGTTTCTTTCGTTTATTTTGCTTTTTTGATATTATCAGTGTTGTTACAACAGTAACCAATGCGTCTTCCAAACTATCAGCGGTGTCCATTTTTAATCACTGCGTCATCCAAACACCCATCGGTGTTCGAGTTTATTGTGAATTGAAACCAATTTTATTTTTGTTTCTTCAGTTTGTGTATCACTCTACAAAAAGTTTCATATTTCGTGTTTTATATTTTCAGCTTCGTATTTAATATTTCATGTTTGACGTTTCTAGTTTCTCTGGTGTGTGGCTTGCCTAAGAGAACACATGCTCGCATCTCTATTATGACCGGATATCTTATTGATAAAATATTTTTAACATCCTCAGTTTTACTCGACTTTGAATGTTTTTGAAAGTCTGGCATCTTGGTTCAGGAGATGATGTTAACAAACTACAAAACAAATAATAATCACATAAATCTAGACACCTTAAATTGTATTAATTGTTAGTTAGTAGCTAACACATTACTTTGAATTCCATTGGTTACTAAGGATGAGTTTAAATTGGATCGCTTGATGCAACGTCAGCGTCATCAGATTTTTTTTTCCTCTTGTCAATTATTAATGATGATAATAATGCTACCGCAAAGACGTTTTATTAATTTATGGTAGACTAATTTTAATACTTGTTTTACCAAACAGAATCCTCTTAGTTCAAAATATTTCGCATAGTGAAACACTCAGACTAGTTAAATAAAGATTCTCTATGAATCCAGATGTATGTACATAAATAAATACATATTTTCAAAAGATAATTAAGTCGGTATACTGTACACACATACACTTCCTGGAGAACAGAGTTCATTTATACCTGAAATTCCGTAAAATCTATTTCCAGATTTCAACTTAAAACGTGACATAATATTGACATAATTATAACCTCAACCTGCACCCGTGTCAAAGTGGGAATTGTATTACTGCCTGCAAACTGCAGGAGCAGTTGGTTGAAACATAAAACCACGTATACAACGTTCTTGACATAACTACGAACATAAACCCACAAAGAACTGTTGTATAGTGTATCTAAACAATGCAGATATGTGGTTAAAACTGGAGACATTTACTCGCTACTAATTAAAGAAAGTTTACATTTTATAATTAATGAAACTCAGTAGTTACACCATTACTTAAAGGTGCTCTCATTTCAAGACATGCATGCATTACCATTTTAACATAGTGTGAGCGAAAGATACTCCAAACTACGTGACCAACTAGTTAAAACTAAACTAAAGTTTTAAAAAAATATTATTTTCTAACATTGGGGGTTTGTTGTCTCAAATATAAAGAGGATTAATTGCAATTCATGTTAACACCAGCATACGATGGGTTTATTTGGTGGCCCATTGTCGCAGTTTAACACAAAACATTGCATTTGTAAAAATGAACCACTGAAGATGAGATGTATTAACTGAAGAAACCCTTAATAATAAATATTAAAATACGAAAGAATCAAATTCCAACGAAATCAAGAAATGATTGTCACTTGTTAGCATTTAAAAATCTGATGTTACGCCCATGACATGACGTTTTTGATATTTTTTGTATAATTAGATTTCAAAGTACAATTACTAACTGTGCAAGATGTGTAGCTTGTACGGCGCGGCGGGAAGAAATTAGATCACATTATTTGAATTTCTAGTTGCTCTCATTGTATAAGTAAAGGTACAAATAAGAAACTATTACAACATAAAAAATGCTATATGTTATAAACATTTAACAATTAATTCATCAATTTGGCATTAGTAAAATTAAGATATGCAGTTATATATAGTATGGTGTAAGGTTAAGACACTTGTTTGAGCATTTTTATAGTGGCACGATATTATGCAGCATATCAAGAAGTACCTTTCTGCAAGTATTAAATTACAATTTCCTAAATATTTAAAAAGCAAGCTTGGAAATTAAATAATGTACTACTAAAACGGCCCACTAACGTACCAACTAGTTGTACAATTTTAGAAGTTGGTGCAATTGTTGGTGCGTTAGTGCCACGATTGTGTTAGCAATATCAAGTTGGTACAAAAGTTGGCAAGTTGGAGTGCACTGCACATCAATTTGAGATTGGCGCCAATTAGTTGCTGCGTGTGTGTGCAGGTTGCCCAACTCACAGTACGATTTCACTGTAAAAGAATTGCTCTTCGTGAAAAGACTGTGTTCTACTTTGTTATATGAGGTGCAACAAGCTTCAGTAACTTTTGAAATGTCTTCTCATTCATGCGCAAAAAGTTTTTAAAGTCATTAGGCTCATTGCTCCGTAAATGGCTCTTAATAAATTCATATGCGTATATTGTTTTCGTTTTTCAAGCCAACTTTTTATCCGACTTCTTCGTTTTTGCGTCTTTCTGTAAAGCTTAGCACTGCACTGACCAATATTACAGACCGTTTTGTTCTGTTTGAAATTTGTGACATCTAGCGACATAGAAATACAGAACGAAAAATAAATTGCATACAAAATTGGGATGTTAGTGGATCAGTTGGTCAGTTGTCTAGAAAATTGTACCAACTTTAAGTTGTACAATTAGTTGGTACGTTAGTGGGCCGTTTAATGCACAACAAAGATACGAGGAGTGTTCAAATTTAAACAGGAATGTTTAAATTAAAACCCCATCTGAAGACAATTCTAAAAATTAAATTATTTAAAGGTTAGCCGTGACTCTTGTTAACATATCGATGGCAATTGTTTCGATATAATATTATTTTGACAGTTACAGTTACAATGTCTGAAAGTTCTGTTCATTGTAACGTGGAACAGCGTATAATAATCAAATTTCTTAAGAATGAAGGCGTAAATTCGCCTGAAATTTTTACAAGACTGAGAGCACAATATGGCGATCAATGTCTTTCAAAAGGTCGAGTGTTTGAGTGGTCAAAATCCTTTAGAGACGGGAGAACGCATGTAGCAAATGAGCCTCATGTACGGCGAGCTGCAACTTCGGTTAATCTTGAAAATGAAGAAAAAGGTAATGCCCTTATTCAGGAAGACAGACGGGTAACAGTTCGTCAAATTTCTCAAAATTTACAAATTAGTGTCGAAAGTGTTGAAGAGATCATAAAAAACAAGCTAAAGTATCGTAAGGTAAGTGCCAAGTGGATTCCGCGTTTGTTGACTGAAGAACACAAGTTGAATCGTTTGCAAATCGCTTCTGAGACCTTCTTCCGCATCCAGCATACAGTCCTGATCTTGCTCCCTCTGATTTTTTTTTTAGACCGGCGAAAGATTTCAGTCAAATAATGACGTTATCGTTCGCATGCAACCCAAAGACTTCTTCCAGCAAGGTATTAAAAAGCTTCCAGATCGTTGGTGCAAGTGCATCGCTAGGCAGGGAGATTACGTCGAAGAGTAATATATTTTTCATCGTTGTAATACTGTAATAACTTTTTTTATAAATAAATTCCTGTTTAAATTTGAACGCTCCTCGTATTACAATTTTAATGGAAAAAATGGAAGACTACAGAGACTACATCACGAACCTAAAACATGAATTAATGTTCGAAAGATTAAATTTTTAATATTCTTATGCAGGTATATGTACGTACGTTTGCGAATTCAGGAAATTAAGTCAATGTTAATCATAACGTGCTCAGTTGAGCATTACATTTAAAATTAAAACGTTAACGTATATTTCGATACTCGAGAAAACATACATTTAAGATTCTGTCGTAGATAATTCTTTAAAACAATGGATTGACTTAATAGCTTAGCAGTCAAATAAACTTTAAAAATACTGAATATCTGCACAAATTGCATATGAATTGCACTATTATTTATTAAATTTTTATGTAAAGATAAGAACTTAAAGAGCTATAGCAATAAAAAAAGGAACACTGCTATAGCCCTTCAGTGCTGTAAAAATTATTACCATCACCATCACTTACAAAGCCACAGCTTTTTGTCGTATATCTAAATTTAAATAGGTGTAGATCAGTTTTATAACCTCAGGCGGGCTTTTTCATTGTCATATTTTTATACTTCTGCTATGAACTGAGATTTAAGAAATCAACAATACGTAAATCTTTTATTAGTTTGAAATAAGTATTAAAATTATTATAAAATATTATTTAAAAACTATTATACCAGGTGTTTTACATAAGATGCGGCCCTTAACAAGTTTAACAAGTTGAATAGACAACCCAACTTACAAATTCATAAATAATGTTGATCTATGATAATCGTCCATTAAATTTATATAATCAAAGGTGGTTTACTCCAAAATTACAATATAATACATACCAAATTAAATATCATAGCGAAGTTATATTCCATACCTAAAAACTTTCATAACCTATAACTAAGAAATTAAGAAAACTATTATGAACAACAAAATAGTTATTTGCAGTACAAGTTGCGAAAGTGTACTTTTAGGTGCGAGGTGTTTTTGAATTGCCGAGGCGCAGCCGAGGCTAATTAAAAACTCTGATTTCAATTTCATTTTTAAATTTCAATGTTAAAATAAATTGTGAAAGCAGAATCTAATATTATTTGTTATATTTTGTTCCAATGAAAATTTCAAGTTTTATAATAAGTACAATTATTCAAAATTTTTACATTGTCAAGAACTCACTTTAAACATTTAGAATTATTATGATTATGAATTAGTGTTCATATATTTTGATTTGAAGTTGTTTGTTGTGTATATTTCTTTTACAGGGATTGTTTCAGGTATTGAGTTTAACTTGATATTTGATCTTATGTAAAACACACAGACGTACACTCAAATACACAATTATTACAACTACATTAAAATTTTTCAGTTTACAGGACATTTTCATATTTCAATTGTAAATTTATTTTGTCTGTTATCACTAAGATAACATAACAATTAATTGGCTAGCACAACGTGGAGCTAGTACATAATATAATTGGCACCCAGTTATGTGGGGCATTTCAGAAGTAATTTGTTGTTCATAATTTAATATTTTTTTGTTAGATGTAATCATCAGGATTACACTACAATACATATACTCCTAATAAAACGTGTTATTCTAGGTTAGTTACTATATATTATATTAATTGCAAAATGTTACATAAGAAACAAGTTCAGATTCTTTGAAGAAGCTCCAACGAACCAAGTCATTTGGGGCTTTTTACTGTGGAAGCAATGGCGAGGTTCCTAGCCAGGGTGTTAGGATGTACGAGTATATGTATCATCAAGCGATCGTGGTATCTTGTGCTGAGGGCAGCTATTTCTTCCTTCGCGTAGGGGTTTCCTAGATCTTGACGAGGGACTTGTTTAGATATGCACGATCGAGCGCTTGACTACGCCATCGTCATTCCAGGTACCTACATAATTTAAACCTGATGTCTTCCATTATATCATTTTTGTAGTAAAAGAGTTCAGGGGATCTAGTATCTTGTTCATCTTCTCCATTATTTTGGTTAGCATTCTTTCGAGTTTTGAGTTTCGCGTATTTGTTAGTGGTTGATATGAGACGAAAAAAAATTATATCAATATTGTTAGTACAGAAATGTATAAAATGAACATTACAGAATAATACTAACGAAATCATTTAATAAGTGTATTCAGCAACAGATTGTTCCAGTGCAGTGGAAAGTTTCGTCGTATATTTCATGTACATACAGGGTTTTTATAAAAATGTGTCACAAACTTTGAAGGGGGATAGTATGGCCCAAAATATGCAGAAAAGTCTTAATGAACATGGGTCCGCAAATGGACGGTTTCGGTGTCCTACAGTGCCCTGATGGACACGGTGGCCACACATAACTTCCTTCGGGCCGACATCATTGGGGAAGCACAAACCTCCCAAGTACACACAGCCGTCAACCTGGCATGTGAGTCCCAGAAGCAGAAGTAGCGTACCACATCGAACGAGAGGCCTACCAAGGCACGTTCTACACAGTGGTCGACCTCGCCGTTCCGATCATCCTAGGCTACGGTTGGCTACAGAAGTACGAAGCGATAATAGACCTCAAACATCAGCCAATACACTTCGGGCTAAAGGATCGATGAACCATCTACTGGGACCGCACCATGAGGCCTGCTGCAGCAACCCCAATCGATGCGAAGGGCATCAACAACGACGTTCCGCCCACAACGCCGACCTCCACGAAACACACCGCCAGTATGCCCATGGGAAGCCGTCTCCGTGGACCTCATGGAGCTGTACACCGCTATCTTCAGCCGATGAACGGAGGCGTCTCCACTTCGACAAACCGCCGCCACCACCGTCATCAAAATCCCGGAAGAAGTGGTCGTCCAACACTTCGCTCATCCATGCACGATTCCTTGGGATAACGCAGCCCAGTTCCTGTCCGCAACATGGGATGCCACAATCCACCTCTGGGGAATCCTCCACCGGACCACCCCCATTTACCACCCGCCAACAACCAGGGTGACCCACGACAACCTTCGGACCACAGGTATGAGCCGAAGATTGTGGAGTGACAAAGTCCTAATTGTGCAGTGACAAAGTGTTAGTTAAGGTACAGGCTTAAAGACTTATTTAGTAATTAGTTTAGTTTAGTTTAGTTTTTAAGTCAAGAAGAAGCAAGCGACGGGCAGCCTTGATGAGCGGGGAATGTTACCCAATACCCAATCACCTCATGGAGGACAACCAATCCGCTGGCTTCCCGCTACTTGAAAGGTTTATAAGCAGAGCCTTTCGACCGGAGAGCTACAGTTCCACATCAGCTCCCGTTCGAGTTTCACATCAGCTCCAGTCCGATTTCCACATCACTTCAACTCCTGCTCCAAGTCCAGTTCCATCCTCGAGCCACGCCGGTTGACGTCCGTCATCCCCGTCGCCTTTCCAATTCCTGTACATCCATACCTATTGTCAGTGGCGGCTGGTGACAATAGAAACAGGTGGGGCCAGGGGACAAAAACAACTTAATTTTTTTATTCTTCTAAACTTAATAACGAGAAATGTTATTCCGATAAACTATCGATTTTGTTCATAGTTAAAATATATCGTTTACGGACGTAATAAAAATGTAAACTTTAAAGTAAATTATAACAAAAAACGACAATAATAATTAAACACACTAAAAACAATAAAACAGATCAACAACGAGGAAAAAATAATAAAGCAATGAAAGAATCGCACGCGTGTAAATACATACAAACGCAGCGACGGGCCAGACTAAACGGGCCCTAAGATAAGCTTTGCGCGCGGTAAGTAAACGCGACTGGTAGTGCGAGCGCGTCATACATGCTCCGTGCTCTACACTTATAAAATACACGGCTGGCCTCAGAGATTGTACTAATTTGTTGCATTATACAATATTGCCACAAAATACTGCAGTAATTTTTTATTAAACAATAAAACGTGTTGGAAATAGATCAAAAATTAATAATTACAAGAAACATATTTTTTAAAACTATAATTATTGGGTTAGTTATACAAATATAGGTGGGGCCCGGCCCCTAAGGCCCCTATACACGAGCCGCCACTGCCTATTGTACTGTGATGCAAAAGTTGACTATTCCAATTTACCATTGAAATCCTTTTGGTGCGTGAGGCAATGCACCACCCTGTATACAAATTACCTTAAAGAAAAATTATTTTGAAATTTCGAACCATCACATTAATAAGTAAACAATAAGTATTTGTGTACATTTCTACTAGATCAAATGTTGTTTTTTAATTCACAGATATTTCTAGTAACCTTGGAAACATGTATGTTGGGTTGCATTGAAGATTTTAAAGGGTGTGCCTTCTGTAAATCACCCGGCATAAAATTATTATAGGTCAATCAGATCTTTTAATGTTCTGTTATTCTATTGTTTCTAAGCTACAACAAACGTTATAATGGCAGAAGAAAAGTACGAAATTTTGATAATTTTGCGTCATTATTGGAAACAAAAGGTTTCTGGGACCGCCGCAGTTAAAAAAATATGTGAAGTGGAAGGGGAGGGAGTAGTGAACATTCGCTCGGCACAACGTTGGTTCAAAAAATTTAATGAAGGAATCAAGGTTCTGGCTTAATTTGTTGAGTAACAACGAACTGCCAGCCGCTGTTGAAGTTAATCCATCTACAAGTACTCGTAAGTTGTCAGCAGAACTTGGTTATTTCAAAGAAACCATACGGCGTCATTTACATCAAATTGGAAAGGGCAATAGATGCTGCAGAGAAGTTCCACATGAATTGACACCAGCAATGGTAGAAAGACGAGTTGAGGTGGAATTTTCAAGGCGTTATTCACTTTGAGTTGGTTCCTGATGGAAGAACCATTGACGCCAACCTTTATAGCCACTAGTTGGACAGGATGCATGGTGCTCTACGCCGGCGTTACCCTGGATTGAAAAATAGGGGGCGCGCAATTCTGCAGCAAGATAACGCTAGACCCCATACTGCTATTGAAACTCGGCAGAAAATTAGGGAGTTGGATTTAGAGCTTTTACCTCATCCAGCTTATAGTCCAGACCTTGCACCTTCAGATTACCACTTATTCCGATCTATGGCACACTTCCTGCGTGGAAGAAATTTCACAAGAATTGGAGAAGTTGAAGCTGCATGCCGAGAATTCTTTACCTCGAAAGATCCAGCATGGTACCGTCGCGGCATTGAGCTTCTTGCAGAAAGATGGCGAAAGACATTGCTTCATAATGGTCTATACTTTAGTGAATAAGAGATGATGTTTGTTGTTTTATTATTAAATAAAGTTTGTTGTTTTATTATTAAATAAAGTTTTCCACAAAAAAACGACATTTTTTATGAGCCACCCTAATAATAGTGAGAGGAGGCCAGTCACTACTAAATTTCCCGGGGCGGTTAAATTTGCCACTGATATGAATGACTATTAACATTAACTACTGATTTAGAAGTAATTTTGCTTTTAATGCTACAATTTTAGTCGGCAACTAAATTTAAATTAGATCAAATTGTTTTTACAAAGCACTGGAAAGAAGCATTTTTATAAAAGGTTCAAAAGGTTCAAAGTTCAACGTTTGAAATTTTTGAATCCCACTGTACATCGATAAACAGTATTTATTTCAAGCAAGTTCATTACAAATCTTTCAAACAATATACCCAATTTTATTCGTAATTCTGTCATCTGAAATAACATTAAAACAGTTTTATTAGCACAAAAATTGAATGTGCCAACGATAAATTTACTCTGTGAAATATTTCAGAGTTCATCAACGTTAATTACATTCCATGATGGCGATACCCATCGCAACGCTGTATTTCAACTATTTAATATAATAACAAAAGAAAATTTAATTTTCGGTATCACACCGTTCCTATGGTTGTATGATCATTTTAATTTTCGGAATTGTTCATTTCAGCTTTATTAAATCGGGAAAAGCTACAAAACCGTTTACGATTCGAAAACCAGCATGGCAACATTGCAAAAACAACTTAAATTAGTGATTTATCGCCCTCACGAAGGCCTCAGATTTTGGAAATATGTAGTTTTATTTTAAGGAAATGCGTGTCCAGTAGAAAGAAGGGAATTACAGCGATTTGTCATTTCCAGAAATGTGACAGACACGCATTTGGCAAAATGAATGCTCAATTCAATACAAAGCCGCGTTGTTTTCGATTCTCTTCTTCCTTTGACAGATACAAATGTCTTGGACTGGAAACACGTTAGGTCTCATGTGCGCTAGAAATATTTTTTTGTCAAAAACTTCAAAGTGAGAAAAACTGTAATAAGAATTCATTTTACTGCTGCGACTACAAAACTTTAAATATCGCTCGACTTTCAAAATGCCTAGTTAAACGTTATTCTCTATCGTTGAGACGTATTAATGATTGTTTATAGTATAAAAATTCGCCGAACTGTTTTTCAAATTCTGCCTCAGGTTTAATAGAAAAATAAAAATACGTTAAGTATTTCACCTATCCGAATAAATGTATGTAAGTTAATCCTCTTTTTATATTAAGTACCTTCAATATTTGAGATATAAATAACAAAAATCAGCAATGCGTTTATGTTTGTTAAATAACGATTCAAAAAATCTAATTAACAAAATTCAGAATTCGTAGTTAGTCGATTAATTACTTTACAGAAAGTCTTTCCCGGAAATATTGCACCACTAATGTGAGCAAATATTAGGGAAGGCAAGAAATTACAGACGCTATGTGGTCATAATGGGGGACTAAAGGGGACTAATACGTTTGCCAGATTGTATCACGTGTTAGTTAGTGCACGTACTTGATTTATTTCGTTTTTCTAGTTAATCTGAAAATTATCATAAGTTTCGAACAGTCATGGTTTAGCAATTTCGTTAAACTTATAATCCGCCAAAAGAAACATATTAGTAAACAAAAAGTGATGTTCTTTTGGTCAATCATTAATTTAATAAAAGCTTTGTGCAACCCACCTTTACAATTGCAGAAATTCCAATACTAAAATTTGTGGAGTACCAAAGGTCCGAGAATACAAGATATTTATGATGAAATTAAAATTAGTTTAACCTTTTACATATATTGCCCAACCTACTCTAACCTTAAAGTTCTAAACTAACAAATCAAAAAAACACAGCTATTAACGAGGAAGGTAAGTTAATATCACTTTTGATTTTATTGTTATTTCTTTCCACAGTGTTAATTAACACGTTTTAGAAATATATAACGTGTCCTTTAAAAGTAATTTTAATTTTGTAGATCTGTAAATTTATTTTACCAGAAAATCTTGTTAAAAAGACATATGACACATCACAAATACAATTTTCTGAATAGAATATTGAAGATTCATGTGTACAGGGTTTAGAACTCATCCTAGTTTTTTTAATTACTCCATCCTGAAGTGTAACGGCTATTACTCACTCAGGCGAATTACGACTTTATTACTCCCTGGTAGAATACTATTGTAGAATAAAATTTAAAAAAATAAAAATTAAACCAATTACAAAAGCGGCACCATTTTTATGTAAAAGAGTATGTTTGGGAATATTATTGGAAGACATGTGTAAGCGCGAGAACAAACATGGAAATTGTGCAAAATTTTTCCGAACGGGCGAATTTCACTAAATGATACCCTAGCATGGCCACTCTATTCTGCTGATATTTCTGTTCCAGATTTTTCTATTCAAAATATCGGTATAGAAATATAAGCCAGAAACTGTAACTTGGGGAGGATTACAGAAGATGAAATGTACCAAGAGGTCGTTACGTTTGAAAATTTCATCTCCTGTTTAGAAGAGTGCATTGCTGAAAATGGGAGATATTTAAGGCATACTGTTTTTACACATTGGATTTCCCAACTATTAGATCGTCGGTTATTTAAAAAGTTATTAGGTTATTACATATTAAAATTGCTCAGTGCTTTTTGCCGAACCCCATAGGTACAACAGTTTCATGTACGAATAATTTAAAGTGTGTGCATTGCAATTCCAAGTCAAGTCTAATTACGATCAACACTCAGGAAACTAAAACGTAATTTGTGTTACGTTCTAGCGCCTACAGACCTGTAGGAAGTAGGGACCCTATCAGTACCATCAATAACGCCATCACGAAAGCAGTAAAGGAATCGTCCCCTACTAGAGTAAACAAAAGCAACCTTATCGTCATAGTGGAATTAACATCTACAATTCAGAACTTGTAAGATTTCATAAGAGAGTAAGAAAGTTGTTTCATACAATTTGTTTTATTAAAAGCCGTATCATGAGGATCGCAGTTATAACGCTAATTTCAAACACGTGGTAGATTTATACATACTAAAGTTATAATAATACACCTAATGACTGACACCATATTTTTGAAAATGGAAAAATTAAGACTGTGAAACACTAACAACAAGTTAATTAAGAAAAGAAAAATGAGAACAAGATGCGAAAATATATTGCCACAAAATGTGAATTATATAAATGAAAATGCGAGTATGGACAAGAAATTAAAACATGTGAAGAGAACTTTAAAAATGTCCAGGAACTTGAAACTAAATACCAAAAGTAAAACAAGGTTTTAAGAAAATGTGGAAAATTAAAATAGAAGAAAGTAAACGAGCCTGGAAAAGTACCTCAAATCTAAAAACTGAATTTAGTAGACAAAAATAAACAGAAAAACGAAGTACAACATAGCATCTACATTAACAAGAATAGCAAGAAAGCAAACAAAAAATGGAAATACCCTAACAATTGGTACTTACACACCGCGAGGGAGTATCGCCAGCAACATGGATGGTTAAGGCCCCCTAAGTCGCTTTCTATACGCTGTTGTCTCCCACGCTATGCATACGGGGTGATCTGGTAAGCACCACGCCTTCCACAATCGCCTATCTTCCCTACTCCACTACTGTGTTTCGGTTCCGAATTATTTTCAGCGACTGGGTAGCCCGCTCGCCCAGCATCTGGCTCGGGTTTGACCTAGAGTTGTGCTTAGCGATACGATATATCGATATCATATCAATTCAGTAAATAAGCAGGAAATATCGATACACAACTTAAGTATCGATACAGGATCGATATGTATCGTTATAATTATTATATTTTGCGTTTCGCATTTTTACAAAATAATTTCTAAGTTTTTTACATACAGTAAGTTATTTTAATATTTATAAGCCGACTTTACCCGATCGACGTCGTACAAGTTTACTCTTGTAATTGTTATTCTTTTAGGAAACTGCTTGCTGATTGGTTGACTTTACACAGCTGCTATCTGGGCTCTATCCCTCTATTATTTTCCTTTAATTTATGACATTAATTTGTTATGCAGTTTCAATATATGTCTTAATATTAATTTGTGCTTTATTTATAAAAAATATCGTATCGGTATCGATAATTACCAAGGAATACAATATCCATACAATAAACAAATATCGGTATCGTATCGAATGTCAAAAATATCGATAAGCACAACTCTAGCTTTGACCCCGATACCGTCCGCGCTGTAGTCGAATGCCTTAACCGCTCTGCCTGGAAAATAAATTAATGGCAGGTTATTTACAAACAAGAAAGCAAAACAAAAAATCCTAACATTACTTTCTCTAGCCCACCTAGTTTTTAAAAACCGGAATAGAAACAAAATAAGAAAGGCAGAAATTCAATACCTACGAAAAATGAAATAGAGGGCGGATTATTGTTTCCCATTCCGAAAACGTTAATTTTACCAATTTCCTTAAGGATGTTTCTAATCACCAAAATAGTAAAAAGAATATCTTCTGAAACTAACTCCAACCAAATTTGAAAAGTTTTTGAATCTAAACCGCCAAGGTTGTATGGTCTTCCTAAAATTCACAAATAGCAGGTCCCTTTCCGTCCCATTATTAATACCATAAATTCCCCCACGTAAAACCTGGCTAAATATCTCACTCGCATTCTTAAAGCATATAGAGGAAAATCTTCTTCACACATTTTAAATTCTTTCCATTTTGTAAACCTTATCGACAATCTCACCCTAATAACCTGCTTGTCAGTTTTGATGTTACGTCTCTCTTCACCAAAGTCCCCATTCCTGGAAAACCTGCAAGTATAGCCATTCTCGTTGAAAAGTGCCTTTCCTCCACCTATTTTCTGTTTAACAACCGATTCCATAAGCAAGTAACAGGCGCTGCTATGGGTTCTCCCCTTTCTCCGGTGGTTGCAAACATCTTTATGGAATCTTTTGAAGCGATAGCCCTCGAATCCTTTGGCTTAAAACCCAAGACCTGGTTCCGTTATGTAGATGACACGTTTATTATCTGGCCCCATAGAAGAGGGAACCTTGCTTCCTTTTTAGAACATCTTAATAATCAGCACCCTGATATCAAGTTCACAATGGAAATAGAATCGAGTGGTTCTCTTCCTTTTCTCGACGTCCTGGTTACCCGTAAATCGAGTGGTCATCTTGCACACTCTGTAACTCTGTTTATCGCAAACCCACACACACGGATAGGTATCTTCACGCCAACTCACATCATCATCCGGCACAAAAACTCTCCGTGATCAATTCCCTCGTTCATCGTGTTATCACAGCGTCCCAACCTGACAGTCTTCATGTCGAATTAGCCCATATCCAAGAAAATCTCGTTAAGACTGGGTATAATAAAAGCGATGTTAGGAACGTCATCCAAAAACAATTACACCCCGCAAACCCTAAAAATCCTCAAAATACCTGTACACCCCAGGCTACTGCTTTCTTACCCTACATTCGGCAAGTTACGGATCGCATAGGTAGGATTCTCAAAAAACATAACATCAAAACCATCTTCAAACCCCCTCCAAAAGTGTCACAGATACTCCCTTCAGTAAAAGATAAGCCTCAACCCATGTCATCAAGAGGCATCTATAGCATCCCTTGTTCTTGTGGTTTAGTGTACATTGGAGAAACTGGTCGCTCAGTACGCACACGTATCTGTGAACACAAACGTTGCTTGAAATCAGGTCTTTTTTCACATTCAGCTGTTGCTGAACATCAACACGACACTGTCCATAAAATATTGTTTGAAAAATCTTCGATCATTGCCAATGCCCCTTATTTTTTCAACAGGAAAATCCCTGAGGCCATTGAAATCATCAAGACCCCTAATAACTCGAATCGTGACACTGGTTATTATATATCCGATATTTGGAAGTCCGCTATCATTACTGGTTCCGCTCTCTCCACCCCTGACCAATCATCGTCACAGTCCGATAGCTTGGCCGGATACAGCCGGTATAAAGTTGCTGCCTTTTCAGTTTTTCTTCAGAAGGGTTTCGCCTCTGGCTTGGTTGACAAGTTGAGGTACCGTTACCCTTCTGCCTCTTGCTAAAAGAGTTTCGCCTCTGGAGTGGTTGACACGTTGAGTTACCATGCCCCTTTAGTGCTCCCTTTCCTCCTGAAGAAGCCGCTTAAAAAAGTGGACGAAACGTTTTGTTAATCCTTAACTACTTCTTGAGCAAGAACAGTCGACCTTCTTGAAGATTCTTCCTTCAGTACCAGTTTGTATAAACCTATTTTCAAGACGTTAAACAATCGTGCCGTAACATTGAACGCCAAACTAAAACTTGAAAATTGATCTGCAAATTGCATGGCACAAAAAATCATAGCGTATGTCCATTCTCCAATAACTCCACGTTCGCCGTTGCGAAAATAGGCTTTCAATACAAATCAGCCATTCTCAGTCAAAATTACCAGGCTTAACTGTAAATAAGTATTTTTACAATTTTAAGTTTAATAAATCACTATATCTTAAAAACCTGCCTTGTTGCAATAATGTAATGTAATGTGGCCTTTTTCATGCATCTCGTAGACGGGCAAATGTCTCCCCCTTTATCTTCCACCAAGCTCGGTCCTGTGCCTTTTCCATCCATTATCCTCCTGCATTCTCTCCAATTTCATCGGCCCACCTTGATTTTGGTCTTCTTTTTCTTTTTTTAATTAACACTGACGCCCATTTAGTTACAGGTTTAGACCATCTGTCATTCAACCTGGCTATGTGGCCAGCCCACATCCACTTAAGCCATTTACAAGATTTTACCACATCACGCGTTTTTATGCGGTTTCGAATTTCTCTTACTTTTACTCGGGCTAGCCACTGTTCTTAGCATTTTTTTGAGTCACCGATACTTTATTCGATGTGTTTTTTGTTGTTACCCATGTCTGGGCGCCATAAGTTAGGACTGGGACTTGTTGCAGTAAACGACTGATTTTTTTGTCATTTATAATCACTAATGGAATGTATAAAAATAAATAAACACGAAGTCTGTTTCCACAAATTAAATGGAATGTATAAAAATAAATAAACATCTGGAATGTATAAAAATAAATAAACACGACTTCGTGTTTATTTATTTTTATACATTCCATTATTTATCACCATTCCCATTTCGAGTAGTATGGACATCAATCAATTTATTTATAATCACTCTGTATAACAGCTTTATTACATTAATCGTTGTTCAAAAATTGAATCGGAACAAAATTTATAAGGCAAATAATGCATTAGCAAACCAAAAAAGGACAACTTTTGGTCACTTTGATCATTTTTTTAAGATAAGAAGACTTTGTTGCTATCAACACTTAGGGAGGGTTTCACAAGCATGAGTTATCGGCGTTATCAAATTAATCATTCGTCAAAATGGACAAAATCGAATCAAAATACAAACTTCGATGGTTCTGTTCAACTCACCTCAAAGTAAATGTTATGTACCTAGTAACAACTAAATATTTTGTTTAGTTATCACACTGTGTTTCGTTATTTTTAAACAAACAAGTCTTTCCAATCCCAATTTTAAATTTTTAACTTGAAAATTAGAAAGTTTCCGTTTGAACAAGTATAATTGCGTTTTTATGCGACCCGCAGCCGGAAGATTTCAAACAGGCAAGAAAATTTTATTTCCCAGCAACGAGCAACAGAAGGAAACGAAAGAGAAGCTGCACATAACGCAGTTCAGCCATAAGTAATTAATTTTCCTATGGACGTTAACAGGATTTCTTTGTTCCGTGATTTCGCGGCTAATTACATTTTGCAAATAGAAGTTTTTCTGATGCTCGTTAAAAGCGCCGATTCTTACTCGTATTCTGGTTGCCGGAAACGCATCCATTTCTGTGCTCACCAACAGCTGTCCCTGCGGTATATTAGTGTAAAGGAGGGCATGACATGTAATTATACATCACTTCATTATATTCTTGCTAATTACTTTCAAATGGCTTTGCCTGAACTTTCTTAATGTGGAGACTCGAATTTTCGCCCCGGCCAAATTCAACTTATACGACTGTTATTACTCCAGAGACGTTTCTCCGCCATATACCGAGCACATTTTGCACTATACTCGTATATATTTCGTATTGCGACTGAGATTTTCTTATTTGTGCAAAAATTTTCAAATATAAACAAAAAGCTTATTATTTTTAAAGCAAGTCAGTGTTCACTACTAACACATCTGGTATACTTATTCGGTATATTCTTTAATATTTTCAAAGTCGTTTTAGGATGTTATTACTAATTTTTCATAACATTTTCATGACACAATTTAAAAACCGCATAATATCAAGTACATTTTCTTACGAGTGTAGATTATTTCTGAGGTTCATACGAACAGGTTTTTGATCTCATTGCATAAATAAGCTACCATTATAATTTACTGAATCAGCTGATTCAACAGACTTTAATTAAATTTCAAACATCGAAATTTAATGCGATAAATTTCCAACAATTTTGCTGACCACTGCCAGCTGATCTATTAATTTAATTTTCATTATTCAATTATTCTGTTAACCTTTACAAACCACTAGCCCGTTTTATTATTACCTATTGACTCTCAACTGGTTGCGGTGTAGTGCTTTTATTATTGCAGAGCCTTTAACGCCGCCAAAGAACAAATTTAAAACTCCTGCGAGAAAGCATAGTTAGCAAATATTTTCAAAGGCTTTGATTGGCATCCGGATAAATTAGTTTCTGCGATACAACCATGCGGGAACAATCCAAAGGTCGCGCTTCGTTCAGACCTCTTGCGCAAAGTTTAATTGAAAAACGGAAATGACTTCTTTCAGGCGACGCTAACAAAATATTTGATCTGCTGCGAGTTCTGTCCATCCACACTCGCAAAGAAAACTTGAGCTGTCTATATTGGGAACTCTACAAATTAATTTGCCGGTTTATATTTTCATTCTGAAAAGTAAGGCATATGGATGTATTCCCACTTGAAGTAATTTCTTTAAAGCTGAATGAATTCCCGTTGGATGATTTCTAATTTCTACTGATGGTGTTCTATAAAAATGATTTCTTTGCTGTAATACAAATTAAAAATACTTGTGTCCAAATATATCCAGAATAATATACGTATAATGGGTCAGTAAATTGTTTTGAAAGAGTTTTTCTCACTCTATTTATCATAAAAGCTCGAAATTTAATCTAATAATGCTGTTTAAATATTGCTATTAATATTTCATGAAAGTCATAAAGCACCGATGTGTTGTTGCACAAGAAAAATCTGGTATCCAAGGTTGTAAATTTCAGTATAAAGTGAAAAACAGTAGAACATATTGCTTGTTCTTGTTTGGTTTTTGATAGATCTCCTAGGGCAGTAATATCCAGCATGGTTAATGCAAGCACTATCCTTTCTGAAGTTTCATTCAAGTTTATCCGTAGGCTTCTGTAACTGAGTATTGAACATGAATCAGTGTCATGTAAATGTTGCAATTTAAAAAAAGATAAATTACGACAGTAGTGGCTCATAACATATTTATAAACATCTTCTATTTACATTACACGTTATTCGGTCAAGCCCTTACAAATACACCAAGAAATATAATACCGTACACGATTTTATTATAATGTAAGGCCGAATCTAATTAGATTTGCATGTTAGTCAAGCCTAATCTAGCAAATTTAATTTGTTATGTAAATTATTACAACTTTAAAGGTATATTTTTTTTTTGGTTAATTTAGTGCAACACTAATTTCGAAATTCATGCAATGGTGACTTGCCAGATCATTAACAGACGCGACTAAAATATGATCATCATCAATTCACATAGAGCAGATCGCTGTGGATTAATCCTGGATTACGTCAGGCCCATGCCATACCAATAAGGTGTGAAGGGATTTTTTATGATAGGTGGAGATTGTATAACGTTAACATGCTTGTGGTGCCAGCGGCTCGACACCGCTTCCACAGTGCAAGGTAGTTACATAGTCAATGGGAGTTGGATATATGACTGAGATAGTTAAACGTGTTTTATCATTACTAATAGTATTCCTAGTATTACTGCTAATTTCCTAGGTCTATGATATGAAACGCCTTAGCACGGACATGCTTGCCCTGTTACATGTTACTTTATGCTAGCTTAGTCTAATCATTATTATTATGATTCTTAATATTCTTATTTTCACTACACTTCACAGGTATACGTGTTCATACTGTCAGTGAGCAGGTATTTTCGGAGATATCTTGATGAGCTGTAACCGCTACGCCTTTCCTAACTAGAACCGACGCCTTTTCTTGTTTGTTCATTTCTCCCTCCGCGAAGGTGCCATCTGTAGTTCATGGTGTCTGCCTTCCCGGTCGTCATGTATGTTTCTTGCAAGCAGGCTATGGTAATTTTCTTTTGGTTTAATAATCCGTCTATTTCTTTGTGTTTTTATGGTTTTCGCCCTCCTCTTACATTCCACGAGGCTATCGTGTGTTGATATTGGCCCATTTATTTGTCTATAAGATAGTTGTGCTTGTAGCAGCAAGTCGTATCTCCCCGGTTGTACTCTTGTTAACTGCTTTTCTATATATGCGTTCCAGTTCCTGCTTTGCAAGTCTCTTCTTTGATTATTATTTTCTTCTACCGTTTCTTCGCTATCGTAACGGTTTCTCACGCCGTTTGTTGAAGTCCTAACTATAAGCTATTCTTATTGTTGTCGCGTGCTCTCCCGTGCTCTTCGGTGTGTGCCCCGCTTTGTAACATGCATCGTAGTAAATTTGTATTTTTGTTTGTAAGACTTCTGTCGCTGCAATGATGGATTCGTAACCCCCCCCCCCGAATCTTTCCGTTCCCAAATCTTCTATATAGGCGTCGATTTGCATGGCGGGACCGAAGCTGTGATCCACAGATGATCCTATTTGGTAGCTTTGATATTTTCCTCACATAATTTACGATCTTCCTTCTTAAGTCCAGGGCTCCTTTATTGAGTTTTTCTTTCTTTCTTCTGCCTTCTATTAATTGATAGATTATTGCAGTAAATAGGCAGTTTCCTTACTAGAATTTTATGATGGGAGGTGTACATAATTTCGCGTTCCATTCTGTTGCTTATGATTTCTTGCTGTCTTCTTGCTCCTAGTATAGTTTACGTTGATTTTTTTTTGTATTTATGCTTACTTACTAACCATGAGCCCTAGTTTTATTTATTTATGTATAGGTATGTACAAATCGCATGCGCTTATTGCCTATTACAGAATTTTTGTAATGCTAAGTGCTATTGTTATTTGGTCTCGATTTCCTATTTTTGTATTACCTTACAACTAAGTTATAAGTATTGAAATACACGCTTTTCTTCCGAATTTTCTAAAGAAAACTCTTAAAAACATTGAAGCAGCCGGAGAGCGTTAGTAAAACAGTGTGTTCTCGAGAAACATCTGCTTTGGACTCCATTAACAGACACGACTAAAATATAAACAAAATACAGCACCGATTATTAACAATATCATAATCACCTATGTTTTTTGAAAAAACGTTTTTTTTTTGTTGTTTTGTACTTAAGAATACTGTGCCTTTTATTTCTTTTTGAATGTTGCCAGCAGCCAACAGTGGCGGCTGGTATATAAGAACTGCAGCTCTGACCTGAATTTTACAAGTTATTAGCAGTAATCAAATATGAAAAGTAATTTCCGAAATTGCCTTTTATTTACATAAACGAAATTAAATTTCGTTTACGTATTAATTAGAACAGCATTACATTGTATTTTCAACTTAGACTTTAATTAAATCGCTTCCGAAAAGACCGCGAAAGTCATAATACATTAAGGTGGCAAATCTTTCATTTATTTTGTAGGACTCTCCATAGATGTCACCTTGGTCGTTTATGCTCCATTGAAAAAGGGGGCGAAAATGTAGAAATTCAGCGAGTTTTTGCCGCTCAAAGAGAACCGAATTCAGTATGAACTTCACTGGTAATAACCGGTTTTGTTCGCACGTGGCAACTGAAAATAGTTTTGATACTATCATTTTCGTCAAATGAATTTCTTTTAAACTTCGGTACAGTCTCGCCATCTGTAATACATTTGTCGAACTGTTTTTAACATTGGGTATATGGACATTATCAAATAACGACTAATTTCAGTTAATGAATATCGGCCCAAGAATTTTTTACAGTACATTTACTCTACAGCACTTTTGGAATAACATACTGTAATTACAGGCTGTCTTCTTCATTATCTTTATAGAAATAAATAAAAAACGGCGTCGCTGTGCAGCACTGTTTTGTTAATTTTTTTCTTGATTAACAATAAGTATTTTGGACATAAAATCATAATATGTTACAGCTAAATGTTCAAAAATTGATATTATCAAGGTTTCGTGACTGAACAATAACTACTCTTTCGTCAAAAACGTTGTTTGTTCTTATGGCCAAATAACATGTAGATTTGCCACCTTAGCTTTCGGGTGAAATACACCGAACAACGTGCGCAAATCGGATAGATTATGGTTTAACGCATTCAGAATATACAGATTTAATTTTGCACCGGGATCGGCCCAAACTGATGCTCATAGCTCCCAATACGCTAGCGGTTAAATCGTACAGATTTGATCGCAAGGATTTCATCCACGGTGTAGGCTCGCCAATTATTAAAACTATGATTACTCACTAACGATGCGTACTGATTCACATACTAATTCTTCCAACTTACTATGTGAATTAAAAGCCGTATGTTAGAGGTAGAAAACTCGTCATCTTGGAACCGTTTTGGTTCGGCTCGTGGTCTTTTTAGATTTTTAAAACTTTTGGTACGATCCGTGTTGTTTTTGGACTTTTGCTTAACGAAAATGTATAATTCATGATTAGCCTCGGAAAATTTTTTTTTTGCTAAATTTGACTAGCTGTAGGTATGCCTTATTTCTTAAATTTTTGTTCGTGTATTCTTTACTCTACTTGGTTACAGGAATAGCTTCAATAAATATATTGAGATGATATTTAATTTGGATGCGTATAATTAAAGGTTATGTTATTTTTTTAGTTAATTAACGAAAGTATTATTTTGCAAAGATTGGTAATGCAGATTATTTTTTAAAAAACAATTGATGACGTCATAACTTTTAAAACAACTGAAAGTTAAATGTGAAAATAACTTTTTCGGATGCGCTGTAATTTTAATCGATATACGCGTTTTAAATTTCGTCTCTATCACAAAGATTAACGGACTTACCGAATTTATTCCTTACTTAATTTCCACCCTATATATAACTACATAATTAGCATAACACAATAAATGCGAAAAAGTTGATCTCTCACGCTTCCACATAGCAATATACCAAAACTTCTTCTACATCTGAACTCTGGCGAGAAATAGCACGTAATATAAGGTGGATAGACGAAGTGTCCAAATGACCTGCTTAAACCCTTATAGACGTACTATTAAACTTAAAATATCTTTACAAGTCTCTCCCCGCTACGGGATCAATCGATTTACATTCAACAAAACGCTCTCAACGCTGTATAATGTAATAACGGAAATATATTTTTAGTACTCGTAATATGATTATGATTATTATTTTCTTTAGTTGATTTTGGTGAGACAATGCATTTTCACCATGACTGCTCCAACCGCGTTGTGATTACGGAATTCTTTTCGGTTTGATTGAATTGATTTATTTATTCCTTTTTAAGGAGTTGAAATGCCGAGGATTCATTACTGCAGCCACTCAAAAGTCCCATTAAACCAACTACCATCAGACGCCTGCCTCGGTGATGTAGGGAAGTGCAAGATTGTCTAGTAAACCAAAGTTTTTGAGGTCGATCGCGGCAGAGTTAAGATGTGACAAAAATCTTTCGAATACAAGAAAAAACGCAGCTAACATACCGATACGATGTTTAGCACGATAAGTATCCCTACCACGGGTGAAAATCCTAAGAAATTATTATCGGGTGGTACTAAATGACCATACTAGCCGACTCACCTTGGGTTTTCTGGCACCAGCAACCCTAGATATCGCTCAATGACTAAACAGACACACACAACTTTTATCACGGTTGGGCCTAGTATGAGCAATATCAGCAGCATCCCTCTGGCAAATATCCTCAGGTTCATTCAAAGGTTAGAATGGCTTGAGTGATGTGCCTAAGGTAAGGATGTCGCAACCGAGGCAGCACGTATGGCCCATCTGACGCCTAAGTGCACGTGACATAGTCACCCTCCACCCAAAATCTAAAAAAATCCACGTTTGGGTTACAAAAATAGGTTTGGGTACAATACAAAAAAAAAAAAAAAAAAACTAATGTTAACCTAAAATAACTATACAGGGTGTGAACGAAAACAAGGCCCCTCTTTTTTAATTATTTTTTGAGATCGAAAAAATAAATTCACTTGGCTAAATATAGAGGGAAACTCTGAGTAAAACTTTCGAATTTTAAATAGAATATACTATATATTTTTACATTTTCGGAATCCGGCGGAAATTCGGAATCTGAATTTTTAACATTTTATTTTTCCTCAAGGGTGCCACTACCCACAAAATATGTCTTATTACATCCCTGTAATTAAATAAAAATTAAGTCATCGTTATGGTGTCAATACAGTATCAAATTCTGGCAAAGTTTTTGGAACCAGTTCTCGGATCGTACTAAGTGAATTTTTTCAAATGAAAGAATAGTGACTCATCGAGTTATTCGAATAGTTACACTATGTTTTTACCAAACGAATAATTCGAAAATTCTGAAAATTCATTTTGCACTTTTTGTAAATTAAACCTGAGAAAGAAAATTTAATATAATGTACTTTATCAAACAACTGAAGGGAATTTATTCATTCATCTTAAAAGGTATTGACAACGAAACAACGAAAAATGAAATAAGCAAAAGCGGTTCAATGAAATGAAGGCTTTAAACTTTTTGCTAAAGCCTTCTAATTAAATAAAAATACTTGAATTTGAGTTTGACCTTATCGGTTACACTTACAAGCTTAATACACAAAAAGTATTGAACGGATTTTCAAGGTCTTAGTACCGTTGAATTTGTAAAAACATAGTTTGTTCTGATAATGCAGTGAGCCACTATTGTTCCATTAAATAAAACCACTTACAGCTAACAAACTGATTTCAAAAACTTCAAACGCCAGTACTTCATACAGTAGGCAAGCTACAACGATGATTTAATTTTTATTTAATTACGAGAGTTAAGAAGAAACATTTTTCGTAAGTTACGGAACTCTTGATTAAAAAATACTATACGAAACTTTCTTAAACTTTTCCAAGAGTCACATGCTCTCCTGATCACCAGCGGCCTTTGGAAGGGTCATGGGAGGTTGAAGGGCCACGTTCAGATTCTGTCTCGTTTGATAGAGTCTGACCCACTGCCTAGTGCTCGCAGCAACGTAGTGTCTCCCTGCTATTCCTTCGCCAGAAATTACGAGATAACTATCCCTGCAACGGACGAATGCTCATCACTGCTCAGGGACCGCATCATTTTCTGATCTACTAGTGGTTCACAGATAGATCGAAAACAGATGCAGGCTCCGCTACTGGCATTTACGGCGACCAACCTAAAATGAGATTGTCTCTCGCACTAGGCAAGTTTCCCACCGTTTTCCAGACTGAGGTATTTGCAGTCTTAGTCTGTGCCCACGAGAACCTCGCCAGAAGCTAGCAGAACAAGCCTATCTAGTTATATGTATATGCTCAGACAGTCAAACAGCACTCAAAGCTTTGAGCTCTGTAAAAGCCAAATCAAAACTGGTCAAGGAATGTCTAGGGGCCCTGAAAAGGCTTGACCTCAACCTAGAATGAGATTGTCCCTCGCACTAGGTAAGTTTCCTACCGTTTTCCAGAGTGAGGTATTTGCAATCTTAGTCTGTGCCCAGGAGAACATCACCAGAGGATAGCAGAACAAGCATATCTATATGTATGTATATGGTCAGACAGGCAAGCAGCACTCAAAGCTTTGAGCTCTGTAAGAGCCAAATCTAAACTGGCCAAGGAATGTCTCAACTAATCTGGGGCCCTGGTCACAGTAACATTCCAGGCAACGAGGAGGCCCACCGCCTGGCCAAGAAAGGCTCCTTAGAACCCTTTTTAGGCACTAAACCGGCTCCCGGTCTACATAAAGCAAGAGCATTCAGCAAGCAATTAGAGACTGGACTCACTCCCAGTTCATGTGCTACTCATCTACAGACCTTCAAAAACTAGATACGAACAGCTTCTTCAGTTCAGTAGGAAGCACCTCAGGATAGTCACAGGCCTCCTTACGGGCCATGGCCTCTTTAAACGGCATCTGCATCTGATGGACCTTTCTGAGGACCCAAGTTGCAGATTCTGAAACGGGGCAGATGAACTCCATTCATCTCCTTTCGCGATGCCCCAGATTATTTCTATTTGGTGCCGGTTTTCTAGAGCCCAATGATACACGAAGCGCTTCTATGGACAAGATATTGGCCTTTGAGCTAAGTGCCGATTTGTATGGACGCATCCCTTAATTTGTGGCGGATGTACAATAGGCTTAGGGCATGAGTGCTGCTACTTCGCACCGCCGAAAGAAGAAGAAGAAGAAGAAGAAAAGTTTTTCAGAAAATTGGGAATGTTCGGTATTCAAATTTATAATTTCCTCTGAATTCCAAAGAGGTTGTTCTATTTAAAGACCGAAAATTGAGATCATTTCTGGTGAAACCAGGAGTCTTATTAAACTGCTTTGTAGTGCATAAAAACACATTTTGCCTCTACATTCCGCTTTATAAGTTATAATTTTCAACTCCAAAAAACAATAAGAAAAAAAGAAGCGTGTTTTACACCCTATATACCTTGCGTTCTTGTGGTTAATATAGTTTATATAGAAATGCGGACTATGAGCTTAATGATTTAATTTGCAAACACTTAGCACATGTACATAACAATGTTTACTAAATAACAATATTTTACCCTTTGGGTAAAAGCAAATTTTAAATTTTAAAACTAGGTAGTTTCTTTTAAGCCTTTTATATTTCTGAAACTTGTATGACAATTTATGGCACAGTAGTCTGCATTGGTTCTCGTAAAAATGATTCTCTTTTTTGCATTTTACTGGAAAATATGATTGCACAATCGCGTGTTCAACGCAAACACGATGTGTACGCCAATAATTGTATAGGGAGGTAAATCTAATAGGTTTAATTTGCAATAAATCTAGATAACCAGTGATCTACATTTATTAAAGTAAACCGACACAATTGACCTACCGGTGAATACTATTCAAAATTACAGCAGCGCCCATAAAACGTTTTATGTTATTAAATTGTTTTATAAAACACGGGACATTAAAAACCAAGAAAATCTGCGAAATCTGCATATGATGCCTGCAAAGCAGTTGGAAGCAACTATTTATGACGGCTATTAAGCGAGAGCTAATAATTTACACGGAAATTAGATGCAATTTACAATAAATTCTTACTAGGCTATTATGTTTGTTTCAGCGATAAAAATTCGCTGAATAAGAAAGCAACACGATCTTCCTACACTGTTAAAATGGTTATAATAATCCTCGAGCGAAACTTGCGAGTTCCTTGGATGTTTAAATTAAAATTCACGTAAGCAGCGTTTTTTACTTTAGTGAATTTGTAACTGGAGACCAGTTTGCCTTAAAAAGATAAATATAGAATTTAATTTGAAATATTAATACGAATACTTCTTATTTCACTGAATGTGATATTCACTTAAGAGGATTATGAGAACTTTTTGAAAAGAAGACACTTGAACAGAATATAAGTGTGATACACCAAGTTGGCAACTTGCCATCTTCAAATCTCAGTGGACTAATTGTAGTTTACTGAAATTCCGTGGGTCTCACAAAAATTCTCTAAAAATCCTATTAAGTTTTTAATCGTGTTTCATCTCGCGTACCTACCCAGAATTTTAAATTATCCAAAGGGATAAGTTAAATATTTTTTCATGCGAATATTTTTATTTAAAGTTTAAATGGAAACGCAGTTCATTCTCAAAGCTTTAGTTTAATTTGAAGTGTTCGCCACTAGTCATTTATATTTGGTAAAATATTACTCAAATTATAACTTGTTGCACTTTAAAAATTAATATTTAAAATCGGATTACATGTTTACTACTAAATGTCAATAATATTTATCAATTAATAAATTTGCACCAGTCAAGGTGGTGTAGTGGTTTGGATAGTTGCTTCGTAAATCAATTTTCCACCTAGATCCCCCGAATAAAGCAAGTAAACAATGGATTAGAATTAGTTTTCTAAACCCTGTCATTATACCAAAGAGCCAATTAATAGTAAGGCAAGTAGATTCTTAATAAGTAAAAATACAGTAACAATTAGTTTATTTTTTTTTGTCATGTAATACTGTAATAGGTAATAGTGCCAAGTAATTTTACCATCACTGACATTTGTTTGTAAATTCTGACAAAATACTTAACCTATTAATTTTACATAAAATTGAGCAATCTTTGATGTTGTTTTTATTATAAGGGAATATTCTACTTGGGTTGCAAATTTTATATCAGAACTTGGTAAATATAGTACAGTGAAAGCCAAAATGATTTGTTAACACAATAATTACTTTAAATACATTGTTACAATTTTCCTGCTCTTAGATCAAATTGTATCGTTTTCCACGTATTAATCGCCATTTTTGGTTGGTTGATAAGCTCTATGTTTTTTGTAAAAGAGGTTTCCTCTCATGTTACTGTGGTTGTTACCCTACATTTAAACTTTGCTTATTTTTGCGAATATTCATCCTGCTTATGTCATTTTTAAGTAGTTTTAGGGATTGATTGTTCCTGAATCAATTGCCTTACCTTAAGGTAGTGAGATAGTGAGAAGATTTATTTATAGTCACGTCTTCTTAATTATATTGCATGTTGACATTCTTTCGGGAACCTTGCCTGATTTTTAAGTCGTGTCTGTAACCTCAACTATTTTGGTATTTTCTTAGAAATTTTCTGTTTTATCACAAGATAATCTCACGATCCTTTCCCTGGTTATCCAGTATCCTTCTTATTCCTTCTTCTGTGTTGTCCTTCCCATTTTACTTGACAAATTCATTTAGCTTTTCGCTTTTCGTACCTTGTAAAAATTTTCTTTCGTTCGTGGTTCTGACAGCATTTGCTATGCTTTATTTCCATTGTGCCGGCGCATAAATCTCCATCTTTAAGCGATGCCTGGTCATTTAGTCCATTTGCTTGTCTTAATTTTCGTTCAAAAGTAAATTCTTTAGGTTTTACCGACTCTATTCTTTTGTGTGCTGTTAATTTTCCATGTCTTAATTATATTTTTATATTGTTGTGAATCCTTTCCTTTCTACGCACTCTGTATATGAATTTAGTAAGGTCGTAGTTCTGAGGATGAGTGTGCGCATTAGTTTCGGTGGGGCGAGTTCATTGTGTCTTACGTTGAGCGAGTCTTTTTTGGCCGTTGAAAATTCTTCCAATAGGACCTACGGGCTCCGTCAAAAATTATTTTAACCTTCGATTCATTTACTTTAAATGTTCGATTGATTGATTTTAAATCTTCCGTTGATTGGATGGAACTTCGCTTCGATGTATTTCTAGTTTATTCTGATATTTAAATTTTGCACTCTCTTTGGCATTGTGGTAAGTTAAACTTTTCTTTAATCTCCATTTTCTTATTGAATTGGAATTTACAGCGCCTTGCTTGGGTTATATTATATCCGTTTTCCCGTGTGGATATATTTCATATTTTAATGGTTCCTGGTTGGAGTTCTTAATTTTGATTTAATTGCAAATTTACGAAACACGTGGGAGGACGCCATTACTTTTTGTCGCCATTCACCATGTGGTGCTGTCAATCTGGATAGGATTTCAACAAATTCTTCGCTTTCTATGTTAGATCAACACCTGCTTTTGTCAACGAATTTTAAGGAGATAAGTGCTTAATTTATTATTCTTGTAATTTTGTAATTTTTGCTATTGATAATTTTTAGTATTATTCACATGTGTTTGCCACATGTTATTTTCCTGTTTAGTAAGTAATTATTAACTTTTGTATGTAAAATTTTGTATAGTATGATTCATTCATGAATTAGGTTTTGCTTTTATTCTTTTAAATGATTTTCCTATAAATTGTCATTTTCCTAATTTATGGATGAATTGCTATAATTTTTTGATATTTAAAATTTTCGCTTGTCTTTCCATCTAGATATTTCTAGATGTATTTATTTTGATCTTTCGTATTAAATTTATATCTTTTATATGTATATTTAAATTTGTGTGTATCTTATCATATCAAGTCTTTAACAATTGCTCTGGTCAATATGTAATATTTTTGATAATTATTTTGAACCTTGGCCTTGCGCCGTTAATTGAGTTCCGAGAAAAATAAATTGTTACTATTATTATGGCTTTTTATTATCGTTGGAATAGCTTCAATTTCTTGCTAGGTATTTCTTTTGAGCTCCTCTATATTTCTGGGTGTTCTCTTGAAGACTTTGCCCTTTAGATATCCAAAAGCTTTGCGACGCTTAGAAGAGTGTGTGGAGAAGGGAGGAGGACATTTAACGGATACAATATTCAAGAAGTAAAACTACCATTCTTACTGTGTAGGATTACATTAGAGTTATTTATGTATTTAAAGTAATTATTGTGTTATTGTTTATTAAAAATGAACAAATCATTTTGGCTTTCACTGTATAATGTAACGTTTTTAAAATTTATTTAAACTTCGGCCCGTGGTGTGAATTACTTATTAAGCCAATTAAAGAAACGCAACAAGTAACAAGAACAACAACTTAATCACTAATAAATTTAATTAAAAAAAACACAAAACTAACAATAACCCGAAATATTAAGATAATTTATTTACACCTTCTATTTATTTTAACACACTTATATTATTCGCGCACATTTATATCAACCCTTAACGACCCAATAGTGTCTAACGGACACAATACAAAAGTATTTACTTTATCGCGAAATTATTTTATCTATTCTATCCTCGTTGTTTTATCATTCAATTTATTTATGAAAACAAAATTGTTTTTCTGATTTTAACAATTTTCCGAAAAAATATCGTAACAACACAGATGTGTCCGTTGGACGCGATCGGAAATAATACAAGTTTCTAGGTTTGGGCCTGTTGAAACTTGCAAGTGATGTACTTTGTATATAAACCGCTGCAGTTTTTGATCACTGTATCAATACTTGATAGGTTTGCAGACGTGTAGATAAAATTATTAATATTACCGTAGTGTGCTGTGATACGTACATACATATTATTCCTCAATAAAAATTGAAAGTTAAAAAGCAGAAGCATAATTTTTTTTTACTTTACAATTCCATTTTGTCTTAGATTTTGAGAAATGGCTCGACGTAAGTTTCTGTCTGATGAAAACCTCCGACGTGCTTTAGAAGACAGTGATGCTGAAAACGATGTATTTAGATTTAGAGAAACTAACAGTGCAGGATTTTGTTGTAGATAGTGCTTCTGATAGTAAAGATGACTTGACAGAAACAGCATCTGAGGCCGATGATGAGCATGCAGTGATAACGAGGATACAATTCAGGATGAAGAAATAGAAAGTCCGGTTGTTGAATATGTGGTTAAAGATGAAATTAAATGGAAATCAGAACCGGAAAACGCAAGTAAAACTTCACGGCATGTATAATCCGAGGTGGAATTCATAACGTAGTTCTTCTTCCAGGGCCAATAATTCATGGCGCTGTCGATAGTTTAAATTTATTTTTAATAAAAGCGTACTAGAAGCTGAAAGAGTATTGCAAAATAAATGTAAATAGAAACCAGTGAATACAATTAAGTTACAAGTATTTTTAGGTTTACCGCTAACTGCTGGTGTTAATAAACAGGCAAATGTAGATTTTAGAGTGTGCCGGAATCAAGTATTTGGTAATCCAATATTTAGTACTACTATGGAAAAAAATAGATTTGCGGCTGTCTAACGTTTTTGAAGATAGAACTATCAGGTCACACGGGAAGTCGAAAGATAAACTGGCACCTATCAGGGAGTTGTGGGAGGATATAAATCTCAAGCTACGAAAGTTTTATTTACCAGGAGAAAATCTTACCGTCGACAAACCAAAGTAATTATGTAATTTCTTTTCGTGGACGAGTATCTTTCAAGCAGTAAAGCAGTACTTACCCAGTAAACCCGACAAGTATGGTATGAAGATGTAGTGGATTTGCGATAGTAAGACCAGTTATCCTCTGTTTGGAATACTATATCTTGGAAAAGATGGACAAAACAGAGCAGAGAATTTAGCTCATACGGTAGTAAGTAAATTGTGCAAACTATACTACCGAAAAAGTAGAAATATAACGTTTGACAACTACTTCACGAGTCTTGAACTTGCAAAGTTGTTATATCAGAATGGACTGACAAAATAGTCGGTACTCTGAAGAAGAATAGGAGTTGCATACCTCAAAATTTTCAGCCAAATACAGCACGCAACATTGAAACTAATATTTTTGAATTTTGTAACAACATAAAATTAGTTTCGTATGCGTCAAAAAACATAAACATGCTTATTAAACTGTTAACTTATTATTTTTCTTTTTAACAGATTCTCCTTGTTTATTTGGGCAAAAAGTTGTCATTCTTAACCTTACCAAAGTATTTTCTTATGATATAACGAGTCTGAAATAAGGTTAATTAGAAATATTTGCTTTATTACATTATTTGTTTATACAGGGTGTCCACAAACTCACTTCACAAAAGAAAACTGCAAGTTCTAGAGCTCATTTTATGTCGATTTGACGTAAATCACCTTATCCAAAAATGCTTGCTAAGGGAGCTAGAGCTCTTTAAAGATGGCGCCCTTACATCGGTTTACTTAAAACTTATTTGACAACTAACAAAACCTGTTTGAAATACCAGTCATTTGACATTCATACAATTGTTATTATGTTTATTTTTCATAGCCATTTTTCATAATTTAGAAATGAATTTGTTAGTCAATGGAAACGTATGCATTGACACATGAATCAAATCGATTTTTTTCGAAAACGCTGCGCCATAGCGACTTCAGATAAGAGCATCATTTTTTTTATAAAAAATCGAAATTTGTAAAATGTTATGTCAAAATGGCGAAATTTTCAAAGACAAAAAGTTATGAATAAAAATGTCCAATACCCCTCCCAAACGAGCCGCTTATGACTACAATTAAAAAATCGTATTTATGCCATACGATTGAGCATATTCCACGAAATAAATGTACAGAATGTAATCACTTAAAAGGAAACCGTTTTGAAGATATTTGAATTAAACCGATGTAAGGGCGCCATCTTCAAAGAGCTCTAGCTCCCTTAGCAAGCATTTTTGGATAAGGTGATTTACGTCAAATCGACATAAAATGAGCTCTAGAACTTGCAGTTTTCTTTTGTGAAGTGAGTTTGTGGACACCCTGTATATTACATTCTTAAACTTCTTGTCTATGGGACAAAACCCGGTACCCCGTTATTTCCGTTGGTCACTTGCAATACAGAATGATCTTAAGTTTCCGGACCAAATGATCCTTTTCTATTTCGATATTACAATGACATTATTCTAGTACGCTTTTGCTGCTGGAATGAGCATCATCCTTTTTTTGGTGACATCTTATCTTCTGAAATTTGTACGCATTAAATAATACACAAAATACGTAGCCAACCATTGCTGCTCTCTATGCTAGACAATGAAAAGATCAAACTTCCGTCAACTGAGAAACACAAATCGCTGTAACCAACTTAACAAAATATTAGAAACTGTCAACTATTTTGATTAGAAAAATATAAATAAATAACGTATATGCAAACCAAAATAGAGAAAATTGTATAAAACATTCGTTAAAGAAAGCAATTCAAACCATAACAGTATCTCAGATGATAATAGAATACTTTCAAAACTTTCATTGTGTCTTCGGATGTGAAACAGTGTAAATTCTGATATGAATAGGTGATTCACGCTTTATATGAAGCGGTAGATTTTTTATGAAAAATGATACTATGATACACGAACATGTCAGACTACCATGCTGGAATACCATGGCAACCTCTCAGTCTTGAACTTCAGATGTCATTGATAGTAACTGCTGCACAGAAAACTTAGAATGCAAACTACCACTGCTGTTTATGACCTTTTTTGGTCTCTTCAAGCATTTATAGAAATACAATTACATCTTTTAGACCTAAACACCTGTTTATCGTAGAATTATAGACAGAGATGCCACCAAGTCATATACTTCTGTTTTGCTTCCAACGAAGAATTTCAAGAAGTCGATGTAAATATCATTATTCTTACGTTTACTGTGTGCTTCGACCATCTGCCTTTCCTCAGTTCTACGGAAAATGGAGATGCCTTAATAAAAACAGAAGTGGGGTAAAAAAATCAGTTTAAAATACTTCAGAGAGAATTATGATTATGATACACCGTTCGTTGTGGTAGATTTAATCTTCCAAAACAGCATTAAAAATTCTACGTATCTCGTTACATTGGAATATGAATATTATTCAGTGTACGAATGATCTTGAAATCATCCAACCCAGATAGGCTGCTTTTATGATAGTTCACTTGGTTACATAAATTCCGGTCGGCAGTTTTTTTAGCAGCTTAATTATTGGTCTCACTTCAATCCTTTTTGTTGGTAAATGTTTTCCCATATTGAATTAATTCAGCATGCTCTGATGCTCTCATATATCATTTTTATGAAGATCTTATACAGTGTGTTTAAACAAGTAATATTTAGAACTGTAATTTAAAATATTTTTTGACAAAACTGCACTTGTCTGTCACCAGTGTCACCCCATATTCTCCAAGAACTTTTTCTTTTATCTATCTCCTTAATTTGATCATATAAAGAAAAATATTCTTCACTGTCCGTTGTACTCCTTTATTAACTATAGCATCTACACCATTTCTATTTTGAGCATTGTCGACTTCTAAACAATAGATAAAATTATCATTTGTACTTATTGCATTTTCTAGACTTTAATTACTTCATCTCACTTACACGATTAATATTTACTTGATTATACAGCGCCATTATAAATGATTGTAGTCCAAGTAGGCGGTGCCCGTGGTAATGAAATTTTGCCGCTTTATACAAACATAATTATAGTGCAGGGATTTTTGTAGTGATTTTATTTTCCAAGTGAATTGTCAGTCGTATGTCATTTGCTGTATTTACTGTGTTTTTGAATAACTGTATTTTATGTTAGTTTGTCTGTTGATTTCGCCCTTCCCTAGAAGTCTACGTGAATAAAATCAGTCTTTATTAAGACTACAGCTGATTCCAGAGTGTTAATATGTAAGTGTAATTAAAGGCAGTCACAGAAATTTTAATAAACAAAAAGTAATATTTTAGGTATAAATTTGCATAATGGTGTACTTTTAGAACAGAACACCTTTATTATTAAATCTTAGTATCGAAACGGTGTATTAAATGAAGACGGGCAATGGATACATTCTGTTCATGCATACAAAAATGCATATCTCGTTGCGTTTCCAGGCATATACAGGGTTACTGGTAATTCGATCCATTCCTTTGGAGATGTGATAGGGCAGAAGCTAAGAAACAAATTAAACCTAATATACATTATGCAAAAATAAAAAAATAATTTCTGAGAAAAACGAATAGGTAATTTTCGTAGCTGATTTTTAAAAATTATTTTTAATAAGTTTTTATTTAAAAATTTCACATGATCGAAATGTTTGCGGATATTTTCCATTCGAAACGGATGACCATAGAGTGGGACAAGTAACCCAGTAAAAAAGTTCAGAAAATGTCAAGTAGATTTTTTAAAAATTAACTTTAAAGACATTAAGATCTACTTTTTTGAGAAAAACACAAAAATTGAAATATCTCAAAAACTATTGAGTTTTGCATAATGTATGTTAGGGCTAAATTTGTTTCTTAGCTCCTGTCCGATCACATCTCCAAAGGAATGTATCGAATTACCAGTAACCCTGTATATTGAAGAGGAATCTTTAATGGCTCATATTCAGAGATATCATCTATTGTAAATAAACATAAATAATCATAAGTTTTGGATTATCTTTGTGTGTGTTTTTTAGTAATACGAATACATTATTAACTATGCATTAATAATGAGTTCATTAATCAGAGTCTAGTGTAGATATGTCTCGGGTTTGTATCGATCATTCTTTAAGTGAAAATTATAGTACGAAAATTTTTATTTCATTTAAAAATGATTTTAACTTTTTTTGCATAAATATTGACTCGTTATGTAATCAATTTAACACTTGTGTGTCGAACAGTTCATATCCAATATAATTTGAACCATTATTTTTGTGGAGCAGAAACAAGAAATTTTACATTTAGATTTACGGCCTACTTCGACTACAATTATTTATAATGACGCTGTATATGTTTATAAGAGATCGCTGTATTTTATACTTTAATATATCTATGGATGTATACAAGGTTTCCCACAGCGAGTGAGTCCGCACCATAACTTAGTTATTATGCGAGCTAACAGAAAATAGACAGCAGCTAAATACGAGATTGTCAGAATAAATAATTTGTTATTGGCTGAAAATTATTTTTTCTTTGCGATTATTTTTGAATTGACGTTTTGGGTATTAAACAGTTGGAACTATCAACATTGCTTAACATACCAAAATATCAACAAGTTATTTAGAAAACAGCATATCATTAATCTAAACTGGATGAGAATGTCGTAGATGTTTTAATATGCGACTGGTTTGCTTTGTCAGTTCGAAAGTATGTTAAAAAGTATATGGGAACAAGGCAAACTTACACTCATTTTCACAAACCAAGCGAGCAAAACAATTCACTTGGATCTTTATTGCAGAGACCTTTAACTCTATCGCCTTCTAATATTGACAAATTTCAATAACAGTTGCACTATTTTCAATTCAGTCAGTTAATTAAATTTTGATAATTTATTCATTGTAATAAGAATAAATTTGGTTTAGTATTTATAACCGCGTTGAAAACAACCAGTCTAAAATACTGTACATTATCAGTTAACCTTTCTTTAAATTTTAGAACGAAAAATGTAATAAATGTTATTAAAGCTATAAGTGGAATTTTTTAACCAAGGTAAGACTAAATTTCGACTCGGTAAAATATCAAGGTATGTATTGTTCATTATCCTTTAATGCTTCGGAGGTTTCCTCCTCGTTTGTTGTTAGTGTCTTGGTAGGTTACGTGATTTTCTTTTTCAAATTACAGTGTAAAGCGGGCGTCTGAATTAACGTTCAGAGTTCATTTGCATTGCATTTTCTACCGGATTTGCTTGGTGATGAGTTTTATTTTTTACGACCCGCTATGCAAGGAGATACGTGTGCTGGTTGGGGTTAATCCGGCGAGGTGCGAGGTAGGGAGAAATAGAAGGAAGTAATTGCCGCTATATTCTTAAAAGATCATCCCCCTGCCTTATAATTTCATTAAACTAACTAATACTTAATCTACATGAAACAATGTTCACGGTGTGATAACAGAAACAATTTGTTTAATGCGAGCTACGTCTAATTACTTGGGCATTAGCTTTTGCTCATTTTTAAGATTACGGTTCGGTTTTATTACGTTGAGGTGATTTTAGGAGAGGTCACCACTTTCATTCCCAATACTAAGATATTCATGTGTTCCTTTTATATTCCTTTTACATTCGAAGGTAGCTAAAGGATGTTAAGATAAAAGTGTCTAACGCTCGTTCAGAGTTTTATCTTATACATAAATAGTAAACTGAAACCTAAAAAAAATAATTTGTTTGTTTTCTTCTACATACTTACCAAAATTTTATAAAATTTCAAAACAAAATGTCTAATTGTATTTCAAATTACAAAATCTGCAATAATGTCTCATTTTCACTATGATATTAAAACATTTCAGTTAATGATTCGTCACACACGATTGTTAAAGAAAACATTTGATGAACGACAAGTTAATAATTTTAATTTTTTAAGCTATTGAAAATATGCATCATCCAACCTGCACAATATTGTATGAGCTTTTGCTAGAATAACGTGTATAATAGCGAGCGTTCAAATAAAAAATCATTTGAAGTTTTCTTTGGTTTGATATGGTAGATCTCGTTTAAGCCCCAGTTCAAAAATGGCAAATATAACCAATAATTTGATTTTACTGATAAGAAAAAAGACATGTATATAAAAATAAAATTAAGAATGATGTGACATTACAAGCCAGAGCCTATTGGAAATGAGTTTTCGTTGAACTCGCTTTAGACTAGTGCGTATTTATTGTAGGTTTCTACAAGATATTGTTTTAGATGTTGGATCGAGAGAATTTTCAGAATACTTTGGCAAAGAAAAAACAAGTTATTCAAAACCCCACAATAGTGCTGAAAGGCTTAAGTTAATAATAAAGAAGTATGCAAAACGCAGAGCTGGAAAAATAGTCCATTTCTTCAAACGCGTATTAAAAGAGTAACAAAACGTGGAATATTCATTTTTAACTAAATAAAATGATAATGACAGTGACTCTAGTGTTAGTTCAGACATGCTTAAGTAAAAATAATAAGCAATTAGAAATTAACAGATTAGAGAGTGTTTCCTAAAAGCCTGAATTTAAATCGTCATCATCATCATCAGCTATGTAGTCAGATATAACCCTCCCCTAAATAAATAAATAAATCCATCTATCTCTGTTCTGCGCCTCCTCTATCCAATCTATCTATCAAGCGTTTTATGTCATCCGCCCATCTGGTTTGAGGACGACCTCTGCTTCTTCTTTCCCTCCGAGGTCACTACTCTATTTATCTTCGTGTCCAGCGATTATCTCTTCTTCTTGCGATATGCCCCGCCCAGCTCCATCTCAGTTCACATATTCTCACTGCAACATCTGTTACTTTGGAATGTCTGCGGATTTCTTCATTGGTCAGTCTGTCTCGCAGTGATACACCCAACAATCTTCGCTCCATTGCACTTTGAACAATTTTCATTTGCCTTATGATTTTCTTGTAAAGGGCCCAAGTCCCTGTTCCGTAAGTCAGCACCGGTAGTATGCATTGATCGAATGTTCGTGTCTTGAGGGTGTTCGGCATGTTGGGCAAAAGGATTTTCTTAAGTTTACCGAAAACTGACTACGCCAAAGATATTCTTCTGGTATTGTCTGCTTTGAGATTTTTCTTGGACACTTGTATTTTTTGGCCAAAGTAAAAGGTATGAAGTTGTATTTGTTATATCAGTAATGTATCATTCTCACAGAGACTATTGTTTGTCATAAACATTGTTTTAGTGATATGTATTTAGTTTTATTCCAATTTCTTTCGATTTGTTACTTACTTCTGTTAACATCTGTTGTAGTTCTTCTTTGCTGGTCGTTATAAGCACGATATCATCAGCAAATCGCAGATGGTTAAGATATTCTCCTTCTATGTTTGTGCCTCTGTCTTCCCACCGAGTTCCTTAAACATGTCTTCTAGTGCAAGTGTAAAAAGCTTGATATTATTGATAGTTTCTTTCATTGTGATGTGGAACGTTGCATCTTTATACTTATTTTGTATAAGTCTTGAATATCCCATGTAGATTCAACAATTGCTTAGTCCGTTTAAAACTGCCCAAATCTCTATAGAGTCAAGTTTAATAAATCATACTTGCATAAAAGTAGTTAAAATAATATGAAATAAGAACTTAATGCATTATTTATAACACTTATGCTGTAACTATGCGAAAAGGTTAGAAAGATCCTACATGGTGCTGTAGGATCTTTCTAGCCTTTTTACGTCGTATGGAGTCTGTTCTTTTCTTGGTAGAGACGGTTAGGTTTTCAACAGCATTTTGGTCAAATTTATCTGGACAAACTTATCTTATTCTCCTTACCTATCAATTAGTCAGTATTTTCTACTTTACACACTTTAGTATAGACCAGTGACTTTAAAATTGCCTAAAAATTTTCCGTTGAAAGTGTCTTTGAACAATTCGTCTTTTTCTACAAAACTAACAACGTTTTTTTTTTTTTATTTATTGCAAAGCCAGATTTTCAGACGAATGGACAACTCAAACCTTTCGGACCTAACACCATCTACACCTAAACCAGCAATTCAAAGCCCATTTGATGAATATTAACCATTGTAGTAACAGGTTTGTTACAAGGGGGCTTATTCTGATGAAACAAAACCTTGTTGTTCGCTAATCCGGGCCGTTTCTCCATATATTATTTTACTCTTTTTGAGACTATCGACCAACAGAATAACCTTTGCATCTAAAAATACTGTTGTCATAACCTATCCGGCCGATCCAATAGCTTTCTTCGGAGTTGGTTCGCCTTTTACTATTCACTGTTTAAATTGTTGCTTGGTGTCCAGAGTATAATGACGACTCCAAGTTTCGTCCACGGTAATGAATGAACGCAAAACGTTTTTTGTATTGTGCCTAAACAGAACCAAACACTGTATTCAGAGATTCGATTAAATTCCTGGTTTGGTGTCAACAATCGCGGCACCCATCGTGCGAATAATTTTCTCATGACTCTTTTGATATTTCTATAATCAATCGACTACCATTTAATACAATTTTCTGAACTTTTTGGGTCATTTCATCCGAAGTAGTCGTTTCTTGCCCTTCTCAAACCTTATGCAGGTTAGTGCTAGTATAGCCACGTTTAAAATCCGCAACCCACGTTTTAACTGTGAAAAATAATGAGGCAAGCTCAGTGAAAGTATAACATAGCTCAGTCGTAATGCACCCTTAATATTGAAAAATTTGATTACTATCCGAACTTTTTCTCCAAAACTTCTTGTCTTTGGAAGATTCAAGAAGCAAGATTCAGTGCTAAAATTAAATTTAATAAATGGGAAGCATTACTCTATGTCATTGATTTATTTTTCGAACTAGAAAATATGTTCCGCATAGTTTTTACAATATATTTATTTGCCTACGATTGCAAAGACTAAATATTTTTAATATTCCAGTAATTGGCCCAAACTACATTTTTTAAATAGCTATCATTTAGCTGAAACGCAGTTAATCCCTATTCAGTAACACAAACCCTCGCTTTAATCTAAAAAGAAAAAGAAAGGGAAATAACACTATTTAGTTCTTCATAATTATATTTTGCAATTATGTTGTTAGCAGAAATAACCTGTGCGTATTAAGCGTAATTGAAATCAGAAGAAAATGTTTTATTCGATTACGGAAAGATCCAATATGGCACCCTTAACCCTCCGGAGGGCGCGCTTTTTGGAATTCAACGGGCGGGCGCGCCGCGGCATTTACACCGCATTTAGTTCTTTACGTTTCTAGCACACAAATAACAAATAAAATGTTTTTTATGTAGTAAAATAAAACAAATATACCATGCTTAAACATTTTATTAAAATAAAAAAATATATATAGCCATTTTCATTCTCCCTTTCTTCGGTTAAATCCTTAACGACGTTTTCTAAAGCATCGGGTGTAAATCCAACCCAAAACCCAAAATTCAGTAAAATCTTGCTAATTTTTTTACAAGTTTGAAGTATACGTGTAAGTATACACAATAGTACACGTACACATGCATATTTTAAGTTACACACTACCAATATTATGAAAAAATTAGCAAAAATAACACTTACATGACAGGGCGCGCCGGCGGCAAACACACCGCAAATTCTAATCTAGCACTTGTAACTTGTAACAACTGAGCGGAAATGATATATGTCACCAAACCTGTCGGTAGTCGGCGCTAATAACATAAACAAGGAATACCTAGACGCAAAATATTACAGGGCACACCATAAATTAGTTATAACAAAAAAATATAAATTTGCGGCTTTTTGCCGCCGGCGCGCCCTCCGGAGGGTTAAGACAGATGAAAGGTTCTTTTCAAATTGTGATTGCATTAGGTACCTATTATACCTTAAAAAAGAGTTTTTAAGTTTTTTTAATATTATTCCAAATAAAGGTGTGAGAGACGGAAAACGAAATTTGAATGTTTTTAAACGATTACAGTCAAATAAAACTTCTTTGCAGCGTTATACAAGCACAAAGTTCTGCAAAAGTTCCGTTTAAACTCTCTTTTATAATAATAGTCGACCTCGAATTTAAATCAGTCTATATATCATTGATTGTTTAAGTTTATAAATTAGTTACATTACGAAATAATTAATTTTATCTTGTTATCTATAATCTATATACGGGAATGAATGTTAGTTTAGCCCGCCGCGCTAAATATGCCAAACGTATTGCCGTTGCATTTTGATTTTCAACGTCAGTTCGCACCCTTTGAGGTCGGCATCTTAAAGGATCTCGCTGTAATTTCACGGGATTCTGCTCTTGAGTGCTCATTGCACTGCCGACTCTGTATTTATGTGCAAATTTATGCAGACGTCTTATCGGCTAAAGGCGGATAAATGTAAACTAGTCAAGGATTACTCAGTGCAAGCCTCCTAGGTCTAGCTGCCATTCTCGGTTTGCATATTTTGGAAATTATAATATATTCAAACGTGACGGCTGTCGAGGGAAACATCTTCAGATGCTGATAAACAATTTGCTGAAATCTGAGAAAGCACGCACTGTTTTTACGAACGGGGTGAAGATGAATCTCGAAAAGAGAAAGTGGAAAATTTATGATGCAACAACGACACCAAAAACAGCACAAATCTGTCAAGAATATTATTTTGTATAACGTTTACGGCAAGGCAGTCATTACTTTATTTTATTCTTTATTTTCTAAAATACCAGCTAATGTCAAAGACATTTTGTAGATATGAAAAATACCTCTGTCTAGCGAATTCAGAATTTCATGAAATATATTTTTGTAAAAAGAAGTAATAGAAGAAATTCTGTGATTTCATAAATTTTTATTAGAAAGCCATGGAGCTTTATGGCTCTTTAATTTAAGTTTACTAATCAGAAATTCTCAGATTTACCAAATCTACTATTTAAATTGCCCTTGGCGATGTAAAAGTTCCCAAATTCGAATTTCGATCTAAAAATCATGATATTCCTGTAATACAATGTCAAACAATTAAAAGTCAACATTGAAATTTTATTTATTGGTTTATTCATTTACTAAGCGAGATATACATAAGCTTTTGGTAACTGCATAAAAAATCTTACGGATGTGGACCGGATGTGGAACTTAAAAACTTCGGGTCACAGGACATTCCCTCTAACCTCATTATTGCAACATTAATTACTTTCAGGTTCATTAATAATAGTCATAATAATAAGAGAAAGGAGAACAGTTAATTGGTTTATGAAATACATAGATTAAAACTAATGTTTTGCAGATTATGCAAGTAAATTTCACTGAATAAAGGGCAATTTATGAAAACGGAAAAATGCATGAATGGAATTAAAGCACATAACGAAGACTGCTTGTTTGTATTAAGTATATTTATTTAAAAGTCAGTTGCTATTATAGCAGCTAAGTTAATATAACTTCAATAATGAAATTCACACATCAATAGCTACGGCTTAAAGAAATTAGCCAACTACTACCGAGGTTCGAACCTATGTTTTTATGGTTACAAATCAAACATCTAATCGATTAACCAATAGATGGAATATAATCGTTTTATAGATTAATTAAATAAACAAGCTTGAAATAAGTGAAAAGGCAACAAAGTATCTCTTTGAAGATGCTAATTGGGACTTATATTATTGGCTCTATAATTAAGCTACTTTTATTCTCTACTTATCTTTTATATTGTTTTTAAGGAAGCGGCTATTATTAAAAGTGTATCTACAGAATTCACATTTGATATCGTCGTCGATAGTTAAACCAGAATCAACGGGTTGATGCGAAGCCCTAGAGCCCTAGGCGGTTTAAGCCATCGAGCCCTACTACCAAAAATTTTTTGTAGAGGTATTATTTATTATATTATGTACGTTTATGTTTATAGTACAGGGTGGCCAATTTTCGATGTTTTTAAATGGGAAGTACCCTTAATATCGGGGATAGGCAAAAACTGATGTCGGAGTCCAGGGCCCTTTTTTGATGCAAGTTCAAGTCCCGAAAACAAAATTCCGCTATCTTTTGTTATTTTTTAGTTATAGCCCAAAATTCATAATTTGGCCATATCGAAAACTTCAAATAACTGTCTTGGTTTTGAAGATATCCAAAAACGGTAAAAACATTCTACAGGCACTTTTTCAAGTAGAATACGATAGTCAATTCAGATATCTTCTAATTTTCATGTTTTAAGAGTTATGACATAAAGTTGGCATTTTTTAAATATAAGTCGTAGTTGGCCATGATACCATTAAATTGCATATTTTTTCTGCTTTCCGAAAATATATAGTTTATAGGGTTTAAATGTAGTAACAATGCCTTTTTTGAACAAAATCGGATTATTTGATGTTGTTAGCAATTAGTGGGCCATGGTTCATGATAGCAATAAACAAAGGCTAATAGAGCGGGTGCATGTGATGTCACCAGGCACACAATAACGCGCCCGATTGAAAATGAACGACAGTTTTGTAAGTTAACAAAACTAAATAATTACTTTACTATTTTGTAGAAAATCTCGCGTTATCTTTAACAGCTTTTAATTATCTTGACATATGGAGATTTTACAAGTTTCTACGTATAACCTGGCAAAATTTTTAGTTTCTTGTTTTCCAGAGCTTTTCTCTAACTGCTTTCTCTGGGAAATATCACGTTCCCTAATACTCTTTTTAATTCACGATAAAATTTTCAATTACGTTCGTATCAACTGACCGTGGGAAAAATTTTAAGTAACTGAAAATTTCAAAATTATGTGGGTTAAACCATCCCTCATCTGGTTAAACACATCTCTATTCGGTTTGATATTGTAATATGTAATATTTCCTTTTTGGTAAAATTAGTATACCGATGCATACAAATCTACCCTTTGTTTACCCTACAAGAGTTCAGCTGATGACCTAGTGACGTCACATGCAACCACTCTACTACTTTTTGTTTTGCTATCATGAACCATGGCCTACTAATTGCTAACAACATCATAATATAATCTGATTTTGTTCAAAAAAGGTATTGTTACTGCATTTAACCCCTATAAACTATATATTTTCGGAAAGCAGAGAAAATATGCAATTTAATGGTATCATGGCCAACTATGACTTATATTTAAAAAATGCCAACTTTATGTCATAATTCTTAAAACATGAAAATTAGAAGATATCTGAATTGACTATCGTATTCTACTTGAAAAAGTGCCTGTAGAATGTTTTTACCGTTTTTGGATATCTTCAAAACCAAGAGAGTTATTTGAAGTTTTCGATATGGCCAAATTTTGAATTTTGGGCTATAACTAAAAAATAACAAAAGATAGCGAAATTTTGTTTTCGGGAACTGAACCTGCATCAAAAAAGAGCCCTGGACTCCGACATCAGTTTTTGCCTATCTCCGATATTAAGGGTACTTCCCATTTAAAAACATCGAAAATGGGCCACCCTGTACATATAATTTTATTTGTAAATTTATAGTTTTGGGGATTTATAATTCGTAGGTATGTAGTTCAGTAATCAGCTGTTTTTACATTTAAATGAAATGCATATATCACCGGAACCGACATAAATAGTTCATTTTAAAGGTCTAACTGTCGACTAATTGATCGTAATTCTTGTTCAAATACAGTATAAAATAAAACTGAGGAAACATTGCAAGTACTGTAGGCGTAGAATAGGTTCAGGCAATACATTTTGTTGGCGGAATGATGGATTTGTTTGCAGACCAACTGTCAGCACTGATAATGACAATGAATGATCATAACTACCTATAATAAATGGATGTTTGCCTAGTCCAGGTGCGGATGGTGTATACGCGAACACCTTAGCATGTTTGTTCTCAAGAAGCTTCCTTGTGTACCCATCTCGAGCCTTTGTTTACTGTGCATATGCAAACTTTAATCTTCAAGCGTGTTTGTTGTAATTTTCTGTAGTGCCTCTGCATGAAGCTTAACGACGCACTTGCTGTCTCTTTGAAAATGAACGTCATCTGTTTAAATTTTCACTAAAAGCCAAAAATAATCTTCCCTGCAAGAGGACTGTGGCGTGACACTTTTTACATAAAAGAATTCATTATCATATAAAATAAGAACCTGAACAGCCATCTTGAAGTTTTATTGTAATATTTTTTAAACGTCAATTTTTGTAGATGAACCACCGAATCTATCTCGCTTATTATAAGATACATATGTATATAGGATAGATTAATTTTAATTTAAAGTCTCAAAGAAGATTGACTGATCAACGACCGTTTAGGAATTATATAAAAAAAAAGAAAGATCCAAAGTGCCTGTTCCATTTTTAGGTCTTTGTGTTAGTTAATATTTATTGGAAAAGCACTCTCTTAAGTTGACTTTTTTCAAGTTTTAATAAACGACGCTATTAAAATTTTAGAAACGTTTAGTTTGTGCCATTATTAGGTTTTTTAAATATCAACATAGACTTCATCATGATTGTTTGGCCATTTACTTATTACATCATTTTAAATTTTCTCTTTACACTAAAAATTAATTCAGTACGAATCAAGTTTTTATAATATGAAGATTTAACTAAACTTTCAAGAATTTTTTGTATAGAATTATAATCATAGCCAACTTGATATTAATATAAAACTATTTTCCAAGTATCTGATTTTGTTAATCGTAATAACGTAAGCATGCTATATTTTTCTGAAATCAGCAAGGAAAGCACCACTTAATTATAAAATGGAGAGTATGGCATTCGTTAATGATTCTGATTAGAACATTTAAGCATGAACTTGTAAAAATTATGCGTCAACTTGAAAAATCCATCTTCTAACTCATAATTAGAGAGATCCCCACATTGCTCGTCAAATTTGAGTCAATTTGTATGTATGTATTTCAAAGTTATGTTTTGTTAGACAACAGCTTCAAGTTTCTTAAAATAGTTTATATTTTATTTTGATTATTCCGATAATTAAGTTTAATATACAAAATATTTTTTAAGTTTAGAGTTTAAAATAAACAAGAAATAGGAAGTCAATAGATTATACAGCTATCGTCTTCTGCAAATATTTGACTTCTACGAACGACAGACTTCTACCCCTTAAAGCTAACATCTAACACAAAGAGAATTCATTTCATATAGTTACTATGTAGAAAGTATTTTGAAATTAAAGTGGCTATGGTTAAGCTTTTTGTGAAGTACATTAAGCGATATTTTTTTCCAAAATATATTTGTTGGTTTTTATTTTGAGCCCATAAAAACCTTTGTTTTTTAATATGTTTTCAGTTGTTTAAAATTATCTAACCTAGAATTCGAAAGCTGTATAGTAATAAATTAAACGAGAAATTAATTGGTCGATCGTTTGTGATTAATGTGATTATACAAGCACCAAACATAAATCGATATGTTCATTATATCGCATATTCGTACGGTACAGAAATGTTTTCCTAATTACGTGCAGAACTTCAAAAGCTTTGTTGTTATTAAGTATTATTCACTTTGCAATAAGTTACTTTCACAGATTAATTACTGAAGTTAACAAACTGAATCTGTTATGTTTTCATATGTTTACCGAAATCGGTATAGTTTCTTTAGATCGAGATAATTTTAAAAATATAAATTATATTTGGCATAATAAAGATCCCTTCCGGAAGTCCTTTGATTTCGACAAAATTCTAGTCTCATAGAGTTCTAAATTATGAACGATTTAAAACTTAATCCTCAACAACAATTTAAGATTTGTTCGGATAAATTTCATTTTTTAAATTACACGGTCACTGTTACTTGGTGTGTAATTACTAAAAATATATCAATTGAAGTAAAGGTACACAACAATAGATCAAAAAGGGCCTCAGTAAGCTAGGGTTGCTTTATTGCTCGGCAAAGTAAATCTCACTTATCTCCCTTCCTATGTAAATAACTATTTAATCTACTATTATTTAGTAGTGTTTTGATATTACGTATGCTATCACTTAAGCAATCGAAGCAAAAGGTAATCTAAAATGAATTTGATTGGAAGTATGAAATTATGAAATCTAACATGCAAAGTCAGGAAGTTAAATATCTGGGCATTACCCTGGGTGCAAAAATAATATTGAATGCATACCTGAATAACATTGCAAACAGATCAAAAATGGCCCTCATAGAGGGTAGACGCATGTTTAGGAAAGCATGGGACTGAAACCAAAGATGGTTCATGGGTACTACATTACGGTTGTAAGGCCCATGATAGCATATGGCACCCTAGTCTGGTGGCCAAAGACAGTACAAAAAACAGCTATCCAACTGCGTCTATGCAAGCTCTTCTAGGATTAACCCTTGTGGATATTTAGCTGAAAGGGGGAGCCTCGATTGAAACACATAAAATCATTCACAATGAACAGTATGGGCACAAACATATACAGGATGTGGTTAAAGGTGAACCATCACTAGAATGAACAGACTACGCTGAACCGGACAAACCATTCAGTGTGAGATACAATCGCAATGATTGGGCTCACGAAAGATCTGAAGAAAAGGCTAGTCTGGTGTATAGATGGATCCCGCACAGCACAGAGTGCATGGACAAGTATACACGGTATAAGACCAAAATACACCATAAGTAAATTTCTTGAGACTAATGCCACAGTCTTCCAAGCTGAAATTTTTGCTGCTATAATGCAACATGTGCAAGAGAATGTAAAACCTCGGTATACTCGACAACACCTAAACATTCTCTCTGACAGTCAAGAAGCCTTAAAAGCGCTTGAATCACCTCGAATTAATTCTAAATTCTCACCTGGCAATCCTATCCGAGAGGAACACGGTTCGACCCCTATGGATACCAAGACACACATGTGTGAAGAGCAATAAAAAGGCAAACACCCTCGCTAAAACTGGCGCATCAACTCTGTTTATAGGACCAGAACCTGTATTCGGAACAAGGCCCGCTGAATTAATATTGCATATAAGGCCTTACCACTTCATTTAGCCAAGACGCAATTAGCAAGGACGCAGGCGCCATTTGAAGTGAACTATACATTTGACAAATGTCACAAATGTATAGTTCACCTCAAATGGCGCCTGCGTCCTTGCTAATTGCGTCTTGGCTAAATGAAGTGATAAGGCCTTATATGCAATATTAATTCAGCGGGCCTTGATTCGGAATACCCAAACGAAACATCCAGACAGCGGTAGAGACGTGGACCAGGATACAGCATGCGTTTGTTGGAATGCAACACAGGGACAAAGACTGGAAAAGGAAATAATTGGAATGCCTTCTCACAGGTTAACGACTGACGTTCCGTTTAGAACGTACCAAGCTCAGACGGTTGGTAGGACTTGTTACATGCCACTGTCATCTACAAGAAAGGATCTACAAAAAATAAACGTATACCAAGGAGATACACCCTATAGACTATGCGAAGAAGAGGAAGAAACAGCCTCGCACATGATATTTGACTGAACTGCGCTTTACCGTAGGAGACTCTTCGGGGAAATTTTCCGTGAAATATTTCTTACACACGAAAACCTCGTAAGTAACATCCTGAAACTCGTTGAGGGCATGGGACTACCTTAACAGAGATAGGATAAGGGGTGCACAACAGACCATACAGTCGAAGTGCATGTACTGGGCTTGCAACATAGTGGAAACCCCGCCGCCAATCAATCAATCAACATGCTATGACATGAAATATTTTTTTGTTTTATTTGTTTGCCAGTTTAACAATAATAAAGATATTATTCATGGCAGTGATAATTATTAACGATATAATATGTCTTACAGAAATTAAACTACATTTAAATAGAGTGCATTTTTGAGCTATACATAGTAGATAAAAGCAAATTTAACTAGATGATATCACCTTTTTTAATAATACTGGGTCCTAAAATGTCGCTGTCAGTATCAAAATTGTAGAGGTTAGTTAAATGACAGTTTATAATATTTCCTATCATTAAAAAAGGTGCTCCTATAGCTACCTAATATCATAGATAACTAAGACACTAAGGGCCGATTGCACAAAGCTTTTGTTAAATTAACGAATGATCAAAGTTGACAAAACAGCATCATTTTTTGTTTACTAATGTATTACTTGCCATTTTTCTTTCTTTTTATATGAGTCTTGTATGCGTGTATAGCCAATCTGCTCGGAATCGCCTTTAGACATTACTTCAAGTCAGACGGCTGTGTCATGTGTGTGTTACTACGTGTGTAGTGGTCTTGTTACTCTATTTCATAGACCAGTCTTCCGAGTAGAGCACAGTTAATTAAGCCCAACTGTGAATGGTCTAGTACCGATCCCAGAGGCCTGAGAAAAAATCTCCACCAACGTAGGGATTCGAACCCTGGACTTGCAACATGCAGGTCTAGCCCTCTTACAACTGAGCTATCTGGTTTCCTTGTATTATTTGCCATATGCATTCCAATTTTTATTCGATTTTGTTCATTTTAACGAATGATTAATTTGACGAAGCTGTTAAATCAAGTTTGCGCAACCCGCCCTAAGACAATCACATCATCGCCACAGTGTTGCTAGTTTACAAAATTTGATTTAACAATAAATTCTTCGGTAACTACGTTAGTGAGCCTAAAATATTTATAAAAATCTTACCCAATTTTTAACGCAGAACCTCCCTATATGTATAAATATTATCGGGCATTTAGAATTCGTTCTATACAGCAGTGACAGCTGGTTTCTTGTTGTGAAATTTTTAAATGCTATTTACACATTTTCGATATTACGGCATTTTATCTAAGAATCCCTTTACTCGTTCCGAATAGGCAACCACTCATACTTATTTAATAAGGTTTACCTGTAGCTTGTAATGCGAGTTGCCTAATCACAGCTAAAAAGAGGTTGCGATATAAAAAGGGGGGGCGCACTGAATTTGTGCCACTTAAAGCTTCAGAATAATAAAACTGACAATAGTTAGGTTTCCGTAAAAATAGCATTTCGTTCTTTTTATATTAATTTCGATACTGAACATTTCCTTTATAGTTTACAAATTTATGTTTAGATCTCATTAATTATAAAATTCCTTTGTGTTTCTTTTTTACCATCCACATATTCGATGCTTGTTATACATAGTATACTGACTCTGATGAAACGAAAATGACTCAAATTCTAAGAATATGTTCGGAAAATTTGGGCCCATATTGAAACAAATAATCTTTAAAGCCTCTTAAAACTACCCCTTAAGAGAGGGTTTTAGTAGCATGTTTACGCACTGAAAATTGTATAATTTTAAAATAACGGTACGATTAAATAATGACAGTTGAAAAGAAGGACGGGTATGAATTAAAATTTTTAGGCCTTTCCTTCATACGCTACAATGCCAGAACGGCCAATTTTAATATAGTAATAAAATTATAACCTATTATGTAAAACTTACGAAAAGGGACAAGACATCCATCAACAATGTTTTGATTTTTTCATGTCGCCAAGTGGGTTTCAATATTATCTTCCTATGCATGTATCGACCCTTTTGCAAATTTGTATAATTTTGGCGTAATCTTTATTTGACTTTAGAAAAAAAAATGCTTTTAATTTTTTTTAAATTTATTGGAGATACAATACAAAGAGCTTTAAGAGATTAAAAATTGGTATTCGCAAATACTTATACTGAATTTTGAAGTTTTGTTAGGTAGAAGCAATACTAGAAGATCAAATCTTTTCTTGAATGTTTTTAAGTCATGCAACCCAAAATACTTTAAACCGAAAAATATTTTAACTAAAACCCTCCCTTAAAATAGTGTATACTGAAATCAACTGAAAAACTTTTATCGCTGATACAGGGTGCCAAGAGTTACTTCTGTCAATAAACCCCTGCTCAAAAACGTACAGTAACTAATCCAATGGAGTCAAAGAAAGTTTCTGAAAACACCTTATAGTCCACCCGTCAGGTCGTATAAAAAGGCTTGACCAGGAATTAACTCGGGAAGTTTTGATATTTGGTACAATTCTAGACTTAAGTGTCTAGTACAAAGATTCACATTTTGCACAAAGAATGCGCTGCCGCTATCGCCGCCATATTGCCAAGATGGCCACCAAAAACAGTTTTTTTGAAATATCTCCATTTTCGTACGCTCTACAATCAAAATACTTATAACCAACATTAAAGAGGAGAAAATTTTCTATAGAACATGTCATGTATATGTTTTCTCTAAAATGAACGGTTTAGGTACAGTAGTCGCGTAAAGTTGAAAATGTTGGTTTAGTTTTGTCTAAGGGCGTACGCTATCGATTTTTCGAAATTTATGTGTTTTAGAATTGCCGAGAGCTATTCATGTAAAACCTTAGTGCAATTTCAACTTAAGTCAGTGGCGTAGCTTTCGTCATAGGTCATCTCTTAACCCACCTAGCTCTGGGGCATATTATTCTGCAGACTGTGGAATTTACAGAAGAAGAACGCCTAGCCATGGAAAATCTTCTTTGTAATTTGGACATTTCCACGATTTCCTCAACGGATCACAAAGATTTGTTTAAAATGATTACTGAAAAATTTAAGGAGGGTCTCGCAAAACTAGAAAGTAATGGACCTACCGCGAAACTGTGGGTGCAATATTTTCGCATGGTAACTTTGGTAAAGCAGTTTATAGAAGCAGAGAGAATGGGTAATTGGCAACTTCACCTAGAATCTGCCCAGAAAATGCTGCCTTATTTCCACGCAAGCGGCCATCATAATTATGCAAAATCGTGTCATTTATATTTGCAAGATATGTTATCCTTAAAAGACAAAATGGCCTCAGATGAGTACAATAAATTTACAACAGACGGTTTCTTCACAATCAGGCGCACCAAAAAGTTTTGGTCTGGTATTTGGTCAGATATGACCATTGAACAAATGTTAATGAGGACGATGAAATCTATTGGCGGACTTACTCATGGACGAGGAATCACGGATAGCGTTTTGACAATGTGGACATTGGGAACAGTGTATTTGCACAACGTATGTGATGAGATTGAAAGATTTTGCAATGTTTCTTTTGCATCTACAGAACAGCATGTGGACATGAGAAGTTCACGTATTATTCGAGACAATAATGATGTGCAAAAGCTGTTGGCTTGGCTTACGCAACACCCCCCTTTCCCAGACGTAAATGAAATAATGTCTATTTCCTCAGGAGTTATTGGAGCTCAAACAATAAACTGCTTTAAGGCGCAAGAAATTGGTAAAGTTGGGATAAATAATATGATTGGGAAAAACTTTGGCGGTGTAGTATTGAGATGCAAAGACAAAGTACTTCCCCTAGGAGCAATGAACTCAAGCATCAAGATTTATGAAACTGTAGTACCAATTGACCCATTACTTATTTTCCAAAGACTTTGTGTTCCTCTCTAATGTTGGTTATAAGTATTTTGATTGTAGAGCGTACGAAAATGGAGATATTTCAAAAAAACTGTTTTTGGTGGCCATCTTGGCAATATGGCGGCGATAGCGGCAGCGCATTCTTTGTGCAAAATGTGAATCTTTGTACTAGACTCTTAAGTCTAGAATTATACCAAATATCAAAACTTCCCGAGTTAATTCCACCTAAAACTACCTGACGGATGGACTATTAATGGAGTGAGACAATTTATTCATACAGTACAGTACACTAGTACAATAATCTGAAATACAGAATTTATCACTTCAAAACTATAGTTGTTGATTGATTGCCCAAGTTCAAGGCGTTTTCAAATGACATCTGACATTTCTAGAATTTATTTACTTTTACAACAATTGCTTGTCTTGACACCCACTCTCACCCCTAAATATTTGTCAGTCTAATTCAGACGCACCATGTACAACTAGCTCACAAAATATCACCTTTATAGAGGCCTCAAACCAAAACAATTAATATTTAAAAAGAACCTTCTTAAAATTCAACGCTTTTATTAATTCCCGAAAATGTCCTGAATCTTGTTAAAGTTTAGTTTGGAAGTACAAAATAGTATATTATACACGACGCTATAATGAATGCTATTATTACCGAGGATAATGTTTGCAACACGAGCGAGCGAGCGAGCGAGTTTTGCAATGATCCGAGGTAATAGTAGCCATTATAGCGAGTCGTATACTATACTTTGTCCACGAACACAAATACGAAGAATTTTTAATTAAAATTTAAATAACAACGCTACTAAAACCATGTGGTAGGACTATGTTAAACGAAGTGGTAGGATTAGAAACATAACCTATTTCCTTCATTATATACCATAGACAATGATGTTACCATGACACCGTGAATAATGATTATTCACTGCTGGCAGTGTATAATGGATAGCATTATGTTTGACCAAACACATGAATAATTGACAGATTATTGACTAGTCGTGGGCAAAATCATTTAAATACCTTAAATTACTTACAGTGTGCTTCACTTTACATAAAGACACCTAAATAACTGTTTTATTAATAACGCAATTAATATAAAACTTTTACCAGCGAATCTTTTTGTAGGAATGAGATTTTATTACAGTCCAAATCTAGCCATGGCTAAAATAAAAACTAGCGTTTCAAGTAAAGTTATAGTAGCGATTAAGATAGAGCAAAAAGTATTTATAAAAGTTGTTGCTAATCACAAACACACTCCAAATATGAAGTTTCGGTGAAAAATTTTCACTTTTTAATTTTTTACATATTTGTGTGAATTCATTAAAAATTTCATAAGATAAAAAATTTGACGTTCCTTCAACATTTTTATTACACTGACTTTCTGATGGTCATTATTATTTATAAAGTAAGACCAGGAAATAATTTACATCTTTTGGTAAAATCACAAGTGGAACTCCTAAATACGAGGAGGGTTCAAATTTAACCCGGATTTTTTTGTAACTTTTTATTTAAACAAGATTTTTACAATATGATTTATCCTACATTTTTCCCATCTCTTTGGAAGCTTTATAATTCCTTCTTTATAGAAGTTTTTGACTGAGCGGCAAGCCAGTTTTCCACAAAATTTTTGACCTCTTCATCATCTTTAATTCCCATTGCTTCCTTGAGTGCCCCAAACAAATTAAAGTCACACAGAGACAAATCAGGACTGTAAGGATGTGGAAGTATCTCCCATTGTAATTTATTTAAAGTTTCCCTAGTCAATTGGGCGGTGTGCGGGCGAGCATTGTCTTGGAGGAGAACCACACTCCTAACCGAAATTTTCCGTTTTTTCGTTCAAAATGCAGGCTTAACTTTTTCGGTAAGCAATTGAGCGTAGCAAGGGCCATTAATTGTGTGCCTATCGTCTGAAAAATCTGTAAACAAAGCCCTTTCTGGGCCCCAAAACACAGTGGCCATTATCTTCCTAGCTGGAGGGATAACCTTTACTTCTTTAAGCTTCGGTGAAGTTTTGTGTCTCCATTCTATGCTTGATTTTTGGATTCTGGGACAAAATGGTGAACCTGGATTTCGTCCCAGGTCACTACGGAGTTTAAAAAAGCTTTCGTTAATAAGAAATTTAATGATAATTCGCTATGCAACAGAATTATTAACTGGTTGTTCCCCCATGGCTGCAGATACTTAACAAAATCAATTGTAACCATAACAACATCACACATGGCTTCTAGGTTGTCCAGTGTATTATCAAGAAAAGCTATTTCACCATAAATAAAGTATTTTGTATATGGCGGCAAAATTCCGGGTTAAATTTGAACCCTCCTCGTACATAACTTTTATCCAAAACTCTAAAACGATTAGTTGACCCATAATGTTTAATTCAGAATTTCAATATAAAATGTCCTCGTTGTTAAATGTTATTTCCATCAAAATTCCTTGCTTTTTATATACCTACCCGAATTGCTAGCAAACTCAGAAATTCAAAACGTCCATTCACTGAGTCAATCAGATATAAAACTCCACAAAAGCAGCGACAAGCACATCAAAAAAGAATGAAATGCTTATCCAAATCATTTAAACAAATATTTACTCATCGGGGGCTAAAGGATCCCCTAACTTCGGTGCCACCCTAATCGCATACAGGGAATATGTACACTTACTATTAATGAAACCTTGAACTAAAATTTATCCTGAAGATTAAAAAGAAATAATTAAGGACAAAACTGTAAAAAAGTACTACTTGAAATCCACACCTACTGAAAAATTTTCGGAATCTATGTCAAGTTTAACCTGAAGTCAAATAATGTTTTACGCTGGAAAAATATTAAGATCTCAAATTATTTTGTTGAAAATATGGTAAAAGATACAAATAGCTCTCGAATAAAATGTTATAAGCTAACAAACTGAAAAGGGCTATTAATTATTGCTGAAAAATGAAAAATTTCTTTAAGACTGTTAGTTGGTGAAAAGCTGAAGATCATTATTAACTGCTGATAAAGAACATTAATTACTGAAAACCCTAGGTTAGTACTGCAATACTGATAAAATTTAAAATTACTGACAATTAAAACTATTAAAAACTGAAAATACTAACTGCTGGAAAAGAGGAATTATTTATAAGCTGAAAACTATTTAGAGCTGAAGTAAAGATTTAAGTGTGAGAATTCCAAATGATTAACCATTTATTAATATAAAACTTTCAACTAGTAGATACTTTCTCGTAACTGCAAGATGTTTTGTATATTTAATGCACTTGAGAAAAATTTAAAATTACTACAGAACTTTACAACATCGGTTCCGCAACGACAATTCCATAGTAGTCAAAAATTTAAAAGGGGAATGCGGTTGTATAATGTATAGGCAATATAAGATGCAACAACATCAAAAAAGCGTTCTAAAGGTTTAAAAAATTAAATTTTAATAGTGAAAGCAAGCATTACGTGAAACATAGCAAAGTTGACCATTAGCTATCAGATATGAAATGCCTAAATAGTTTTGGATATTTCGATAATTTAAATAATCGACTCACTCAAGTTGAAGTTTTCATCCTGGAAACGCCATCTCGTAATGTGGGACTTATGTGTAACAACAGAAAATATTTCAAAATTTGTCAAAACCACAAGTCTATACCGGAGGCTCTATTTCTAGAACATTAAATGGGTAACTTTTTTATTTGTAAAGACAGAAAAACGAGTAAATAAAGTAGTGCAGTTTTCTATGGGAAATTCAATGATTTTAATAAGTTTGATGTTGTATGTATAGTATTTATAAAAGTATCGACGAAAAACGAAAAAATCACTTTTTCTATTATCCCACCTAGCTAATTTATTTTTAGAAGCAACAAAATATGCTTCAAATATTATTTCACCAACTTATTACGTAGAACAATGTTGACTAAATGGCTTTTTGAGAAGTGCTTTCACTTTCAAGTAGTCTGCCAAAGTCGTATTTTTTTAAATGGAAACCATAGTTGAAAAGCACATCTACCTTTTCAACCATGTACATAAGCAGCCTTATTTTTAATTTGAAAAATTAAGAAATAAAAATTTTTAGGTTTTTTGTTGCTGAATCTCGGCAGCCGTTAAAACAAAACCGCCGTTCATTTTTTAACCACACCGCGTATAGCATATCAATTTTGTTGAAACCATTGAATTACTTATAAAAAGAAACTGCGCTGCTTTGCTTGTGTAACCGTTTCTCTATATTTACAAAAGATGCCTATATAATTTCAAAAAGTACTCAACTTCTTGAGATTTTAGAAGTGTAAATAAAAATACTAGAAAGTAAAACTTTAAAATTGTTTAGAATGCCATCAGCAGGTGAACCTTAAGATTTGAAAATTTTATATAAAAACTCCAAAAGAGAAATTTAGATATTCATAATAAAAATAGTTTCTTACCTTTTTATGAGATCCCTGTCGTAGTATCATTCTGAAACTCAGTAACAGAAAATCATGAAATTTTTTTTACACTGCCTAACCGCTAATACCGCACAACATATTCATTTATCCCGAAGATAGAAGAAAATTAAAATATACCGGGTGATTCACGTAAGACGCGCCCCTTAATAACTGGAATAGGCAACCCAACTTACAAATTCAGAAATAACCTTGATCTATGTTAATCCTCGTATGGTGGGTTGCATTTGAAGCTTTTAAGGGGCGCGTCTTACGTGAATTACCTGGTATAAAAACAAATCACCACTTGATCCCAATTAACCTAACTACAGTGTACGAAAATCTTAAAAAAAATACTACGTAAGCATTGTCTTTAAATCGGCGAAAGTTATGTAATTTTTAACAAACAGTTGTGTGTTTGCTTTATCAGATTAAAAAACCGACTTTCACAAACATTCGAACTAACAAACTTTTAAAACAAATGTTATAAATTTAACTAAAGCAGTTTCTTTTTTCCAAAACTGCAGAAATAACTCAAGTTTAAACAAAGGAATGAAAATGTACTTAAAAGCAAAATTTTGAATTTTATGTCATAGCTCAATTACACTTGTGAAACATTCTAGAACCACCATAAAAGTACTGTTAACAGTTTTCGAATATAATTATTTGGGCGAAAATTAAACAACATTTACTTCGATGACCTTGAATCCTTATAACTTATAATACCTAGTTAAAAGATACGATATTAATTAAAAGTAATATTTAGCACAACAAATCTGAAAGTTAGAAGTAAAAAAAAAGTAATCGTACTCCTTACTTTAAGAACTAAGAAAATTGACAAAAAATAAAAAATCTCATAATCACTAACCCTCTGATGAAATCTAAATGCATCATGAAATTCTATTTCAGTATTTTAGGACTTTAACAAACAAATAATAAGTAATGCGCTTCTAAAGCAATTACCCTTTGTATTTAAAAACATTGCTCCTGAAACCTTTAAATCCAGTATGGGATGCAATTTGTCCTTTTACATGAATTCCTTTTATGAAAGAAAGCACTTCATTAAATCATTTAGAAGTCCTCGAAAGGTGAAGAATGCCCGAATGCCGATTTTTTATTTATATCTTTTAACTCATTTGTCATTTTACTATTTTATTTTATTATTATATTTTACGTTCACGTTCTGAATTATAATAATCATTGAAAGCTGAAAAGAAAAAAATAATTGAATTATTGCTATAGCAAATAAATTCTTAGGCTTTGCTGAATGGTAGGAGCGATAGAACGCTTAAGCATCGTACAATAGTTATTTGTATCACAAGGCTAGAAACTGTCACTTTGCAAGTGCGAGTACTTGCAAAGCAGTTTCTAGGCGTGTGATACACAATATTTTTTCGGCCGATAAAAATAGGCTACGTTAATTATAAAAAATAATTTTTTATTCAAATATTTGACGTTACAGAATTTATTTTTTCAGGGAATTTATTTTTCTGGGCGTGACAATGGGCGTAGCAATGAGAGGGCGGAGTCAGTTCAGTTCAGCGCCACCAATCAAAAATCCTAATTTTACTTTCTGGACTAGTCCGGCAAATAGCATTTTCCAGACGATTTATACGCTTGAAAATTGAGTGTTTCTAGCCGGAGGACGAAAAAAAGAAATAATTTGACAAGAAAATATCAAATTTAAAAATCAAACTTCAGTTTCCAGTTCTGAAATTTATTTCAAATTACGTTTCCCATAAATTTTCATTATAGCTCAACGTATCAAATTTTATCAAAATCGAATCGAATCTGTAATTCCTGAAATATGAAGCGCCACAAAACCCGCGTACCGGCCCGCCCATATACAAAGAGATTTTTTCAAAAGACAAAAACATCCCTGAACCCCAAAACGTGTTATTTGTTTTAAAATTGTGACGATTGTGAGTTTTTTTACGATTCAAATGTACTTGGATACTAAATATAGAAACACATTATTTATTGCTATCTAAATCTGCCAATAAATAAAATTATTTTAAAATTTACATAAAGAAAAATAATTAAGATTACAATCCTGAAAATCAATTACAGAAGCGGACTGAACTTTAATTTTTTTTTTTTAAACGTTTAACAAAATTAGCTGAAAACAGCCCAAGACTTTTTCTGCGAATTATTAACAGACATTTCAAATGCAATATAAAATTTTAAAAAATCCAAATAATTTTTAAACTAATATTGAATTCAAAAACTAAATTAAAAAAATCTACACATTTAAAAATGCTAATTCAAACATTTTTTCTAACTTAAAATATCTGAAATGTAATGAAAGAGTAACATTTCCAATACGTGCACCGCTTAGTCTTGGTGGATAATTCTGCTGCCCTTGATCGTACTGATGACTAGTTGTGGGGCTTGGTCGGCAGCTAGCCCGATGTGCTCCCGCAGATGTGTATTCAGGTAACACCACGTGCCCCGGGCGACTATAATACACGGAATGACGATTACTTTGTTTGGCTATTTCCGTTTAACACCGTTTATGAAACTCTCGTGACTATACTTGTTCTGTTTACTACTGTATGCGGAGGTCATGGGATGGGGGCCTTCCCATACCACTTGGACGTCGGAGATGATGATACTGTCGTTCTTAAGAAGTATAAGATCTGCATCTGGTTTGTAGTGGAAATGGTCATCTGCCCAGATGTTGGGTTCTCGTAGGACTGTCCAGTTTTTCTTCGAAGCGAATTTCTGGATTTTTTTGCAATATAATCGTGCCTCTTAAACCGGGTCCAGTGAGTCACTTGACAGCCCTGTAGAACGAGGCATAGTGTCTCATTACGAGGGCAACCTGCTCGACACTTGGCGTTCTCGCCGCTATTATAAGGGGTGCCAATTGCAGGTAGCAGGTTGCTTCGAAGGAGAGTGGCCTGGATTTGATCCCTCCCGCTCCAATACTTCGGTGGGTTTCTAACCCAGTGGCTGCTTACGTTGTTGTGCGAACCCTGGTGAAGGCCTCCTCCGGCCGGCGATTTATCCAATGTTTCCAGCCAGAATCGACGTAGTTCGGTTTTCGTGTGTCCGTGTATAGAATAGAGAAGGCTTCGATTCTGACTCTTCTGGTCCTTGCCCAGTTGGAATTGAGGGCCAGAGTGGTTACCTTTTTGTTTGAGGTAAGGATCTTACAGATTCTGTTTAGGATAATAGCGGGGGTGGAGTCGCTTAAGCACGGGATACTTAGTCCTCCATCTTTTATGTTGCTATACAGAAAACCGTTAGGGGTGGTCTTAGGGAGCTTGAGAGCATTTTTTTTGTATATATTTAAGGCGTGGATTTTATACATAATTATTGGGATTGCATACCCGCACATTAATATGACCTTTTGCATGGGCTTCAACGCAGCATGGTTGATTCATTTAAGGTCTTCCCGCAGCTGTTCAATGTCAGATTATACGCAGCCTAAAGCACCATAGTTCTGCCCAAGATATTTAAGCATTTCTGATATGCCAAGTTGTTTGATTGGCGTATTGTTGATAAAAAATCTTGGGGTTGTGGCTACACATAACTTCTTCTTCTTGGGAACTACAAGTGTAGTAAGAGCCATCGATGTTGCACGGTTGATCTTTAAATTTCTATGTTTGAAGAATTTTGTGGCTGTATTAAGAAGTTGCTGCGCCTCGCCCGTGATCTGTGCGAGGATGAGAAGATCGTCTGCGTATCCAATGGCAGGTATAATTGTACTAGCATCTTTGCTTAGGGGTAAGCCCGCCCTAAGTTTGTACAATTCTTATAGAATCTCATCGATGACCAGACTAAACAGCATTGGGGATAACGGATCTTCCTGTCTGATTCCTTTGCTGATCTGAATCTTTTGCGTATATTCTCCGTTGTCGAGAATCTTTGTCGAACTGTCCTTATGGAGGTCCATAATAAAGGAAATAAGATGGGTGGTGGATCCTGGTTCTGCGTAGAGCTTTATGGATGGACGAATGTTCTACCGAGTCGAAAGCTTTTGCCAGGTCCATCGATATAATTGTGTAGGATTGTAAGCTGGACCTGGCCGTTTATTGATTGAAGAACTGACGCATTGCCAAAGGCGGCGTCTTCTTTGGTAAACCCTGTCTGGAGCTCGCATATCATTCGCTTAGAAATTATTTTATTGAGTACTCTGATCCATATGGAGCCGATCGTTATTGGCCTCCAGTTATTGATGTTCTTTTTATCGCCCCTTAATGTATTAATATGGTTCGACCTTCTTTAAGCGAGGTTGGAATGTTGCCACTGTAACATACATATACTTAACATTATACACATAGTACAACATTTAGATATTAAACGGCGCATCAATCACGCAACCCGCAGAGTCGGACCGAATTGTGCATTGCACCCGTAAAGACCACATGCGTTAACGCACCAGCCTCGTCACCCAAAGGTAAGAGAGGTTACGGATACAGATACAGATGGTTTAAAACATAATTGTAAACATTCTTACAAATTTTATGAACTGCTTACAGAAACAATTGAATTTTAAAACGAAGAATCATTGCAACAAGCACGAAAGGTTTCATAAAAGACACGTTTATAGGCCGCAAGTGTAACCTTGAACAGTTTTAAATTAATATCAACAATAGATGTTTGACGAATTGATACTCGAATTCTAGGGAAACAAATTCAACAACTACACAAAAAATAAAACTGAATCTTATGAAACAACATCTGGTATTTTTAATGTCACGCGCACTTTTAATATCCATCGGACTTACCATTTCAATGTTAAAAGACAATTCTATAGTGTAAATAAAATTAAAATTATTATTGTTTATATGGGATTTTAACAGAACTTACCTAAATTATTGCTCAAAGGGTTTTGATAATACTCGTAGTAATTTTCTGTGTCCAAAAATGGGGTGGAACTTATTATTTTAAATCCTTTATTGCCTGATTTTGTTGTTATATGTACTTATGAGCCGCTAAATCCGCCAAGGAAAATACGAATTTATAAAAAATTTAACTAAATAGAGTTAAAAAACCTCAAACGGATTATTAATTTCAAATTTCTTACCAATTAATATCTCAAAGTATAATACTGAAACACTTAAGTTTAAATTTAAACCGTAAAATGTTGCTATTAGGCTTGAATTTGAATAATTTTCAAAATTTTATTCAATAAATTATAGTAAATGGGTAAATGCATTGTGAATTAGAATAATAATGGGTAAGAGTGGAAACAGTGCGATAGCAGATTGAACATGTTTGAGAGTGGTGGGAGCGATAAAACACTTGGGCATACCTGGCACATTGCACAAGACCCGATAGTTTTGTGATTGTCGCATTAAATACATACATTAAGAAAATAACTTGGAGAGAATTTTTAATATATCGAATTTAGAATAATTGCATTTTGATATTTTAGGGTAATGTTCTTCGTCAGGAGTAGAGTATTGTTTAAAGGAGCCCGGCAACTTAACGTGTCAACCACGCTAGACCCAACACAATCATGTATAGTAATGGGGAGGAAAGATATACAGGGAATTTTTCTTTTTAGTATACATATCCCTTATGTATACTTTTATAATAAACGCAAGTAGGCAACCCACTATACACTATAAACGTCACGTCACGTGGTGCGTAAAGGTTATGTTTCATGTTTGTACATAAAAAATAAATCAAAATTAGTGGAATAACAACATAATTTTAATTCAACGATTATTCTAAAACATAAAATATCAACAATACAAAACAGAAAGGAAAATAAAAACAGCAACAGTTAAAGACTAATTTTTTGACATTAACTTAATTTGATGATTTTTGCCACAGCATGCTAATTTTTTAAATCATCAAATTAAATAAGTTAATTTCAAAAAATTAGTCTTTAACTGTTGCTGTTTTTATTTTCCTTTCTGTTTTGCATTGTTGATATTTTATGTTTTAGAATAATGGTTGAATTAAAATTATTTTGATATTCCACTAATTTTGATTTATTTTTTATTTACAAACATAAAACATAACCTTTACGCACCACGTGACGTGACGTTTATAGTGTATAGTGGGTTGCCTACTTGCGTTTATTATAAAAGTATACATAGGGGATATGTATACTAAAAAGAAAAATTCCCTGTATGAATTGGGAAAGTTATAAAAGGTGTCGTAATGAAGTAGTTAACATACTAAAAGATAAGAAAAACAATTATTACATGAAGAAAATCGATGGGTGCAAAGGAAACACAAAGAGAATGTGGAATACAGTCAAGACACTAATAGGTAAAAAGTGTACTACAAGTATAGAAAAGGGGAGCATTGTGTTTGAAGATGGCGAAGTGGAGTACACGAAGAATAATGACATTGCTGTCAAGTTTAATCAATATTTTATATCTAGCATTACAACTATAGTGGAAACGATTGGAGTGGCTAAAGAATGGAGTGAGAATGATCTTCCACCAGTGGTACATGAATTGAATACCTTTACAATACTGACGATGGGTGATTTGAAAAAAATAATTATCTCTCTTAAAAACAAAACAAATTCTTATGAAGTATTGAATTCAATAATGATCAAAAGTATATTTGAAGTGATAGGTGATAAGTTACTACATTTTATTAATACTTCGTTGAGTTACGGACAATTTCCAGAAAAATTAAAAACAAGTACAGATATTCCAATACCAAAAATAAGTAACACAAACGTAGCAGAGAGCTTTCGCCCAATTAATACACTACAAGTAATAGAGAAAATATTAGAAATAGCGGTTTATAAACAATTAAAAGAATACTTTGAAGACAATAATTTGTTATATGTCCATCAGTCAGGATTTCGATCAAAATTTTCATGTGAGACAGCACTACAGTTAACAATGTGCAAATGGAGAAAGTTGCTGGATGAGGATAAATATGTGGTAGCTGTGTTTATAGATTTAAAGAGAGTTTTCGAAACAATTGATAGATCAATACTCTTGAAGAAACTTAAATATTATAACATTAAAGGAAATGTATTGAAGTGGTTCGAGGATTACTTAAGAAACAGGTTACAAAGAACCAAATATGGCATGTCTTTTTCACCTGAGCAAAGTGTTACACTGGGAGTTCCGCAGGGTAGCGTACTTGGGCCGCTATTATTTCTTATATACATCAATGATTTTTACATGCAAGTGGAATGTGAATTTATAAACTTCTTTGCTGATGATACGTTGCTGGTTGAGAGTGATCTTAATCTGGATAATGCAATACATAAAATGCATATAATTTTAAAAAGCGTGAGCGAGTATTTAAAAATTAATAAATTGAAATTAAATTCAGAAAAAACCAAAGCCATGATTATAGCATCTAAATATAAATTTAATAGTATTAATTTAGATTTAGTTAATATTATTATTGATGGTACGAAGATTGAAGTAGTTAATGAGGTAAGATATTTGGGGTTCATTGTAGATAGCAGTCTAACGTGTAAAAGCGATTTTAACTATATATGTAGGAAAATAAGTATGACATTATTTTTCTTAACAAGAATTTCAAAAAATTTATCAACTTATTCCAAATTGTTAATATATAAATCTATAATTCAGCCCCATTTTGAATACTGTGGTAGCTTACTCTATTTAGTATTTACTTGATAAGAATTACATACAATCTCTTCAAAAACTACAAAACCGTGCAATGCGAGTGATCATTCGGTGCAATAGATATAAGTCTATAAAAAGTATGTTAGAAATGTTAAACTGGGTATCCATTGCTGATAGATTGTTTATTATTAGTATGGTGTTTGTATATAAATTAACAAAGGGTAATCTGCCAACATATTTAAATCAATTTGTTATTCATAATAGGGATGTACATAGCTATGATACAAGGGGGAGAGAGGATGTACATATTATAAGGACAAAATATAAAAGCACCATGAGATCATTATTTTTTAAGTGTTTCAATGAATTCAATAAACTACCTACATATGTTAAAGAAGCCATTAATATGCGTATCTTTAAGATTAAACTGTTGGAGGTATTACGAGAGGAGTGAATAATTTTTTTAAGTGATATAAATATATTATAATTATTACAAGTACATATAGATGTTAACACTTATAAGTACGAGTATATGTAATTTGGGGAAAGAATAAAATTTTGTTTTTATTGTTTTTATTTATGTTAATGTTAATGTATTCTATTTTTTTGAATTTATTTCTTACTTACTTGCTAATTATTCTAAAAGCAAACAGCCTTTAAAAAAACCGGCAATAAAGAAAAATAGTGCAAAGGCTAAACAGAAGTGAATTCTTTTGGTCGACACTTTTTTGCAGTTTTATTAAAAGTAAATTGTTTTAGATAATTAAGAAATGAAATAACTATTAATTTTAAAGATTTTAAGTCAGATCTAACTACGTTTTTCTAATTAGGTACCTCAAAAGGTTATATTAAATAAATATTTGAACAAATACGATTTAACTATACGCGTAAAAGCAATTGAAAGTTATTGGATATGATTTTTCGAAATTACGTACTTCGTGTCTACTAAATCCCGAATGACTATTTTCACATGACATTCGTCTTTCTATCAGTTTATCTGGAGGAGGCAATGCTCAAGAATGGATTGGTCGATTCTTATGGAATTTAATAAACGTCGAAGTATATATGAAATATGAAATCACAGCAAACCTAAAATATCGTAAAGTTAGATTCGTCTTTTTATATTATTTTCAACATATCATCGGCTTGAATACCAAGACTGCCTTTTTTTTGTAAGACCACTGAGTGAAGCCAAAGTTATTTATTTGTTTACCAATTTCACAAAAAGGATCTCAACAACATGTAAGTACAAGTTATTAACTTAAAATCGTTTTCTTTATAGCAACTTGAAAATTTAAAAAAATGCAAATACATACAGGGTGATTCAAAAGGTATGGTCCAAACTTAAGGGCGTGATTGGTGTTGTTAAAATAAGCAAGAAATGCCAATAAACACATGTCTTATTTCCAACCGCTATCTAGTTACAGAGGTTTTCTTTGTTTTTATCTGTGTTTTGCCAAATCACGTTATCAAGGAACTAAGTAAAACAAATGTTAATTCCTTATGGCAGAAGACGTTTCAAGCTTGAATTGGCGTAGTTTTCAATAAATGTGGTAATGATGGAGCCATTTTCTGTACGTGCAGAAATGCATTTTGTGTATGGTTATTGCAGCGGAAATGCCCGTGCACCTGTGGTAGAATATGGGAGAAAGTATCCTCACCGGAGACAGTCTGACCAGCGAACATGTATTTAGACCTTTTAGATAATGCCCTGTCGGAATTATTAGAAGATCTGCATCTTGATGTGCGAAGATCCATGTGGTATCAGCATGACTGGGCACCGTTGCACAATTCACATCCACTAGATTTTTACTTGTGGGGTGCATTAAAAGAAAAAGTTTATGCAACGGAAATTCAGGACAGGGGCCATTTAGTTAATAGGATAAATGAAGCTGTTGAAGATATTCGAAAACATCCTCAACAGAGAAATGTTCGAGATTCTGTGCGTCGGCGTTGCCAACTTTGTATACAAGTACTAGGTGGACATTTTGAACATTTTTTGTTGTGATACTTTTTAATTTTCCTTATAATTGTATATGCTCTTTATTAATAATAAATTATCCTAAATGTTGTTATAACTAGAAAACAATTGTGAATCGGACATGAGTTTATTGGCATTTTTTGCTTATTTTAACATCACCAATCACACCCTTAAGTTTGGACCATACCTTTTGAATCACCCTGTATAACTACTGCAAACCACTCCTTATAAAGTAAAAAATGTCTTAAGTTAAGATATTCTTAAAGTACACTCTTAATAATTATTCTTTTAATTATATTAGTCTAATTTTGATTGAAAATTTAGATATCGTATTCTTCGAATCGCATTAAATTAAAACAAGAAATATGGTTTAACAGCTTTTAGTTGATAATAATTGTTTTATTTCAAAACTTAATTTTTGCTTATTTATTTGGTAAAAGATGGAAAATTATTTACAAAGCTTGGTTTATCTGACTTAGCTCGTATTTCAGGAAAATACTGCAAAGGTCCTGTCTTAGTTTTTATCTGTTAGACGATTGTCCCCTCTTATTATTGTGTGAAGTCACGTTTTCTACAGTATTATATGAAAGTGTGTGTAGTAGGTTGTTCGTTTTTAGTTTGTTTTTTTTTTAATTTCATCAAGATTTCGATTTGGATTCTTGACTAACATTTATTTTACTTATAATGAACTTGATGTTATATTACAAAACTTTTATACAATGTCAACTTGTTTTATATCTTACTACATTAATATTGTTTTTGCAGAAATTTCTCTAGTCATTACTTCTAGATATTAACTCTCGTTGTCATATACTGTTAGCATTAAACTAATAAAAACTCCATTTGACGATCCATTTACTGAAAATAAACAACCAGCGTTAGTGGCAGTAACTGATAACTCTGTAACACAGAGATTACGCACAAAATGTAGCGTGCTTGACATTTTTTCTGCTTTGTTGGAAATTAATTGAATCGCATATGCACGACAAACAGAAAAAATATGACTGTCAAATGCAAACATTCATCTACTGTGCGACCATTTGGTCTAGATTATGCCAACGAATACACACGTTGTATAAAATCTGCTTGTTTGCACGACATCGTATGTAGAGTTAATTTTCCGTGACTTTGAAACTTGAATGAAATAGGTTGATGAAAAATTCATCCTCATTTGCCAACAAGTTTCGAGTAGAATAAACCGAAAGTTGCTTCAATTTGTAAGTGAACCCGTCGTTTAAACAAAAACTAAAGCGTCGTTCAAGCCATACCAGTAAAGCTAAGAGGCTAGAAAATACGACATGTTAGAATTCAAATTTTTTGAAAAAAGTGAATTTATTAAGTTTACTTCGTTTAGTCTATCCGATAATAAATTAATAACAAAACAAGAACATGTTGAAAAATATATATTTAAAGCTTTTCAGGAGCCTTTGCGTTGCTTTTAAATAGGGTTGAATCATTCGTTAACTCAAATTTCGAATTTAAATGTAAAATGTGAAAATATTTCGGCAATAGCCCTTGAATATATTTTTTAAAAGTGTGTTTTTCTGTTTAAAATGTTCTCCTTGTGCAGAAACAACTCAATTTCTCTAAGTAAGAACTCGAGTATTGCCTTTATCCATTGTCAATTTTCAGTCGACGATTGACAAGTTGGATCTCCAATAAAGACTGCGAATTTTAAAAAAACAGACTTGACATTCAAGAACAATGCTTGTTCTCGTATTGATTGCTTTTGCTAAGAAAGACATTTTCGCCATTAGTTTAGTTGTACATTCTTAAAAGCGATCTGAAATATTAGCCTCGAGAAAAATTAATCAGCACCCCTAAAACGTCAGTTCTAAGTGACATTAGCATTGCTTGTTTCAAGATTGATCTGTTTTTCTAGGTAGAACTGTAGACACTTTTGGCTTCTATAATTACCACTTTAATTGTGCTTAACATAGCTAAATTGTTTTGGTAGCACCGCATCTAACGTTACGTTTCTGTAATTTACAATACAATTGTCGGTATTCGGTATTCTAACCTCATATTTAAATTTAACATCATGTTTAATTACCATAGCAATATCATGTGTCTCTGTTGTAGACATATAAAATTAGATAAAGCTATATCGTTTTATGTTTACGTTAAACACAGCTTTAGTTAGAGGCAACTTTAAGCATGAGGTGAGAATATGACCCAATAAGATTGTTTTTATAAAATATTTTTCGGTCTTGTCTCGAACACGATATTACACAGTGTGTCCCAAAAAATTACAAATGGAAAATGCTTTTGTTACATTTCCATTTAGCAAAAATAGATTACTGTAATTTGAATTTTGTAGCTTCTTCACTATGATTTCCCACAGCTATGATAGCTGTGTCATCAACATAAGTGGCGATCGAGACACTTTTGGTCTGTGGTATATCGCAAGTATACAGCAGGCATATCACTGGTCCTAGCACACTACCTTGAGGTAGACCTTCGGTTGTGTCCTTTATTGTAAAATACACTTCCTCTTGTCTCACATGAAATATTCGTCCAGAAATATAAGACTTTAATATCTCAACATATTCTTTTGGCAACATTTTGCCGAGCTTGTACGTTAGTCCCTCGTACCAGACCCGGTCGAATGCCTGGGCTACATCTAAAAATATTTTTTTTTTCTGTGTAGACATTTTCAATAATGTCTGTTATTCGATGTACCTGCTCAATTGTCGAATACTGGCTCCTCAATTCAAAGTGATGAATAGGGATTTGTTTCTTCTCGGTAATGATTGGTTTTGGTAGCTTCAATGGCAATTTCTGGAATAGCTTAGATACAATTGGCAGTAAAGAAATACGATGAGGCTTCGTTCTTCGTTCGGAGGTTTATTCTGTTTAGCAATTATAATCATCTCAGCCATTTTTCAGACATCCGGTGCGTGTTTTAAGCGAAATACTGTATTTATTAGGTAAGTAAGTTTAACCAAAGCTTTCCTGGACAGTTTCTTAAGGATCTCTCCAGTTATAAGGTCATAACCCGGAGCTTTCCTTGGGTTAATGTTGTTTCTAATTACTTCTGCTGCTTCTTTGAGTATTACTGGATCAATATTTACGTCTTCACCTTCATATAGTATCAATTTTTGTAAGATTTGGCTTTCGTTTGGTTGAAAAGGTTGTTCTAGATGACAAGCAAACACCTTAGCTTTTTATTGATTTGATTTAGCCCAACTTCTACTTGAGCTTCTGATTAATGGACTATGCATCACTGGCCTTTTTAGTTTTTCGTGATTTTCCAGAGGGAATAATGTGATTCCTTATCATTTGTTAATTCCTGTAAATATTTATTAATGGACTTAATTCTGCAATTTCCCTCCTTTTTGGGTGGCTCTATTTAATTTGGTTTTATCGTCAGATGCTCTTGTTCTCTGCCACTTTTTCCGTAAGTCCCTACCAGTTGCCTAATTTCTAGAGGGTAGTTTGTGTCCACTGTCTTTTGATTTCAGGTGTATTTTGCCATGCAGCTTGTTGTACCTCCGTTACAACCTCTTGATTTAATTGCAATTTATTCTTCGATAGAACATTTATTTAGTTGTATTCTACTGCTAACTTGGAACCCTTCCCAATTGGTTGTTTTGTTTGCTAGAGTTGAATTACACTCTTTTTAATAACGATTTCACTGAACAATGGTATGAATCCTTGTCAAAGTTCTGTTCAACTGTCAGGTACATAGGTTGGAGAAATGTTCCTAACCATAAAGAAATCCAGCAAGTTAGGAGTTTTCCTTGGATCACTGGGCCAATATATAGATTTTCGATTGATAACAACATCCAAGCTTAGATGCTGCTTTATGCAATTCGTTTCCCTTAGTTGAGGATAGTCTAGATTCCCATATGGTGTTTTTTAAGATCCCCATCAACTATAAATTTGTTGCCTAATTAGTTAAGAACATTAAGGTAGTTCTCTTTCTTTTGATTATATCGTGGCGGACAATAACAGTCGGCTAGTGTGGTTTTCCGTTTCCTGGTGTTAATTATTTCTGCTGTTACTTCTTTTTTTCCTCTAATTTCATTTTCAATTTTTCATAATGAGAAATGTTGTTTTCGACTATTACATACTACTACCTCTTGCTGCATTTGAATGGTGGATAGTGTGATAGCATGTATACCCTTTAAACCTGATATAGAATTACCTTGTTGCATGCGTCTTTGAGATGAGACAAACGAAATTTGACAGAAAAATGATGAGACTGATTTTCTTTTAACCGAGAATTGTATTCTTTTACTAATCAAGATTATCCCCTTCAAAGTAGTTCCCTTGGGCAGCTACACACCGATGTAGGCGTTTTTTCCATTGTTTGTAACAGTCCTGGAAGGCTTCTGCCGGCATGCCTTTCAACTGGTCGATTACGCTATTCTGGATATTAAATGACACCCTTTGAAATGGTTTTTCAGACGGGGTAACAAAACAAAGTCACAAAGACTGATATTCGGCGAATAGAATCACAAAAATGCTTTTTGCCAAAAATTCGCTGCTGGAGGCTGCCGTGTGACATGGGGCGTTGTCGTGGTGTAAAATCGATGCCCAAATCCTGTGTTAAAATCTAATGGACGATAAACCAGTTCAAATCTAACTCACTGCTGATTGTTCTCAACGCAATTGACGGCCTGACACCACAAGAGTCCTCGCTCTTTATACATTGTACCCGCACGAAGATAGTCTTCCACATCTTCTCGGCCCTCTAAAAAGGCCTTGTGCCATCTGAACACTTGTGCCCTGAATAGTGAATGTTCTTTTCATAAGTCACAGTAGCGAATTCGCTAAACTTTACACAAAATTTGAGAGCACAACGTTGCCCAAACTTTTGCCGGTCCGTTTTCGTAGTCGCGTAGCACGGTAGCATGTTATAACGGTAAACAAAACGGTAATGGTTCCTGGCTCTACAATTTGCAATCCTGCTCCCACCAACTCAGTGTAAATGCAAACACATGCGGCAAATATACATTATGAGGCGTTGGTGCCCCCAGTATTTAAATTCTTGAACAGTTTAATTCGAAGCATTGCACATATAAAGGAAAAACTCTTGGGTAACCAAATGTATTGAATCAAGAAGCTCATGGTGATATTCTAACATAATTGGACCAAAATCTAAAGAAATCAGTTGGGAAACTATCAATACTTGTAATATAATTGTAAGTTGTAACCAATACAATATTATTAAAACCTGTTCCAAATATTGATTTTTTAGTACAGATAATGGAATCTGATCTGATGGTACACCGATAGCAATGACGTTGTTAAGTCTTTAACGTTTTACAGTATTGCCAACTATGCAAGATGTTGTCTATAAGACGGTAAGGAATTAAGTGGCGTTTGAATTTCTATTTGCTCTCACTGTGCGAAACAATCGCTGTAACCGCTTTAGTATGAATGACAAGTTGCCTATTTTAAAGCGTTTCGAAATTTACCTTTCTTTATGTCACATTACTGAGTCGACGTTTGCTTACAAAAGTTGCTGGCTTTAACAACTTCTATAACCTTAACATTTTGATTAGTGGGGTTCACACACATCCCGCGTATGTAGTTAGCATTAAATATTAATCCAATAATTACAAACGTCTGTGACATTCCAGCGTGGTAGTCTTTTAAAACTTCTGCCAAATAAGTAATAAACAAGAAGACTAAGTAATATATCTAATTTTGTGTAGTATTATCATTGCATAATAATAATTATCATTCATAGTAATTTTCAAGTGCCGGAAAGTTTCAGAATTTTTTTTATTTCAAAGCTTATATTATTCAGCTAGATGAAATAAATAAGACGTTGTTAACAAGAAACATTTTAGAGAATAGTTGCATTATATACTAAATTAGTTGCTTGGGTTCATAAGGAAAGCAATAATATTTTTCGTAGGCTCAGAAACTGTTGTCGGTAATATACTGACTCAATTTTTTAACAGGTAACAAACAACATCCTAAAAAGGTGGGAACGCTAAAAGAGAATTGTCAGTCTAATTACCGATATATCACTAGTAAGGGTTGTTTAATCGTGTAGAGACAGCGATATACCGTTACCATAAAACCTATAACCCTAAGTTTAATAAACTAAAACAAAACGAAATGTGTTAGGTCAGCAAACAACAACACCATAAAAGCAGAATGCATTTCCTTTTAGTGAAAAACGAAACAAATTCTTTCTAATTCAGAGCGGAACAATCTGTATCGACCCATTACACCCAATTCAGTTAAAACAGGAACGATTTTCATTTGCACCACAACCTGAATTATTATGAAGAGTTTGCTGTTACGTTTTATTAAACGTTTACAACATCCTAATCTCTTTTTATTTAAACCTGAAATTACTATTTAAGTTGTATAGTTATGTTTCCTAGTGGAAATGGTTCAGTTTTAGAAGTTAAATTAAAAAACTCGCCGTGGTTCTGTTTATCTTTAGCCAAATACCGATCGCGTGAGGGTGTGGAAAATTCCATTGTTGGAACCTAATGGAAATCTACGGCTTCCATTGTTGAAACTTGTCTATAAAAGGGCAGCACTAAAGGTAAAGGCTAACGTATGGAGTATAAAGTAAATACAAATTTCAAAGTTTTACTGGTTACCGCTATGAATGCTTGTAATTTTCAATTTTCCTAGGTTTAAGGTGGGCGTTTTAAACTTTATTTACGCTTACTTGGGCTTCTAGTACGTACAATTCTTTATAGCAAAGTCGTATACAAAGCCTTAAAAATTTAAAGCGTGTTTACAGGAAGTTTAATTTTAAACCATCCAGATTCCCCTGATAGGGAATTTATATTCAATTTTAATAAAAAGGTAGCATCTTTTTACAGGTGTTAGATACTCTTAGTGTTTGAATAATGAAATTTTAAAATCTACTCATTACAAAATATAAAATATCTTTTTACCTAAAAACATTTCAACAAGCGTCAACTAGCAAAATTTTAATATGCAACCGCCAATTAAATCGTAAACTTTCTAAAAAATCCCGTAACGGCTTATACGCTTTTTATGGAAGGCACGCGGATTAACAACCAATAATAAAGCAGAAAATAGACATTTTATTGCTCAACACATATTTTATTTAGTTAAACCTCTCTAGTACTTTTTACGTCCCCAAGTTTTATTGACTTAATCTAGTCAAAGTAAAAACAAAAAAATTAAAACCACCGCAAAAACATTAAGTGCTCTTTTCATAGCAACCATTTTGACCACTGGTGCTTGTAACAACACTGTTGATAATTAAACTATAAATACATCGGACTGACTAAAATGAATACTAAATTTTTTTTTTTAATTCGTAGTTGAAAATTTTGAAGCTCACTGGTGGGTGAATACTTGCGATTGCTTGTATCTCCCGGCCTGACATCGCAGCAGGTCAACATTTTGATAACATATTAGTTCAGGACTTATTAGCCTTGGAAAAAACAAAAATTGATTATATGGCAATTAGTTTTCTTATAACTGTCATTAGTTCACCGCGATGTCAGAAGTCAGGAAAATTGAGTATCGAGCTCATCATCATCATCATCAATTGACATGGAGCAGATCCTCGTGGATCAATACTGGATTACGGGCTGTTATAAAATTCTTTAGCCGAGAAGGCCTTTCTCCTCAAACCATCAAAGATTGGCTGGATGGGGTGTACGGCGAAAATTCACCGTCTTATTCTGTGGTAAAAGATGTGTTCCATGGTCTTGGTGGTCTGCTTCTTCTTTTTCCTCTTCATCTTGATCGATTTACTATTTTTGCTAGGCGATGGTTCTCCATTTCCCCGAAGTGTTGAGTTCAGCCAGTTGATATTCCATACGGTTCCTTTAAATCTTCATTTTACATTCTATCATAATTCTTCCCTGGATGGTTACAACGATTTTCATTCTTGATGTTAAAGGCATTGTCAACTTATGCAACATATTTAGTAAATATCAAAATACGTTAGTTAAAATACTCGTAAAACTAGTGGTAGAATTTCAATATCTTTGATAATAACCACAATAAACGGGCAGAGAGAATTCATTTCCCGATACGTGACGTCACGAGTGTCGCCCTCCTGAGGCTCCTAAACAAACACAACACTCGCGTTGCTGGGTTACTAGTATTATTAGTCGACTCGGCATTCCGCTCTTACTGGCAAGCGACACTCGTGACGTCATATCTTAAACTTTTAGCTCCCATAACACGGTAACGAATTAAAATTCGGCCGTAAAATTTTGCACAGGTGCAATACTCACTTTACTCAATCAAATTATAAAATAAAAAAAAACGACTTTTCATAAGTTGACAATGCCTTTAATAGTAACTAAATGGTTTAGTTAGTATCTGCGTGTTTTACCTGCTGCATACATATGTACCTTATGTGTATGTCATCATTGGACTTACATATGCAAGGTTTATGGATTCGTATTTTGCCTTCAATCGATAAGAAATAAATATTTCTTCAAAATAACCTGAGATGCGCTTTACTTCGTGACAAGATTTAACTTCGCCAAAGAATTGTTTATAGTTAGAAATTTCAACAACTGCTAAATAGCTTAACTCGTATTTCATTATTTTTTCAATGATGCAATTATCTTAGCTCCCTGGTGGTTCTCTTGATATTGTTACCATAAACTTATCAAAAAGATACTAGAAGAGATAAATAATTAGTGCACTTTATTTTTCGGGACTCAATTTGCGGCGCGAAGGCCAGAGTTCAAAAATAATTACACAATAAAGAATTAAATTATTGATTAGATTTAATTATAGACTTAATAAGATTTCAACATACACAAAAATTGAAATATACATACAATAAAGTAAAGCTGAAGGCTTAATAAATTCCAATAAGAAAATTCAAAATTACACTTGGTGAAGGCTTACTAAATTAGGGAACGCAAGAAATTACCTGAAATACAAATTTACCCTAATGGCATAAACGTTTATCTCTTTAAGAATGAAATTAGTGGTCATAGACCCAACTAAACTCATTCATTGCGGAGCCTTTTCAAATATGAATATAACACATAATTAAATCAATAAAAAATATATAGGAAATATTCAAATCGACTAACAATAAAAAATCCTACGTTAACAAAAGTTAAATTAATTCATTCATAGGTTAGGAATAGATAAGCTAAAGCCAAATTTTTAAATGAATTTATAAGTAAACCACAGTCATAACCCATGAATGAACAATTTACTACAAATTTAAATATGAAATTTAATTATAAAATCAGAAAATAACATATAGCAAAAATTTAACCATACTAAAAGTTTATAAAAAACGAAGTGGTCAAAGATAACAAGAAATAATAATAATTGAATTAATTATAAGCACTTATCTCCCCAAATCAACATTCTACGAGACCAACGTCAATGAAATTCGTACACCTGCATCTTCCGTTACACCTACACCTTTAGAATGCTAAAAAGCGACTCTTTAAAACGATATTCTGAAAAATTTATATTTAGCATAAAAATTTGATTTCTTCCTTAAAAATAGGTGTTCTTATTTTGCTGAATTTTAATAATTGATAGGAATGAAATTAAAATCAAATGTAGACATACAGTTCAATGAAATTCGTACACCTATTTTCCGAGTTCACTCAAATTCGTACACTTAGGGATCTAATTTAGTATTCATCTACTTAATTGCTAGATTTTTAATTGTTATCGTGTTTGTTTACAACATATACGAGCCCGAAATCAATAAAATCATAGTTTTACAAGTTTTTTACCTTAAACATATAATAAGTAATTTGTTAAGAAAGAGCTATGCAAACAAATTTATTAAAAACGGATTTGCAACATATGAACCGAATTTATTGACTTTTGATTTACATGAGACTAAAAATACTTGTTGAGGTTTTTATTAAAAATTTGGTGGTCAAACAAAATATCAGGTGTTGAATTATGGAGAAAATGTTAATACAGAAATTTGAAGAAGGAGATTCAGATGGTTGCGGCATGCCCTGAGAAAAGCCATGGATGCTCCAAGTCATATTGCGTTGGAATGAAACCCACAAGGTGGAAGAGCCAGAGGACGCTCCCGCATTACATGGAAAAGAGCAGTAAAAGAAGAATGTGGGAAACCATCAGACGGTTACGTGTAATTGCCCAAGACAAGAGTGGAAACGATTCGTAAACAGTAAAAGGTTATATTATATTTTTGTAAATAACCCTATGTCCCCAAAGGGGAATAATGTGATTTAATGATGATAATAATAAACATACTTAGATGTTACATAGTTAGGAAACCCCCATTATTTACAATATCTATGTATGTACATCTTTAGTATTGAGTGGAATAGCCTTTATTTGCAATTACTGCTCTTAGACGCTTGTTTATGGTTCCTAATAGTTCTTGGCCCTGCTGTGCAACGACAGAATTATAGATTTTTATTATTTTTCCTTTAAGAAGAGTTTTCATACTAGGACGACCTTTACGTAGAATCATTTTGATAATTCCCCAAAGGTTTTGAATGGGGTTCATATCGGGAGTAGATGACGGAGAGTCCAAAACATTAATGCCGTGATTTTGTAGCCACTGCAACTTACCCCATCTTGTTGAAAAATAATGTCTTCATCAGTATATAGCTTTTTCGTGGACGGTAGAACATGATTCTTAAGAATACTTTGATATTTTTCGGCATTAACAACACCGTTTAAAAAATAAAGGTTTCCCACTACATAACCCCCATACCATTATTCCATCAGTGAATTTAATTGTTTACAGGGTGAAATACTTCAAATTTATTGTGAATAACTCTACCGCGGTAAATACGCAGCAACTGGATGAATACTAGACCAGATTCCTAAGTGTACGAATTTGAGTGAACTCAAAAAATAGGTGTAGGAATTTCATTGAACCGTATGTCTAGATTTAATTTTAATTTTATTGGGACCAGTTATTAAAATTCGTCAAAATAAAAATACCTATTTTTAAGATAAGAAATCGAAATTCTACGGTAAATACAAATGTTTTAAAATATTCTTGTAAAAAACCGCTTTTTAACATTTTATAGGCATAGGTTTAGCGAAAAATACAGGTGTACGAATTTCATTGACGTTGGGCTCGTAGAAGGCAGGTGTTGAAATTAAAATGGACGGATTAAAGTTGTACAAATCCAAAATGGACTCCCCCTCGCTTCGGACATCCCATTCAAACACGAAATATACACGGTGCGAAAAAGTAATGGCTTCACAACGATGTGAAAATGCAATAAGGATGTGGAATTCATATAACACAAAAAGAAAAATTGAAAGACAGAAAAAAATAAAGTTAAACAAGCACAAAATAAATTCTTAACACTTAAACAACAATGACATTTGATAAGAAAAACGATACAATTTAACTCGCAAGCAGAAAAATTGTAACAATCTCATCATTCATTTTGTCTCGTGTATGTCAACAAGATATGTTGTTTTATGTATGTATGTTCCGTTTCGCTCGCTGCATAATTAAAACATTGCGAATGTGGCAAGAGATACATTGGCGAAACAAAGGGATCATTGAATATCAGAGTAAAAGAACACAAAAACTTGACTGTGGCTGAGTTTCTCTAAATAAAAAATAGCAGAGCACGAACACGAAGACCATCGAATCATATGGGATCAAACGAGCATCATCGACCATGAAGATAACACCTTTAAAAGAAAATTGAAAGAGGCGGTACATAATATGCTTCTACAAGAATCAGTTATTAGCACCCCCAGCGTGAATGTTTCAATCATATGAGAACCTCTCTTGCGACGATAATTTCATGGGTAATTGAATTGTGGGCTGGTTTTCATAATTTTCTTTCTTTTTAACGACTGACGACGATTGTAGAATCGTAATCGAAAGCTATCGTAATTAAAAAACTCGCTCTTTTGTTAATTGTTTTATTGTACGTAAGATGGAGGAAGCCCAAGAAACAAGAACGAATAACATTCACCTACCTACAAAGAATTATAGAGAAAAATTCCAGTAGTCTTTATAAACTGTCCTCGTTGTCAACTAAATATAACTGCATCATGCACATAACGCACAGCATTTACGGCAGTGTTTCCTATTTAGTATTGAAATAATTTGGAAATCTCTAAATTATTTTGTCCATTATTAAATTGATTAAGAACGGACTTAAGACATCACCCTGTCTCACACCTACTTTTGTTTGAATCTATTTGGAGAGCTGATGGTCGACCTTTACAACAGTGGGGAGCTGATTGTCGACTTTTATAACAGTATGGCAGAAAGTATACAATTGAACTATGATGTTGGTTAATCTTTGCGGTACTTCTTTTTCTGGCAATACAAAACTTCAAAAAATGTTCAGAAGAAGATACTCTAACGAAAGCTATTATTAAATATATTCGTTTAAGACAACAGCTGAAAGTGAGTTACAACGGAATCTAGATAAACTAAACTAAAATGGAAATTGTATTAAATTAGTCATAAATTTATTTATAAGATTGCAACATATTAAATTCAATTTCATAATGTATATCATAATACGAACTGTTCATATGTTTTTATTTTTTTTTTTTGACATAAAAGTTTGGAGCTTTTCTTAATTCCTACAGTTTTGGACTTACCAACAAAGTTGGTTAAAATACAAATAAAACAATCCATTTCTAATATTAAAATCATACAAAAAGCTTGAAAGGTAGGTACCCATTTCGGTCGATATTTTTCTCAAGCTCACTTCAAGCTTACCTTTCACTATACGCTTGTTTTTATACAATTGTTATTAGTGAATTTGCATATTTAATGCAGTATTTAGACTGCAAGAAGTTAAGTACATTTTTAGCATATAAGACAATATTAACACTAAAAAAAAAAGTACGATTTTATGATAAATAAACGAATTAAATCCCACTAACTTATAAAAACAGAACAATTACTCTATACAGAAAAGTACTGGTTTGTGGGGTCCATCTTATCAACATCCTTAGTGCAAAAATAATTTTTTTTGGCTCTGAACTCCTTTAGCTTCTTACACTATCCAAGTATCCAATCATGCCTCTTAATTGTGTGCTATAGTTGATTGCGTCAATCTCTTTGGTATCTTCCTCCGCTCTATCCATTTGTATCCACCTAGGCCGACTCCGTTTCTTTATTGCTTCAGGTTTTGATGTCATGATACTTCTCTGGAGATAGTTATCGTTAGTTCTTATCATGTAACCAATTCATTGAAATCACCTTATTTTTAAATCTTTTTAATTATAATTTGTCGCGGTCGTAGACACTTCCATCTTTTTCCAATTGTCCCCTACCTTCTTCGGCAACTCTGCAAAATATTGTTCAACAACTTCTTTGAGTGCTTTATCAAATGCAAAACGCTTTCCCCTAAGGTGTTTTTTCAAGTTTTTTAATAAAAAGAAGTCTAACGGAGCTAGGTCTAGGCTATAAGGTAGATGCCTTAACTCTATGAACCCACAGTCATTCATCATTTGAATTTATGAACTTTATGACACTGCGACGTTCCACCTTAATTTCACTCATTTTATCAAGAAGAAACCTTTCCCAAATCTCTATAAACCGCGCAAATTAATCACAACTTAACATATGTACTTCTAAATACCACAGTTATTTTAATAATTGGTTTGACATCGTCCCTTTTTTGTTTCATGTCTAGTTAGATAACATATTTAGGACGTACAAAAATGATTGGCATAACAATTGTTCTCTCCTCACTACTATTTTCCGCAAACCATTCTTTGGGTGTAGCACGGCACCACTTGTGGATAGCCGGCTGAAGCTGGTCGTTGTGGGCAAAGTTCTTACGGCGCATCACTTCTTTCATTACGTCAAACAGAACGTAATTGCTCGATGCAAGATCCGGTGAATATGAGGTATGCTGCAGCACGGTGTATCCGAGAACCTGCAGGGTGGCAACGGTGTGGCAACTGACATGTGGGCGCGGCTTGCTGAATATATCTGCATCGTATGGATGTTCAAAGCAGTCACTCTTTCCCTCTAAAGAAACCACACCGTCCATGTATGCCCATGATTATCTGCTTCTATGGTTTTCCGCCTTGTCCATGACTGCACTCACAAGGCTGCACAAATGACACACTAGCTTTCTTCCTGTACGTTCCAGCAAGACCATCTTTTGGCATCACATGGCACTATAGTCTGTCTTCAGATACGCACTGGGCACACATTTCAATTTGCGACTCAACCAGAGTTTTGAGGGGAAATGCCAATCATTTTTGAACGCCCTCGTAAATATGTATTTTATCAAAACAAAATTTAAATAAAAGTTGTTTAATACTTATTTTCCATTCTAAGGCAATGATTATTCATTATTTTGTTGAAACGCAAAAGCACAACGCATGACACGTTAATTTTTGTTAAATGTCAAAAGAGAAAACAAACCTAAATAGGTATAGGTATATCAGTATAAATAGGGTACCTACATTGTCATTTAAAAAATTGAACGTGTTATGCTTCTGTTTGTCAACAAAGCAATGAATAAACATCACCTTAGAATAGAAAAATAAATACTAAACAACTTGTAATTGAAACATTATTTGTTAAAAGGCGTATTTACTTAAGTATATAACATATTCCAAACCTTTCAGGTATGGTGTACTTTGACCTGTATGTACCCACTAAAACCTTTACAGAGTGATTTTATTTTAGGGCATTAATTGTTCTTTTCGTTTTTATCGAACTTGAACTAGTTTTTGTTTTGCCATTGGCTATCGAATTGAGGAACGCTTCACTAAAGTATTAAATATTTATTTGTTTGTTTATTTATTGAGCGGATGACAATGTTCTCAATACGCACTGACCAGAATTTTGCTGAACCTAAAGGATTTGTATCCCTGAAAGGGATTTTAACAGGTCAAACATTGCTCTGACAGGGGCCCTGTCGTTTCAGGTTATATCCAAAAGATAAAGTTTCACCTTTTTCCGCACCTGACCACGGTCGGAATCGTACCTGCGACTTTTGGTTTGCAAACCAAATTTGCTACGCTGCTACGTATACGTAACAAATAGCACCTGAAAAATTGCGCCTTAATAACCGCACCTTAAAAAAAAGCGCCTAACAAAAACAGCGCTCGTCAATAACGTCGCCGATTAAAAATGTCAACATACAAATTTTTTGTAAGTGGGTGTTTATTGCTAAGCTCAACTGGCACTGTTATTTTCTTGCTTGGGTATTGTACCTATAATACCTAAGCAATAAACAACAAGACGGCATATCTATAAGTTAATATTGGTAACATTTTTAATGGAATGATTAATTATATGCAAGGGCTATTTTACATTTGACAAATGTGTTGTTATTATTTATTCAAAATGCTTTTGAGGACATTTGTGTTGGTAACATTTTTCAATTGGCGCTAACTATTATTTTCGGGCGACATTTTTGATGTCGGCGTTTTTAACATAGGACAATATTGAAAGCGACATTTTTACCGTCGACATTTTTGATAGGTGCTATTATTACCCGGCGGTTTTTTTATGTCGACATTTTTGACGGAAACATATTTGATGAGCGCCGCTTTTATTGGGCCTTGCTTTTCGAGGCGCGTTTATTGATGCGCTATTTTGTAAGACGTTATTTTGACCCCTTCAGTTGCTAGAGAGGCCGGCAAAATTACTGATTATATCTGATTTATTTCATCAACAAATTTGGTTTGATTAATGATATATTTACAAGAATTTATAACAACTTTGCAGCGTATTTAAATACTTATAATAACAAATTATGTATGGTTTATACGTTTCATATCATTCAGAGAAAAATAGGAGCAGAAAAATCTTTGCATCCTGTTAGCATGAAAAAAGGCTGTAACGTTAAATTAGCACCAGGATATTGTCTCGTAAATTTACGTTGAATCGTTATCAACGTTCGTTAATTGACGCATCTTGTTAATATATTCATAGTGTTCACCATTGAACTGTCACGAGCAGTTATTTATCTGTCACGCCACGAACACTAAAGATAATAGGTTTTGGAGAGGCTGGCAGACGTTTTAAAAGCGGTGAACATCTTATAACAAAATGGGAATTTATTGTTTTATTATGAATTTCATGCCGGTCTTTAATTTAATTTTGATGCGCTTTCCGTGCAGCTTAAATGAAGCGAGTTCAGTCTCATTTGTTGTTGGGAAGTCATAAGCTAGTGTTTAATTTGTAAATTTGTAACATGAAAGTTTCAGAATGCATTCGTCTGTGTAGCTTTCATTTGCTACTGATTACTTAGTAAAGTTCGTAAAATAAACTTACATCTAACAGTCGGTTAGTAAATACCAAGCAAAATGTCTATTTGTCGTATACTATTTACAATCGGTTATTAGAAGCGGACATCAAAATCAAAACGGAACTTCAAATAATAATTGTTAAATGTTTTTACTATAACTAGAACTTTATTGCTCCCCCATAACCTTTTATAACGTATACCCTGTTCAGTTTGGATAGACACAATCACTATCAAAATTAGAATATAAACCTTTTTTATATGGATAACAAAGCAAGTTGAAATGACGCTGTCAAATTTACAATATGGTGATTCTAAATGGGGCCATTTTGATCAGTTAATATACTAGTATGACATGGTGCATAAGGAAATCAGTTCGGGAAGAAATTTATTTCCATCTGTTTCTCTGTAATAATGAGGAGTATCTAGATACAAAACATAGACATAGCTTTGGACTTAACATGGTACATTTCTGCGCACATTTGAAAGACGAAAATAATTTTTTTATTGCAGAGTTTTTGCACGGTCGACATCTTGAATTTTTTAAGAGAAAAGTATATGTATCGAGACGCTCAGTACATCTGTAACGAGATAGTAAATAGGGATGTTTAAAAAATAAAGTACTGACAAAGAAAATGCTAATAAATTTAACCAACTGGTATTTATTTTTCAACATCATCTCCATTGAGGTCGACACATTTTGCCCAACACTGTTGTTCCAAAGCCATTATATCGTTTTATAAAATGGTTTCTCCTGGTGAGAAAAATAGCCTTTCGCAGCAGGAACATTAACCACTTCATAGTTGTCGGAAAATTGTTGTCCTCCGGAGCCATCTTTTGAGGTTAGGGAACAAATGGAATAAACCAGGTGGGTAGGGCGGATGATGCAACAATTCTAACCATGGACTTTAGCCATGGAAACCGTTGACATGTGAACAGATACATTGTCCTGATGGAAGAGAATTTTTTTGGCAAGGTGCGAGCGCCATAAAAATTATTTTTTTACTATGTTTTTCTCTATTAAAAAGAGTTCGATCTACATAGTATAGATCATTTTTGACATGTGCACATAAAAAGCTTCGCCAGCACTGTAGTAGACTTTGCAAAACCAAGATAATAACAAAATTGTTAAATAAATAATTTTTTCACATTTTAACTTATCAACTTTCCACTTGAAAACTATTTAATAATAAATAAACAAACAAATAAGAAACAAACACTTGTAGTATTCAATTTCAAAATGTATTTAATATTTTCCATTTTATTTGAAAGTTTTTTACATTTTACATCTTGAAAACTACCAAAACTAATAAAAAAAAGATGGAAACAAAAAATGTACTAAAAATCATTTTTCAATGCACGGTAGAAAAACTATACCGCGAGATAAAGCTTTTACCAATGTAAATCTGTCGATCTTACAGTATCTTGATGAATTTAATTTTCAGATACTATTTACTCTATGAAACTAATTATAATAAAGCGGTGTTATGCAATTCCACGTGCATTGATATGACGTGTTATCTAGATTCATCACACGGGCGAGATGCTCGTGGATGACCGCCGCGAACCTGTAATATGATTCGAGTCAGCTGTGTGGCGCATTCTGTAAAATGCATGACTCAGCATGTCCATAGCCAAGGTGAATGCACATAGTAGCAGTAAGAGCTGACATCTTATATAAGGAATTGCTCAACAGAATTCCTCATGGTTAGTGAGGCCGTCGAACAACCATGTCCTTAAGAAGTCGGGTCTTTCGTACGATTTTTATGCAACACTATTTTTCTGTATTTAATTTAACATAATTCAATTCACAGTAGGACTTGTTAATAGTTTGGATCGAACCCTTTGTTTCATTTTTATTAACTTTGATGTTTGTATGTACTTGGAACTTCTAGCTAACGTTATTTAAATGTTTTGTCTTTAACTTTAATTGTAAATAATATTTTGTAAAGCTTAATCAAAGTCGGACAATATATGTTACGTTAGTTAAATCAGAATTTTAATATAAAACCTTTCGCACGAAACCCCCACGTGGCGTAGTTGGTTAAACATAACAGACACACAGAACACAAACGCTACTACGCTTACTATTAAACCAACGCTAACCTAACTTTTTTATATGTTCTGTCCCCACTAGCACAATTTTTAGGCACAGTAACACACACATGAGACAGCCGTCTCACTTGAAGTAATGCCTAAAGGCGGTTCCGAGCAGATTGGCTATACACGCATACAAGACACACACAAAAAGAAAGAAAGAAAAGGTTGGTCTAGCTAGAGACAAACAGCCCGATTCATTAATAGGGTCTAACTTGCTAGTCAGACTAAAGGGAGTTACGCCTGTGCAACGGTATTCACGAAAACGTTGCGCACTTTTTTACGCCAAAAGTTACACGAAAAGATAGACCACCTTTACGACCTGTGTAAAAATGGTCGCAACTTGACAGTTGTACCAAATTGTGTAGTTTAGACGCATTTAAAGCAAAATACTTCGATAAACACTAACTTTGGATGTCACCAACAGTTTTTAAGACATAAAAGTGAGTATTAAATAACATTTAACGTATATTTACTTCCGAATTTGGAGGTTATGCGATGGTATTTCGGCTTTTCACGCTGAGGCACGTATGTTTGCTAAATAAAACTAACTATATTTGCAGGTTTATATAAACCAGCAAGTACAATTTTTACATATTGCCTGCTTTAAAAATGTTCTGTTGGGTCTATAATTACCGAACCTACATATTATCTAAATCGAAAAGGAAAATTTTGTTTGCTTTCACAAGAATTGTACCAGTTTTAGAAGAAAACATGAATAATGTTCTTATTAAGTAATACTAACAACTAACCAACTCGTGATAATAAATCTACAAATGGTGAAGGACTTTCGATATCAATTAAGCCAACTAGCAGTGGCCGATGCATGTTTATTGAGGTACGTTAACTTTCTTTCACTTGATTATAATAATTAACATTTATTGACATTTTGAAATCACTATAATATTTATTGTAGATACCACTGATTACTGAACACCTAATATTGGAATTATATTGGACTGTTACTTCCATGTTATAAATGTATAAGGAGGTATTCATACAAATCAATCGTTAATCGAATGCTGAAAGGTCATCGCAGAAAGATACCTCTTAAGAAATTTCATATTATTTGTTAAATTATCACTAAATATGATTGTATATTTGATTAACTGTGTCTTATTCTAATCGTTAAGTACAACACCCCGTTAGGTATCGGACTTGCATATTATGTATGAACAATAAAGTTAGTAAAACTGCTTACGATTTTTTCTACTGCTTGACATAGGACTTACAGTATTGACTGAATTCAATACTGCTTCCCATGCAGATTTCTTCCGTTGCCAAGTATTTTTGGGCGTAACTTTTCCAAATAGAAGACCATAATTTTGTGTAATTTGCACCCATATAACTTTAATTTCTTCAGGAGTAAAATTTAGGCCCCTCTATTTTCAGACATAATTGTTAATAGCTATAAATCAAATCATTTTAAACATATTTATAGCTGACTGCAACTAAATTGAAGGAAAAATATTGCTAGGATGCCCTTTAAGTTCAAATGTACTATCTAATTGTCACTTTACATGTTATTTAAATTACAGGTTATTTCCAGAATAATTTACAAACCTGGAAAACGCCTAAAAATTGCTTTTTATAGCCAAACTTTAAACAACTTTAAACTTTGATAAAAGTACTAATAACTTTCAAAAAGTTTAGGAATTTTTTGATTGGTTAATTTTGGTCTAACGGTGACGTCATATATGACGTTGACCAAAATGGCTGCACCAGACTTACGCCTGCTTCGTGAATAGGCATACGCCATTTATTTAGACCCGTGCAAGAGGGATGCAAGTTTTTGGCGCAACTAGCGTTAGCCAGACTAACGTTGCGCCCGCCCTGTTGATGAATCCGTATGAAAAAATTTCCAAGAAATTTGGACGTTACCATAGTAATTATGCTCAATATTAACGTTTCTATTGGTCGTTAATTAGTGTTGTATGATTTTCATATGTAATATACCAAGGGACAGGTATATTACCGCTCATGCCCGAGGGTTTGTTGCGAGAGAACTTCACGAGAGCGTAGCCCGAGGCAGGCCCGACGAGAGGGGGGGGCAGGGGGGGCAAAATCCCCGGGGCCCGAGCCCAGGGGGGGCCCGGCAGCTTTTTAGAGAGTACTCACCGCTAGTCGTATAATAATAGAACGAAGAATTAAAATTTCAGTTTTTTTTATGTAGGCTTATACCATGAGATCGAAAAAAAGATGATTCTGAGCAGGCCTTGACTAGTACAACACGATTGGTTACACTGGTTCTAGAATGCCTATGAATTATAATGTGACAGTGACATTTCAAATGTAAGTCAGTTTTGCAATCTTGTTTCCAGAATTATTTAAGTTTATCGTTGTAATACTAGTGTAATTTTTCCAAAAAACACAATTTACAGACATGTATTCATCTTAGTTTTCAGTTTGTTCCCTAAATAAATACTGTTTTGTGTTTTAATTTATTTGACATTTATTAACCTCTAACCTACTGCCACATTTTGAAATCAGTCTTGCCAATCGTGTTGTACTAGTCAAGGCCTGCTCAGAATCATCTTTTTTTCGATCTCATGGTATAAGAGTTTTTATTATTCTTTGACTCTACCTCTAGCAAAATTTTTTGTGTTTCACACTTTCATAAACCTTAAAAAGATGTTAAAGGTTGTAGGTTGTAGGTCAGTAGGTGTGTTCTAGTATTAAGAATGATGAATTTTTCTCAGCTGCTACACCAATAATTGGTCAAGATCAAAACTGTAGCAATTCACAAAGAAATTACGGTTCTTTACAAACATTTTTAGTACCTAATTAGTAAGTACACTCATTTTAGTAGAACATGATGAGTTTGTAGGTAAAAAAAATAGATTACAATATGTGGGGGGGGGGCCTTGCCAGTGTTTTGCCCCGGGGCCCACCATGGCTCTCGGCGGCCCTGGCCCGAGGGAAGTTTTGAGCAACAAACACGAGGGCTGAGCGGCGAGGCAAAATTTTCAGGCAATATACCTGTCCCGAGGTGTATTCGGCAGAGAATCGCCCGAAATTTTTTACTACAAAAACAAGAATAATTTAATTTTATTATTAATTATAATAATTGTACATTTAACATGAAGTATTAATAAATTATGAATTTTGTTAAAAATTGATAAATAAATAATATAAAAATACATTCTTTAAAAAATTATTCGACTATATTTGACAAATGTCATACTTACTTGACAGATTTTCACTTTCTCCCTAGGGAGATTTTTTTGGAAATTTTACCCCGATTAATTCAATTGTGATTGGTTGTTTCTCAAAAAAGTCAACGTTATGATTGGCTAATGTTACTCATTTAACATGTGAGGGCGATTCTCATCTAAATTAAACCCTCTCTTCCTCTCATATTGATTCTACTCGTACGTATCAATTCTTGTTAATATTAAGATTTACCAGTAGGTCTAGTGCAATTTTCTAAATAAATATACAGAAAATATTAATCTAAACTTCACCCAATATTTTTATAAAGATATTCTTGCACTAATTTTCTTTTCTATTAGGTAGGTGTGAAGTCATATATTTCTCCATTATTTGATTTATTGAAGCACAACGGTTTTAACATTCTATGATTTCAGCAATTTCTTTTTCTAAACATAATTAATGGTTGATTAATATTAACAATAAATAAAGAAATGCACAAATAATAGTACAACTAAACAATAACTAAAACTCTGAAGGTCTTTAAATATTTCAAGCGCCTCCTTAAAAATTTGGAAGTAGGATCCAATTTATTTACAGTCGAATTTTAGCTAGAAATAAACTCCGAAAATATCAAAAACTGTTATTATATCTTATAGGCTAACAAAATCCCGGATGTTGTATAATAATTTTGTGATTTCGTAGTTCGTTTTCCGCTATAAATTTTACAGTTTGGTTTCTGCATTTACTAGATATCTTTGTATCCGTTTGATGTTTCTTACGAAGAAAAACTATTTATCACTTTATATACAATGTGATTTTTTAAAAACCCAATTGCAGCAGGCCGTATTCTGACTTAATACAGATAGTTCTAAGGTTATTAAGACAGAATACGGCCTGCTGCAATTGAGTTTTTAAAAAATCACATTGTATGTTATAATATAATAAAAAAATTTATTCTTATCACTTTTTCGTATAATATACAAGTAGTTAACATAAAGACATCATTTCAATTCGCATTCTGTTATAACTGGGTAGATATTGAATTGTATTCGAAATGTATAACACTTGATTACAAATGTGTTTGGATTGATTATTAAATTATACTTGACATATTATACATAGATACTTGATAACTTGTTTATTGTTTTTCATGGCACTAATAATTCATAATAGTTCTCCCACACTTTTTAAAATGTTTCCTCCGTTTACCTCTGTACATAATCTATCAAGTACGGAGGCTGTCTACGTGGTCTTGCCGATCGACGCATTGGTAGATTTGGAGTTTCACTGGTTTCAGCAAGATCAGCTGTCGGTTCTGGTACTTCGATGTTGTCCTGCTGAATATTGTGCTGCGGTTGATTGCCTGGAAGTTCTACCAAATCTCCAATATTCGGTGCTGGATTTTCTGGTTTGAGGTTTGGTTCTTCAACTACTTCAGGTGCAAATGATACTGACTTCTTTGGTGGAATATCAGTTGAACGCAGCTGATCGATGTGTCGTTTGAATATGTAACCGTTGTCGAGTTTGATCATGTAGTGAAGTTGGCCAAACTTCTTAATAATTATCCCCAATTTCCACTGTGGTTTATTATTTGAATAATAGCGTGCTTGTATGCGTTCTCCCACGCTTAACTGTCGAGCCGTACGAACAGGAATACTGGTAGATTTGAACTTTGTAGGTTTGAGTGCGTCAAGCTGGATACGAATTTGTCGCTGAAGGTACTGCTCTGCGGGTGTTTTTCCGTTGTTTAGGGGTGTGGCTCGATATCGAAAAAGTATTTCTTGAATTTTCTTTCGCATTGATAACGGTTCATCAACCATGGCTGCAAGTCTCCGCTTTAAAGTCTGAATATTCCTTTCAGCTAATCCGTTTGTTGCAGGGTGTCCCGGGGCGATAAATTTAGGGAAAATCCCTGCTTCCTTGCAGAAGTTTTGAAATTCTTCGCTGGTAAAGATTGTTGCGTTGTCTGACACCATAACATCTGGGAATCCATGACGTGAGAAGACATCCTGAAGTATGTCTATAGTTGAAGCTGATGTTGGTGCTGACAAACTTGGTTCGATTTCTGCCCATTTCGATTTGGCATCGATAATGACAAGAAAGTAATGACCTTGATACGGCCCTGCGTAATCGATGTGGATGCGCTGCCAGTTGTTTTCTGGTTCATTCCATGGATGTAAAGGCGCTTTAATTGGATTATTTTTAATCATAGCACATGCGGGGCACGCACGAACTAGTCGTTCAATATCTTTGTCAATTAATTTCCAGTATACGTACCGACGAGCAAGCTGCTTCATTTTTGTAATTCCAATGTGCGTACGATGAAGTTCCTGTAAAACAGAAGCTTGCAGAGACAGTGGAATGACAATGCGCTGTCCCCTAAAGACGATGTCATTGTCAATTGTGAATTCTGACTCGGATGCGTTATTTTCGCGTAATTCCTTCATAATTTTTGAAAGACTTTCATCCTTGATCGTTTCCTCACGAATTGATTGGAAGGTTAAATTTAGTGTCGAAATCCTTGATATTGATTCTTCGCAAAGTAAATGAACCTCTTCGTTGATAGCGGTATCGGTGTGTGGTTTTGGGTTGATTGGTGCTCTCGATAAACAGTCGACGTTATTGTTTTCTGAACCTTTCTTAAATATGACTTCGTAATTGAATCCCGATAGAAACGCTGCATATCGTTGCAATCTGGCTGAAGTCATTCGCGGAAGTTTCGCGTTTTGATGAAAAATCCGTACCAACGGTTGATTGTCTGTAATAAGTTTGAACGGACGTGCGAACAAATACTGGAAGAAATGGTCAACTGCGAATACGATAGCTAAGGCTTCTCTGTCGAGTTGAGAGTAATTCTGCTCTGCCTGCGTTAATGATCGCGATGCAAACGCAATTGGCCTTTCTTGGTCATCAACAATATGCGATAAAATACCAGCTATGCCGGTCGGGCTTGCGTCGCATGCGAGTTGAACTGGTAGCTCCGGATTGAAAGGCATGAGAACTCGATCGCTCGCAATTTCTTCTTTTAGTTTTAGAAAAGCTGCTTCACATTGAGCTGTCCATTTGAATTGCGCATTCTTTTTCAGTAACTGACGTAATGGTGCTGTAATTGTTGAAGCATTTGGAATAAATCGTGCATAGTATGTTACCAAACCTAGGAATCTTCTCACTCCATCATTCGATTTTGGGCTTGGCATGTCGGTAATAGCTGCAACCTTTACTGGTGATTTCAAAATTTTGTTGAATTCGATGATATGTCCCAAAAATTCGATACGTTCTTGGAACAGGGAGCATTTCCGACGATTAAGGTGTAGATCGTATTTTCGTAATTGGTTGAGACAAGCGGTAAGGTTCGCTTTACATTCTTCTCTCGTTTCTCCGTGTATGATAATATCATCAAAATAGGATTCTGTTTTCGAAATGTCTCTTAGAATTTGATCAATGATTCGGTTGAATTCCGATGGTGCTGTTTTGATGCCAAAAGATAATCGATTCATTCGATAAGTACCTCGATGAGTTGATATAGTTTGAATTTCGCTAGATTTTTCGTCAACTGGAATGTGTAAATAAGCTTTAAAGAGATCTAAGCGACAAAAATAACGAGAGTTCCGAAGACTATTGAGAATATCGTCGATCTTTCGGATCGGGTAATGTGAACTTATGAGGCGTTCATTTACTCCAATTTTATAGTCAACACACAAACGTACGCCGCCGTCTGTTTTCGGAATAACTACTAGTGGTGATCCCCAGTCGCTAGTTTCTGCTTTTGTAATAATCCCTGCTGTTTCGAGTGTGTTAAGCTCCTTTTCAACTCGATCAAAAATGGCATATGGAATTTCTCGTTCGCGGTGAAACACTGGTGTTGCATTACTACGTAGTTTTAGTGTTACCTTGTAGTTCTGAACACAGCCAATTTTTTCTTCAAAAACATCTGGATATTCAGCAATAATGTTCTCAATTTCGTTAACATTCTTTATTGAATGCGTTGATGTATCAGTTGAATGTTGTCGATCAATTTCATTCAAGTTGATTTGCAGACGTCGAATCCAAATTCGGCCCAGTAATGCTCCATATTCCTCCGGTACAATGTAGATTTCATCCCGTATTGATTTTCCTTTGTAATCTACGTTAACATTTATTTTTCCATCAGGAACGAACACGTTCTGTGTATAAGATCGAAATCCTATAGTCACTGGATGCAGTTGAACGTTGAGATTCAGTTTGGCGAATTGATCTCTTGGCAGGAACGTATAACCTGAACCAGAGTCGACTTCAAATTTGACAGATTTTCCTTCGATGTTGACGTTTGTGTGATAACGCTCGATATCTGCCTCGGATTGATAATTCTGGTAAATGTCGACTATATGATGTACACCATACTGATTGAAAACTTCATTTTGAACGTAATTTGTTGAATTTTGATTATAATTTGATTTTTTGTTTAGTAATGAGCGAATACAAACTCTAACTACGTGACCAGTTTTATTACAACCGGAACATTTTAAGTTTGCCTTCTCTGTTCGACAATCTTTAGAAAAATGATTATCTCTTCCACACCGGAGACACAATCCATCGATACCCAGATGGTTATAATCTATTTTTGATTTTGATTGCCTTCGTGTTTTGGACTGGTTTCGTGTAGAACGTTGTTGAGATCGATTGCGGCTTCGTTGACGTTGTTCGTTTTTAGACTGGGCGACTCTATTGATATCTGCAGTTGTTGTTGAAGTTGATGTCGTTGATGTCCTCTGGGCTAGTTCCTTTGAGTCGATTTTCGATGTTTCGAGAACGATGGCTCTGGATACAATATCATTGAAAGTCGATATTTCGGACTGTAACAGCTGTTCTCTAATACTGTTGTCTCGAATTCCACGGATAAATTGTGCTCTGAGAAAAGTGTCAGCGATTGAAGCTTTACATTGTAACGACCTGCCGTAATTAACCGTATTTAAATTAACCGTGAATCAAATATTCACTATTTGAAATAGCTTACAGACAGTCGTTTAACGAAATTTTCCGTTCGAGGACGTCACAGGCCGTAATCGAACACCCGGCGAAGATCGCTCGTCGGATTGCAAAGTGTACGTGACTACTCGAGCCTTTTCTAACACATCAAATTAGACGGAGCCCGCAAGCGCTCCAATTCATATAAAAGCAAGCCCCAAAACCGAGTTCAGCAGTCAGAGTCCTCCGCGGCTTTGAGAGAGAGTCTACCGGAGTCTTGCAGAACAACCCTATTCTAAAAGCTCACACCGACCGAACTTACCCCTAACCTAGAGCGTGGCTAGTAGCTCGCAAATTCCTGAACCGACCCCACTGAACCCGATCCTGACGCGAGGCTGTAAGCCGGCGAATTCATAGCCCACCCGCACTTGAACCCATCCTGACGCGAGGCTGGAAGCCGGCGAAATCCTAAACCGACCTAACTTAAAACTATCCTGACGCGAGGCTGGAAGCCGGCGACTTCCTAACCAAACCGAGCTCACAATTAAATTCAAAACCCAGTCCCGCAGTTTCACTGCCTTAAGCAACAAACAATATTACAGCTTATACTCACGGTATTTAACCAGGGTAACAAACGTGAGTCCTGCACAAACCCGCAGGCCACTCGGGATCGACCACGAACGCATCCAGACCTCAGACACCGTCCTGTTAATTGCTTAATCCATTTTAATTAGCATTTTGTTTAGCAAGATTACGCGACACCAACAGGCCATTTGCATTTCCGAAACTGACGTTTAAGCAACGCCTGTTCCGATCAGCCCAAGCAGCACCGGCGCAGTGAGGAAGTAAGCACGCCCGGAACACCGCTCAGCAAGAGCGGCACACCGTCTGAGAGGCCACCACACCGCAATTTCGGGTCGAAATCACGTGCCGCTTCCGTAACATAAACTTTTAGTTATTCTTTCAGAATCCCTTATTATTTCAGTTTTGTTTTACCGAATGTGTGTATTTGTGAAACCAGTTTTATATATATTTAGTAATCAAAGTCATACCCGTTCATTTATAGTTATATTTTATTTATTATCACCTGTACATTAGAAAGACATTATAATTTATTAAACATTTATATCGAAACTCTGTGTGGATTTCATTATAGCCTCAAGGAACCTCATCTTCGACTAAGCTACCCGTAGTCTAACAGTAACCCCAAATAAGGGGGGTTACAACATATGCACGGTGAAACAAATTCACATTCTCCTATATCCGCCCTTAATACAGCCATGAATTCAGCGATTGTTTGTTGCTCTATTTGATATTTTGATAAAAATTGATGTTGAGCTACTAAAACATTTTTCTTGGGCGACAAATGTGTTTCCAATAGTTTCATTAATTCATCATATGACAGCTCTTTGGGAGTTTTCGGAGCTGCAAGAGCTGCGACCATGTTAAAATTTATCGCACCAATTGAATTCAGTAACAATTTAGCACAATAACCTTTATTACTGATAATGTTTTTCATTTCCACATAATTTTCAAAACGTTGTTTGTAATTCCGGAATGACTCTTTTTTGGAATCGAAATGATCAAAATTTGGTAATAACGCAGTATTGACGGTGTTTCCTGGAGCTTTTTCTGTATGTGCTTGTTCTTGCTTTGGCAATAATAATTTATCGAGCATGTTTTGTTGAAATTGCATAAATTGAATAAACTGTTCAGGGTCCATATTGTAAAATTTGATTTTTATCGATGTACTTACAATTATTTGACTTCCTTAGTTGTTTACCTCGTCGCCAATTTGTTATAACTGGGTAGATATTGAATTGTATTCGAAATGTATAACACTTGATTACAAATGTGTTTGGATTGATTATTAAATTATACTTGACATATTATACATAGATACCTACTTGATAACTTGTTTATTGTTTTTCATGGCACTAATAATTCATAATACATTCTAATCTGAAGCTTTATTCAGTTATGCTGTATGAATAATACAAAATAGAATAATATAAACTCTTTTGGAGAGTTGTATTATTTACGAACGATTTAACTAATTTTTCCTAAATACACATGCATACGACATTATTTTTTTTTAAATATAAGTCACCCACAAAATATTTTTAAATTGGTTATGCCGGGCATGGATTTTGAAAAGACTTAAACTTGTCGCCTCAAATTGTTCGAAATCATCGACATGCACATGCTCAATAAATTTATGTGAGAATATATTATATTGCCTTCCAAATGCCTGAAGGGCATTTTTCTTAGGAATTCCAGAGCATACTGTGACATCTGCGTCAACGGCAGATATACTATGTCAAAAATGTTACAAGGTTACGACCCTATATAATCCCGGGTTTAGGATGAAAAGAAGACAAAACCGTGTGGGGTAAAAGTATCACAGGAATTTCGTTTTACAAAAATTTATGATGTTATTTTTTAACGTGCAAAATTCACTTAATTTATAAATACAAAGAACACCTCAAAAAGATTAAATTAAATGGTGTAAACGCACGTACCTACTAGTATTTCAGCAAGATTATAATTCTTTTGTGTTACATTTTAACGAAATTTTGTTAACATATACAGTTTTATTCAACTCCACAAATACCTCAAAGTTTAAATCTGTCTAATTATAGATTATTACATGGTAGATTTACTAGGATATATTATTTTCTTAAGATATACCCTCTAAGCTCGCTGCAGGACAAAATTTGAATCATACCATGAAAATATTAAAACATAATATGTAAGTTAAATTTCAAAAGCTTTTGAAAGCGCTTTTTACCACAGAGCTAATTTATTGGTTGTATTTCTTTCTTGTTAAATTTTCGGCAGAAACTGATTGTGCTCCATGTATGCAGCATTTTAAGGTAGAAATCTAAATTTTCAAAATCTTCAATTGGTATTTATAGCTTGTACATTTATCCATTCTAAAGTTTGTTCTAGACTGAAATTTTAAAAAAATAATAACTATAAAATGTACAGACTCATTATTTAAACTAATTATTTATTTACAGGGATTTATTTAAGTCTGTAATGTGTTTGCTTATACTGATATACTCCATCAAGGTAGTAAAATTAAATATTTTGTTTTAAATAAAATGCTAAGTGGTAGAGCAGAGTCACGATATTAATCTGAAATTCGGCCTTTTAGATTTAATGACATACTTAGCTATCGTTTTTTATTTCTAATTGTTTTGTTTATTTATTTTTATTAACTGTAATTGCATTTCTTACTAATTCTTATTTGAAATCTAATAAATGTCTATTATTTCTTGTTTTGCTTTATTTTGTAAAACAACCTTTATTAATGTAGCTGATCTAGGTAAGAATGAAATCGTTTTGTTATCATTATTATTATTATTATTAGTATTCCACGAGAGATAGGTGTTTTCTGTGGAAATTCTTCCTACTACTACTCTAGCTATGAGGGCACCCAACACCCACGTAGGAATGTTGCCAAATCTCGTGTATTTTGCTCCGGTTCGTTGAGGGTTGAAGGATTCAGGATATAGAGATGGACAATACTCAGTTTGAAGTGCTGGCGGTATTGTGTGTGACTGCAAAAATCCTGCAGAAGGAATGGAGTTTTGCATTTGTACTTGAAACAAAGGAGCTGGCAGCGGAGGGAAAATAATACTTCTTAGTGACAAAGGGCATTGCTGCAGGTTATCTCAGGATAATATGATGCATAGATTTATCTTCGGACCACACGCCGGCGATTACAACTGTGAGTGCTTCAATAATATAAAGAGAAAGATCGGTACAACTATGCATATAATAAAAACACAGATTGGTGCTACTATAGACATATCGTTCAGCACCAGTTGGAAATACAAATCAAATGAGGAAATTAAAATGGCGGTCCAAAAATTTACCAACATAATACAAGATGCAGCTTGGATAGCAATACTCATAATCTCAAGCAAGAGAGAGCAAGAACTTTGACTACTAGAAATCAAAAGGAAAATCGTTGAAAAAAGACGGCTTAGAAAGGTTCGGCAAAATTTAGGACAGGCGGCGCTATAATCGGGCAACAACGGAACTGAAAGAACTAATCAAGAAATTAAAAAACAAGAGCTTTAACGAATATTTTGCAAATATAAGTGCAACTGTAGACACAAACTACGCACTGTGGAAAGTGTCAAAATAAACCAGTTTCTTCGCTGAAAAATGAAAACGGTTCATGGGCGCCGACAGAAATAGAAAAAGGTAATCTCCTCGCTCAACGTTTAGTAATCGTTTTTCAACCGATCGGTAGAATTAGAAATACAAAACTCTTTGGAAACACCTCACCAGCTCACTCCACATATGGAACTTTTTACTGTAAAAGTTAAGTTAAAAATACGATTAAATACAATCCAAATCCCAAAAAGGCTCCCAGCTATGACCTAATCACGTAATCACAGGACAATTGGTTAAAGGACTGCCGCGTAAGGGTCTTATAATGATATACAATGCTGCTATAAGGCTGGGATACTTTCCAGCACAGTGGAAGGTCGCGCCGGTGATCATGTTTCCCAAGACTGGTAACTTTCCATATAAAGTAAACTACAGGTCAATTATAATAGGCAAATTCCTGGAAAGAACTGTTAATCAAAAGATTAATGCCAATAGTAGAGGAAAAATGCGTCATCCCTGACCACCAATTTGGTTTTAGAAAAAGCCATTTTACTATTCAACAAGATCAAGAGTCGTAGATGCTATGAACCAAATTTTTGAGGTAAAAAAATACTCAATCCAGTGAATAAGTAAATGTTACCTTGCAAAAGATCAGGTAGAAGATTTTTTTTTCCTATTTGTATATATTAGGGCCAGCATTGAAAAACCAAATTTTCCAATTCAGCTGACCTTGGGACAACTTTCTGTGGCCGAAACAACCACGGCATTTTAGGACCTTTCTTGGTCTTTCAAAATATCTCAGATATTGTTCGGTCTAGCGCTTTCTTTCTTGTCTTAAAGAGGTTAAATTTCCAACAAATTTCATTATTACAACTTTTTTCTACAACCAATAACAAGCGCGCTACGGCATTCAATATATTGGAACTTGGTGAAAATAGCACTTGATTGTTTCTTCTGGTCCCATTACTCATATTTGTATTTGGTGTTACAATTTTTTTGGTTGTCAATAAACCGTCTAGAACTAGTTCTGCATCCCTCCTCCTATTCCCTCCATCAAATCCTTTCCATCCCCGGTAGTTTTGACATCAGTTTCCCCTTCTGGATAAAGACCGGTGACAACCAATTCATCTGCGCCTGCTTGAAGTTGCTCTATCATATCCATCGTTTGGCTTTCATCTTCTTCCTCTGTGACAGAAATCTCAGCCATATTTTCACAAGTGAGGCCACTGCAGTATTTACAAGTCGTTGAGCATTTCAAGCCTTCGTTTCGGCAGGTACATGTTCCACTGTAACCCTTCTTGCACAAACAAGAAAGGACTTTGGGTAGCTGCTTAGACGCTGGATCTCTACTCGTCTCAATAGGCCTTAGACAATGTCTGCTGCGCACCTAGCGCCCACTCTTCTGGATTTTTTTCGTTTCCCAACCAAATTTGTTTGTACTTGGTGGTAACATCGTAGCGAATGATGTCGCGCGGCTTTTCGTATTGGTGATAGCCTGGAGAGATTGAATTTACTTTTTGTTGCCCATTTCCTAAATATCTGATACCGCAGTGAATCCAATGTTTGGTCGGTCCTGATGTCACCACAGTACAATGCATCTGGTGGTACTTCTCAAAAATGGTGAAAAGTTTTTTATCCTTGGCCAAAGCGAGAAGATGTGGTATCGCAACCGCTAAACGCATGGATGAAAAGAATATTTTCAGTGTCATACTTGAATGATATAGTAGAGAACAACACATCTGCTGCACTCCCTCTTTCAGCTGTAAGTCCTCCTCAGACTGCTTAGTAAGAGACAACCTCTGAAACAACGTTAGTGGATCAACAGCATTAACTTTTATGTATCCTGCTTTTACGCAGCTGACAACTGATGCAAGGACTACCTTGTCTCTTCTCTTGAATTTCACACTCTGAAAATCTTTATCAACTAATCTTCTAACCGCTGTAATCCCCACTTCTTGAGACATATGCCAGATCACGTCTGATCTGCTCCTCCAATGATTCCACTGCTCAGTGACATTATCACATGAGTTTTAGGGCCCGGTCTTCGGCCTTCGGAACACCTGCCTCTTCCCTCTCTGTTCCTCTCATCCTTTCTTCTCTTTCAACCTTGTGGATCCTAACTTATCGGTTGCAGACGTTTTATTGACAACTGAAAAATGGTAACACCAAATATAACGGGTGATCAAATGACTTTCACATCTAGTAGACTATTTATTTTTAGGCATGTCTTAGTTTAATCTTAAATATTTTATTTTACGAACTGTCAAATTCAAATTATAACGCGCTGTAGGACTCTAAGACATGCTCTGCACTTACAGCGCCTACCCTAATCTGAAATTTGTTTGATCACCCGATATATTATTATACGAGTAATGGGATCAGAAAAAAGAAGAAAGTACTATTTTCACCAAGTTGGGAAAAAATTCCAATATATCGGGTGCTGTAACGCGTTTGTTATTGAGTTTAGAAAAAAGTTGTAATAATGAACTTTGTTGGAAATTTTATTCTCTTTAAGATGAATAAAGAAAGAAAGAAAGCGCTATACCGAACCACATCTGAGATATTTTAAAAAAACGAAGAAAAGTCCGAAAATTTCGTGTTCTTTTGGTTACAGAAAGTTGTCCCGAGGTCAGCCGAATTGGAAAACTTAATTTTTCAATGCTGGCCATAATATATAGAAATAGAAAAAAAATCTTCTACCCGACCTTTTGCAAGGTACGTACCTAGCAACTGGACTAACTGTACAACTGCCTTTCTCGATGACAGCCAAGCTTTCGATAAGGTATGGCATACATTAAGTTAAAAAAGTACATCCCCGACTCTGTATTTGTCATCCTAGAGTCTTACTTGTCAGAAAGATATTTTCAAGTAAAATTTGGTCAATACTTAACTACTCTTCATCAAATCAAATAGGGAGTAACTCGGGACAGCGTCCTGGGTCCGCTGTGGTATCTGATGTATACAGCTGATATACCTTTAAATCAACATTTCGTTACTGCAACTTTTGCTAATGACAAAGTCATAATGGTAGGGCACAGTGACCCAGGGATAGCAGCAAACAGCCTAAAACAGAATTTAGATGAAATCGTCCAGTGGACCAAACAATGGCGTGTAAGAAAAGAAAAGTCATTCAACATAACCTTTACAAAACGCAAGTGTAACACACACCAATATTTATTAATAATATACCATTAATACAAGTATCGAAGATAAAATACTGTAACGAAATGCGTCAGCACACGTGTGGGATCATATGCGTCATCCAGCGAGAAGCTTCCAGAGCGGTCGACGGTTACTCATACTCGCGCGACTAGGGAAACTTTCCGGAACGGAGTTCTGGAAGGATGAAGCTGGGATATATAAGGCGTGACCAAACGAACACAGTCAGTCTACATCGAGTACAATCCAGCCTACTAAACGGTCGCGTATCTGTGCGTCGGTGAAGATAAATAAATGCGTGAATTAAGTTCTTAAATAAATTAGTTAGTTTACCGATATTAATATTAGTGTTGTGTTTTAGTGTTAAGTTGTTATTTCGTGTTTAATAATTTTAATATTTGTTAATAAATAATTCACACCACGAACCGAAGTTTTAAATAAACGTTTTAAAACCGTTACAATACCTAGGTATACACCTGGATAATTGCCTGATATGTATGACACACATTTGGAAGAAGCGTAAACAACTTGGTGAAATGTTCAAAAACCACTATTGGCTGCTTGGAAGAAAATCCAAGCTATCCCTCTCCAACAAGGTTCTTGTCTACGATACAGTATTCAAACACATATGGTCATATGGCATTCAACTGTGGGGTACAGCAGCAAACTTTAACATCGAAATAATACCTAGAAAGATTTCAATCTATAGTTTTACGTGCAATGTGCGCTGCTCCATACTTTATAAGGGATGTAGACATCCTAAGTGATTTAAAAGTGAGTTCGGTCAAAAATGTGATTGTTAAATACAGTGCAAAATATTTAAGTAAATTAGAATCTCATTCAAACGCATTGGTCCTAAATTTACTGGATAATAGTGCTCACGTACAAAGACTATTTAGTTAAGTAAAGTATAAACCTCTGGACTTTAATCTGAAGTATAAATATAAAGTTACATATTACTTGTGTTAACTCTAAAACGAACATGTAGTTCTTGAGTAGCTTCTGTGTTGTAAATCATTGGATTCCAACTTCATGTCATTTACTAGTCTCTAATATACTACTTTCCTTATTGTAAGTTTACAGATTGCAAATACAAACTTCTATCTCGTGTAGACTATTCACACGAAAATTGCCTTAATGCCACCGATAATCAAAACCACCTTTACTGTGCCCTGCATACATTCTTCCCAACGGCGAGAGAAGATCTCGATACTTCTTTATCTTTTCGGCATTGTTAGAGACTATGTTAGAAACAAGAAAGTTTCTTACGTGTTGATATGTTATCTAACTTGGTGAATTGGAACTGTTTCATGGTTTTAAGCACTCTGCATTGTGTCTTCTGATATATAATATCATGCTGATAAAATTATGCATAAATGTCTCGGGATGACATATATCTCTCTCTGTCTCTCTCTCGCCCTCCCCCTCTCACTGCACGCGATGAAAATGTTAGGAGTGCATCGCCTTTCTCAAATGTTCTCTAAAACATGTTCTACATTCTGCAGTTTTCAGCTTGTCATGCGCTTCTCTGGGTTGATAGCACTACCCAGTAGCTCAGATGTGGAGATAGCCATTGCAGTTCGAGCTTCTGTGTAACCCTGCATAACACTTAGCAGTGAAACCTACAGCGTAAACGTATAAGCAAGTAGCGCTTAATAAAGAAAAGACCCGTACCCGCATACTCATATTATTTAACCAACAACATTCTACTGTGGAGATACTCCAAATTTAACAGACCCCTACCCCCAAGATAATGTTTCAATGTTTCAGGAATATACACTGAACAGAGAACTTCGAATGTAAATTACGATTAAAGTTCGTGGTCTTCCAGATCTCTCAATCGAAGGTGTGTAACTTCACAACGTTTTATTTAATGATGCCGAAGGGGTACACAAGAATTGGGATACCAAGCATATCGGTCGCTGTCTCCTTATTCTTACCGGACAGCTGGGAACTCCAAATATACTTGCCGTGAAGAATATCAAATCAAAATCCAGGCAACTACCTAGATGGTTTTTGTACAGAGATGTTTACATTTACAATTACAAATTGTATTAGACTAAACTCATTTAAAAATTCACGTTACAAACATGTAGTTATTAATATTAATTTTAACAATTAATTCGATCAGAAATATAAAAAAATGTAATACAATAGTTATTTCCCAAAGTTCGGATAAGCTTCCCTCTTCTTTTTGAAAAATAGGGCACGTAGTTATATATTCAACACATCTGGCCTTTTTAGGTTTGTTGGGGTTCGTAAAAATTTCAAATCGAAAGGTAGGACCTCGGAAGATGTTAACTAGCTTGGGAGCCGGTGAAAGCCGGGCGGAAATTTTACAAACGTTCGGAAAATGTCTTTAACTTAACTTCAGGACTTCGGATAAGAGTTAATAGTTTGTACCAGGTAAATTTTTAAAAAATCCCGCAGGGTCCTTTGAAAAAATGTAAGAACGGTACAAGTATATGCACAAACGATTCAGATAAATTCTTCGGCTTGTTTCGCCTTCTTGTCGTCTTAATTCCATTTTGTAATACGAAAATTAGTGAAACGCATTTAATACGAGTTTAAATCACGGTACATAAAATTTTCAAAAGTGCTTTAGTCGGATTCCAAAGAAGTTCTTCTTTCTTGCTTTGATTAATATTTAACTTAGGACGGAAATACTAGGACGTGGGTTTGTAATAAAGAAATAAACAAACGACTGCTACAGCTTATTTTATTTTTAAGAATATACATTATAAGAATTTGAGTACCTACGAACATTTTAAAGGTAATAGGGTGTGACAAGCTTCCGTAGATAAATCCCGTGTCGGAAGAGTATAATAACTGCACTAGAGCTGTCAAAAGGTAGGTAGTATCGTTTGGAAACTGCTTCAACAAGGCAATCGCCGGCCTAAGTGGCATCAAGATTACAGTACTTGCTTTGTAAATCAAAAGTATTGCTTGCTGATCTAGGTCGACGGGATTTTTAATTAAATGAAAGGAATGGAGGTTCAGTGAAATTCTAATTAGATAATGCTGATGCATATACCGGATGTCCCAGGTAAGACGCACCATAGGGAAACACCAATGTATTTTTTCAGAAAGGATCCGCTATGCCTTTGGAATATGTATGGATTCAGTGCTCAACGTATGTTATTGTATTTAGTAAACGCTAGAAAGAGATAGAAATACTGAAGGCATCTGTCATTGCAACAGGCGTTTATTTCATTGTTTTTTATATTTGTCAATTTTGACAGCGACAAAACATCAAATTGTTAAACTTGTCAGTTACTAAAGAATCTACATCTAAAATTCAATGAAGTACAATTATAGATTTATTATTATTATTATTATACTAAAACAATAAGTATAGTTTAAAAAATTTATTTATAATGCCATAATACTTTACATATTTACTAAAATCACTATTTACGTAAACGTATAATTGTTACATTTTTCTTGCACTTGTACTTCACCAAATTAACATTTTTCTCTATGTAACCAATTTCACACCTATCTACATGAACCATTAAAATTTGAAAGTTGCATTAATAACTTCTGACAGAGATTTTAGTACAGCTTACTAGACAAATTCTTATTTTCATTACATTTTAGAGCCATTCGGTACCTGATGATCATTTGCTTTCTTTTGACAGAATTAAATACTATTCCATGTTTATAGAATTTACTTGCGTTTTTTTACGTGTGCTGTTGTAATAAGACGAATTCAGTTTAAAATATGCAGAATGCAGAAACGGCGATTTAAAAAATTGCGCATTTTGCGTATTTTTATTGTAAATGAAAGTTGTAGGTGCTGTTAAAATTGACAAATATAAAAAATAAACAATGAAATAATCGCCTGTCGCAATGGCAGACGCCTTCAGTATTTCTATCTCTTTCTAGCGTTAACTAAATCCAATAACATACGTTGAACACTGAATCCGTATATATTCCAAAGGTATCGCGGATCCTTTCTGAAAAAATACATTGGTGTTTCCCTATGGTGCGTCTTACCTGAGACACCCGGTATGTAGTTGTAAGTACACGCACTTTGAGATTTTTGGTACCCTCAATCCTTGATCTTGTCCAATAAATAAACGAGCAAATAAAAGTATCAGTTACTGTACCGTGTTTAACGGGAGTTAGACGCATTCAAGTTATTTGTTTGGAAAGAGCTTGGAGAACAGTTATTATGTAAGTTTGCAATTTGAGTCGAAGATAGTACTTCAGAATTTAGCAAACAATCTACAAAATTATTAAAAAGGTTCACATCGGTAGCATTAAAACTAAAATAAAGTTACGGTTAAGCCTCACAATACTAATATTTTTAGCCTGTATAACAAAGAACCATAATATAGGCTTTAAAAATATGAAGAAGTCATTATTATTTACTCGACTATTAAATTTCAGAATTAGCTTTTATATTTTTGTACTCCTAACATGATTAACGTACAAAAATACTTATTATGTTTATAGCCATCTCACTAAACATAAACTAAATTTCCTACAGAAAGCCTAGCAATATGAACATAACATGAGCTTGTCAACTAAAACCATTTTAACCAACGAACGCACCAGGTGAACTTCGGGATAGTGGTACGCCCTAAATATCAGAATATTGTAGATTTGCCCGTGTCAAAATTTGAAACCAGGTCTTTATATGTCTAAATATGAATTTCATTACGGTAGTAAGACACTGAAAGCACTTGGCGATAGGTAGGTCGTTCCTACACCTAAATTTATTCAAACTGATTTCAATTCAACGAGTACATACTTATCACCAGAGACTAGAAAATATGCAAAGTGTATATCTCTATTCTATAGCATATCTTTTTGAATCTTAGTTGGTCCAAATTTAAACCAGTGATTAAAATTAGCACATACCTAAATATATAAAACAATATATTAACCAAACTTAAACAGTAGGTGATTTATCTCGATAACGTTGTTGGTCGTATGAACTGCTTAATTAATCGACTAATATGCTAATTAAACAATCGATTAGTTTATTAATTGTCCATCCAATACAGTGTTGATGTTTAATTAGTTTGTGATTGCAAAACGGTGTCCATGAATTCCCAAATATTTTGTGGCATCTTTATGTTTCTATTGTTAGATTGAAAGTCGTCATTAGTTGACAATGCGTGGTTGCATAATTTATGTGACCTCTTAATGTTTGTTTTTAATTACTTCTATATTGCCCACGTTAAGCCACTGATGAACTTTGTTAAAATGAAATACTTAACAAAAATCTTGATGCAGTTGCTAATACAAAAATAGTTAACTTCGTCGGTCATAAATCGACTGTAGATTATAAATTCCTATAACGTAGATCTTAGCTACTAATTTACTACCCGAATATGGGTTGCAAATTCGTAGTTTCTTCTTGATATATCACAAAAAGTGCCATTCTCGAATAAATTTCAACATCTCTCACAGCTAACAAGGAAAGCATTTTATTAGGTGTAAACATAATTCCAAATGCCACAGTTTAGCGAATAATATCTACTCCAGGGTTGTAAAAACATAGTTAAAAAAATATAAAAATATGTTAAATATATTTAAAACGGTTCTTCTGTTTAAAATTATTTAAAACTATTATAGAAAAAATATTCTTCAAACATAAATAAACCTGTTTGAATGGGCAATATTTTATTGTAACATAATATACTTATTCAATAAATTATGGTTTTCAACCAACAGAAATGAGGGTTGAAATATGAGTCCCATAATAATAATAGCACTTCGGTGTTGCCATGTGTGGACACTGTAACTCTCAAAGAAACTGCTAAATATCCATGAAAAAGCTTCACACAACAAAAGAAGCTATATGTCGAAATTATACACGCTTTATGGTGCGAGGTGTGCCTGCTTGCAGTGAAAATTGATGTCCCTACAAAACCTCAGGAACAAAGTGCGAAAAAGTCCGAAAACAAATGCCACAGCAGCGGGTTAAGCAGGAGAGTTGTTCCACATCTTCAGAAAGAGCTTTTGGCCAGGGTCCACGCTGCTTTAAATGCTGTCGAAAACCGTGGCATAAACGTAAATTTTAAAATTAAACTGTGAGCCAAAGACCTGGCATAGATGACATTTTAGGAAATTATTTGATTCGTAGACTTTAGAAAAGTCGGCTCGGCTTATGGTCCCTTAACTTTGGACCTTGGGCTCGGCTGGCAATGGCGACAAGATCAAATTGTTCCATGAGCGTATGATTGCCGCACAAACAATAATGGTTAATTAAAAAAAAAAGTGAAATTATGAGCAAATAATTCGTACAAGTAATCTTTAAAAATTATTCGAAATTCATTTATAATGGTTCACTGCCCCGGCAGAAAGTAGCAAGGTTGCCTTACAAACAAAGATCTCTAGTCCAAACACCAACCGAGGTCAGGTGAGATGTTTAATGAGGTAAAAAATATCTGAAACTTTGCCCTCATTCTGATAGAAACGAAAACTGTAGAAATCGTGTCAGTGTAATTTTTGGCACGATAACGATCCCTTCCAGTATTGGAAGCTCCTTAGGTTAAGCAAAATTAGAGTCGGGTAGTTCTGAATGACTCTAGCAGTTAACGCGCTTCGGGATGCGTGTTAGCCACAAACTTAGATCATGTCATCATGTGCTTTAAATTACCAAAGAAAATTTGAAACTCTCATCTATATTCCAAGCACACTGTAAACTAAATAAGCACATGAACAGGATGGGACTAAGTGATAATCCAACCTGTCGTGGTTGCAACTTAAAAGACGAGACAGCAGAGCATATTCTGGGTGAATGCCCTGCACTCGCTCCAATCGAGGATCCATTGTTACGGTAGGAATCGCTCGCTTTCGTATTTAGTTAAATTATTGGATTTATATTGATCTGGTTATTCTTTTATTTAGACTTTCCCAATTCCGTCAGGATTGCTTAGTTGCATACGTCATAGGCGCTTCTCTTCTTATTATTTTGAATTTTTCACTTAGTGGTTTTAGAAATTTTAGGTTGGTTCTTCAGAGAATTATGTTGGCAGTTCGTTAGTTTTGCTTTCTTCTGCGTTCAACATCGGTCATGGATGGATGTCAACTTTGGTCTTAGTATTTAATTATCCAAAATTTAGTTGGATAATCCGAGGTTCGACATAATTGGAAATGCTTTTAGTTTGCCTATTGGGCCTTTAGTGAATTTAGAACGGTAGTCGTTTTGGATTGTAAGCATTCTTCATTACCTTCATTGGGATTTTTAAACCGTTCAAACGACCATTTTGTAGAAGCATTTTGAAGGGCATTTAAGAACTTTTGGGTATGTAACGCATTGATTTTACTTGAAGATTTCTTACGGTATTCGTTGTATTTCAGCCTTTTTTTTTCTTCTTTTTCTGGCAGTACGTTTAGTACCTACGTCTTTTAGTATTTCCGTACGAACCACGTGTTCGTTGGTAGAAAACACCTGTTAGTTCAACACCACGATTTTGAGGAATTCGTAATTAACCCGAAGAAATTATTCTACCCCGTGATATTTAGAAGATACGTTTATTAGCCTGGAATTTTTCTGATCTGCAGTTCGTTATCTATACGTTGTACACCCCACATTTAGAGGTTGAAGGTCAGATAAACTTAAGATTTGATTTGGAGGTTATCTTATGTTATTTAGTTAAATTTAAAGACGTTTAAACATTTAGCAGATTTAATTTTGGTATTTAACTTTTGTTAGTAATTTGATTAGAAGCATTTATTAGTAATATTCACAGTAATTAATTTGCATTGTAATTTAAAGTGTTAGTAAAACTTTCAATCGTCATTTAGCAAATCGTACTCCAGTACGCTTGAATTAATACTGTGCTTGCAGTCACAGCAAAGTGAGTTTATAAATTGTATTTTTGATTTTGTAAAAGGAATATTCAAATTTCGTGGTTCAACTAAATAGTTACTTCTTATTTTGTTTTTAATATTAAATCGTAATTGAATTTTGTTACCGGCAGGTTTTGCAAGATATTATTATTATTGTACTATGAATTATTGTTGTCTATAATCGCAGGTCACGACGAGAACTGAGCTCATTTCTGCGTATGCGTATTTGATAGTTTAGTTTAAGAATTATCCTTGCGAACCCTCCGAGGGTCTACGTTCTTGTTTAATTACGATCTTAGCCATTTTGAACGATACAGTCTACGTTCGTTTGATTACTTACATTTTTCTTTCTTTCGTTTGGTTACATGATTGTCGTTGAACATTCCTCATAGGTTTCTTTTTGTGTTTAATTAAATCTTGTTTGAATATTAAATTTAGACTTATTAGTTGTTTACGATTTTGGTAATTTTCCTTATTTGTCCTTTGAATTAATAACTTAATTATTAATTTTCAATTTCAATTTTGTGTATGTGTTTTGCTTGAGTTAATATATACAGGGTGCCCGTTTTTCGACCTCAAGCATGGGGATCTCTGTTATTATAACAGATGCGAGATCGGTTAAATTAGGGCAAAGTTGCGCATTTTTATAGTGATCAATTATCTGAAAGAAAATTTGATCTGTCATTTTTAGTTTTTGAGTTATTGGAGAAAAATGGAAAATTGTGATTTTTGTTTTAATTTTTTTAAACGAAAACCAATAAAACTAGACATTTTTAACTAAGACATTGTGAAGGCACTTTTTTACAAGGAATCTGAATCTGGCATCGTGTTTTCCAAGGCATCCTAGATGCAAGAGTTACAACACTTAATTTTTTTTTTTCTTATGGGCGCCATATTTGATTTTTGCATTTTCGAATAGAGCTCTTTTTTCTGATTACGACTATGTATCACATGATATGGTCAAGCTTTACATTTTGATTAGAATTTAAGAAAAATGTTTTTGCGAAGAATGCTTTGGAAACAACAACATCTACTTTTGTCTAACATACAAATTTTTGACAATTCAAATAAATTTCACTATTCGGTTGCATTATTTTTAATTTTGTTCCAATTTAAATACAAAAATTCTGCCGTATCCTGTTCTTGATTTAAAACTTAATTTTGTAGGTAAATTGGGAAGAAATGTGAACGTGCAACTCTAAATTTAATTGAATTGTCAAAAATTTGTTTGTTAGACAAAAGTAGATGTTGTTGTTTCCAAAGCATTCTTCGCAAAAACATTTTTCTTAAATTCTAATCAAAATGTAAAGCTTGACCATATCATGTGATACATAGTCGTAATCAGAAAAAAGAGCTCTATTCGAAAATGCAAAAATCAAATATGGCGCCCATAAGAAAAAAGAAATTAAGTGTTGTAACTCTTGCATCTAGGATGCCTTGGAAAACACGATGCCAGATTCAGATTCCTTGTAAAAAAGTGCCTTCACAATGTCTTAGTTAAAAATGTCTAGTTTTATTGGTTTTCGTTTAAAAAAATTAAAACAAAAATCACAATTTTCCATTTTTCGCCAATAATTCAAAAACTAAAAATGACAGATCAAATTTTCTTTCAGATAATTGATCACCATAAAAATGCGCAACTTTGCCCTAATTTAACCGATCTCGCATCTGTTATAATAACCGAGATCCCCATGCTTGAGGTCGAAAAACGGGCACCCTGTATCCTATTCGTTAATTACCAAGTCTTGCGTTTTATTGTCAAGTCAATTGACTTTTGGAGGTCTACTCTTCAGTAGGTCCGACTGAAGCTGTTTACGTTATAAGTAAGGACCTGGCGCCCAAGCAACATCGTTAGTTGAGTAATTAGTGAGCACTACTATTTTCTTTTAGGAACCTCACGCCCACGCAACGGAGTAGCGGGTTTATTTAGTGTTATCACCTCCGGATAACAATTGATATCCTTCACCTAGTGCTGGTGTAGCACCATGCTAGGGGACTTCTGGCCTAGTATGGCCAGTATTTGCAGCATCCCTCTGACTTGTATCCTCAGGTTCATCCAAAGGTTATGAGGCTTCAGTGATGCACCTAAGAGGAGGATGTTGCAACAAAGGTAGCACAATGGGCCCATAAGAATCCCAAGTGCATGTAACGCAAGTCACCCTCCACCCATTATCCAGAATGTATCTATATTCTGTGGATTCGTTCAATTTTTCCTTGATAATTTTTAAACTCAAATTGAGGAACTTTTTTGTTCACATATTAGTTGTATTCTATGCCATTGCAGTTTTACAAAAAAATTGTTAAGATTAAAGATAAAATCATATGTCTCTATGATGTTATTTCTCGCGATGAAATAAAATTCAAACTTGTTTTAACTGCGAAGATATGTAGATACCTTTAGATTATAAAAATTTGTTGACTAGTGTAGGAGTTTAAGGGGGCACCAAAAAAATTGCTGTACTGTATAATTTTATTACAAAAACAGTTATTTGGTAACTCTAATAACACGTTAAAAAATGTAATATAACCCTATTCGAGACGCAGTATACATATAAAACTGAAATTAGGTAATAATAAAAGGTTAGGGCCCACTATTCCTTAACGATGGGTGAGTATTCATGAGCTTTTTAAAACCTTTTAACCGAGGGTTTGTGTAATATTGTCTTTGATGATAATGTAACGTAAAAATAATTGATTATAGGTACAGTCCATTCACGGAATTAATAAATCAATTAATTGTTGTAATATCGGCACCTCGCTTGGTTATTTATTTATATATTTATAGTCTAATAGCAGTACAATAATTAAGTAAAAATTAATTTTAAAAATTATTATTTTCAGATGCAGTATTTTTTTATATTTCCGAAAAATATGATTTTGTAATATTGGCAGCTCTGAACTGCAACCAAATTGTTAGGCTAAAATTACATAACAATATGATTGGCGTTCGTAGTGTTTGTTGCTTATTATACTTTCGTTTTTCTATTTTTCATACGACTATTTGAAAAATAGTTCTTTTCAGAGTTAAACTGATATCTATAGATTATAGCAAAGATAAGTTTGTAAGTTAATTAATGCAATATGATAATAATTGAATTTCAAGGTTAGAAAAGTAAATCTCGTTTATATTAGAACAAGATGCGTTCATTTTGACGGCCAATTTTTTTAGTGGTATACAAAGTGGGGATGGTTCCTGGGCATACAATTTGCAAGCATGCAACGCAACCATGCAAATGTATATTATGAGACGTTTGTGCATTGTGCCCCTCAGGCATTATATCCTTGAACGGTTTAACACGAAGCAATTGCATTCATAGAGATAAACCTCCTGGATGACCCAGTGTATTAAATGAGGAAACCCATGATCCATGATAATATTCCAACATAACTGGACCAACGTCCAAAGGAATCAGATATTAAAATTACTTAATTTTATAATACAGATAAGGGAATCTAACGTTACTCCAATGACAATCCCGTTTTGAGCCTTTGTCATTTTAAGGTATTGCCTGCTGTGCGTAATATGTTGCCTATAAGGTGGTAAGGAATTAGATCACGTGGTTTAAATTTCTATTATTTGCTCTTACTGTATTATAAAAGCGAAGAAATATACCTATTGGTTTATTGACACACATATTAAATTATTTGTACGTTCATGTCAAAATGTTTACTTTGGCTATTTATGACCTTGAAACTTCTTAATTCCCTTGATATGTTACACAACGGAGTTTAGTACAAAATTTTTATTAAAGGTTCTTATTCGTAAATTACACTTTTGTTTATTTTTAAATGAGATTTCTGTAATTCTATAATAAACCAATTTTACGTTATAGTCTGACAGCACTAAGAAAATGTTTCTGTAGATGTAGCAACTCTAGCCCCTTTAGCGTGTCCCAGTTTGCGAGAGTTATTAATTGTTTTCCTCGCCTAATACTACATGCCTTTATTAAGAAACAATTTACAATGGAATTCTGAGCATCAATCTTCTGGGTGTAAAGTAATGAAGGAAATGATAGTCCGTAAGTATGTAGAGCTCGAGCTTTCGCGAACGGTATAAATTACAAACAAGCTCGCAGATTCCCAGCAAAGCTTACAAACTCGCCAGGGAATGAATTTTATTATTCCGTGGAGCAAGTATAAAAAGCATGACTTCGTTTATTCACTGCAGACAGGGCATTTTCTGCAATTTTTCATATTAATGACTCTAGAATATGCGATAATGGCACTTTTGGGGTTGGCAAAATTATCTACTCTATAATTTTACTCAGTAAGAAATTTTATGGAAAGAATTAGTTCAAAGTGGTAGGGATGCAAAGTTTGCTAATTTCTCATGAATTATAAACAGACAAACAGTCGAGTCATCGAGAGGAAAGGTACAACTGGGAAACAAGTCTCTAATATATGTGTCTGTCTGTTAAGGAACACGGGGTGGTTGGTATATTACAGTTCTGAGTGCATGCAACTAACGTAAGACCGTCTTTTAAATATGCTGGCACTTGTTAGTTAAGTAAACTGCACAATTTGTTTGCAAGAATAAATTCTAATAAACTACGTACTAAGTTACCGAGTAAAATGTAAGCTTGTGACATAAATTGATAAGATTTGCAAACTTCTTGAGGTAGAAAATTATTAGCAATTAGAGTCATGCAAAGGCCAAAGGTGGAAATTACTGAGAAAAATCCAATTTTAAAGTGAAACACGATATATCTTTTTACAGCAGCAGGGGGCATGTGCCTATAAAATACAAAATGGAATTACAGATATAAATTCGCACTTGAAGCTTGCGTGAAATACGGCGCTTCTAGCAGTAATACGTGTTCTTATGTTTCATTATTTTTTAGAGGCTCTAAGGTTTATGTGTGTTGTAACGGATGCCGTATTTCGGATCGTAACCCTGTAATGTCTCAATATAATTGCAACCCATTGGTTCTCACATAACGCCAGCTTTCATGCTTAGGCAGTCTTTTAATTTATAAAATTCCATTAACATCACTTCCAAGGATTAGTAAGTTAGATTCATTCGTTTCTTTTTTTTTTTTGTTGAACTCGCACAGAACGGCTTGATACCCAAGAATTGAAGAATGCGTGGCAAACCATAGTTTCCTTAGTTTTTGTTTTGTGAATGGGTACAGCGTGCCTTCGAACATTATTCAGTTCTGAAAAAAGCGTTTCTGTTATTTTACCTGTCATATTGAATCACACAAACCGTTTTCTGATGGCATAACTTCATCAATTTCGAACATACTTAAGTGTATTTGTCTTCTCTATTATCACATCAGATCCCATATTATTTTAATTTAAAGTAATTCGATTCATCTTTAATGTTTTTTCAGTTTAAATTATAATATGAATTGAAATATTTAAATGTATTAAAAAATAAAAATAAGAATTGTCAAAATTTAATTTATATATTTATTTGAATAAGATTAGAAGGATATACATAAATAACTACAAACCAAAAAGCGACTTTTGTACTTGCCAAATTAGTTTTTATTAAGCTGTCAATGCTTTCAGGTAAGAATTACTCGTAAAAGTAAGTCACGACAATCTAAACTTTAGTTCCTATACGCTTATTTTCAGCACGCATAAAATATTATTACGCTGAATTACTTAAGCGACAAATTATATAAATGATGTAGGCGATAACTGTAGAAAACACGTATGTTTGTAAAAGAAGTTTCAGATTAGAGATTAGGAATTAATATTAGGGTTATACGTATATTCAGGCAACCTTAATAGTATTGGTTAGTTTTGAAAATAAATACGAATGACTTTCTACAGGGGGGTTAAAAAAGAGCCTATATCTATTGGTTTTGAAATTTGTTTGCATAGGTATGAATTTTTATGTGCCGCTATATTCTTTATTGTTCTAGAATTGATCAGAGCTGTCACTAATTAGAAGTCAATTTTTGAAAAGTAGACTACTCACGTCGAATAATAATGATAATAATTTTTTTTATTATAACCCATCATTCCCTTTTGAGACATAGGTCAACGTATATAGCTTTTACAAGTACAGGGTGGCCCATTTTCGATGTTTTTAAATGGGAAGTACCCTTAATAACCGAGATAGGCAAAAACTGATGTCGGAGTCCAGGGCCCTTTTTTGATGCAGGTTCAAGTCCCGAAAACAAAATTCCGCTATCTTTTGTTATTTTTTAGTTATAGCCCAAAATTCAAAATTTGGCCATATCGAAAACTTCAAATAACTCTCTTGGTTTTGAAGATATCCAAAAACGGTAAAAACATTCTACAGGCACTTTTTCAAGTAGAATACGATAGTTAATTCAGATATCTTTTAATTTTCATGTTTTAAGAATTATGACATAAAGTTGGTATTTTTCAAATATAAGTCGTAGTTGGCCATGATACCATTAAATTGCATATTTATTCTGTTTTCCGAAAATATATAGTTTATGGGGGTTAAATGCAGTAACAATACCTTTTTTGAACAAAATCATATTATATTATGTTGTTAGCAATTAGTAGGCCATGGTTCATGATAGCAAAACAAAAAATAATAGAGCAGCTGCATGTGACGTCACTAGGCCATCAGCTGAACACTTGAAGGGTAAACAAAGGGTAGATTTGTATGCACCGGTATACTAATTTTAGCAAAAAGAACATATTACATATTACAATATCAAACTGAATAAAGATGTGTTTAACCAGATGAAGGATGGTTTAGCCTATATAATTACGAAATTTTCAGTTACCTACTTAAAATTTTTCCGGCGGTCAGTTGATACGAACGTAATTGAAAATTTTATCGTGAATTAAAAGGAGTATTAGGGAACGTGATATTTCCCAGAGAAAGCAGTTAGAGAAAAGCTCTGGAAAACAAGAAACTAAAAATTTTGCCAGGTTATACGTAGAAACTTATAAAATCTCCATATATCAAGATAATTAAAAGCTGTTAAAGATAACGCGAGATTTTCTACAAAATATTAAATTAATTATTTAGTTTTGTTAACTTTCAAAACTGTCGTTCATTTTCAGTCGGGCGCGTTATTGTGTGCCTGGTGACGTCACATGCACCCGCTCTATTAGCTTTTGTTTATTGCTATCATGAACCATGGCCTACTAATTGCTAACAGCATCATATAATCTAATTTTGTCCAAAAGAGGTATTGTTACTGAATTTAACCCCCATAAACTATATATTTTCGGAAAGCAGAAAAAATATGAAATTTAATGGTATCATGGCCAACTACGACTTATATTTAAAAAATACCAACTTTATGTCATAATTCTTAAAACATGAACATTAAAAGATATATGAATTAACTATCGCATTCTACTTGAAAAAGTGCCTGTAGAATGTTTTTACCGTTTTTGGATATCTTCAAAACCAAGAGAGTTATTTGAAGTTTTCGATATGGCCAAATTTTGAATTTTGGGCTATAACTTAAAAATAACAAAAGATAGCGGAATTTTGTTTTCGGGACTTGAACCTGCATCAAAAAAGGGCCCTGGACTCCGACATCAGTTTTTGCCTATCTCGGTTATTAAGGGTACTTCCCATTTAAAAACATCGAAAATGGGCCACCCTGTACAATGGGCAATAATAGTTATTTATGTACCAAGGGCGTAAAGATGCTTTTATAGCTTGAGACGTGATTTTGAGCCCGAGACGCTAGTCGAGGGCTAAAGACACGTCGAAGGCCATAAAAGCAAGTTACGCCAGTGGTACATACATAATTTTATGCACGATCGAAGATTTTAAAACTGAAATAAAAGACATAAATTAATTTTCTACCCACATCGAGTAGTTAGTTGCTCAATTATTTTAATTTTTTACTGACAACTGTCAAATTGTTGAAGCATTTACGCCTAGGAATATTCACATAAATAATTGTGTGAACTGTGTTGTTAATACAAATTACCCTAAATAGAGTTCTAATAAAGACCATACATTCGATTTTAATTTAAAAAAATTCTTTATAAGACTGTTAAACTGTTTATCAATTTTTGACGTTTCATTATAGACCGGCGGCCTATAAAGACACCCACGGGCTATAAATAGACGTTTATGTCAAACAAATTCAGACATAATTGACACATTATAATGCGATCGTGCATAAACATTTTTAAGCCCTTTATAGATTTTCTCCAGCCCTGCTCCAACATGGGAACGAAGTTATCATTCCTTCACATGCACAATCCGACCCTACTCTGCGGGTTATGTGATTGGTGCGCCGTTTGATCCTACAAACTGCACCATATGTAGTTGTAATAAGTGTGTGTAGGTGAACGACCTTGTTACTCTACCTTTTAGGTCTGCATTCGGAGGAGAGCGTCGTTAATTTGGTGCCCAATGAACCGAAGGGAGGAACAACCCTTAAACGGTATTGTTGTATTGTTAACATTACAATAAACGTTGAGGATTGATTGATTGGTTCTCGCTTCAAATAATTCCTAAGTTTAAATAATTAATACAAACAGCAAAATATACACTTTACAGGAAAACATCTTCATAATCAAGGTATTTTTTCGATCGAGAGGAATCGCAATATTCTATCAGCATATATCGCGAAACAACATTGCGTGAGAGCGGGGTGTTTTTAACCACGCTGTATATTTTCCATTAACGATACTCAGGTTTTGTCAATTAACTTTTTTGATTATGCCAGCGATTCTCAACATACCACTGGTGGTACGCGATGGACTTACTATGTGGTACACGAAAAATAAATTATTTTTGAAAATTTATATTTAAATAATTTGAGCCTAATTTACGCTTAAAACTACGTAGCATGGTAGCATAGAGCCTAATATTAAAAAATTGTGTTTTGCAAAAGAAGCTCAAAGTTCTCATTAATTTTAATTATAATTTTCTATAATATTTAAATTGTTTTATAGTTTCTTTAAGTAATAGTTTTGGAAATGTTAGTAATAAGAATAGCTATTTTATGTACGAGGGAGTATTGATAAGTACTTAGCCTACCATATAAAACGCCACAATATTTCAAAACAAAATTTTATTTATTTAACATAATCTCCTTTACGACTTACACATTTAGTAGAACGTTCATAAAGTAATTCCAAGCCCTTTAAAAAAAAATCTTTGTTTTAGTCTGCGAACCACTCCTCAACGGCACATATGGCTTCGTCATTTGTCGAAAATCTTTTACCTTTCAAATGTTTTTTGAATTTTGGGAACAAATAATAGTCTGACGGTGCTAAATCCTGAGAATAGCGCACTCGCAATCAACGACTTGTGAGCAGGAACGTTGTCTTGTAGAAAGAGCACACCTTCGGCAAGTTTTCCGCGGCGTTTTTCCTCAATTTTTTTACGTAATAGAGTTAGCAATTCAGTATAATATGCTCTGGTGGTACTTCTACCCTGTTCCAAATAATCTATCAGAATCTTTGTCCCAGAAAACTGAAGCAAGAATCTTGCCAACCGATTTTTAAACACGGAATTTTTTGGGTCGTGGGGAACCAGAATGCTTCCACTCTTTGAATTGCTCTTTAGTCTCTGGGTCATAGTGATAAACCCACTTTTCGTCCATAGTAACAAGCCAATCCAAAAAGTTGGAGGAATCTTCTTCAAAACGGCGGCAGATTTCCTTCTCCGTTGTCAATCGAACGCGCTTCTGATCAGCATTCAAGCATCTCGGAATCCATTTGACAGAAAGCTTTCTCATACCCAAGTCGTGATGAACGATGTGAAACACATGTTCATAGGAAATATGCAATGCTTCTGCTATATGCTTGAGCCCGATTCGTAGATCTTATAAAATCATATCATGGACAGAATCAATGTTTTCCGGAGTGGTCACAGAAATTGATCTTCCAGAGCGGTGCTCATATTTGACATCTGATCTTCCTCTCTTAAGTTCCCCAACCCAGTTTTTAATAGTGGCGTATGAAGGACACTGATCGCCTAAGGTTTCTATCATATCAGCAAAAATTTCTTTGCTCGATAACCCTTTCAAAAATAAATAGGTACTTAATAACTGACCGAAACTCGATTTTTTCAAACTCTAGCTTTTTCTCTGACATGCTGTTTTCAAAAATTCACAGTTTTATCACCGTTCAACTTATGGATGTCAAACTTTGAGAACTTATTTATAAAACATCATAGTTGTAACCATAGCACCCATATTCATTTTTATCTACTAGAAACTTTCCAGGCTAACTAGATATCAATACCCCCTCGAATTTCTAAATAAATTAAATATTTAACTTTTATTATGGTAATTACGTTTTGGTTACCAAAAAAACTAAAATATTTTTTTTTATTTGCCTACCTATTTTTTTACGGATAAATTTTTATATTGTTTGGTACGCGAAACCAGGTTTAGAACTACTACATTGTGGAATACATCTACACCAATTTGGCATCCAAACACTGGAACCTACTAAAAGAAAGACTAAATATCTGCACTTGGCTGTGCATAGCTGCGTACCAAATCTACGTGCGGTGAGATATACGCAACTGACACATGCGAAACGTTAATATTGTTCTTATACATGTTAAAACTTGGTACCTATTTATTTAAGTTTACAAAAGTTGCAACTAGTGAGTTTGGCATGTTTTTGTGCATATGCTTCAAAATTTTAATGAATTGCCTATTAGAACATATTCCATCCACTCATTTGCCCTCCGTATTTAGCAGACCTTGTTTCCAGATGTTTTCTTTGGTTTTCAAATGTTGAATATTCCCTTCAAGATGTCACATTAGAAAGGAATCATTGGGAATCATGTATAAATAAGGAAAGGGATTATATGAAAGAATGCTGATCAAAATTTTCCAAATCATACAATAATTTCAATTTTCTAATGAAATGGTAGGTACACGTAACTCTAGTACAGACAGATCAATAAAAAAACCAATTAGGGTAGGCTGTGAAACTGAATTATTTTGAATTGGTACTTTAGCCACATCCACAGAATGACATTTCTGACATGAATTTAAGGTTATAAACTTTGTTTACAATAAAAATGTCAAATTACAAACGTTATAAAATGTCATTCTGTGGATGTGGCTAAAGTACCAATTCAAAATAATTCAATTTCACAGCCTACCCTAATTGGTTTTTTTATTGATCTGTCTGTATATGCCGTACATTTGTTCGCTACTTGTTTATTTGTTTGTTTATTGAGAGAAATCTAAGTTTTCGGTGACCAAGATTCTCTCCACACGTCGACAGCTAGTAATTGCAACTACCCAACTTAATATTAGCAAACCCAAATGACTTTCAATCTAAAAGGGATCTTTTGTAATGCCAGACATGAATTTGGAACGGTACATACAATTTACATTATATCCAAAATAGGGAAAAATTTCAGATCGAACATGAAAACTTTGGATTACACCGCTAAAACAGGCACGTGATTGCTATTATCTTTAAGGTAACATTTGTCACGACGTTTGATATTTTGTATGAATTAAGTGTAGTGCGTCCCTGTCGCTCGAAGTTTAAGACCGCCTGAAGCTTGCAAAATCTGCGGAAATAACGCCAGATTGGCGCATTCCTTTTTGCTGCGAAATAATTCGGAGAAGTCCCGAATAGGATGATCTAATATTTTGTTCAGTATATTTCTTTGTTAAAAAGTCCGGGGAACTACCCGATTGCTCGTGGCTACGCCAAAGCGACGCCAGTCAAAGTTTCGAAATTTGGCCATCTTTTTCTAACATCCTGTTCGCTTTATGGAAAAAAGTAGGAAGATGAAGGAGAGTTCAGCCAGCCTTCAGATAAGTCGGTCGTGCAAATTTTCTTTGCGGACTCTCATAGGCTAAACCCGAAAAAGCCTCTCAATTTAGTTTTGGAAAATTATCTTACGACGTGTTTGTCGGATCCCCATAGCATAGAGAGTGCCTTGCGGTTTCGGAAAATATATTTCTGTGTGAAGTTTAGTGTTATGTGAAGTACCGTTTTCACACGGTTTTGTTTTGGACCAAATAACCTACAAGCCCTAGGTCTTCGCACCCGCTTCCGGAAAAGGATACATCCCCTTTCTTTAAATCTTTTTAAATCGCTGCTGCGTTCGCTGGGATAAGAAGCCTGCCATCGCTTCCAAGTGCCATTGCCTGACAACCAAAGCCCTCGACCAGGTAACAATATTTCAGGCTGCCCCTTGTACTTGCCGGTTACAATTGTACCAGCTTCAACCCTATTTAATGGTTTACGGACGTTTCGCCCCCGCCGTTTCGCCCCCGACCGTTTCGCCCCCGCCGTTTCGTCCCCACCCGTATCGCCCCCTAACCGTTTCGCCCCCGAACCGTTTCGCCCCCCAAGTTTTACCTCTAGCTTTAGCCAGCTTCAGCTGTTTCCAGTTGCACCACGAGGAGGTAGCTAGTAGGATTTATGCAACCGTTTTTTTTTTTGTTTTTTTTTTAATTTTAATTTTTTTTTGTTTTTTGGTGTTTGTGTTTTAATTTTAGAGTTTTTTAGTTGATACATATAAAGAAAAATAAATCTTTTAACATCTATATTCCGACGTGCAACCGGAATAATTTCAAAATTCAAAGTTGTACGCAATCCCACGCAAGTAATCAATAACTTGACGATTTTCAAAATCTTCTACGATTCTTTTCACACGAGCTGATATTGCGACATACTTTTTATTTCTTCGATTTCCTTGATTTCCAGCAATCAGTTGTACTATTTCGTAGTTATGAATACCTTGCTGCTTCTGCAAACATTCAATAAAACGAAAAATATTTGGAAATTGCGATCCACATGTTTCTTGAAAAGCGCGGTGCCATCCTTCCACGTCATTATTTGTGCGATGTTGGTCGTTAAGAGTGCGCTAATAAACATTCCAAAGCTGAGTTGGAAAATTTGGAATTTGGCGTCCACGACGTAGTCTTCGACCAATATATACATCTTCGAAGTAATTGGCTATGGGTACAGCCTCTTCAGGAAATCCTTCGCTTTCAACTAATTCGGCGAATACATCGCTTACGTTATCTTCAGGAATAAATGCCAAAGCGGGAATCATTCTGATCCAACGAGCGAACTCGTGATCATCTTCGTATCGAGCTTTGAGACCTTCAGTTTGAACTTTTCTCCAGACGGATTGCGATAAATGAAAAAAACATCCCGTCTTTAAAATACCTGGAAATTCCAATTCAAATGCTTAGATGGCAGCGAGTTCGAAATCTGTCATAAGTAGAGTTGGCTGCAGTCCAGGTTGCAAACGTTTCAATTCTTGCAAAAATTTCACATACGTAGCTCTTGTTTTATTTGGTAAAAGAGCGTACACTAGCGGTACAATGGCATTGTATTTGGTGGCGTGGATTGTGTAAACTTGTTGAAACATGGCTGGTGCGGTACTGAACGTACCATCTGCAAACCATTCTTGACTTTGGGCCAAAAGATGAAGGTTGCTTCTAGTTGAAAAGATCAGCATCCTTCCCGACATAAGTTGATCCTCCGAATCATACATCAGAAACTGTTGCACTTGACCATCAATCACAATTTCACTAAACACTCGAGGAATCACCAATTCTTGGATATTTCTTGGAAGCGCAGGTGCTCCTTCATCTCGTCTGGCTCTACGGATAGTTTTCTTCAATGAATTTTTGGCAGAATTGCAGCAACATCTGCGTGAGCTTTCTGCGATGACGTTTGCAATAATCTGCTGTGGTCTCTCCTGTGTCGTCGTGGCACGCACATACTATGTTTTATGACGTCATTACTCTTGATGACGTTTGTCGTCTGATTCCGTGACCCTACTTTATCTAACAATTTATGATCTCATTAAAAAATGCTTACAATTTGCGGCTGTGTGAAATATTTCCCATCCAAAACTCAGTTTATGACGGATCAATCATTATAATTGACATTGAGTACGTATATGTCATAAGAATTACGATGCTGCGGCGATACTGTACCACCAACGATACCCAAATAGGCGAAGACCCTGTAGTAATACACGTCGAAAGTTGGAGAACAATTTAAGAGGTTTTGGAAAATTTAGGAAGGATCACGCAAGAACCCGCGCTGTTACGAATGAAGAAAATGAAATTGCAGTGATTACGGTTGTGTTGTTTAAGATTCATTATTATTATCTAATTTGTACTTGACTTTTATATTATGTAATTAAAAAAGTTCAAAGGCTACTGTGTTACATAATACTTTTGAAATTCATCAAACAAAGAAGTGATCTTTGGAATGCAATGAGTGTTGCCTATTCAGAACCTGGTAGGCGTTCACTTTTAAAATGAACACCCTGTATAATTCGAGTCTACTATCGTACAGCTACACAGCAGGTCAATTATTTTCTAAGCTGTAATATTTTAAATAGCATGATTTCTTTTTCTTTCAATTATGCTTGAAAAGTCATACCCTAATATTTCTAGTAATAAATAACCACCACTTGTGTCTTAATTTACACTAGCGCTATTTTTAGATTTAGATTTCTACAGAAGCCCTTTAAATTTTGAATTCCTTAAGATTCGGAATCGGTTTTACGTGGTGCTAGGGTAAATTAGTTCAGTTCGGTTAGTTGTGTTAGTTATTTAAAATAATTAAGGAGATGGATCTTTTTGCTTAAAAAGCAAATGCCATTGAAGGAAATTAATTTCGTTACGTCATAGTTTACTATTTGCATATTTTTTTATCGAACCTACGAGCACTAACAGTAAACGCTAATGTTTTGTAGGAGGCGGCGGACAGCGGAGCGGTTTACATTTTTGCTCTAATTACTTTTATCTGGCGTATTTATATTTACAAAAGCACATTCGATCAACTTACCAAGGAATAAGGTTAATTCCACCAAGGTTAGATTAGTGCGGAGCCTTGTCCAGGTCTCGTAAACACCCAAAGCTTGATACACACATAAATGCTCACATCATCCAGGCAATTACGTATTACAGATAGCAGCAACCATGAAAGCAAAACAGACACACATTACTACATTTGGTAGTATAGGTTCGATTGGTGTTACTTACAGGGGGGAAGGGAGTCTCCCTGTGGAATCCTATGTTGCATCTAGTTGAAAAACCCTCTGGGACGTTGGGAAGTCATGATGATAACGATGGGTATACCTTTAGCTATCTAGGAAGCTGAAACCGGAACTACGCGCGCGCGTCAACCATGGGCAGCCGGAGGAACAGGGCAATTGTGGAGACGGGCCTACCTTGCCATCCCGTGGCACTCATACGGGAATCACTGGGTGCGCGCTTACAGCCAGGTCAAGGGCTTTATGCACAACTTATGCCTAGTTGTGGAAAGGCCAGGAATATAACTAGTTATCTCAGGTCCAGGAGCCTCATGATGCTCCAATAAACAATAACGAGCCTCATGCTCAATAACGTACGTATCTACTAACGTACTGTGCCCGGTAAACGGTTTGCCAACAATAACAACAAGCCACACTGCTTGTCAGCAACAACAACAGCAACAACAACAGCAATAACAACAGTAATAACATCATCAACAATCTCAGCTACTGGTCATGCACACAATTACATATTTACCGACCAGATCCTCATCTTTGCGTTACTCGATATCCAAAAATGCACTAACTATCTCACTCGTAACTTAACGCACCACTCGCATTTTTACAAAACAAAAACAGCCGTTCACACATCTGTCCCGAGGTCAACTGTCGACCCCGGCTCCAAATCTTAGCCAAAGCTCCCTTTTGCATGTGTTATTTCTAGAAAGGGAAGGAATTCTCATTTACCAATGCAAGAGAACTGCATCACCGAATATTTATTAAGAGCTTAGTATTTACATTATAAAAACTATGAGATATATGAATAATAAGAAAGGAAACTCCGATAAAACTAATATTATAAAAGAATATAGGTATATAAAAAAAAATGTAATACGTAAAGTAAGTAAATTAAGTAAATTAAGGGAAACTATTATAATCTTAATATTACAAGAGGGTCGACGGTCGAATTATTGCGGTACAACAGTTTACTTTTATAAGTACTAAAGTCAGTGTTGAGACGTACCTAGGTAAATGTACCTAGGTACAAGTACCTAGGTACTTCTCTTGTACCTTCGTATACTAAAAGGTCCATATTTTTAGAATTACCTTTACCTATACCTAGGTATTTTTTAGAGTTACCTTGTACCTAAAAAACATAAAAACTTAAGGTACAACGTAAATTCTATTTTCTCTGTAAAACTACGTAAAAAAATTTAAACAATAATTGTGGATATAAAGAGAATATCAATATATTCATATAGTTCGAATTTTATTGGCGTCATTTGGGTATTTTATGTAGCGTATTTAACGGTAAAGTGAAAGAGAATGATGATGCCATTAATATTATCAAAATATAGTGAAGTAGGTATTTTGAAGATAAGTCAAAAAATTTAAAATCCCTATTTAATTATGAAATCATTTTAAGAATTTTTAAATAATAAATAATACAATCATACTCTCATCAGCTCCTACTGAAATACTGTTTAGTACAGGAGGACAAATTTAATTTTAACTTCCAAACGAAATAGGCTTTATGATGAGGCTCTTGAAACTCTATTGTTCTTCAAGAAAAATAAATAATATAAATGATGTGCATGATGTAGGTATGTTTAAGAAAAAATTTTATTTTATTTAAAAAATGGTAGTATTTTTTATATTTAAATTTTAACAATCGATCAAAAAAAATATTTGTGCGGTTGTACCTAAACCCTGTACCTACAATATTTAGGTACATTTTTACGGTAACTGTATTTTTACCTAGGTATTTTTGTAAAAGTATACCTGTACCTGTAACTAGGTAATTTTTTCTCTGTGTACCTGTACCTTTACCTAGGTACCAAAAAAGAAGTACCTGTTACAACACTGACTAAAGTACCCCGAACTAATAAAGATCAAATTATGCACGCAACACGTACGAAAACAATTCGGTCATTCTCTGTGCTGAGCTGAAATGAACGACGAACGAATCGTTCAGTAGAAAAGAGTCGCATTCGCATCGCACACTACGGTGAGTCGTTCAATTTGAACTAGGGGTGGGCGATATCGAATATCGATATTTAAAAAATATTTAAAAAATATCGATATTTATCGATATATCGATAAATATCGATATATCGATAAATATCGATAAAAATCGATATATCGATATATCGATATATCGATATTTTAGTAAAAAGATATCGTTATTCGATATATCGATATATCGATATTTTTATCGATCTATCGATATTTTGTCCCACCCCTACCCATCACTAGTCGGAATATAACCTTGACGTGACATTTAACTTTTTGCTGGTCTGTATATAAAGTTGTAAGTTGGGTTGCCTATTCAATTTGTTAAGTGGGGTTATGTGAATCGCCGACTATATTATCAGCAAAGATCAAATTGGCTCAGTGGACGAAAAAATTAACCAAAACACGTTCCGAGCCATACCAAACATCTAAAAACAGAAATTTGTCAAAACAGTCACAACGCCAGAACGTGTTGTGAACTTTTAAAAATAATCAGAAACTGAAATTCGTGTTGTGGCTCCTTGCAATTCATTATTTACTAGAAATTTCGATCTATGGATGGTTTTTAGTAATTTGTTTCTCTCATTGTGTAAATAAAGCGAACAGAAAAAAGTACAATTTCACATACTTTAAATTAGGCAGGCGTAACGACTATTAGTTCTGCTAATGTTTTATAATATTAGCTTAAGTAATTTTTGCCAGTTCACTAGCTGTACACGTATACATATCTAATTAACTAAATCAATTAAAAGATACTAAACTAACGGTTGTTAGAAAACTCATCTTATCAGAGTCATCTATGAAGATTAATTCTTAAATATTGACAGCTGCTGTGATTTAACTAATTGTGATTAAGTCAACTTGAAAATTAACTTAGGTACCAATACACGACATAGATTTTAATAAGCACAGGTGACGCTGATAAGACGAGTTTTCTAACACCCGTTACTACAACCTATGAAATTTGCCACAATACAATTGACGTTTTAAAAGTTTTAAGTTCAGATCTAAAAGTTTACTGAATCTTATCTCAAATTTTCCTCACCCAGCTGCTAAATTTTACTTTATAAATATCTCTTGTAATTTTTATTTAGGTGTTACAAAACTAACTAGTTAATAAACTGCGTAACTTCTTGCTTTAAAACAAACTTTTAAACCACACTGTAAACCCATGACAAAAATGCGAGCGAAAGTTTATCAGAGATACAAGAACTTGTAATAAAACCACTTCAGAAACAATTACAGGAAGTTGGGGAACTTAACTTGGATCAAAAGTTCGATCCTGGTTGAAGATGAACTCTGGTTCTCGCAAAAATATTAACGAGAAGGCACAAAAGTTTCTTCGTGTTAAAGTAGAATATAAATATTCTTTCCGACTCATTTTCCACCATTTAACTAAAGCACTTAAAATAAAATTCGAAACTTTACAGAATATACATTATTAAAGAATCGAATATCCAAATTGGCCATTTCAAAATTTATTTTATTCTGTAGTTTAGAAGTAAATTTTTACTAAATTACACTTTCTTTTATTTTATGCTTTTGGTGTTTTTGGTTCTCGAATCGGCCAAATTTTATACAATAAATATTTTTATACAGTATCACTAATAAATCATACTAGTTGATATCTTCCTAATTAAAAAACTTAGAAAACATATTCAAGAGGTTGTTCACATTTCACGCTTAATACGATATTACGCAAAAAAACAACATTTACAAAATGAATACAAATCTGCTTGATTATTTTTAATGGAATATGTTACCTTTTACTTAATATCACATCTTATTTTAATCTTGCATAATAACGTTCGGTTTGTTTAAAAAATCCCATAATAGTGCTTGTGTGGCTAGCCTAGCGAAATGTTAGTGACCAAAGGTATCAATAATTATTTATTGGCCTCAGCTAACATTTTGGTCAACAAGATCCCGAGGGCGCTAAACACTTTTTGAGGACGATGCTCACATACCAAGCCCTGCAATGGACTAGTAACAAGGAAATAGTTCTCAAAAACTTTATCCCTAAATTGGCACAGGAAATGACGCACATTCTTATGGGAATGCTCCCTCTACATCTAAACCTGAATGGTTTTTAACCTACACGATTAGTTCGTGATCCGTTCAATGATAATAATTTTTTCGTTGGTAAGTGGTCTCCATGCGGAGAACACCCAAAACTGGTATTTAATCAGGCCGAATAAAAGTATAAACAATTAAAAGTATACTCAAGTATATATTAAATTATAACTTCATAATAAAAATAAAAGCGTCAAATATGTTGACTTCTAACAGTACGTATTTGATTTATTTTCAATAATAATAAAATTCTTACCTTTAAAGCAATATCGCTTTATCACACCAAGCAGCACTTCAAATAGCGATATATTAGCGGCTAAAAAAACAATGTAACAATTTACTACTCTTCTTGCGGGGCAGTCTAGCGAAAGAGTAAATACGTCTCACCCTCACTTATACCAGTCATTTAATAATTGTGAAAAACAATAACATTTACAAAACGCACGCTTAATGAGATATTCACCCTATCTCTCTGTACAGAAGCGCATCCTTAGTTCAAAGTTTAGGAATATGTAAGGTGATCGTGAAAAAAATTTAAAATAGTGGAAATTTTTTAAATAAATTTTTTTCGTAAAGGCCCAGATTAAATGTTACGGCCCTGTAAAGTTTAATTTAAAAATTTTTTTTTTTTTTTTGAATATATTAAAAACCATTCGAAATTTATTTTTGATTTTTACAGGGTAAATTAGGATCTACCAAAGTCATAATTTGATAGTAAAAATAAAGCTTTAACTTGATCAGTGGCGTAGTTAGGGGGGATCATGGCAATTTTTAATTAAGAAACCATATGAAAGCCACTTTTTTTTAAACGCCCTGTGTTGTATTATGAAAGAAAAATTGATTATACGTAAAAAAAAGTCGCGTGACATTTTCAGCTCAGCAAAGTTGTTATTTGTTACACCAAAGCAATTGTGCAATACAAATATCAATAACACACTGGAAGATATTTTGTGTGTCTCAAAAACGAATTTGTTGAGCTAAAAATTAATTTTTCTTTCATAACACGACACAGGGTATTTAAGGAAACGTGGCATTCATACTTTTGCTTAATTAAAAACGTCGTTAATCCCCCCCCTAACTACGCCACTGATCAAATTAGAGATGATAATGGTTATTAGTTATTATCAATGGTCCAGTAGCGTATGAAACATGGGTGTCACAGCCCATATGCTTTGAGACCGATTTTGGAGGAGTTATTTATTTGCATTTTATTAAAAATTAATTTAAATGTCCCGTTTGGTGGACTCAGCCCATCGTCGTCCACGTTGTCTCTCACAGAAAAAAAAATTATACAACTCTTATGAAACCCAAAAAAAAGTTAACTTAAATGTTACAACTACTCGAAATGTAAGTGTTAGTGTAGAATCAATTTTCAGGGTTTTACAAGCACATAAAACACCTCCCTTAAAAAACAAAGCTTAGCAATAAACTATTAAAATGCATTCTGCTTTGGCATTTTCCCTTTCACGAGTTCGCCGTCTTTTGTTTCCATCTATCTGTCTATTTTCCCAATCTCCTGTCTGTAGACTTCTATCTTACATTGCTGATTTGATACAGCCCTCCCATCTAAGAGCAGGTCTACCTCTTGTGTTTCTTCCCTGTGGATACCATCGCGTCATTCGCTTGGGCCATCTGTAATCCGACATCTGTTGTATGTGCCCATGCCATTGGAGTGCCCAGTTTTCCAAACTTTTCGTAATCGAGCATGATATTAATTTTTCTCCATATTGCTTCATTCCTTTCTCGATCGTGTCATGTTAGCTGTAGGCTTCCTCTCATGAGGTCGAGTTCCACGGTACGAATTTGTCGTTGGCCATCTCCGCCGCATATAAAACGATGCTTTGAACTATACTATAAAAAAGCATTTTCCTAGTTTCTTGTGCTATGCATATACGTATTAGAAATATACCGCTGATACTACCTTCTCTGCGTGCTCGACATCAGAGTGCAAAGATATTTGTTTCTATCTCAACTTGTCCCCTTTTTCAACACAACGAGCATGCGCACATTTAAAAAGGGTGCAAACTGAGATAGAGCTATCTGAGCTATCATGGAGCTATCAATATTGCTGTCTCTCTTTGCTGAGCATGCCCACCGCTCATTGTCAGAATACAGCATTAGCCGTATATTTCTAATACGTATATGGTGCTATGTTGGTATTCCATATTAACCCATGGAGAGCCCTTGTTGTTCTTTTTTTCCACTGTATACAGGTCCCGACGTCCCGTTCACATGTTCCTACTGAGCCTAGCACCTAAATATTTAAAATTCGTTCATGCTTTGATATTTTCTTCCCCTACTTGTATATCCAAAGATCTTCTTCCTGTGCTTAGGTATTCTGTTTTTTTTAAGTTCATATACAGTCGTCATTTCTCATATTTCTCTCGTAGTTTTCTGAGCATGTATCTCTTCATCTTGTGCAAATATGATCTAGTCGTCTGCGTACAGAAGAGAATAAAAAGACGTGTATCCGACTGAGAAACCCATACTTCAACATTTTCGGGGCCAGGTGGGCACAGCATGGTCGATATAAATATTGAAGAACAGCGGCGACAGGCTGCAACCCTGTTTTATACCTTTCGAGGTTGTTATAATGGGGTTAGTTTGTTTGCTATTATGTCTATGTGTTGCTACATATTTTCTTTGTTAAAATGATCCATTTTTCATCTACGATATTCTTTCGTCTCATCGTATTCCACAAATGACATCTGAGTACGCTGTTGTGTGTCTTTTTGCAAGTCTATGAAGGCCATATATGTGTTAATGTTCTTCGTCCCATTTTTTCCACTAATTGCCTTACACATACTATCTAAACATAGCCTTCCCTAATAAAGCCACTCTGCTATTCACTTAATAGTTTCATATTTTCTTCTATCTTATTCTTAAGAATACTGCTAAAAAGCCTTACCACCGTAGATATCACGCTTTTTCCCCTATAGTTGGAGCAGAATTTCTTGTCACCTTTTTTAAATATTAAAAAGATGTACGATAAATTCCATTCTGTCGGGAGATCCTCTCCGTCCTCTATTTTATTGAATATCTTTTTAAGTAAAAAGCTACTTTATTTCCGCCATATTTTAGAAGCTCCATCTTCAGGTTCTCGGAACCAGAAGATTTATTATTTCTCGATTTTCTACGCGCTCTTTTTACGTCTTCTTTTGTAATTTAATGTTCTTTCGAATTTCCTCAGATTGTTCCGTTTTTAAATATCGCTCTCTGTATTCTTGAAGAAGATTAGAATAATGCATCAACCACTTCTCTGGCAATATTATTTGTATTATTCCTCTATTTGTCGCGTTGCTTCTGATTTTATTAATAACTTTTCGCGCTTCAGTGGCTCTAAATGTCCCTACATAACCATTCACAGTGTTCACTCTTTTCCTCTCTCACTTTCACTTTGAGTGATCTTCGTATTGCTACATACCCTTCTCTATGTTACAATGTTACAGGTTTCTACTTGTCAGCCACTTCATATAGTACGCTTTTTCTTTTCTCTTATTTTTGTTTTTGTTATATTTCATTTTAGAAAAAAAAGCTTCACAAATGTATGTGCTTCGCCTCGTCCGGAAACAGCAACGATTCGTCCCAAAAAACTTGATTTTAGGTACTTGTTACAAAAATAGCTATTTTGGAATCGTGGGGTATATATTTTTTAATTCAATATTGTATTGTAGGTCGATTTAATTCCATTTTTAAGGTTTCTGAAACAATAAAACCATCAACACCAAATGGAGAACTGAACATCTCAAATGATTTCTCATAATTTACTAGCTCTGAAAAACGACAGCCAAAGATTTACTTAGTTTACTTATTTTACCAGCAAATTTAGAAAAATTCTTAATATGTATTTCCTTCAATAATGGAAAAGGTTGTGCATTGTTATTGTTAAGTTGGTTCTCAAACAATAATAATTTCGTTTAGAACGCTTTAATCAAGTAATTAAATTATTCTGACCCTGCAACTCCATACTCGTATTTAGCTGATTCAGTTTTTCTGTAATATCTACCAAGAAACACAAATTTTATATTTTATATTTCGTTGTTGGGTTTTTTACTGTTCATTTCTTAATTCAGGAACAAGCACATTCTCCTCGGTCATAAAAATTTCAAATTCTTCCCGTAACTCAAAAAATCGTCTTCAACATTTTCCTCGACTCAACCATCTAACATTGGTAAATTAAATGATGTCGCCACGCATCCGTGAATTTTTTCACATGTCTAGCGTTCTTTTCTTGTGTACCTAGAGCTTCTTTGGCAGCGCCTGTTTCAAATATTCGTACATTTCTTCCGGTGTTCCTTCCGTGTTCATATTTAACTTGTGTTCGAGCCTATTTTGATATAGAATTTTAACACTATATTGCTTTAGTAAGTCCGTTTTGAAGAGTATTTCTATGAGTTCCGTCGTCTGTTTATATTTTTGTTATTTACACAATTGTCAGGTTTTGTTCTTCTATTTGTATATATTAGATGTCCTATTACCATATGAAGATTGCTAGTGCACTCTGGGTGGCATTTTTCTTTAAAAGTAAAATTCCAACAATAGATAAAATTCTAAGTGCTAAAAAATAACAAAAAGATGCGAATTTTTAAGAGAAACACCTTTTATAAATTGCTGAAGGGAATGCATTTCAAATTATCTAAATGTGGTCATAATAGTATGCTTGTGGACAAAGATGAGGTTATTGTTTGGCAACGAATTCCTAACATTTCAAACTAACAAAACAAACTAGCTTAAAGCGAGTTTGCTGTAATGAACAAAATTACAAAAAACAGATGATTTTACAGCATATAAATGTATCATAATAACTGTAATGACGTAATATAAATGTAACATAATAATAAAAATAATAATTTGATACTTCAAAATGCATAAAAAACCTTAAAAACAAATATAATCCAATTATTTTCAACACAAACAAAGAGTAAATGACATGTAATTACCTTTTCCATCGTGTTTTTACTTGTCTCTTTGCACTTTTTTATGAATTTTAATCAATAATTCAGTTCTCTTCAACAATTTTCACTAATATTTTCAATATTTAATGCTAAAAACTTCTTTTAATTATATTATAATATTATAATTATAATATTAATTAAAATTAATAACCTCAAAACACATGCGTTCACTCCGAAAATCATGGTGAAGCATCTGGAGTTTGACCTTGAATTCCTCTACCTGTGATACAAAAGGTCGATTTCTTGTGCATGTTTATATATTCTCATAAAAGTATTGATTTTTTCAGTTGAAAATATATATACAGTGTGTCCCAAAAAGTTTTATACAAATGGAGAAAAAGTTTATCTTACATTTCACAAAAAAAATATTCTTGATAAAAAGCTCTGCATGACTTGTAGATCCATAATTAAGTACAAAATTTTTAAAACATTAGTTGGAATACAGGGAAAATCAAAATTATGATTTGGAGTGAGAGTAAAATACGTTCAAACTGTAGTGGAGAGCAAAATGTTCATTGAAATTGTTATTAAGTAGCAAAAAATTATGCCCACTTGTATTATGGATCTACAAGTCATGCAGAGCTTTTTATCAAGAATATTTTTTTTTGTGAAATGTAAGATAAACTTTTTCTCCATTTGTATAAAACTTTTTGGGATACACTGTATATGTCTATATATTTGTATATTATATTCTTGCATTCGAATGATTGAATAATTGACATTTTTTAATGGAAATTTTGAAACTTTTTAATTCAAAAATTATTTTTTAAACTAAATGTTCAAAATTAGTCACTCATTATAGTTAAAACTTCATCGAAGAAAAAAAATTGTTAAATTTTTTTTTTTATTATTTAAACAATATAAATACTTGATAGCGCCAGCTGGTATGTTTCTGATTTTGAAAAATTTAATATAACAAACATTTAAAAAAAAATCATCAAAATCGGTTCTGCTTTTGTGGGTTTAGAAGTAAAAACCTTCATTGACTCGACTATTACTGTAGTACGGAGTTTATATCTGCAAACTAACTATGCTGAAAATTAACCAAGGAAAAATTACGCCATAAAGGATTCCATTATAAAAAATTACTGAAATGACATTTTCTTAACATTATAAGGCAATATACATTGGAGAATATTAAAAGAACATTAATATAGAATAAACTTTTATTGTTAAATTCTGTTGTATAATTTAATAATTAAACAAGTATAACAGTGAAAACATTACGATAATACTAGGTGGTGTAAAAAAATAGGTGCTTACGTAGTAGCAAACTTCCTAAATTAAAAACATACATATTAAAGCGTTTCTACGTGAGTAACTATCTTAGAAAATAATCCTTTGGATCTGCTTCATCAGACTTCATTATACATATTATATATTTAACACTATTTAAACAAAATTATCACATGGTGATTACGTTTTAAATTTCAACATTCATATTACAAATAAGTAATTAGTAATTACATCTTAGTTTTAGTAATTAATAAGTCCCAAGACAACGAATTAAAGAAAGGATGAGATTTTATATCTTCTGCTCCATTAATACCACAGCCCAGACGTTCTTGTGGTTCATATATTAACAGCTACAACAAATTATATTTCGTATTATTAACAAAGAATAAAATTGTCATTTTTGTTTTACCTGTTTTAAAAGAGAACGCCCTTCGAAGGTTATATATTTCGGTATTTTTAAAATCGTATAAGCAGTTAGGCCTTCTGGATGTACAGATTTTATTGGCTACAAGATACTCACTATTAAGTATTGTTTTGTTAACTAAGTTAAAGGAATACTCACCATTCCAACGAGCATTTCATATAAAATGGCCCCATAACTCCACCAATCGACAGCTTCTGCTATTGGCTGAAAACTATGCAATTCAGGAGCTAAAGTAAGATCATTAGCAGTACTAAATGCAACATCGTACTTTTCTGTTGCTGTGCACATGTAAGTTAATACTAAATCTCCAGCTTCGTCTATTAATAAATTTTTAGTTTGTAAATCACTACAACAAAAAATTTATTTGAGTTGGTAAGTATGTTCAAATATCAAAACAATACTAACCAACAAATAACACCAAATAGATGCAATCTTTCTAAAGCTAATAAAAGTTGTGCTGCCCATTTAGTAACTTCTTGGATAGGTAACAGGGAATTTTCAGTGAAGTGAAAATCATCAAACAGGGACCATTCACTTCTCTCACTAGATTTTCGACTAGATTTTGTACTCTTTATATTCTGCATTTCATTCTGGTCTGTTTCATAATTTTTAGAAACACTATTTTGAAATTTTAAGTTTTTATTTATTATACTAGGACTGTGAAGTGTTAAATCAACAGCGGAAATTAGCTCTTGCGACTTAACGACGATATCACTGACATCATCTTTATCTTTAACATCGAGTTTCAATTCATAACCATTTTCTATAAAATTTGTAGATTCTTCTACTACATTTTCAGTTTGTGTATCTAAACTGATTGACTTCATCTTGGAATTTAATCTTTCAACTCTGTTGGATGTGTAGTCATGTATTAAATCGCTATAGCTGTGCTCTGAATCACAATCAGACTCTTCTTCATCTCTATTAGAACTTGTGTTAGTGAAAAATGTAAGATTTGAGTACATACTTGCATTAAGCATATCTTCAGAATTTGTTGATTTTTGTTTTAGATAATCACCGAGTTTAGCACCACTGAAAATCACAAATCCTAATATACAAAATTATAATAATAAGACATACTGTCAAATTTATCTAGCGACTGACGATTGCCGAATTGTAATCGAAAACTATCATTAAAAAACTTGCTATCTTATTATACGTAAGATGGAGGAAGTCCAAGAAAGAAGAACGAATAACATTTACCCATCTACAAGGACTTATACGACATACAATCTAATTTCTTTATGTTTGTTTCTTAAATGTTCATATACAGGGTGAGTTACTAAGGCGTACTCAGAAGATAGCTCCTTAACTATTAATTTTAGAAAAAAATGTTTTAGATAAAAGTTGCAGCATATTTCGCGGGTCACATGCTAAAAATATTTTTGAATATACAGGGTGTCTCAGTTATTCAGGGTGATGCATGACTTTTTAATTTTAAATGGAAATCTTATGTGGACATTTTTTATAGATTAAGAATGTAATTCTGAATATTTTTTTGTTAATACTTTCCTATACCCAACTTTAACCGCTTTCGAGAAAAAAAATAATTTTACGAAATTTTCATGAAAAAAGCTTGACTTGCAAAAGAACAAAGGTTGGGGACAAGAAAGAACGGAAAGTGTAGTTTTCATCTGTGTACTAAATTAATTGAAATTTGTTTCGGAAAAGTCCAAAATATTTTTTTTTACAGGCTCGGTGAAACATTGAAAAGTCAATTATTTCAAATGGAACACCCTATATTTAATCAAACAGTTAAATAGAGAATTCTGTTAAGCAAAGACTTTACCTAAAATGTAAGGTAAGCGAGAAAAACTTATTTTAGTGACTTTTAGTCGCTCTATTTTTTACTTACTTCTACGGATACCAATTAAAGCCAGTATTTGCCGCACAAAAACTAAAGACAAGTAGAAATTACAAAATAAAAGCGTTTTAAGTCAAAGTGAACGAATAAAAGTTTTACACTAAACAAACAACAAAAGCTTTAAACATGTTCTAAATGTCCACCATTTTGGTGCAAGCATAGGCGTAGGCGGTTGGTGAAGGATCGGCTCACGTTTGACAACGTTTGATGATTAATGGATTGAAATGCTTCTCGAATCCGTTCAATCATGTCTTCTCGCGTGGTCGGAGGTGTCTGAAAGACTTTTTCTTTTACGTAACCCCATAGAAAGAAGTCTATTTTGGTTCAATCGGGCGACCTAGGGGCCACTCCTCTGGTCTACCTCTACCTATCCATCTATTTGGAAATTCTTCGTTTAAAGGCCATCTATTTTGATTTTGGACGGGTCGGTGGAAACGAGGATTTTCAGTGGTAAATGATGCTTGTTTATGTTACCATTATTATGGAACGTGGATTCGTCGGAAAAAATAACATTCTCAAAAAAGTCATGCTGTTTGGTAATTTTGTTTAGTGCCCAATTGCAAACACGACTCCTTCTGGCAAAATCTGCTTGATTCAGCTCTTGTAAAAGTTGGATATGATATCGATGAAATTTCTTGGTCCGAATAATTTTTGAAACGGTGCTTTGACTTATGTCTAACTGTCGGCTTTAATCGCGAGTACTACCGCGTGGATTGTTCGTTATACTTAATAAAACAGAAAAAGCATTTTCCTCATTATTAACTGGCGTCACATGCTATCTTTTCTCTTCTTTCCGCTGCCTTCAAAAATATTCTTTAATCTCTGAAATGCTGTTTGATGTGGGATGTGGGATTTTTGGGCGTATATTCTTGAGGCCAGGAAACAATTTCCTTCGCTTTCGCCAAGACAATAAACCATTTTTATTTTTTCTTGTGTAGAAATCTCCATTGATAACTTTTTTCGCCAGATTTACAGAAAAAAAAACTTTCAGCTAGTAAGAGCAATAACAAACAAATTGGCAGTTTACTAACGCAGTTGTTCCAAATATAAATTTCAAGTGTATCTTTGATTACACGTTTTAAATGGAAAAGGTTGTCTAAAAACGTTGTCAAACGTGAGCCGATCCTTTTCTTATATTAAAACCCGCAGATAACAATTTTTTACTTGTTTTTAATTTTTTCTGCGGCAAATACCAGCTTTAATTGGTATCCATAGAAGTAAGTACAAAATAGAGCGACTAAGTCTCGCTTACCCGGCTTACCTTACATTTTAGGTAGTATAGTCTTTGCTTAACAGAATTTGTAGAGAAAAAAAATCTCTATTTAACTGTTTGATTAAATATACGGTGTTCCATTTGAAAAAAAAAATTATTTTAATGTTTCTTCGAGCCTGTCAAAAATATTTTGGACTTTTCCGAAACAAATTTCATTTAATTTAGTACACACATGAAAACTACACTTTCCGTTCTTTCTTGTCCCCAACTTTTGCTCCTTTGCTTAGTCAAGGTTAAAAGTTATCGATTTTTTTGGAAGTAGTTTTTTCCTCAAAATATCGTAAACTTATTTTTTTTTCTCGAAAACGGTTAAAGTTGGGCATAGGAAAGTATTAACAAAAAATATTCAGAATTACATTCTTAATCTATAAAAAAATTTCCACATGATATTTCCATTTAAAATTAAAACACGGACATCCGGATTGCTAGCAATTACCTGATTTTCCGTTTGTACTTAATTTTCTCGAAAAATATTGGTTTTCAGTAGAACCATTGGTTAATAAAATCTGTATAGCCTAAAAGGTTCTGTTTAATTATTCAAAAATATACAGGGTGCTCCATTAAAAAAAATGAAATATATGACACTTGACAGTTAACAAATATCTACCCTACATCTTACGTTCTTTTTATTTCGAAAGCAACTACAATTATTTGCTTACTTTTTAATTGCTTGGTATTACTTACCTAACATACTGAAGCACCAAAAATAAAGCATTTTCACAATTGTAATAATTATACAATTTTACCATATAAGGCACATTTCCAGGCAAAATTAGTTTGTCGTTTGAAAACTTTGAAGTCTTATTAATTACCTGAAAAATGAGATTTTTGAATAGTTCTCAAAATCGTATAAGTTACCAAGTCATTATCAAATTAATTATAATCGGATATTTTTTAACGCTTAAATACTGGCAATTAATGCTATGAAATTTTAATAAGATTGCTGATGTCATCTTTCTCCATGCAAACTACACACTCCAGCACTTAATTAGTTTAGATTTTACTATTTTTAAAGTCTACTACTGCACTCAGTGTCAGAAATAGCAATATACTGCCATGCATTTGAATGCTGTAACAAAATGATTAGAAAGGAAAACACTCAACTTTTGTTAACATCTGATTTAGTTAAGTTGCTTATTTAGAAAAAGTAAAAATAAGACATTTTGTTAGTCAGATCGGCTTAAAATTTTCATCAAAATTTAATTTGCTTCTAAAAAAAAACCCCGAATCTATCTTTCTAGTTCTAGTTATTAATGGATTTTGTTCAAAACATTAAATTATTACTGAATCTTTTATGAAATTTACTGTAGTGTTTCTTCTAACTCCACTGAAACTCTATTTCTATTCTATTTTTTTACATGCCATACAGCTAGAGCTGTGGTCACCAAAAATGTTTGCTTATATTTAACCCCTTGAACCCGGTGATGCATCACTTGCATCATATTTGGAAATTCTAGGTCACGGATATATCCGATGATGCACTATGTGCAATCATTTTAGTTCTGGCTTGTATAGCTATACTATAGCAATACTAAACCCCCGGATATTAATGCATACCTCAATTGTAGAGTCCCGGATATAGAAAAAAAAATTGAAGTATTTTAATTTTCTCCACTCGGGGAAGGCGGTAAGCCACAGCTGAGCGCGCTCCTTATCTGTGGGCCGGATATACAAGCTACCTAGCCCTTTACACTCCCGGGTTCAAGGGGTTAAGCGTTAATATACATTCCCTGCCCCAAAAGTTTATGAATTTTTTAAAATAGCAAAAGGAATGTCAAGTGGCCCTGGAACGGCTCAGCTCAACCAACTGGGTTCAACTAATCTGGGTGCCCAGTCACAATAACATTCCAGCCAACGAGAAGGTCAAGCGCATGGCCAAGGAGGGGCCCCTCAGAACCCTTTTTAGGTCCTGAACCGGCCCTTGGCATTGGGCTTCGTGCCATGGGCTGAAACAAGCGAAGCTACTCATCCACGGACGTTCAAAAACTAGATCCGAACAGCTTCTTAGGTTCAGTAGGAGGCACCTCAGGACAGTCACAGGCCTCTTTAAAATACATCTGCATCTGATGGGCCTCTCTGAGGACCCAAGTTGCAAATTCTGCAACGAAGCAGATGAAACCTCCATTCATCTCCTTCTGCGATACCCTAGACTATTTCTTCTGAGACTAGAGCCCAACGATACACGGAATACCTCTATGCAGAAGATCTTGGCCTTTGAGGTAGGTGCAGTTCTGTATGAAAGCATCCCTTAATTTGCACCGGATGCACAATGGGCCTAGGGCCTGAGTACTATATAGCCAAAAGAAGAAGATGAAAATAGGAAAAACTACCAACGGCATCTGTCATACTATGAATTTTGTCAAACTATGAATAGTCCATATTATGAAATGTTTGCTATCTCATACTCGTCATGTTCATTATAAATACTCCGAACCTGGTAACTGGAGATTGTTGCATGACAACAATGTATCAAGTCACCAATCGACCATTGTAACCAATTTTGATTTAAAAAATCAAGTTTATTTAGTGCAACACTCGCATATCATCGGATTTATCTCCATGTGATTATTTTCTGCTTCCCCAACTCCATTTGGCCATGAATATGTTGATGTAAATGCCATAGAAGAAGCATTGACCACCATACTAAACAACATATCAAAACATGACATGTAAAACTCATTTGAATCACTAATTAAACATGCAAATCGTTGTATCGACTCCAATGGAGTTTGAGCAAGAAAATTATATGAACTCAATATTTTGTCTTAGTTTTGCTGTTTTAAAAAAGTCAGGGAACTTTTGGGACAGAAGGTGTGCAAAACAAGCATAAGTATAATTAATATAATAATAAAAATACTAACCTTAATATAATACAATTGCTGCGAATCGGAATGTAGAACAAGCATACCAGAAGCAATAACTTTAACTACTTTATATTTGTATAAGTCTGAGATGGACTGTTGAACAACCTCTTTTTCGCTATCATCTTCTTCCATAGTCTATAAAATTGTATCAGTCAAAAAGATGCAGGATATTACCATGTCAATTAAATATGACTAAATCTAAAGACAAAATACGAATACAAACCTTTATCTTGAAACGAATTTTAAAAATAGTACGAAAAACGAAATATAAAGTCGGTCTTGATTCGTTCATAAAGTTTGGCATAAATTCGATAAAATTATATGTATTAATTTTTGGGGAAAATACTTTTTTTGCATTATGACAAAAAAAGTGGACTTTTTTTATCAAAAAATCATAAAGAAAGCAACACTTTTTTTATTTACATTTTGCATTAAGTAAGTATGCTTTAAATAAAATATTGTAGATTGTCAGTTTGACAACTGTCAATTCTCAAATCCTTTTTATCCTGTTTTGAGGGATTTAAAATGTAAAAATGCAAAAAAATATTGTGTACAACTCGTATGAAAGCATCTTTTTTTCACTCGTTTGATTGATGCACTCCGGCTTCGCCGTCGTGCATCAAACTTCAAACTCATGAAAAAAAGTATTGCTTTCATTACTAGTTGTACAAATAACTAAAACAAGTCAATTTTGTTTTGAAAAAACATTTTCATTTTGTTGTATGTAATTTTTGGTGACGATGACATAAGCCTCCAATTTCTTAAAACAACGACCGCTTGTTGAGATTGTTGAATAGATGTGATTGTATGTCCGATGAGAAAAGTCGTTATGAACAGCTGTATTTGTTATTGATGTGGACAAGCAGTGAGGCTTGTTGTTGCTGTTGTTGTTGTTGATATTGTTCATATCATTGTTATTCTTGTGTTGGACAAGCTCTGAGGCTTGTTGGGGCATATTGTTGATTGAAGCAGTGAAACTCGTTGTTGATTTGAAGAGCTCTGGGACCTGAAGATAACTAGTTATATGCTTGGGGATTTGTAACTACGTGTAGTTACAAAGACCCTCGATCTGTCTATGGCAGTGACGCCTGGACGTGCCCTCCAGGATGGCAAGGTAGGCCCGCCTCCACATATTCTTTGTTCTGTTGGACTTCCTAGAAATACTGGTCGTCTAGGTTGGACGGAACATCGTCATGGGTGGATCTTCCCATTTGCCGACTATGTTCAGCCATGGCTAGCGCGCGCGCGTAGCTTCCGGTTTCAGATTCATAAGTAGCTGAAGGTACCCACACATCACTTCTCAACATTCCCGAGGGTTATTCTACTAGATGCAACGTGGGATTCCACAGGGGGACTACCTCCCCCCTATAAGTAACACTAATCGAACCAATACTGCTAAACGTAGTAATGTGTGTATGTTTTACTTTCATGTATCGCTGTATATAATCTGAGTGATGTGAGCATTGTATGTATGAAGCTTTGGGTGTTTACGAGACCTAGTGGAATTAACGTTATTCTTGATAAGTTGATCGAAAGTGCTTTAGTAAATATGAATACGCCATAAATATCTGTTATCACATTACCTTTGGAATCTACACCGCTTAATAAAATTGAGGAATTCAACTACGTAACCTAACCTACAAACGTCATTTGTATTGTCACAACTGCCATTGTTATATTGAAACATAGTGCTAGTCATCATTTCTATGTAGCTAATTCCATGGCTACCGGGATCACAGATAATTATAACCACCCTGTAAAATAAGTAGAGTAAGATGAAAACCGCGGCCCCCTTGCCTACACCATCCTACAATTTATATAATTGACTTGTTCCTACAGCATGTTTTTTGAGTACTGATATCAACATTTTTTTTAAACAACCTATATTTTTCTATACATTTTATAATAAGATCAATCCTCTTTTCAATGATATACATTAAACAATTACTGTTTTTTGAATCAAATCACAATGATGACAATAACATAAACCTAAATGCTTAATTGTAATTGACAAAACTAAAAAGACAATGTTCATTGGATTTTGAAAACTGCTAACACTTGCTAAATTCTGCAATAAAATAATATTGTATGATGGTTTTCTAGAAAATATTGTTGTGTGAACTATAGACAATTTCAGTCATTGTTATGAAAGCAGAGTCTTTATTTTTGTGTGAAACTTCTATATTTAACAATTTGCGAATACAAAGAGAACTCCACACTTAACTTAATAATTATTAAAAGTAATATTTACCGGCGCAACAAATACGAGAGAGCACTTAACTATTCTGAAGTGAGTTATATATGTATTTTGTTTGTTGCCACCTTAAACATACGCTTACTGAAATTTACCATTGTTTTCTACAATTGTAAAAAGAATTCAATCACATAGAGATAGAGGAATATGTGTTTCTTGAAAGCAAAATTATCCTGTTTGAGAACTTTTTCCAGGAATCAATAATTATGACTTATTGAATTTATTTCAAACTTTATGAACATAATGTATACATACAGTAGTATGTCACCTTGCTGTGATATAAATGAATATGTATTATCTAATCTTATGTTTGAAAAACTAAAATATGAGTATTTTAATTGGACAAGCTAAGAAAGATGGAAAAATTCCTAAAATTATGAAGTTATTTTTAAATATAAAATATAATATAAAAATTATTCCACTAATTTTATACAAAATTAGGAGTAATAAATATGGAGTGCAAAAAGGAGGAGTATTGAATCCACTATTGTTTATTTGCCTTCTCGATGAAGTTATAAAAGAAAGTTGGGCCAGAACAACTAAATATGTAGTAGGATATCTAATCTAACAACCTGTAATAATAGAAGCCTGTGAATTCACTGATGATGTAGGTAGTGCTTGTTACAAGGAGTAGAAAGCAATTAGAAAGAAATGTGGAAGTATGGATAAACGTACTTGAAAAATATAATTTAATAGTAAATAAAGAGAAAACCAAGGTGATGGTTATTACTAACACAGAAAAAATCTTAACATCAAAATTGGACAAGAGATCCTAGAGCAAGTAGAAGATATACATACCTCAGGGTAATTCCAAATAGCAAATATGCAAGAAAATGAAATAGGAAGGAGAAGACCAAGAAAAACTTGGAATAAAAGCGTTGCTGAGATACTACAGAGGAAAAGAAAGACTTGGGAGGAAGCTATAATTATGGCCAGAAACAGAAAAAAGTGGTATAACTTTGTAGAAACATGAAAATGAAGAAACAGGAAAATCGACACCTCCAGGTAAAAGAGGAACAGGATGATAATGATGATGTTGTCTTTTAAAAAAATTGCCAAAAATGGTAAATAAACACTGTCTGTCTGTGTGTCATGCTCTTCTAGACAAACTGTTTTATACTAAACCAAGTAAACGAAACATTAAATTTATATTCGTGGTTGGTGAAAAAGCACGACGCTATTGAAATTCATTAAAAAGGGTTACTTCTCTCTTTATATTTTAGGATATAGACAAATTTTTTGTGTTAAATATTGATAACTTGATTCAGGAACATATTGTAACGCTTTCGAACAAACTCAAAATATTCTCTATAGGACTTTGTAGATGGGTGAATGTTATTCGATCTTCTTTCTTGGACTTCCACCATCTTACGTATAATACAACACTTAATAAAAGAGCAAGTTTTTTAATTGCAATAGCTTTCGATTAAAATTCTGCAATTGTCGTCAGTCATTAACGACAATTAAAAAACTTGCTCTTTTAATAAGTGTTTTATTATATACGTAAGATGGAGGAAGTCCAAGAAAGAAGAACGGAAAACTCAAACTAACAAGCAAATTTTGGGGCTCTCAAGATAGAAGTCTTTAGAGAGAGCGTTTGGGAACCGATTAGAAGCATGCGATAGGATATAAGCGCAATCAAGGAGCAGATTTAAAGCAGTCCAATCACAGCCTCAGCTACAAATCGAAAGAGTGAATTGAAAGCTCCTAGGGTAGGGTTGAATATAAATAGAAATAAATAGACCTTTTTTTGTTGTACATAAACTAGTATTAGTTTTGTTTACTTTACCGTTTTTTTATTAATTCCTGAGTTTGTTATTCATTGTTGTTAGGTTTGTAGTAATAAATAATTCACACAGACCCACCAAACTGTTGAAATATAACTTAATAAAACTAAATTATGTACATCCAAATCACCAGGCAAAAGATTGTGAATGAATTTATGTACAATCACTTTATGAAAAAAGTTGTTCTTTATAAATACAAAATGTTGTTATTGTTATGGTTAGCCTAATTTATTAGAATGTAGTTAAAAATAAAAAATAATTCGACAAAGAACTTTAAAAGATAACTAAATATGTATACTAAATTTAACTTAATAACAAAATTTTAAAATGTCAAAAATGTAATTTCTTTATGAAACCTACGATTTTATTAAAACTTACACTGTTATTTTTGATAAACCACATCTTGCAGTCATATTTTAATCTATTAAATTCAAAGTTTTACATTTACTTAAAATGTAAAGGAATTTTAAATTTAGAGAGTTTTAAGCTTTTATACAGTTTGCAACAAGCATTACGATCAGTTTATGCTAAATATATCACGTCCCATTTTGGACTGTATCAGAGGGAAATTACATGTGAAATCTTAAATTTCAGTTTATCTCTATTATGGGTTAAGAGAAAAGAAAACAGATGGAAAGTGTTCAGAATTTTTTTCCTGAACATAATGCACTGAATAATTAAATATTATAGCTAATTTTATTTAACATTTCTTGCAAAATATAAGAGAATAAAGCACGTGTGAAACAAACAAAATCATGCATCTAAATGGGCACACGCACTAAAGACATTTACGGAAACACAACCGAGTTAGTGATCTGTTGACTAAGTTGATTTTTTACATTCATTTACTGCACCAAATAAAACTAACAACCTTACAGAAACTTCTTCACTTTTCAACCGCATTAACTGATTGTTACCCAACTCATGAAGTGGGGTTAGTTTTCATTTGTTTTGTGGTTTTCATTTTTATACATTTTGCCAAATTATGGCTTGAAAAATACAGTACTACATGTATGTATGTATTGTCTGTAACCTCTTATAATACCTCTCGGTGTCGAGGCTGGTACGTTAATGTATGAGGTTTTACAGGTGCAATGCACAATCCACCCCGACTCTGCATGATACGCGTTTGGTGCGCCGTTTAATACCTATGTACAAATGTATACATTGCACCATATGTAAAGTGTAAGTGTGTGTAGTGTAGGACCTTGTTACTCTACCTCTTAGGCCTGTATTCTGAGGAGAGCGTCGTTAATTAGGTACCCAACAACGAATAGTCACCGGTATTCGATACCGACCTCCAGACTGCCCATTAGGAGATTCGAACCGGGGACTAGCGCAACGCTAGTCTGACGCGCCACCCCGGCTGGTAAATATACTACATTTAAATTGAAAAAATTGACTATGTTTGCCTAACATAATACTGATTCTTAGTACCGAATGACAAGAAATGGAAACGAATAAACTCAAATTCATTTGGATAGTTGACCCCAACATAATAACCCATCACATGATTTTCAGAATGAGGTAGGTAACTCAGGTTTGATTTTCATAATTTCGTAAGTGCTATAATTCAAATTGCAGTCATAACAACTGCTCATTTACATGTAAATATGTGTAGAAAATCTAAACATTTGTTTTAATAGAGCATTATTTTATCGGGCGATACTATTGACAATGTCAAAACGTTTGTTTAGCACCCTCGGGATTTTGCTTAAAAATTAACTTCTTCTTTTTCTTAGAGTGGCATGCCCTTTACAGGGCATTGTCCATCCTCTCTCCATATGGCTGTGGTGTGCGTGTTAAGTAGCCTACAGACATAGGGGACCTACAGCTTTACATGGACTCCGAACTACGTGGACTCCGAACCACGGAAGTGCTTGCAGAGGACTTACTAGGCAGAGTACACCTGGGTGGTTTGCCATTGCCTTCCGAGGGAAGCAGTCGGGTGTTTTCAATGTATGTGTGGCCCTGGGAATCGAACCCGGGCCATCTTATTTAATTATAAAAAGTATTTGGAAAAATTACTAAGAACAACTTTTTAAAAACGAAAAGCCAACAGACACAATCATACCAGCAAATATTATACCAAATCAGACAATAATGCAGGAACCAACTCTAGGAGAAATAAAAGCAGTGATATGAAACCTAAAAATAATAAATTGCAAAAATATGCGGAGATTATAATTGGAGACTACCAACAAGGATTCCATCCTGGAAGATCAACTACAAAAAATGCCATGCATATATGTAATGCAATAAACACTGGGAAAGGCAAATGAATACGACATAACACTTCACATCCTATTTATAGATTTTAGTCAGGCATTTGATAAGGTGATAAGAGACAACATAATAGAAGAAAGAACAGCGTACCTAGTGAAAATCTGAAGTGAAATAACAGACAGCTTTAAAGTACAAGAAAGAGTCAGGCAAGGAGACATTTTGTCAGCTGCATTATTCAACATAGCCCTAGAAGGTGCAATTAATAAGAAAGCAGATTTGAAAGGCATTATAAATGTGAAGAACATACATTGCTTATGCTGATGATGTAACAATTGTAAGTAGAACAAAAGACTAAAAATTAGAGAAAAAAAGACTAAATATTTCAAGTATAGCAACAGCATCAACGAGACATCTCTGAAGATAAAAGAAGCAGATTGAAACAGTTCAAAAATTTAAGTATTTAGAAACAATAATTTACAAAAAAATTACAGTGGGAGCGACAAAACAAAAAATTCGAGCAGGATATAAAACATACTATGCAAATAAAGAGTTTCTAAACACAAAATACTTAAGCAACAAAGCAAAACTACAAATCTATAAATCCCTTATTAGATTAGACCAGTTGTGCTATTTGTAATAGAAACTTGGATAATGATTAAAAAAGAAGAAAAGGATTTACGAGTATTTGAGAGAATGATATTAGGGCAAATACAGACAGAAGAAAATGAATTAAGACCGAGAATGAACTTCGAGTTACTAGAGCAAATACAAGGCGAAGACATTGTTACGCATATTAAAGCGCAAAGATTAAAATGGTTAGGTCATGTAATGAGGGCAGATGAAAAAAGAGTGATAACAATAGTAACAGAATGGACACCAACAGAAGTAAGAAGGAGAGGTAGACCAGGACGAGATGGTTAAATGATGTGGCCGATGATTTAAAAGGTATAGAAATACAGAATTGGAAAGAGAAATGTAAGAACAGGATTGAATGGGCAAAACTCACAGAAGATGCCAGGACCAACAAGAATTTACAAGGATAAAACTCTGTAAAACGGGAAGTAATCCAACCCAAACAAAGGATTAAGAAAGCTTAAAAATTAAGCAGCCAAAACTGCTTGCGGTTAAAGTGCTAAATATATAATATTTAATTATTCAGTGCAAATCCATCCTGGAAACCCATAATAAAGATAATAACTGCAATTAAGATTTTACTAGTAATTTCCCTATGGTATGCTTTGAAATGGCATATACGGAAAAATAATTTGTACAGTTTTTAGATAGAATGAATTGATAAAAAATTGTTTATTTATTTAATGGAAAAGATTGAAGCTTTGATTTTTGAAGCATTTAACTTTTTTTTCTAAAGTTTTTTTATATGACCAATAACAATAATTTAGTAAAATATTTCCAAAGTATGATAACCTTGCCGAAGATCAAAAATAGAGAAAAACAGAATATTTGCAGTTTAAGGCCGGTCGTCCTTTGGATGCGTTTTCGTCCGAATTGCCTTCGTCAGAAATCGGACGAAAAAGGGCAAATCATCCCGTTTCAGTAAAACGTATTGAGGGTCGTACAGTGTGTGCGAAATTATTCGTGCGAATTCGGACGAAAACGTGCGATGTGCGATCATCCGAAAAAAATGGGATTTGTTCGCAATTGTTCTGCCGATAGTGTGACATCTACCCGCGCCCGGAGCATCATACCGTTCCAGCGAAGGAATTATTTCGACACCGTTGCCATCGCCGATGTCTTTTACACGAACACCGATTCCTCCAGAGAGTCACTCTATTTTAACGAATTAATATCAATACCACTACTTCCTTCTCCAATTACTTTGATAAATATAGAGTCCTCCAAAGTTTCACGATATTGAAATGGAAGAAGAAAAGATGTCTCCTCTCAACAGCCACGTCTATTCAGAACTATACTTCTGAATTCGGAGTATAAAACAATTTATCTCTTTTTTTGTATTCTTACTAATAAACTTTAATAATGTTGCAACTATTGTATTTATAACTTACCTAAGAGTCACAGTCAATCGTTCTTCTGGTGAAATGGTTTCACGGAAATTAGACATTTTTCTATGATTTCTCTTATGGCATCTCAAATATATTTAAACGTATCCTGAGTCATGCGATAGTAATCAAAAAACTTTTTTCGTTGTTCTTTAAATCATTATACAGAGTGTTGAAAAATAAGTGTAAAAGATTGCAGATACATACAGTACTCATCAAAATAAGAAAGAAAGCTCCTATGAGCATGGGTCCGAAAACGCCCAGTTTCCGAGATACAGGGTGTTAACCATGCCACTCAACAACTATACCTCCTGACTTGAACATGTTAGACTTTTATGTTTGGGGTTACCTAAAAAGTTTGGTGTATGCTGAACCGGTCAACAACATCGATGAACTGCAGCAGCGCATAGAACACTGCTGTAATAGGATAAAAATACAGCCAGGGATATTTGAAAGAGTAAAGAATTGTTTTTTAAGGAGATGTAGATCCTGTGTAGAAATGGAAGGAAGGCACTTTGAACACTTACTTTAGTGAAACAATAAAATGTACTACCATCCAAATTGTGTTGAATCGAATAAACCATTTCAAAGTTATAAAAAAAATATATATAGTTGTCGAGTTGACTAACCAACACCCTGTATCTCGAAAACCAAGCATTTTCGGACCCATGTCCATAGGATTTATATGCTGGTTTGACAAATCACTGACTGATTCATGTCATACAGAAACTTGTCTAGTGGACGGTACCATATATACGAAATCTGACGAAATTGTTCGTCCGATTTCTGACGAAGGCAATTAGGATGAAAACGCATCCAAAGGACGACCGGCCGAAACGGAATGATTTGCCCTTTTTCGTCCGATTTCTGACGAAGGCAATTCGGACGAAAACGCATCCAAAGGACGACCGGCCTAATTCCTTCCATTTAAAACAAATTCGAAATGCAGTAGTAAGTGTATTTGTAAAAACCACTAACATGTACAATCATGGGCAAAATTAATGTCACACATTAAGAAAACAGTGTTTAAAAATTTAGGCAACACATGACACGGCTGTATCTAGCTATAATTAACTTATTTTTAACATGTTAAGCATTTGTTCGGCAACCAACAAAATCAGCTACTTAAATTAAACCCAGCAATGATTATCAATTAACTATACAGTATCAGTCAAATGTGTATTAATTTTTAACTGTGTCGATGGTCAGGGGCCAAATTCAATTCAGGATACTGAATAAGCATCCTTGAGCTAATTTTTTAAGAATATTACATTTCTGAAATTAACATTTTTGTGTTAAGTACGAAAGGAAAATTGATTTTCTGTAATTTAATAACGTTTTTATTTCAAGAAATAGGCAAAAATGTCTGGGGAATTATTTGTATGACAGTAAGAAACTAATTTAATAAACATAAGTAAAAAATATTCATTCAATTGTTTCGAAGATATGGAATTAAGATTATTTTTTTCAAATAGCAGTCACAGTCATAAAAAAACCAAGAAACTGTAATTAACTTAAAACTTACATAGTTTTGAATAGCCTTGCTTTCTGGGGATAAGTGCATATTATAAATCTTCTCAGCTCTCAATAAATATTTTTCTGTTTTACGTCTAATCATTTCCTTACGATCAAAATCCTTTTCATCTAAAAACAAAAATATTTTACATAATATCACACAAAGTATTTATAACAAACCTCGCACATTCCTTAATAATATATCAATTCCTGCTTTATAAGCGACAAATGCATCTTCATATTTTCTGGAAATTTCAAAATCAACTGCCTGAGTTATATATTGTGAGGCTTCCAAAATATAATATGTAGGATTTGCAATATTCATAGAGTTGGGAGTATGTGGTGGTGTAGGGAATACTTGCCCCTCCATAATTGTAGAACCATCCAATGAAACATTGACTGTAGATAAACTCAAAGAATCATGCGAGGACGTACGTGAACTTGTCAGTGAAATATCTAGTTTTTTTAGCATTTTTGCTGAAGGTGTACTTTGACTGAATGGATCTGGCAAATGGTCTATGGTCTAAAATTTTTTATAACATAAATCAATTTCTGTTATTAAAATTTCTGTAGCAAGTTGCATCAGCAACATATTATTCTTCTTGATTGTTTTGAACAAAAATAATTAAATTTGAAGTTTTTAAGTGACACATACACAGGAAGATTTAAAATAAACGCGATCATAGGAACCCTTAAAAAAACAGGCTTTAGATTGACACAACAGACTGCGAAATTGCGTTTGAAGGTTAATATTGTTTCAGCAGTACTGCCTGCTTTAAGAAGAGTAGGTACTTACATATTATTAAAAATTTTATAAATATAAAATAGGCTTAGACTATTCCTGAAGAAGGCAGTAATGTCGAAACAACCATTGTGAAGAATAAATGTTGGAATAAAGAAATAAAAGTTGTAATTTTATTGATCAAAAGAAGACCCACAAATTGAATATTAAAATATTTTTAAATTTAAAGGTCACAAAACCTAAATATTAATATTACTTGTAAGATCTCAACAGAGCATTGATTAACAACACAAATCATTTGTTATGAAGGCATATTTCCATAGTAGTATTAAATTAGAAAGATAAACAAGCAATCAGCAAGACGAGATAAGAGAACCTTTTTTAACAAAATGTTAAAAATAGCAGAAAAAGCGGCAGCTAGAAATGACTCAAGGACACATTATGAAACTCTAAGAAACATTGTAGGTTGTAAATCAGCTAACGTTGGCCACATAAAAGACAAATCGGGAAATTTATTGAGAACAAACGAACAGATGGGTGGAACACTTCATACAAATACAGGGAAATTTTCTTTTTAGTATACATCATATACCCTATGTATACTCTTACAATAAACGCAATATATGGGCTACCCAATATACACTATAAACGTCACGTCACATGGTGCGTAAAGGTTATGTTTCATGTTTGTAAATAAAAAATCAATCAAAATTAGTGGAATATCAAAATAATTTTAATTCAACGATTATTCTAAAACATAAAATATCAACAAAGCAAAACAGGAAGGAAAATAAAAACAGCAACAGTTAAAGACTAATTTTTTGAAATTAACTTAATTTGATGATTTAAAAAATTAGCATGCTGTGGCAAAAATCGTCAAATTAAGTTAATGTAAAAAAATTAGTCTGTAACTGTTGCTGTTTTTATTTTCCTTTCTGTTTTGTATTGTTGATATTTTATGTTTTAGAATACTCGTTGAATTAAAATTATGTTGATATTCCACTAATTTTGATTTATTTTTTATTTACAAACATGAAACATAACCTTTACGCACCACGTGACGTGACGTTTATAGTGTATAGTGGGTTGCCTATATATTTGCGTTTATTATAAAAGTATACATAGGGGATATGTATACCAAAAAGAAAAATTCCCTGTATATAAAAAGAAGGAAGATCTGACACTATGCGAGGCAATAGAAGAAGAAGGTTGTTCTGTTATTAGTTGTTAAATTTGAAAACTTTTTTGTACAGATTAAAACACTCGAACATCTTGTTTTTATAACTGTTGCTTTGCACCGCTTACTATTAGCATTCTTTTTTTTTTTGGTAATTATGTAATTACTAGGTGTTTCCGCAAAACAAATTGCATCATGTCATGCATCGTTGTAAATCGCAAAAGAGCAAGCTATTAAACTGTCTCAAAACATAATAGGGCGCCCATAAGAAAAACTGAACCTGATGATGATACTGAAAAACCGAAACGTCGCATAACAATTTTGAAAATTCTAAGATCTTCTACATAAAAAGTTGCTTTGAGAAAGTGTTTACAAAATTTAAAAGTTTCTTTTAGTAACAGAGTTATGATCGAAAAACAAAAATGACATTTTTTTGTTTTTTGGCCATAACTCAGAAACCAAGATGGCTGGCCGAAAAATTTTTTTTTAATGTTGATAAGCATTAAAATGCTCAAGTTTGCCCTAATTTAACTGGCCCCCTAACTCGTATAGTTTCCGAGATCCCAATAGTGAGCATCAAATTTGAATAACCCTGTATATATCGCCCACCTTAAGTTGTATGAAGAAGGTTGAAATAATATTTCGCCTTAAGAGTAACAAAGATGGAAGATGCAATAACTATTTTGACCGCTACACAAAGTAATTCTTTTCATTGCAATCTAGGTGCACCATAAAAATATTTGTATTTTCTTAATTTTAAATAATTCGTAGCAACAAGTAGGTACATTATTGCAAAGTATTCGAATATTATCCAACTTAAGGCAGGCAGTATGAAGATTGTCACTGAAGGTAATAATAGATCAAATAAATGTATAAAAGTAGCTCAAGTAGACATTTGGATATGAACCAAGTTTTTCCAAGGGCTTTCTTGATCAATTTTATTTGAAATCATACTGTATAAACAGGACCGGATGCAATTTAAATCAAATGATTACTGATGAAACGTACCATTACACAATTACATAATAAAGGTAACGAGCATTATAAGATGTAAAAGCCTGTTTGTAATATATTTCATTTCTTGTTATTTTTCATATATCAATAATGACTCATAATTATTTGCTTCATTACGAAAACTGTCAGATAATAAACCAACTGATAGGTAAAAGTACTGATTAATTAATCTAACGTCTAACAATTTATAACATAAATATTTACACAATATGCCACAATAATTTTCTTTCAAAACAATCATTTTAATTTTTAAATGTATATATGTTGCTACTGAACTTATTAATAACTATAATAACATAATAATGAAGTACTTTTCTATTGAATTATACTTACACTACTAAGAGTAGAAATTGAATCCGTATCGCTAACTGTATGTTCGTCATCTGAATATGAATGAGTTAAATTGTAGTCTGCATCAAGTGGTAAATTTAATTCTGCTCGTATTGAAAGTATATTACTGTTTAATAACTCTGGAGGTGTGTAACTAGTCTAAAACATTAAAAATAAGACAGATAAATGAACAAAAACCTTATATTACCTTAAAAAAATTTACACAAAAATCGGACATAAACAACTGCGGATGTGCTGCTACGAATTCCAAAAATTTTATAACATTATTACGTCTTTGTTGGATAACTTCTTCATCAAACCTGTAAAGTCATTTACTTCATTAATATATAACTTAACTGAATGTTTCTAAATTATGACCTATTAAAATATGAAGTACTAGGTAAACTTGGAAATTTATCTTTCATTTTTAATGATTTATGATGTGCTTTAATATCACGGTGCAACTTCTTAAAATCATTATATCTTTTCCAAATTGTAACTTTTGTAACAGAATCTGGACAATTTTTGGGATACAACTAAAACACGAAATTGATTAAGTACAAACAAATACTCAAGACAAAACAGAATATCAATCTTACCATGGAAATTACTTTATAAATAGTAAAACCTTTTTTGTGTTTACTCGTATCGGGTATATCGAAAATTCGCACCCAGTTATCTTCATTTGAAACCATTTTATTTAGTAATTCTAATTATTAAATCTGATATTTGAACAGCTGACATCTTTAAGGTTAGAAAAACACTTAAACGCCCTCTTTTAGTTCAAATTTACCGGCGTAGTAGATACAAACACAGAACTTGTTTACGTGCTTCCTTTATTTATTAGTAATCGTTAATATACAGGGCGATACAATTTGACAAAAACGAAGAATCCCTTCCCAACGACATTCAGCTCGAGTAAGATTACATTGAATCCAAGAAACATTAGTTTGAAATAAATTTAATTTTCGAATGCATATGAGTTATAATTTAGAACGGTAAAATATATTTTAGAAATTATTAGATTAGTTAAGGCCTAGGAGGTAGAGTAACAAGGTCTTACACATACATACACATTACAGTCTACACATGGTGACATGGTGCACTATACAGGTATAAACGACGCACCAACTCTGTAGGTAACCCACAGAGACGGGCCGGGTTGTGCATTGCACGCGTAGAGCCTCATACGTTAACGCACCAACCTCGACACCGTAAGGTATAAGAGCTTACAGATAATACATAGATTGGTTAGTTTTATTTCATAAAATATCGTATGTATTCAAGAAAGCAGGGGCGGACTGGCCATGTGGAGGATGCGGAAATTTCCGCACGGGCCGGTCCGATTATGGGCCGGTTTGACAAAAAATCTAAATTATTAAAATTGTTTTATAGCGCAATTCACACCAGCTTCACACATTACAAATTCAAAAACGCGAAAAACCGTCGTTACCGATCGCAGTAGTCGAGATAACAATACTCTACAGGGTGTCTCAGACATGACTCCCCAGGCCTATAACTTTGTTATTTTTAAAAATAACTATAATAAACTATATATATTCGTAAATGGGAGCAAATTCTCTATAAGATGGGGAAAGAAAATGTTAGAAAATCTGTACTCATATTATGGCAGCGATATTCAACTTTTTTTTTTCAAATTGCACACTATGCTTTTTTTCGCTCATTCTGATAGTACTTTTTATTCTCTTTATAACCACGTAAACCAATATTGGTCTTACATAAGAAAATTCTCGAAAAAAATACGATTGAAAGTTGAAGTCTAGGTTTGCCATGGAAACAACTGATTGTTGTAATTTGTACTCGTCGGCGATGAAAATAATTGTGTATAGCTGTAAAACAATTGCAATTTACGTTGTAAAGAATGACAAGTGCTCTTTCTGTATTTGTATGTTCTTGTTTAAAATCATAGGAGTATTAGCAATGAATTACACTAACTCTGAAAAGCTTGATATGATCCTTATTTATGGTTTATGCGAGAGAAATGCAAGAAGAGCAGCAAGGTTGTATGCAGAAAGGTATCCGCTATTGTTTTTGTCGCCGACGAGTACAAATTACAACAATCAGTTGTTTCCATGGCAAACCTAGACTTCAACTTTCAATCGTATTTTTTTCGAGAATTTTCTTATGTAAGACCAATATTGGTTTACATGGCTATAAAGAGAATAAAAAGTAGTATCAGAATGACCGAAAAAAAGCATAGTGTGCAATTTGAAAAAAAAAAGTTGAATATCGCTGCCATAATATGAGTACAGATTTTCTAACATTTTCTTTCCCCATCTTATAGAGAATTTGCTCCCATTTACGAATATATATAGTTTATTATAGTTATTTTTAAAAATAACAAAGTTATAGGCCTGGGGAGTCATGTCTGAGATACCCTGTATACCGGGTGTCAACGAAACCTGGGGTACCCCCATAAATTTCTTATTTTTTAAGATATCAAAATGAAATTTGGTATATGTATATACTCTTTAAATGGCATTTACTGACATAGGAAACAAGTTTCTGTCAGTTCCGGTTTTGCCGGAATTGACATCAACTTTGTTATATTAAATGGAACACCCTGTATATTTATATATTTTTGGAATCTCCATTCAATTTTACGTATGATAGTATAATCCTCAATCAACGATAGTATCAAGTCCGAAATATTTTGATGACTTACGCAAAATGAAAGTCAAGGTGCCCCAACAAGGTGCGGAAACAAATTGTTTTAGAACTTTAACTATTTTAGTTGCTGTATTAGAATAACCTAAAGTTGTCAAAAATGCTTTATCGAGAATAACTCTATTTTTTCAAATGGCACTAGGGTGAGATACTAGGATATTAAAAACGAGCGTTTTTCAAGGATGTTATTGATACCAATAACGCGGGATTAATATGAAAATTTAATTCGGAATAACACTCTCCGTTAAAAAAAAACGTATTTTGGACATTTAAATCTAGACACTGGATTTCAAAACAAGTGAAACAAATGAAATGCACAAAAAAGTGACAGACTTGCTACAGTTGAAGTACTAAAATAATTTGTTTTGGGTGTCGTAGCACCCCGACTGCGCAGGTTATGGCATCTACTTTGTCATCAAAATGTTTCAAACTTGATATACCATACGTAGAATGAAATGGAAATTCCAAAAATGTATAAATATACAGGTTGTTCATTTAAAATAACAAAATTGAGGGTAATTCCGGCGAAATCGGAAGTGACAGAAACGTGTGTTCTATGTCAAAAAATACTATTTAAAGAGTATATTGCATAATACCAAATTTCATTTTGATATCTTAAAATATAATTTAAAAAATAGGGGTGCCCCAGGTTTCATTAACATCCGGTATACGTAGATGCTCAAAAAAGCAATCTTTTAAAAGAAAATCTTCCTTTATAAAAATATTTTTATTTAGGTACTAATGTATTAATTTATTGCAATATTATTTATTTACTTTTTTTGCAAAGAAATGTCTGTTTTTGTTAATTTTTGAGTAACCTTTTTTTTGTTAAAAAAATGTTTCAATGCTTCTTATTTATGTGTTTGTATGTATTAAATGTAAAATAAAATGATTTTAATTTTCTATTATCCCAAGAGTAATTTATTTTTTATTTATTGACATTTTCATAACAAAAGGAAGGCCGGTTGAAAAATTTTCCGCATATAAAATTCCGACCCAGTCCGCCCCTGCAAGAAAGCATCAAATTTAATCCAGAAAAATAGTTTTTCTACTCTTGAATTTAAAAGAATATGGCCTTAATATTAATGTCACCATTCATTTCTTATTAGGCATAACCATAGAGCAAGTATTATTACCTGTTCTGTGGCATAACAATCCCTTTTTCGTATATGCAACTAGTTCCGCATCGGAGATGTCCTGGAAAACGTCCCGTCTGTTAATCAATTAAAATCAGTATTAACAAATAACCAAGTTTCTTTACTGTTACCATTGTATTTAGCTAAATACAATGCTGTTACCAACCATATGGGCAGCCATCTAAATAATTTATTCAGGTGCAGTTCTGAATGCATACATTAATGTCTTCTTACGAATACGAAGTATATCCCATGCCAATGCAGTGTTTAACATAATAAAGATCCCTTCAAGGGCTAAAAGTCCGTTAGGTTTAGTAAAATTCTATTGGGTAATGTTAAGGTGCATTCAGACTCAGAAATTTTGTCCGGAAAGTTGACGGAGAAATTTAAACGAACCAATCAGGAGGTGTGTGAATTCAAATTCTACACACCTCCTGATTCCCGAGTCTGAATGCACCTTTATAATACCACAGTGGATGTGTATCAAGCCTAAATCTCATTCATTACTTCATATGTGAACGCCAATCGAACTTAAAACTTGACACATTACAAGAACCTATGTGCCCTAACCATCTGAGCCTACCTTGTTTAGCAATTGCTACTATAGCAGGCTCCGTGTATAACTCTTTTACTTTTTCGTTTGTTCTGCTCCTCCAGCTTTCTTCTGAAATGATACCACCGAAAAGTAAACGAAACACTTTCCTTTCCTATTTAGATTTGTAACTTTTTGCCTTTTTGTCGTAAACCCTACCTATGTTTCACTTCCATAATAGCACTACCGGTCTACTTAATTACTAATTTATATAGCCTTACTTTGATAGACCGTGAGACTGTCATCACTGAGCAGTTTTTTATATGGTAACAGTTCTTGCACCAATGTTTACTCGTCGGTCGATTTCACACTCATGTTTATTGGCATTGTTTATTTCTACTCCTACCTATACCTATATGTAAGATTTGACTTTTTCAAAATTGTAAGTTTTAGTGTTCAAAAGTTTACTTGAAGATGCTGTTCCTGTTGCTGTTCTTTTAATCCGAAAATAATGTTTTAGATTTTTCCATATTCACTTCTAGACCACATTTTGTTGCTTCTTCCATAAAGTTTTGGGTTATGGCTTTTAGTTCTTGTTAGCAGTACCAGGTGTCATCGGCATACGCCATGCATCGGTGGAAGGTTTTTGTTATTAATGCATCTCTATTCATTTTACTTCTTTTTTATGACAGCTTTCAACACAATACTAAATAAGGTGTTGAAAATGGGGTTACCTTCTTTTAATCCAGAAGTACTTTTAAATTTCTGTCCTATTTCTAAGGTTTTTTAGTTGCGGAGGAATCTCTAGCTCTTCCATCGATTTTATTATTGCTTCCCTCTTTATTTTGTCATATGCTTGTTTGAAGTCAATATAAATAGCAATAACTTCAATGGACTTTTTATACATTTTTCTTGAATCTGTTTAAGTGTAAAAATTTTGTTTATGGTTGATCTACTTATTAGTCTAAAACCACATTGATACTCTCCTATTAACTTTTCTGCAACGTTCTTGACTCTATTATTAATTAGATGAACCAATATTTTGTATGTTGTATATTTAATAAGGTTACAGACAATACATAGGTTAAGGTGTCTCGTATGGAGAATAATAAAGTAGTAAAAAAGTGCCGTATGAAGAACTTCAAGGACAAGCAGCTAGAGTCAAACCAAGATGAGAAAGGCTCTAATGCGTGGAAGATGACCTAAAAGCTATACAAGTAGAAAATTAGCGAAGAATAACCAATGATCGGCGTTTATGGAGAATTATCACTCACCAAACCAAGAACCTTGACGGCACATAAAACTTTACATATTACATGTTATCTACCTAGCCACTACTATCAGTAAAGAGTACCTAAATACATATTATTAAGTATTCTTTGCTATTAGCTATTTATACTTTTTTTTGGGTTTTTTGTCAACAGTTGCTAAAATAAAAATTAAATTAGTACCTACCTAACTAATAAAGCACTGAATATAACGTTTCAGAGACAAGCCTATCTCCGTTTTCAAACAAATTAAAAAGGTATAAACGCTGGCAAAGTTTTGTAATTTAATGTCATAAACTCACCACAACAACCCTTCAGAAAATATTTGCAGTATTAGCGTCGATTAAATCTAAACTGTTTACTTAAAATGAATTCAATGGATTTTCAAAGGTACATATTAAAAAAAAGCTGGTATCTTACCACCCCTCCTCAATTTAATAATGCTAAAATAATTAAATATGTAGGCCTATATTCTCATTTCATGTCTCTTACTAAAAGCGTATTTAATGTAAGTATAAAATGATATATGTATGTTTATACTGTTTTTAATGTGTAGAAAAGAGATGCACAATATTGCCATGGTAATTACACATGCCTTTAAATTTAAACATGAAGTGAGAATACGGATCAATATGTTTAAAGCGTTTGTGTTCCCAACAGTTAAAGTATATACATGAATATTAAATTAATAGTCTTCATACATTTTTACAGGCAGCTGGACATAAAAGTTTACCAATTCGCTGAACAAATTTTTTAACAATAGTAACTCCGCAGTAGCCACTGCCCAGGGAACATACTCTGTAAATAGGTGATAATACCACACTTGTTTGTGATTTTGCAGACCAACATACTGTGTTTCCCAATACCTTCAACAAATATCCAGTCATTAATTTCCTATCATCTATACGTCACCAGTTTGCGTTGGCATAGCACAATAAACTGTCCTTTTCCTTTAGGTGATAGAGGAGTCCCAAGTCCAATGTTTCCTTAATATATAAACATTCTCTTGAGACCTTTCCAATGAAATTAATTTTTTTTTTAATCTACTGTTAACACCAGTTTATAATTTACAGTAGCGCTGATATCAGGTTTTATTGTAAGCATAATGTACTATCACATGCAAAAGTAATGACACGCCTAAGATTTGTTATTGTATGATAAACAGCCTTGGAGCAGTCAATGAGTAACTTTCTTATTCTATCTTATTAATCCTACCTACAAGGTCTTATGGTTATGCCCAAGTTAGTCATCGACTGCTGCAAAGCTGTGTATCATACCATAACAAATCTTAGGCGTGTCATTACTTTTGCATGTGATAGTACATGAGACATTCTACCAATTCTTGGTAAAGTTGTTTACTGTTTTCTTTCGTTGACTTTCCTGTTTATGCCGTTTATGGTATAATTTGTAATCACATTTCTACCTACATTTACGACTAGCATATTAGTCCAGGCAACGAAGGCCGTTTTTTAGCAAATGAAAAAAATAAATCGGAAAGTTTTGAAATTTGGTAGGAATGTTTATTTGAGCGTATTATTGAATGTGTAAAAAGTCCTGAAAAATTAGAGGTGAGCTCGGTCCGCCATGTTGAAAAAAAGGTGCGTTTTAATGGTTTTTTGTAAATAACTCGTTATTTATTAACTTTACTGAAAAAATACTTATTATAAAAATTAAAGAAGATTAAATTGTCTATAAAAAAGATAGAACTAATTTTTTCCGTAAAGTTAATATTTTACAAGTAAATAACTGGCAAACATCATGGAAATTGAAAGCTTGCGTTTGCTACACGAATGTGAAGTTTGCAGCACGAACGATAGTGAGTGCTGCAGTCACATGAGAGTGGCAAATACAAGCTTTCAGTGATCTGTATGATGTTTGCCAGTTATTTACTTGTAAAATATTAACTTTACGGAAAAAATTAATTCTATCTTTTTTATAGACAATTTAATCTTCTTTAATTTTTATAATAAGTATTTTTTCAGTAAAGTTACTAAATAACGAGTTATTTACAAAAAACCATTAAAACGCACCTTTTTTTCAACATGGCGGACCGAGCTCACCCCTAATTTTTCAGGACTTTTTACACAGTCAATAATACGCTCCAATAAACATTCATACCAAATTTCAAAACTTTCCGATTTATTTTTTTCATTTTTCCTTCGTTGCCTGGACTATATTCCTATTGTTTTCAGAAGCAGAGCAGATCGGCCATTTTTAAAGTTGATAAAAAATTTTGCTATAAAGGCCAATTTTAATAAATGATTACATAAAATATTTCTAAGTAATAATATAACCATTATTAAAAGTATTTTTATGCAGCATGTACAGGGTGATCGATTTAACTGGAGAAATGAGTTTTTCTGGGAAACGGCCGAGAAAAATAAATTATTTGAAAAAGTATTCCAGTTTTACTTACTTTTACTAGAAGGTAGGATAGAAAATCAGAAATTATCTTTACGACGCTAGGCGTCGCGACGCTTCAAAAAATTTTCTTTCAGCAACATACATTTTTTATTATGTCGCTGCAAAGGTCCCTTAATTTTGAATATTTTTTCTATATAACATTTTATTATGTTTACATTATTTAGAAAGTTATAGGCAATTCCTTGGTGAATTTCTCTATCTCGTAATTATTGCGATATAGTCACCTATACAGTGTGTCCGAAAAGTATGGAATATTCTATATAACTCGGTAAATATTTATTTTATCAAAAAATGTCTGAAATAAAAGTTATATAGTATTTAGTTCTTCATTACAGGAAGATATTTATTTAGTGGTTTCTTAAAAAACAAAGGAGCAGAGAATATCACTACAATTTTTTTTAAATGACAAGGTACCCCTATATTGTACTCATTTGATAGAGATTTTTTTTCTCTTTTCAATGATATAAAACTTTAATACTTTTACTGAATTAGTTTTTGGGAAAAAAGCGAAAAAGTGATGGTAGAGTGATGTTAAGTTTATTACGCAATCTACAATGTTAACATAATAACTGAACTAATCTGAAATAACTCTAACAAGTTTATTTTAAGTTAATATTAATCTGGACACAACAAAAAAAAAGGAAACTACAATAAATGTTCAAATTGAGCACCGTTCACAGCCTGGCAGTGATAAATTCTACGTTGAAATTCATCAATCGCATTTGAAAATGATTCAGGTTTGATAGCCCTCATCTCTGTACGAATGCGATTTTTTAAGCCCTCAATGTCTCCCAGCCTATTTCCGTAAACCATACTTTTAAGGTCGCCCCAAAGGAAGAAATCCATCCAACTTAAGTCTGGTGACCGAGCTGCCCATTTTATGGACCTCTTCTGCCTATCCAACGATTTGGAAAGGTATAATTAAGGTACTGGCGGACATTAATCCCAAAATGTGGAGGGGTCCCGTCTTGCTGGAACCATATTCCGTCGTGGGGTATATCCGGATCGTCTTCATTTGGGTATAAAACAGTTAATGCAGGAACTACCTCAATTCTTAGAAAATTTAGATAAACCTCGGCCGTTAAATTACCCTCAAAAAAATAAGGTGCCAAAATCTGGTTTCCCATCATTTACTTTCTGCTGGTACTGGGTGTGTCCTTCTAGATACCAGTTAGGATTTGTTGAAGACCAGTATCGTGTGTTTTGCTTATTAACTGTGCCGTTTAAGTAAAACGTTGCCTCATCAGTAAACAGAATATTTTTGTGAAAATTTGTATTGCCTTCAAGTTGGTGGGTTATTTTTTCACAAAATTCCAATCTGCGATCCACGTCGTCTGCAAATAACTCCTGAACTACATAAACTTTGTATGAGTGCCACTTTTCCTTTTTTAGGACGCTGTGTACAGTGGATTTGCTTGTATTACAATCTCGCGCAATTTGTCTAACGGAAACATGTGGATTTTCCAAGACGGCCAACATCACATTTTCACTTTCTTCATTATTTAAAGCCGTAGCTCTGTCCGTTTTTGGTAAATTTTTAACAGAGCCCGTATCTTGAAATTTGTGCCAAATTTTACTTGCAGTAGATTGCGTAATGTGAAATTCGGAATATAAATTGTTAAAAAATTGCAAACTTCTGTTGCGTCCTTCTTCTTTCTCCATATCCCAGCATCATTAAAATTTCAGTACGTTGCCTTTCGGATAAATTAGCCATTTCTGTTTACTTCAAAAGCGTATTTCACTAACAAATGGATGTTAACCAATGTAAATAAGTAACTTTTTACTTCAAGTGCACGTACTACCTTGAGAGTTTTAAGGCGCAATCAATTGTTTCGACAATTAAAAGCAACCATAGGTGTCTATATTAATGACTATTAAAATAAATTTAACATCACTCTACCATCACCTTTTCGCTTTTTTTCTCAAAAACTAGTTCAGTAAAAGTATTAAAGTTTTATATCATTGTAAAGAGAAAAAAAATCTATATCGAATGAGCACAATATAGGGGTACCTTGTCATTTAAAAAAATTGTAGTGATATTCGCTGCTCCTTTGTTTTCTACGAAACCACTAAATAAATATCTTCCTGTAATGAAGAACTAAATACTATACAACTTTTATTTCAGACATTTTTTGATAAAATAAATATTTACCGAGATATATAGAATATTCCATACTTTTCGGACACACTGTATAGATCTTTTGCAATGCTGTTGCTAGTTCAATGTATCAATTACTATGGTTCTATAAAAAGTGTATTTCTTATAAACTATACAATAACACAACTGTTTATACAACAATTAAGATTAATTTGTAAGAATTACATACAACATACCCATCGTAAGGGAAACCACAACAATATAAAAATGTCAACTGAAATAAGTAAACAGAAAGGGCATTCAGGACATCAGATTAAGTGTTGGAACTGCCATCCCTCGGTTGCTTGATAATAAATGAGCCGTTTTACAAATTTTCTTATACGTTGCCGATAACTTGTGAGTAAATTCTGCGCATTTCAATTGTCTTGTGCTCAATTTTTTTTTTTTACATAAGGTACAAAATTTTTATGTTAACGTTTTGACAATTAAAAGATCTATCGAAATCACGAAAAAAATTTTGGCGGTTCCATTAAAAAAAATGCCGCTTACGTCATTACTCGAAAACAAATGACGATCGAAAATCGAATTTAATGGAAAAATGTCCATTTTCATAAAATAAAATCGAAGGATTTGTTCGAAAACTGGGTTGTTTCGGTTTTAATTAATATATTGATATTCCTTACTTTTTACTCGCACTGTATTTATTAGAAATGTGAGGCAAAAAACTATCACAATAGATAAACATTTGACAATTGTTTTTCATTTTTTAGTTTCATTGGAGGATTACCGCAAAGCTTTTAAATTATAGGGTGTCATTTAATAGGTTTATCCACGACTAGTCAATAATCTGTCAATTATTCATGTGTTTGGTTACTCATAATGCTATCTATTATACACTGAAATCATTATGCACGGTGTCATGGTAACATCATTTCATTATGCACGCTGTCATGGTAACATCATTGTCTATGGTGTATAATGAAGGAAATAGGTTATGTTATCATCGAAATAGGTTATGTTGTTAATTAAATTTAAATTTAAATTTTAATTAAAAATTCTTAGTATTTTGTAGTAGAGGATAAAGTATAGTATACTACTCGCTATAATGGCTACTATTACCTCGGATAATTGCAAAACTCGCTCGCACGCTCGCTCGTGTTGCAAACATTATCATCGGTAATAATAGCATACATTATAGCGTCGTGTATAATATACTATTACGTATTTTTAAAATGGTGTCTTATTAGCTTATTGCCAAAGTAACGATTTAGGAATTACCCATAACTTTCTAAATAATGTAAACATAACAAAATGTTATCTAGAAAAAATATTCAAAATTAAGGGATCTTTGCAGCGACATAATAAAAAATGTATGTTGCTGAAAGAAAATTTTTTGAAGCGTCGCGACGCCTAGCGACGTAAAGATAATTTCGGTATTTCTACCCTACCTTCTAGTAAAAGTAAGTAAAAATGTAATACTTTTTAAAATAATTTATTTTTCTCGGCAGTTTCCCAGAAAAACTCATTTCTCCAGTTAAATCGATCACCCTGTACCTGAAGTGAGTTTTCAAAATAGTTATTTATGTATCAAGTGTGTAAAATTAAGTTTTATGGCATGAGTTCGGGAGTTTTGTGATGAGACGAAGTCGAATCACGAAAAAATCCGAACGAATGCCATAAAACTTATTTACACACGTGTTGCATACATTATTTTTTGCACAGACGCAGTATAAATTCAAATAGTAGATTATACCCAAATTTAAAAAGTTTTTATTCGAGAATTTATTAATTTCGTTTTCCATATTGTAATAATTCATTTTATCTTTTTCGGAATTATTAATTTCGTTTTCCATATTGTAGTAATTCATTTCAATAAACTGAAAACAGTTTTTATACTTATTTTATTATTTCGTACAACATTCGTACGTAAGTATTTAATGTGACAAGTAAAGAATAAAAGAAAAAACATTTGCCAGTACGTGACATCGGATTGGCCGCGACTGAAGATGCACATTATGAGAGTTCATTATGCGTTCGATACCATCATTACGTGTTAGTTACGGCAGTCGTTTTGTAAACATCGACTTTTGCAACTGTTTAGAATTTGTAAAACGTCAACTTTAGAGGCGACTGTGCAAAAACAATTTTATTTAATTTATAAAAAACAAACAACACTAGACCCAAGAAAAGCAATAAGTTTTTGAGAGATGTTATGTTAATTTGTGTCGCACATAGCAATTACGTGGGTATATTTTCTCAACTTTAAAGATGGTCAACCTGCCTCACAAAAACAACTGAAGTTGTAAATCTAGATTAGGGATAGAAATTTGTGCTTCCAACAGTGTGTGATTCAGCTTGCAGTTTTCCAGGTTAAACCGTTTTAACAATTCTTGATTTTAAACAGGTTGAGTGAGAAAGATCTGACTTACTTTTATCTGGATATTTATTCCCAAAAACATGGTTGGTTCTCCTAGAGTTCTAGATCTTTCATCAGAAATGCTTTCTTCAATTTTGTCACAATTTTTTCAATTTGTATCTTGTTGTTGTTACCCATTAACATTATATCTTCGACGCTCAGCGAAAGATAAAGTTTTGTGTTTTGAGCCCTAGCTATGTAGAAACATCTATCAACATTTCGTTAAATAAATCTTTTGCGTAGGTAGGTATCAAACACACGACTTCAAACTCTTGGAGCTTGTGTTAACTATAATTAAATGATTTCAGTTACTTACAAACTTTTCCTCTAGAAACTGATTCATTCAATGTATTCAAAAATGTTTTAACAGCAGCAGTGGCCATATTATTAAAAAAAACAATACACAACAAAGGGTGATGCAAGTAATCACAGTTGCAAACCTTTAACAGCGCTCTTTAATATCTACATTGCAAAAGCAAAATAGATTTGAACAAAGAACTATATAATTTATAAATTGCTGTAATAAAACCAGCAGTACGGCAGAGTGGGAGTGCACGTAATACTGAAATATATAAAGTTAAGCATGAGCCTGCTTGGCCAGAACTTGGATGGGTGACCGCTCTGCGGCTCGGTGTGTCCAGCCCTCTCGACAGTGTAAAGGTATAAGAGGGTAAAAGGAAAAGAAAGAAAGAAAGAGTTGCTGTAATAACACTTCAGACAAAAGGTACGAGATGACTAGGAATTATCCATGATATTTTTTCTACTGGAGGTATTGCTGTCACTATTTACATTTCCATATAAAAATAAATGCCTACAAGCTACCCAGCAGACAAAATATTGTTAATGAGGCCAAGTGGAAGGAGTGTTGGTACTTTGGTGTTGTACATATCAACTAACTTGAACTATTACTGTACCGTGAGTATATCAATATTGACCTGTTTCTTATTACATCAATTGATCTTCTTTACACTTTAGCAGCTTTACAGATTTGCACTCCATATTAGTGATGGGCACATGCAAATGAAAAAAATTGAATTATTCGATTGTTGTCGGTATTCGAAATGTTTCGATTGTTGTCACCAAATCACTCAAATGATTTTTATTTCACTGACATCAGTAGTGATGCATCATACCTATACCGAATGATAAATAATTAGTATTCTGCAGGTAATTTTCACAAACTGTAAGATTTCGGCATAGTTAGAAGAATGAAATTGATAAATTAAACAGACCTTGCTTACTTCAGCAAATGACTGCTAATTCAAAGATCAGAGCCGCAATTACTTACACAAGGCACTGTATTAGACTAGGTAAAACAATTGAACTGAAAACTATTTTATATTTTATTTTGACATTTATTTAAGCTAAAATTAGGCTCATGTTTTTGTTTATTAACATTTAAAATAAAAACTTCAAATAAATATATAAAAATATAAAAATTCACAACGTAGTTAAATGTGTAAATATTAACAAAGTCAACATGCAATATAAAGAGTACTATTTAAATTATTCAGCTTCTACAACATAAGTATCCACATATTTTTATGAATCCGACAATTCTAATCTAAAACAATTATTAAAAATGGTATTTGGCCTTAATATATTTCATATAGGTAGGTACTAATTATCAATCACAATAACTTACCTAGATAAATTTGCAAGGTTTAGAGTTTCCTCAGAAGGTGATTCTCTGAAGAAACTAGAAGACAAATCGATTGCTACATAAAGTGCACAAAGCAGCAGAGGACCAATAATTGCACCTTCAACGCCCAAGCAGAATATTCCACCTGCTATGGCCAAACCAGTTAAGTATGGATGACCACCACTATAACAAAGTATGTACTAAATATATTTTCAACAAAATTAATGGTAATATTACCCTTGAATTTCATTGTAAATTGTTGTATCTACAACGGAAGCTGGTAAAAATTGAAAAGTTGCAAATAGGACCGCTTGGAAACTTTTTCCCTGTGCCAACCATAAATCTAAAACTGCAGGAAAACAAGCCCAATATGTTCCTAAGAATGGTACAGCACCTAATATTGCAGCAAGAGCTACGACAAAATACATAAATAATGAGGTTTACTATAAAATCATAAAATATGCATACCAGATGGTAAATATACAATTTTGACACTGAACCAATTATGTATGAACCAAGTCCACATTCCATAAAAAGCTGCCATTTTAAATGTTGCAGTAAAAACGCCATTAACAGCTGCTTCTAATGCTAAACCAAAACGACTACCGCTTGGAGAAAAATTAGTCATTACCTCTACTGGTTTATACAAGTCTCCACTTGAATTTAGGAGGTAAAAGAGGGTTGTCAAAAATACAATCTATAAAGTAATATTTTTTTATAATAATCTAATTAGTAACATAACGTAAAGATGCCCTTTATAAAAATAATTACTTTGAATTTCATTAAAAATTTATATAAATAGTATAATGCAATCGTAATTTTTTTTAGACCATAGTTGATCATGTTGGGGAGACAATTTTGTTAACCTATGCAACTTTCTTCTGGTATAGACCTATTGTATTAGTGAAAACATTACCCAAACAAAAACAAATGTCATAGTGGAATGAGGAGGTAAAGGTGGTGTAAGATAAGAAAAGTAAATGGAAGAAATATCCGTATATAAGAAAGAAGGATGATTATAACGAATATGATCGGACAAACCTTAGAAAAGTGCTATGAGTACAATAGCGATGTACATCAAGTATTCATAGATTTTAGAATGGCATACAATAGCGTAAAACGAGAATACCTGGAAACAGCGATGTATGAATTAGGAGTACCCAAGAAACTAATCAGACTTACTATGATGAATGATGACTATACGAGACACCAAGAGCAAGGTCAAAATAGGTTCAAACGTGTCGGGAGAATTCAAAGTCCAAAAAGGTCTTAGCCAGGGAGACCCACTAACCTGTTTAACAGTCTTGGAAAAATGCATAAGAACCATTAACATCAACCCGGGAGGCTCTTTGTACAATAGGTCAGTGCAATACCTAACATATGCCAATGATGTCCTGATTATGGCAAGAACAATGGAAGCACTCAGGACTGCCCTTACAGAACTAGAAAAAGAAGCAGAAGTTGCCGGATTAAAAAGAAGCGAACAAAAAACCAAATATATGCTACAGATAAGGCAGGAAAGGGGAGGACAAGCGTAACGTCAAATAAAACAAATTGGAAGCAAGAACGTGGAAAGAGTAGACCGTTTCAAAAATTTACGAAGTATAATGACGCAGACAAATGATACGAAGGCTGATATACGGGCAAGGATAACTGCAGGGAACAAATGCTATTATTCTCTATAAAATATTTTCAAGTCCTCCAACCTCTCAAGAACGGCTCAATTGAAAATCTGTAAAACAATAGTAAGTACAACAGTAACGTACCCATCGGAAACATTGTGTTTAACAGCAGATGACAAGAATAGGTTACAAATTTTTGAGAGGAAATTACTAAGGTCCAATAAAGGGGATATGAGAGTAAAGAAGAAACGAAGAAATAAAAGAGCTTTACAATGAACCGGACATTATAGCAGTAATCAAGAGAAATCATCTGGAATGGTTAGACAACGTGCACAGAATGCAACAAGAAAGAGCACCTAAAATGGCTTGTGAGAAGAAACCAGAAGGAAGACAACTAAGAGGACATTCCAGAAAAAGATGAGGGGATACTTAGGAGTGCGGAGATGGAGACTTAAGGCGGATGATAGCAAAGTGTTGTTGAGCGGGCCAAGGCTCTTTAACACATTCGGTGCCGCAGCGTAGTCGACAATCTAGTGTTACATACCGACCACGCCATGAGACGTAATACACACATTTGCTATTTATCTGTTACTGTTTGTCTGCCACTGGCCGCTAAGCTATCTGTTTGTGTCGGCATTGTTGTGAAGGCCCAAGTTTGCCAAATGCCGACACAAGCAAATAGTCTAGTCGCCAATGCAAGACAAACAATAACAAATAAATAGCAAATGTGTGTATTACGTCTCTCGGCGTTTCCGGCATATAGCACTAGGTTGCCGACAACGCCACTCGGCGTGATTGGCAGCGAACGTGTTAAAGGGCCAAGAAAGAAAGAAGTCAAAAAGGAAGGGAGCAAAAACAAAAGTCAAGCAGGGAAACAGTTTGGTATATGAAAAAGGAAAAGAAATTGAACGATATGAGTGAGATATAGTGGCATTACAAGATGAGATGGAAGTGAGTGGAATTTCAGATATAGGAGATTATACTGCAATGTCGAGTGCGGCGAAGGAAGGGCAACATGGCACTGGTTTTTTTATAAGCATAAAATGCAAACACTCAATTATATCATTTAAGCCAGTAAATGAGGAAATGACAGTGATAAGGTTAAGAGGAGAATTTGGTAATATAAGCATATACTACTGAAGAACAAGAGGAACAGGGCAGACATATTTTATGCTCAGCTGCAGAGAGTAATATATGGAATGTCATTCCATGATGTAAAAGTAATAACAGGAGATCTTAACGCAAAAGTGGGAAGAGAGGAGTATGATGTATGTGGCTTTGACACCCCAAGTGGAGTATGGCCGCTTGAAGCTTTCTAGATCCATTTCAATGGGTTGTTTCAATCACCATTCTGCCTTTTACACTATTTCTTTACACATTCTTCCCTATTCTTGCCTGTTCCATTCCTTTGCATTGCGTCTTCCTGCCCTGGTTAGATAATTTTTAACCTATTGGATTCGTTTAAGGCGGCAGAGTCATTGAGGCATCATCATCCACCACCACCAACTGAAATTACATGCTGCAGGCTGCAGTCTCATTGCACCACCGCTGATCGCCAAAAATTTAAATTTCCCACTTGCCTGTTAATGATTTTCTGACTTGAAATTGATATATTGGTAATAACTTTGGTGTTGAAGGTTGTAATTGGTATATTATCATGTGTCTTTGTGTTGGTTATGTTTATGTTATTCGCGTGCCAAGTGTGAATCTGTATTTGCGCGTGCTAAGCGCATGCCGCAGATTTTCGATTGCGGTTATTTTAGGTCAGAATACCCACAAACGGAATAATCTGCCCAAGTTTAACTTATATTTAAATTTTCCGCCTTTCGCGGTCGTAAATCAGCTGACGCCTTGGCGCACGCGCAGTGTCAACAACCAACGTCCACCGTCCACCAAAATTCAAACCGGTGACCACCATCTGTTGACGGTGGGTGGATGTCGGTGGTTCAGTGAGACTAACAGCATGTGATTGCATATGCTGAAATTTTTGTTGACAGCGGTTGGTGGTTAGTGGTGGCTCAATGAGACTCTCGCCTAAATCTTGGTCTGCCCTTTCTTCATCTTCCGGCTGGTTCCCAGTTCAATATTACATTTATCACTTCCTCTTGTCAAGCTCTCCATACGTGCCCTAGCCACTTGACTCTCTGCTGTTTAATTTTTCTTACTATATATTCTCAGCAAGAGAGGAGTGCTACACCTTAATTAATCAACTTACACCATCAAGTAAAAATAATCGGAGGAGAAGTATCGATTCAGCAGGCAGTAACAATATGGTGATAAGTAGTACAAGATTCCAGCACAAGCAAATACTAACAAATGTGAGTTGGCCTGGATGGAGTAACAAGGAATAAAATAGATGATGACTTGAACAATTTAAGACATATGTCTGATATACTTGATGTCCACAATTGCAGGGGTGCGGATTGTGACGTCGTTCACTAGTGCGTGTTAAATTTAAGCAAAGAATTACAGTAAGGAAGGGAGTGGAGTAACGAATCAAATGTTTGATTTGGAAAGTTTAAAACAAAATGAGCAAATTGCAACAAAATATAAGGAGACTATGTATTTTGAAAAAAAGACAGTAGAAGAAGAGTGGGAAGAAATAAAAAAGATCCTGGTAACAGCCAATGTAGAAGAACTGGGAATGAAGAAAAAAGGAAACAAGATGTAGAATGCAAACAAGCAACACAATCTAGAAATGAACCAAGGCTAACACTGTGCAATTATATGAACAGAAAAAATAAAGAGCTATACAGTCCAGAAAGAAAAGCAGTTTAAAAGCTCTACAGAAAAAGAAACGTGAGTACGAACAAAAAAAGTTGATGATAATAGAAGTCCTATAGGGAGATGGGAGTACGCAAGAAAGGATTCCAACCATGAGTAACTTTCAGTACAGATGCAGAAGGAAATCTCATAGGAGACAGACAGGCAAACCTAAACAGATGGAAGGAATACTTTGGAAAATTGCTAAATGCAGGAGAAGAAAGTGGGATACATAATAGACAAGAACAAGGAATAGTACACCAAGAAGATGAAAATGTTGAAATCCCCACAGAAGAAGAGGTCGCCGAAATTATAAGAAACCTAAAACGTAATAAAGCCCCAGTGGTCGCTAAAATGCTTAAATATGGGAGCTGATATGGGGAGAAAGAACAAAAACGTTTGGGAAAAAGAAGAATTACCTAAAATATGGAAGAAGGATGATTATAACGAATATAAGAAATATAGGAAGCAAGCAAAAGCAAAAGTCAAGCAGGGAAACAATTTGGAGGATTTATGAAAAATAATAATAAAACACACACAAAAGGTTTTTATAAAATTCTAAAAAGTATCAGACAAAAAAAGAGTATTACATATAACACAAATAGATGATAAAAATAAATATTCTTGAACTTAGATCAAAGAATAATCGAGGAAATGGAGAGAACACTTTCAAGAATTACTTTCTAAAAATATAGATATCTCAGATTCAGCTGCATATACAATGATAGAAGGAATAATGAACACATCACTAAAAAAGAACTGTTAAAGACAATTGTAAAAATGAAAGATGGAAAATTACCAGGAAACGGCGCAATATCCCCTGACTATACAGGGTGTCCCAAAACGTATCGGAAATATTTCAAGGATGAATTCCAGAACTTATTTAGAGTCGAAAAGTCCATATAAACATATGTCCTAAAATGCTTGGTTTTCGATATACAGGGTGCTAAACTTTGTTTTTTTTTTCGGTTTTTCTTAAAAATCTCCAAGACGGTTTAAGATATTCAACTGAATTTTGGCACAGGTTATCCCGGTATAGAAACACACTTTTTAATCTAAAATATTTTTATTTTTTTTAACCAGTGGCATAGCGATGGCTAAACTCAAATACAATTTTAACGAAAAAAATATTACGCCACTGATTTAAAAGAAAAAAAATGGTTTATTCTTAATTACCAATCAATCATAAACAAAAAAGGTCTCTTTAATTTTTGTCGTATAACTTACTGTTTGGAAAAAATCGTTAATCAAATTTTTTTTTACATACCGTCCTCCCGAAGACTTTTTTGCATATCAATAACTGTGGCATTTAATTACTACCAATTCTTAAATTGATATCGAACATCAATTGCATCACTAGCATTTCTGTATTTTATTTACGTAGGATAGCTGCGAGGAATCTCGAATGACCCTAGGTACTAGAAACTTTAGCACCCTGTATATCGAAAACCAAGCATTTTAGGACATATGTTTATATGGACTTTTTGACTCGAAATAGGTTCTGGAATTCATCCTTAAAATATTTCCGGTACGTTTTGGGACACCCTGTATTAAACACATCCGCTTGGAGAGAGAAACGGATACCATCAAAGGGGGAAAATGCCATTATACTTCCACTGCATAAAAAAGGGGTCCCAAAATATGTAATAATTGATCAATCAGGAATAAAAACAATAGAAGCCACCAAAAACAATTGAGCTGAATACAAGGAAGACACCATTGGTAAAAGCATGGCTCGAAGAAGGTTTGCTCATTTCAAAGAGGGTCATTTTAACTTGAATTATGCTCCATACACCAGGCAAACACCTAACTTCAAGAAGGACTGTTTGAATGTTTTAATCCATGATGATCCACATCAAACAACTTGAGAAATGACTAATGTGATGGGATGCGATAATTTAATTATTGTCTAATATATCTAGATTTTATGAGCAGAGTTCAAAAATTGGCTGCATGGGTAATGCACGTTTTGAATGAAGACAACAAAAAACCAATGTGTTACGGTCGGTGCTTCTTTGCCCAGTCGTTATAGCTTTTGATGTCAACAAGGTCCATTCGTTTCTTTATCTTCAACAGACATACCCATCGCCTAACTGCGAACATGACAAAAGCAACCGTTCAGGAACTAGGCTGGGAATTCCTCCACATCCTCCCTACTCTCTGAACTCCATGCCAGTGGGTCTCTAAAATTCGATTTCAAAGTAGAGAATTTGTTCAAGTGTGGTATCCACCATTTGCCACAAAAGTTTATTCAAGTGAAAATGTTTCAAGAAAGATAATGCAATGTAAAGGATGAACATCATTTGATGATTACATGCATTATAAAACATTAAAGGGTATCTCTCTCCAACGGAGTGGAACATCTCCTAACAAGACACATCATGGAGTATCAAATCATAAAACTATTTCCATTTCAAAACCTTTTTAATTTGAAATTTTAACATTGTGTTATGATGCTTTAGTAGATTTACTAGTTTAAATTATTAATTTCAAGTCCCGAATTGCGGTAGCTAGGTACCCCAGTCCAGCACGATCAGGAAAGTTAAGCTTCGTTGTCTCCGGTCAGTACTGGAATGGGTTGCCTGACTGCTGCATTAATGTGGCACCTCTCTCCCACTTTGCGAGAGTGAGAGACTATGGACAATTAGAAAAAGCGAAAATAAGACACAATGGGCTGATTGATATGATAGGAGATCCAACGCTCTAGAAGGGCATAAGGATAAAGAGAAAGGGAGAATTTATTATTTTCAGCAACTGGTGGCGAAATATCCAAAAACTAACATAACAAACTTTCATAAAATATTTAGGACATGTCATGCATGTTTCCATCCATTGCTTCCTGAATATCTAGGAACTATATTCTCATTAATAGTGTTCTCGTGTTATACACAATTTATTTTTATAAAGAACATCTTTCTTGCTAAATTAGTGTATTTAATCATGCAATTATTTTAAAAAGCAAAGCCACAAACTCCCATAAAGCTAGTTGAAGTATCAAACACGTAAGTGTTAAAAATTTGCTATTCTTAAATGATTCCTTACGTAAAATAACATTTAAATGTCACTACCTGTGATGTTGCTACACTAATCTTACTAACACGAAACTTCAATTATAACTCTATAAAAACAAACGACTGTTTTTTAGTCATTCAAACTCAGCATCTTTAGTGAAATCTCATACTTACCACATTTAAAATAAAATTGAGAACGGCTGTTCCTCCACCCAACAGAATTGATACAAATGCGCTAAAGGAACCTAGTACAAGATTTATATTGCCCTTCAGAATACTCCAAATTGATTCCAATAATGACATAAATGTTCCTATATTTTGTTTAACAAATTCTGTCATTCCTTGGATATTAAACATTTCTGAAAAAAACAAACCTAATTAAATAATCTGCAATAAATAGATCCTTAAACCACCTTTATATTATCTGATTTTCTGTTTAAGAAGATCATTTGACAAAATTAAAAAACATACAATTTTATATTTTCACATTTACAGGATATAATTTTCTAAAGTCTTTATATAAAGGTTAATTCAGATTGGCAGTTGCAGACCAACTGCTGTTCGGTTACAGAACTGGTATGGTATTGCACATGAAATTATTCTAGGCTTTTAAATGCGATTACTTATATTATCAGCATTGTGAATGCGGCATGACACCACTCAGCGGACAGTATATGACCGGTGCAATTTTTGACGATCAGAGACCGATTTTTCTGTGACATGGGTCTGGTTCAACAAAGATGGAGTAACTGTTTACAGTAAAATTAGAAACTCCAGTGCAGTGCCTCCAAGTATGTATAAAGGAATTTACAATTGGGGTATACTTAAATATTAAATTTGGCAAGAAATTCCATCACTTAAATTCATTAAGTAATTCGCTACCAACATGTCTGCTGTAAGCCGCTTCATGCCTTCTGAATTTTCTTTATATGACAACATTATCAGATAAAACATGTTACTACTACCAGTTCTAGTTCTTCATAAGAATGGTCTGTATTACTTATTTTATATAAAATTCGTTTAAATACCGACTGCACGTCTGCAGTGAATAAAACTCACCGTAATCAAACTACGACATACACAGAGGTCTGCAAAGGACTCATTTTGAAGATATTAGTAATTTTGTGTTAGGCGCCTTTGCAAACTGTTTCACCACAGTTACTACAGTTATAGGATAGCGCTGAACCTTAGTAAAGACAGTATTCAAAATGTCCCCGCGCCCTGTTCGAAGCACAACCGACATCTGAATAGAAAAGAATTACATGCTTGCTCAAACACATCAGGCTGGACCCAACTATGAAGCAGACTTGTTTGATGTATTATTAGTTATTGTACTGTATTTACTGGTTCTGCATACACCAACCTTTTTCCATAACCCCACAGGAAGAAATTCAGTATGTTAAGATCAGGAGATTTAGGAGACCATGCAACCAACCCACCATGACCTGTCCATCTTCCTTGGTACTGCTTTATATTCCCAAAATACTAATGAGAAATGTGTTGAAGCACTATCGTGTATGAACCAGTAGTGGAGATAATATGTTTGTTAGAAAAACAAAAATAGATATTCTATCACCTAAAATGCCTAGCCAAGCTAAAACGAACATCACCTACATAAAAAAGGTAAAATCTTCAAAATGAGTCATTTGCAAACCCAAGTGTATTAAGACTTTTCCACTTCTTCTGGGCCGTACTACCTGCTTTCCAAGTTTGTTGCCCTTTTTCTTTAACACCCTCTATACCGACGGCAGATCAAAACTGTATGCCATGAATACTTTCTTTGATAAAAAACGAAAATGGGCGTAGATAAACTCAAAAATCGGAAAAAGACATTATAACGGATGTCACAGTTCTAAATGCATTTAACACAGGGTGAGATCATCAGCTCGTAAGAGCAAAAATTACCGTTCAAAAGTTTAAAAGAACACTGAACGCTTAAACACTTGCAGATAACAGAGAAACCTCTCAAGATTACCTAAGACAATCATTGCAATCAAAGGAATACAATGAGAATGATTTAAATGTAATATCTCAAGCGACGGAAAAAGCTACAAAGGATACACACCAAAAGAGAAATAAAATTACTCAACAAACAAAACAAAAAATACAAGAAAAAAGATAGCTATATAAAGAAGGAAAATATGTATACATATATACAGGGTGTTTTAAAACAACGTTTAAAGATCTCAAGGGCATGCAGTACGGTCGAAAATAAGGCAAATTACACTTAGGTTCATAAATCAACCGTTTACGTGATAATAGCGATTTTATTGCAATAGCAGAATAAATTTGCTTTCGTGGTGTTTAAGGTGTTATTGTATTTTACAATAAAAAAGATTACAACTAAATAAGATGTTCAAAATGCCGTCCTTCCATATCGACCGTACATAAACACTATATCGCCAGTGGCGGCTCGTGGGTCAAAAAATAGATGAAGCGCTATTGTGGTAAATTACAAAAATAGTATATTACGTCACTAGGAGTAGAAAGCCCACTTTTTGTGCTGAGCTCAGAAGGTTACGGCCGAGGCGATAGCCGAGGCCAAGCAATCTGGGCGAAGTACAAGAAAGAGCTTTCTGCTCCGAGTGACATATACTATTTTTTCTTCAAGCGCTATACAACTATTTTGCATGTTAATCAATGAAAACGACAGACCATTTGAAAGTACTTACTTGACTGTCAACAACTTGTGTAGACGCGTGCACAGAAAAGATCTTTCTACACAAAAGAAATATCGTTCGAAAATAATTTTTGAAGCGTACAACACGCTTTTGAAGTAATTTTACCTTTTCAGCTGCCTGAATTTATCCAAATTTGACAGTTGTAATCAAAACAATGACAAGTGGCGCCACCACTTGTGACGAGTTGCACTAACATTATGTTACTAGTAACAAAATGATTTCCATTATCGTATTACAAACACACAAATTGGGAGTTATTTAGAGAAATAATAGACGAAACATTATCACTGGACATTCCATTAAAAACTGAAAATGACTTGACTTTAGCAGTAGAACGTTTTAATGAAACTGTGCAACAAGCTTGCTGGCAGGCATCTCCTTCAAAAACACAATACCTTACAGGCTCAGAGTGCCCCATAATAATAAAACAGAAAATCGCTGAAAAACGTGGGCTTCGTCGAAGATGGCAAGTAACAAGGCATCCAGCAGATAAGCGTAACCTAAATATAGCAACGGCTGAACTCAAAACTTTACTTTCTGATGTCAAAAATCAATATACAAAACTACTTGAAGTCTTTATCACTGTCAGAGGCTACAGAATACTCTCTCTGGAGAGCAACTAAATGAATAAAGAAGACACAACAATATAAAACACCTATTCGCAGTGGCAATGGTAACTGGGCCAGAACAGACCAAGAAAAAGCTCTGGCCTTTGCAAGTCACCTAACTGAAGTATTTCAACCTTTTCCTTATGAACTTTCAAACGATGAAGAAAACGAAATTCAACAGTTTCTTGAAGCCCCTTTTCAGATGTCCATGCCAATGAAACAATTCACCAGAATTCGGGTTCCGCAAACAACATGCTACCGCAGAGCAAATACACAGAGTCGTCGATAAGATCATTAAAGACTTCGAAGCAAAAAGATACTGCTCGGCCGTATTTTTGGACATAAGCCAAGCTTTCGATAAAGTTTGGCACCAAGGCCTACTTTATAAAATCAAAAGTAAATTTACTCCTGACTGCTATCAACTCATCAAATCATACCTTACCGATAGACACTTTCTTGTAAAATTTGGAGATTATCATACTACTATTTACCCTATTAGTTCAGGCGTTCCTCAGGGTAGTGTTTTGGGGCCGATACTATACATTCTGTTTACAGCAGATCTGCCCACGAACAGAAGTACAATGACTGCAAATTTTGCTGACGACACTGTTGTTCTAGCATCCCACCCTGATTCACAGACAGCATCGCAAAACCTACAAGTCCACCTAAATGCTCTCCAATGTTGGTTTAAGATGGCGCATTAAAATTAATGGTGCTAAATCAGTTCACGTAACATTTACAACCCGAAGAGACACTTGTCCGTCCGTTATTTTAAACAACCAGCCAGTTCTACAAGAAAATAGTGCTAGGTATCTCGGATTACACCTTGACAGGCGATTAACCTGGAAAAAGCATATATGGACCAAACGTAAACAATTAGGCGAAATATACCGAAAACTGTAGTGGCTTCTAGGACGTAAGTCACAACTATCCCTTAATAACAAGATCCTGCTGTACAAAGCCATCCTAAAACCAATCTGGGTTTATGGTATACAGTTATAGGGAACAGCCAGTAACTCCAACATTGACATCCTGAGACGCTTCCAAGCCAAGACGCTAAGATCCATGGTATGTACCAAACGAGGTAATTCGGAGAGATCTTAATATCCCCACGATAAATGAGGAGATTCGTAAACACAGCTTCCGTTACTACAACCGCCTTAGTGCTCACCCTAATACGCTAGTTGAGAGATTAACAGAAATAGACGTAAATGAGCCCAGACTCAAAAGGTTCAAGCCATCAGAACTTCCAAATCGATTTGTGTGAATGTGAAGTGTTAAAGTGTAAAAAGTGTTAGTGTTAATTCTAAGTTAGCACTCGTTCAAACTAAGTCAGTGTAACGTAAGGAATTTGTTATTGAACTTATTCCATCATGTCATGCATGTTCATAACCACAACATTTATTAAATGTCTATAAGTGACACATTGTAAAGCCTTACTATAAAAAAAAAATAAAAATAAGTAAACAAATTTAAAAAAAAAAAAAAATTACTGTGTTAGTAGTACACCAAGTCAATCCTTCTGTCTTTTAGGGTAGCAAATTTGTTGGTAATATCTTCGTAAAATGGTTGGTTTTTAATTAACCCTAGTAAAAGTTCTTTTTGAATTGAAATATTCGCCAAAGAGGAGAGTCTATCGTCATATATCGTATTGCTTAGGTATATTTTTATCCGTTGAAGACAAGAAAAAGTTCTTTCAACTGATGCACTTGTCGATGAAATGGTTAGTATAAGGCAAAACAGCTTATAAGCTCCAGTAAGAATTTCTTTATTCTCAAGGGTAATATAACAAGTGGTGAGCTTATTATCGATAATATTTTCAAAATGTCACGAACACAAACACACAAACAACAAACACCAAAACAAGACAGCAGTTTCAATTATTTGAAATCAGTGACAACTGACACGCGACACGATGTGGATGTAGTGAAGTGGTTCGTCGATACAAATCTAAACACTTCACTCTAGCGATTTAATATATGTCAACGAACCGCTCGCAGGTGGTGATGACGTATGCGTTACCATGACAACGAGCAGAGTTAAAGCCAGTCAATAATTGGGATTCAGAAAATCCACAGCCTCTGGATTATTCTTCGTTGTTTTGCACCCGTTTTTGGAAGAGGGAACATCATAGCTCTTCCCAGTCTCACGTCCGTCACGTCACTCCCTGGCCTATCATTTAAGCACCAACATCTCGCCACGTAAAAGCTACTTCCTTTACGCTACTCCTGTTTTGCCGTTTATGTTCGTAACGTCAGTTTTGTTTCCTACGATTGCCGCTTGCTGACAGGCCTTCATCAATGTTGTTCAGTTTCTTTTAGAGTTTAATAAGTGCCGCCTTTATTCTGTTTTTGTCTCTTGTTTGCAACTTGTAAAGTAATAGCCGATGTCTGGCCAATCTGTTTTGTCCAGTGGTATCGTGTTGAAGGCTTTGTAAATCTCGCCTTTGGCGGACTTAATATTCACGTCGTAAAGGTTGCGGGCCCCTGGCAAATTAGTTGACTAGTTTGTGGTAGTAATTTTGTGTTTGTGTAAAAACTTTTGGGTTCAGGTTACAGTTCAAATTGGTCAGTATTAATTTAAATTTAAAGATCTCATTTGTAGTAAGTGTTAAATCAAATAAGATAATATTTTGTGTCTTGTTCCATGTGTAAAATTTAATGGTGCTTATCGAATTTTTAGTTTAAGATTTGTTGTTCCTTATGTTTTGCCTGGGAATTGAGGGCTTAGCTTGTAAATGATTTGCCGAACGCACCGTAAATATAGTACCCTCAATTCTATCGTCCCGTAACGTAAGTGTAGCTTTATGATTTGTTTTTAACGTAACATATTTTGATTGTCGCCCTCTTTTTTGTAATTTCTTTGTATTTATTTTTGCCTTCTGATTTATTAAATATTTCATTGTCAATTTAGTTTGGTCTTGCTATTGTGTTCAGTTCTTCCCGATCATATTGTGTATTAGTGTTCTGTTAATGATTTACGTGTAAAGTGTTAGCCTGCCGACAAGTTTTAAGAGTTCCAGTAAAGTAAGTTATTGTCAGTCAAGCAAGGTAAGTCACATCTTGCAGTAGGGTGCAGCTAAACCCAATCTCCTTCGAGCCCTTGAGGAATTATCTGCGGTACGTTCCTTGTAACCATCTTTGGGTGACTTTCCGTAGTGGCGCTCAACTTTCATCCGCATTATGACTACTCTTAACTGAAGGATTTTACCGTTTAGAACCCCCCATCTCCACTGTTTTGCTAGCCGCGCGCCTAAGGGGCAACAACATCCCCTATTAAATGTCGTAGTACGAGTTTGGCACTTAACAACTTGAAGGAATGTTTAAAAAACTGAACTGGTCAAACAAAGGGATAAATATAAATAGAGAGAGGCTAAATCATTTAAGATTTGCCGATGACGTGGTTTTGTTTGCAGACAACAAAGACGGCTTATAAATCATGATAAAAGAATTCGAAGAAACGTCTAGGAAAATAGGTCTAAAAGTTAATCTAAGTAACTAATACGCAATGTGTCATGACTCATGAAAATCCACAAATAACTGTAAATGGAGCTACCCTAGATAATGTCAACGAGTATTTAGGACAAATCGTAATATTAAGGAAAGAAACCAAAGAACATGAGACTGAAAGAAGAAAACATCTAGCATGGGTGGCTTTTAGAAAACTAGCCTACATTTTAAACATCAAGAAAATACTCTAATATTGGCGAACGAAGGTATTTGAGCAGTGTTTGCTTACAATAATGTCATAGAAAAATTGTTTTATATCTAAACTGCTGGACAAAATTATCGCATCACAAAAAAAGTTCTTAAAGGTCTCTAATCTTTTCAGAACAGATGCATTTATTTCGATTTGTTATTGCAAAGTGTAGTTGGCCCCTCCTAGCAACCAAACAACACCAAACGGAAACAATTGCACCGAGTGCAGGGAAAATCTAAATAATGTCAAATTGCCCCCATGTATCAGTCTGACTTTATATCGTGCAGAAACGAAATTTAACGCTGGTATTCCGTTTCGTTTTTGCAAAATTGGAGAAAACATAATCAACATGCACGAACAACATTATGTTTCGGAAGTTAATGCAAGCAGAGCCATGGTGTATGCTGAGTTAGGGTTAAAGCCAGCGAAATATTGCACATCGCCTCGGTGTGAACCAATCTACCGTCTACCAAGTATTGAAACGATTCAGAGAGACTGGAAATAACAAAAGATGAAGAGGGCAAGGACGTCCAAGATGTACCCAAGACAGGGACGATCGTTTCATCCGCTTGGCTGTGTCTAGAGATCGGTTTCAAACCAGCAATCAGCTTAGGGATGAGCTACGAAGGGCACGGAATGCAGCAGTATCGTCAAGAACTATCAGAAGAAGGCCAAAGGAAGGTAACATGGCTGCCAGACGACCTGCCACAGGACCTCTTCTCACCAGGGCTCACAAAGCTGCCAGATTAAGATTTGTCAGAGAACATGCCCACTGGATAATGGAAGAATGGAGGCATGTTCTTTTTACAGATGAGTCCTGTGCCGCTCTACGTTCGCCAGATGGGCGCCAAAGAGTATGGAGACGCAGAGGAGAACGTTATTTTGAATGCAACATGGTTCCACGGGCCGCCTTTGGAGGAAGCTCCATAATGGTGTGGGGAGGCATATCATTAATGGCACGTACCGAGCTGCACATCATTGCCAGGGGAACATTGAATGCTGAAAGGTATGTGGAGGACATTTTAGAACAATACGTGGTACCCTTCGCGCCCTTTGTTGGGGAAGAGTTTCACCTTTTACAAGACAATGCCAGGCCTCACGTTGCTGGCGTCGTCGAAGAGTACCTTGCAGAAGTTGCCATTAATGTTTTGGATATACCAGCTAGAAGCCCTGATATTAATGCTATCGAACATGTATGGGACATGCTAAAAAGACGTCTCCAAGCTCGTGTCCATCGTCCCACAACTTTAAGAGAGCTGGAAATGGCTCTCCAAGAAGAATGGGAAAGCATTCCTCAGGAATATATCGCCCGTGTGATTCGGCCAATGCCTAGAAGGCTCATTGAAATAGTGAGAGCAAGAGGAGGCGTGACACGCTATTAAAATCATGTTTGTACAGTTTTCTTTGTGTTTTTTGTTTCAAGTTTGTTGTTTATTATTGTTCAGATTTTACGATAGTTGTAAAGATTTCCTGTTTTTCTTCAAATACGCAATAAATTTCCACTAATCCTTTATAATAGTCCCTATTACTATTGCGACGCCCTAACACTTATAATATCTATGAAAAATTTTGTTTTCAGAACATTTTTTTTGTGATGCGATAATTTTGTCCAGCAGTTTATAAGTAGAAATTTTATTTCATCATCTCAGAAACTTCTCTAAAAACTTTTTTAATTAGTTTAAACTTGTCTCTGAAATGTTACAAATTTTCAAGTCTTGATAGTTTTTGATACTGCTTTAATTAATTAATTAGTGATAACCAGTTTATTGTTTTGCTTTAATCTAGCAGTTATTTTGCTCTAATTTGAGTATTATTTTCTGCTTGCTAAAGACCTTTAAGCTAAAGCTTAGTGTCCAGCCTTTGTTAAACCTCTGAACTACTGTTTCTTCACTGAGCTAACTAGGAGCCTGCCTTTACCAGGGTGTGTAAACCAGGGGAGTGTAAACTCCCATATAAAAACTGACGCCCGAAGAAAGTTCTTAGTGGATACGGAATAAGCAGTCGTGTGCTACCTTCGCTATAAAAGCATAATTCAGCAAGTCATGAGACTTAAGGTAATCCCAAAGAAAGTAATCGCACACTTGACAGGTTTAGAGAACTTGCTGGAAACCTGTGGAAACCACATGGCCTGAAAATAGTCTATTCTACCTCTCCATTGTTACTTGAATGGCATTCTTACGCAAGCCTGCACCAAGTCAGTTTGATGCCTAAATGTCAGTAGTATCAACCTATTGCACTTTGGAAATTGTCAGGTTCCCATAATCCACCCCGTTATAAGTTTTGATATAGCCTCATACATTAATGCATCAGTTCTCCAGACACCAAAAGGTACAAGAGGTTACAGATTATACCTACATACATTAGTACATCAGCAATACTATGTAGGTATTGTATTCATCATGACACAGAGGTCAATCAAAGTCTACTACACAAATTTTAAATAGTTGCAAAAGTGTCTTATTTTTGTAGGGAATTTGAAATTAAAATTATTTTGAATTTTTGCAAACCCTGTTTTCTGCAATGTCCTGCTCACTGCACTGAATTTCCAGTGTACCGGAAGCACAAACAAATACTCTTAACTGACAATACGGGAAACTCCACTTTAAAGTAGGCGACACCCATTAGCAGCGCCTCTACCGTCTTGAGTTGTACACTAAACGTTTATTCATATGGAACGTGTATAATAAATTAAAATACACCGAATAATACGCATAAATTGCTAAGAAAGTGTAGGAAAATTGTTGGAAGAGGTAGTGTTTGTGTCATTTATGGGCGCCACAACTACAAACTTCAAGAAAATACGAAATCTTTCTTTCATTTTCCAAAAAAATATTTGATAGGTACTTTGTTTGATACTTACTTTTAAGTGTTCGGTGTTCAATAGCGCAAAATAATTCAGGCGTCCATTATCTAATAAGTCAAATCATTGTGAAAAATTGGATATCATACAAGACTTTTTAAATAAATTAGAAGTTTTGAACCCTCAGAACCGTAATCCAATTTGTAGCCAGGGTTGGATAGATAATATAACTGCACTGAAATTAGCTACTATGGGCAGAACTAAATACAAGATTTAATTTTGAGTAGGGAAGGTTAACACAGGATTGTGCTGAAAATTTATTTTCTATTTTGAGAAGTAAAGGTGGTAATAATGTCTGTCTCGATGCTTTATAATTTCGACGTGCGATAAGGGTTCAAAGGGTTGTTTTAAGTAATCAACTGATAAGTCCTGCTGACGATAGCAATTGCGAAATTGATGCAGCGACATTTTTGTTTCAAAAGAAAGATTTATCAAGGAAGAATAATCAGTTGCATATATCTATTGTAAATACATCTTACAATAAAGATGTTGATGTTGCTGATAATATACCTCAGAAAAACGCAGATAATTATGTTATGGCGTGGGCTAGCAGTAAACTTTTGCATAATGAATGTAAAACAGCGTTAACATCATTAGACAACGATGGAAACATAAATAACCTTCACATTAATGTAAAAAAGTATAATAAATCGAAAATGCTTTTCCCTACACCAGCTGCAGATTCTTTTGCATCTAAAATAAAAGATATTTTCAAAAAAAGTTTCAAATCTTTTATAAATGAAAATGCTTCTGGTGTAAAAGAAAATCTTATTCGCTGCTTATGTGATGAGAATGTGGTTTTACCTGTTTGTAACGAGTGTTACACAATGTTAGTTCATAAGTTTTTTAATGTACTTTTCAAATGTTTTGTATGTACCTACCTAATGTTAATGACAGTTTTCAAAGTAGCTTGAAAAAAAGCAATAAAAAACTAAGAAAAATTACACATAATTAAAATAAAATTTAGTTTATATTATTCATAAATGCCTAAACATTCCTAAATTTCATTCCATTATTCCAAAATTGCAACAAAATATGATAATTTTACATTTAAATTCGAACTAATTTCCATAGAAACTACATGATGCGTCGCCTGCGTTGATTAAAAACGGAGTTTATAAAGCCTGCCGAATAGCAAAAATGGCCATTATTCAAATTTTTGCCACTGCTTGCTTGTGGCGCTAGTTATCCATCGTTGACAGCTGTCAACTGGCTTTGATTTTTTACGATTTACAACAAATACGGGTTATTGGATGTTTAATATTTAATCCAGAAAGTGTATTACAATATAAATTTCAATTTTAGACAGGTTTTCAGAACCTTATGAGACTGTGTAAAAAATTAACTAAATAAGAGTGTAAGGAGGGTGCAGATACTTACTACTTTTCCTCGGCACAAACCAGGAAGACTTTCGAGGGATTGGACTGGTTATTTAGCCTAAATATAAAACTAAATCTGTAGAATTATGGCAAGGAAGGATGCAAAAAGACATTTTTAGAACGTACTTTTTGTTGTATAACTAAACGAATAACCAAAAATTAACAAATTTAAATTTGAAATACAGCTGTGAGTGAAAGGATAATTAGCGCCACGGAGAAAATTTGAACTAGTCGATTAACTGTCAAACGGCCTTATTCGGCAGGCTTTATAAACCCCGTTTTGAATCAACGCAGGCGACGACATGATGTAAGTTAGTATACAACTCAAGCCGTTAGAGGGCGCTGGTGGCGCTGTCGCCGTCAAAGCAATGTATTTTAGCATGAGTTTCCTGTATTGTCAGTTAAGAGTATTTGGCACAAATGACTACTCTAATTTATTTGTTATTATATTGAATAAAAAAGATTTTCACACAGTGTGGAATTTTTAGCACACACTGTATAACCAAAAGAAATTAAATTATGATTACCAAATATTGTTTTCAAAATAATTTAAAATCAGTATAAAATGAACCCAAAACCAATTATTTATTAATATTTTACCTGGAGATTTTTGAATGTCATCAATAAAAGCATCCCAAGAATTCTGTACGGCTCCAACTGTAACCTTGGGGCCTGGTGTATCTGAAGACATCCACATTTGATATAACCGATCCCACAATTCTAACACTTGTTTTTCTAATTTGGCAGATTTAGCTTCATCAACATCGTTCATCATTCCTTGTACCTAAACAAAATATATTATACATTTATATTCCGAAACTACAATCATAAAATATATGCTGTAAAACTTACAAGTTTGGATAATCCTTCACGTCCATACTGGTATGCATTATCTAAAACTGAATCCACAGTTTCATCAAATGAAGGAGGTAAAAGTTGACGTAATTCTGGGTTATGTACAACCGTCTGATTTATTAAATTACTTGTCATTTGTACTAACATAATAGCCTCTGCATAAATCTACAATTTATTTAATTGTATAAATAAAATTAACATTATGAGTAGTTTACCTGTATAGCTATAAATACCGATGCACAAATAACAAATATTAAAAGACCCAAAATGACCACACAACTTGCAACGGTATCAATACTCTCTTTAAGACAGTGTTTAATAGTTATATTTATTTTATCCATAACTTTATATAGTCCCCTCACTGGTATCGGGACAAGTGCATCATACCTTTCTAAACACCAGTTGTTAATAATATCAAGCATTCTACACCAATATCCATATAATCTGCTCCACAACCCTAAGTATATCCCCACATGTTTTATAATATATATCAATATTGGAATAACTAAAATCGGGAGCATCATTAAATTTTTCCAAAATAACATTATTGCACAGCCCCATAGCAAGGAATATATATAGAAATCACTAGCATATTGGCCTGTGTATTTATTTCGCCCTCTGTTGCTCATTTGACTAAGTTCTGATCTACTTCTAAAATTGAATAGGCTTGAGCGGGATCGTAAACTTGATACCTGAGGTTGTGAATGTGAACGCCTAAACTTTAAAGCACTAGGATCTCGAGCTTTTCTTTGAAATATTTCTGATAAAGTTGGCGAAATTTGAGAAGGTTGTTTTATAACGTGTATTTTGCCTTTATTTGTAACAACAACGGTTGTACTTTTGATACTGGCACTGTCAGGTTGTGAAGCTTTTTCAGGAGTTAGTTGAAATCCTTCTGAAGCTTTACGTGATTGATTTTCTTCAAAGAGTTCCAAAGACCATGGATCTTTTTTCTTTGGTGATGTTGGCAATGCCGATGATACACTGTCTGTAGCTGTTATTGTATTTTGTACTTTCGTTTCAGTAACATCACTTAAAGTTCCTTCGTTATTTGTTGATGATTTCTAAAAGGTAAATAAACCCACCTAAAGTATAATGCTATTCCACATAAAAAGTTGTTTTAAGAAAACTTTTGTAGATTTCAAAAATTCTCAAAGGCAAAGAGTAAATAGTTACTATACAGTGAGCACGTAAAGGTTGGAACAAGTTCGATAAAACCTTTATTGGGCAAGTAAGAAAATAATGCTCGAACACGTCGATTTTATTTTTTTGATGCGCATTTTTTTGTATGCGTATATTTTTGATTACGTTATCCCTGTTCGAGTTATGACATCATCATCAGTTTTTTTAAATGGCAATATCCTCTTTTGATACTACCATTTAAAAGAGCACATTTTTTTGCGTATAGACTCCAAATTTTATGAAATGTTACATAACAACATTTTCGAGAAATTAGTACCACAATTGTTGCACCATTTTTTATTGACGGTGCATTAAATGCTGAAAAATATTTGAATTTGCTACAAAAACAGATAATTCCCGCACTTATAGCACTATATCCAAATAATCAAAATTCCCAAATGCCGGACGAACCAATATGATACCAACAAGATGGCGCGCCACTATATTACCTATTCACGGATTCTGCGTGATTATCTAAACACCGTTTTCGCCAATAGATGGATATTGTCAAGAGGTGACACGCAATTTGAACATTTAATTTAATGGGTTTTAGTTGTATTTATTATTTCTTCTATTGTTATTTCATTACATTGTTATGCATTCTAAAACTTTTTTCTCGAAAATATTGTTATGTATCATACCATAAAATTTGGCGTCTACAGGGTGCTGAAAAAATGGCGTATTAACTCACTGGTACGCTGTTAAGGGACACTTGGTGAACATGGGAAAATAATTTAAAAAAATCTTTCAGTTTTATTCTTCAAGATATGGAGGTACTATTTATTTATGAAAATTAGTTGAACTGGCAACGTGGTTTATTAATAAAAAAGTAGTAGGTACAGTATTTAAGTAAGGTATCTTAGAAACGATGTAACAAACAAATAACAATTAAATAATATCATCATATAAATGTTGTTGAAATAATTAGAGAAGGTGTTCGAAGTTAAGAAAGACCCTGTGCGTCCAAGCAAGCTCGAGCTCTTTTGATAATATTATTTGAAACTCTTTCTAACATATTTTGATTTATTAGCTGAAAGGCGGCTTGTATCCGATTAATTAGATCTTCTCTATTTTGAACTGGGGTTCGATAAACAAAATTTTTTATGTAACTCCAAAGGAAAAAATCCATCGCAGTCAAGTCTGGGGACCTTGGCGGCCAAAGTACGGGACCGTTTCTGCCAATCCATTGGTTAGGATAATTGTTATCAAGCCATGCTCGGACTGGTGCTGTGTTATGTGCCGGTGCACCGTCTAATTGAAACCACGAATTATTCACTGCTGCCAGAGGAATATCGTCTATAAGCTCAACAAAAGTATTCGTTAAAAACTCGAAAAAGTTTTCTCCGCGTAGCCGTGCTGGTAAAAAAACAGGTCCAATTACATGGTTCCCCAATATCCCAGCCCATACGTTTACACTAAAACGATGTTGATAGTTTCTAACATATGTTTGGTGTTGATTTTCAAGGCTATAATAATGTTCGTTGTGTTGATTGAACATACCGTCTCTACTGAAATTGCTTTCGTCTGTCCAAATCACCCTAGATGTAAAGTTTCGATCAGCTTCGTTTTGTGCAAGTAACCAGTTGCAAAAGTTAATTCGCCTGTTGTTATCTTCTGGTAGTAAAGAATGAACCTTGGTGTAGTGGAATGGGTGGTATCCCTCATCATTAATAATAGTCCACGTTAATCTTCTATCTAAACCCAATTCATGTGCTACACCTCTAGTACTCCTCGTTGGATTTTCTTCTATTAGGTCTAGCACAGCCTCTTCTATTTCTGGGGTATGTATGGCTCTTGGGCGGCCACGATCAATATTTTGTACTGGTACAAAGTTTCCATTCTGCCTCGCTCGTTGGTCTAATCTTCTAATGACATTTGGATCAGGATGTCTTCTTAGAGGGTATTGTTGTTCATAATGTCTAGCAGCTGCAGTCGCATTGCCATTACAGCGGCCTAATGCTAAATACATATCGGCGTATTCATTGAATTGGTACATTTTCAGGATGAAAATAATTAAGAAAAATTTCACAAAAATGTCAAATACTGAATAAATAAAAATATTAAATCACGTAGGTGTGTGTTAAAATGCCTGTGCAAAATCGTCGTCTGCGTTGTTCCTGTCACTGTTGCCAAATGGATTTAGTGCTTGTTGCTCCAAATTTTTAACACTTTTGAATTAATAATTTTCGAATTTTTCTTCGGCGACGGCCTAAATTATTTGCAATTTTCATCATTTACGTAATTAACTTTCAAAATAAAGGTATAACTTTTGTTAATATAAAATAATAAGTAAGTTAAAAACTCAACTTTGGGCCTCCACATCTTGAAGAATATGCTACACATAATTTTTTTACTATTTTTCCCATACTCAAGAAGTATCCGTAAACTACGCACCATTGAGTTAATACGCCATTTTTTCAGCACCCTGTATACACGGAAAAATGTGCTCTTTTAAATGGTATTATCAAAAGAGGGTATTGTCATTTAAATAAACTTATGATGACGTCATAACTCGAACAGGAATGACGCAATCAAAAATATACGCATACAAAAAAATGCGCATCAAAAAAATAAAAACGACGGGTCCAAGCATTATTTTCTTACTTGCCCAATAAAGATATTATCGAATTTGTTCCAACCTTTACATGCTCAGTATATACTCTAACTCCTAACACTTAAATACCAGCAATAAACACAAATTTTTGGCGACCATAATTTAATAGGTGTAGTATGTAGTATACTGTAAAGTCGTGGTTTGTATCCCTCTGAAAAATAAACCCAAAATTTGGGAGTTTTCGAGTGTTTTAAAATGTAAGTGAAGTGTGATATTAATGTGCTAACAGTAATAGAAGAATAATAGTGTAAGAAATATCAGATGAGAGGAAAATAAAACAAAATAAACAGTGAATAAACAAACTCAGATATCGAGTAAGATCCCCGCAGCAAAGAAGAGATAAAAAAAAACACCATAAAAAAAAATTGAAAAACTACAAAGCTGCAGGGAGCGACCATATTCCCGCCGAACTGTTTAAAGCTGACACAGAAATAGCTGTAGAAGTATTAAAAAATATGGATCGAAGGAAAGATACCCGCAGATTGGACTGAGGGAATTTTAATAAAACTTTCAAAGAAAGGAGACTTGGCAAAATGTGAAAATTGGAGACCAATAACTCTCCTAAACATACCCAGTAAAGTTTTTACTAGAATAATACTGGAGAGACTCAAGGTAGAAGTGGACAACATTTTAAGAGAAAACCAAGCAGGTTTCAGAAGTCAGAGATCATGCCTCGATCAGATATATATTCTCAAAACCATCATAGAAGAAACATATGAAATGAATAAGGAAGTTCTATACTATTCAAAGATTTTGAAAAGGCCTTCGACAATATAAATAGAAAAAAAAGGTGGAAAATATTGATGCCATATGGAATACCTCGAAAATATATCACACTAATTAAGGCTCTATACGAGAACAACTGTGCAAGAATAGAGCATGAAGGTGAACTTACAAACAAAATTAAAATTAATAACGGAGTTAGACAGGGGTGTCTTCTATCACCAATGTTATTTCTAATAGTAAGACAAAAAAAACGGAATTCACTGGGGCATGTTCACTACAATGGAAGACCTAGAATTCGCAGACAACATCTGCTTACTCACAACAAATGAAAAAGCAATGCAAAGGAAACTCGACAAACTGAAATCTAAAGCGGAAAAGGTCGGACTAAAAATAAATGGGAAGAAAACAAAAATTCTTACAACAAGGAACTAGGAATAAACAAATATCACACTCGGTGAACTTAGTATAGAAAAAGTCAACGAATTCTGCTACCTAGGCAGCATGCTGGACGGTAACGGGGGTACACAGAAATACATTCATAGAAGAATAGCCTTGGCACAATCTGCATTCAACATGTTAAAGAGAATTTGGAGTACGAAAAACATCAGAACAATAACTAAGCTATGCCTTTTTAATACAAATGTTAAAAGTGCGCTGTTATAAGGTGCAGAAACGTGGTCGATTAATAAACAAATGGTGAATAAACTACAAGTGTTTATAAACAAATGCCTTAGGCACATACATCGCATATTCTGGCCGGAAAGGATATCAAACCAGCAACTATGGACAATCTCAGAAGAGGAAAGGATTGAAACAACAATTAAAAAAAGAAGATGGGAATGGATAGGCCATACACTGAGAAAACCAAACAGTAACATTACAAAACAAGCCCTGGATTTCAATACGCAAGGAAAACGAACGAGGGGTAGACCGCGGGACACATGGAAAAGAACTATTTTAAAGGACTTACAACTACAAGACGTCATGGGCACAAGCTAAATTTATAGCACAGGACAAAAATAAATGGAGGAAACTGGTACAGAAAATATCAACAACAACGGACCCAACCAACGATGCGCAGGCCTAGCAACCATGCCAAACAGTCTGCTTTAGAAACGCCCTTTGGGCGCCCTTCGCTCCTTAGGAGCTTCAGGAAGTAGAAGAAGAAGAATTTCGCTTAATAATCAATAATACCGACCCTAACATTATTGAGTGCAAACCTGGACACTAACTAAAAACTGCTAAATAACCTTGCGGTAACACAAAATAAAATGATAAGAATAATCCTAAAAGTGAAAGTTAAAGATAAAATAAAAACTAATGAATTAAAAAAATGAGCTAAACCACCTGATATAACAGAAATATGCAAAATAGTAAAGTGAAAGGCTATTATTATTAATCAATAAAGAAGCAAATAACAAGACAGTCACTAGAATAAACTATTCCGGACCGCTGATATTTAAGCAACAGTCCGACTCAAGCGCTAGACGCGACACATAAACCTCAGAATGCTTTCTAGTTCTCGGCTAGTAGGTATATGTTTCGGTTCCCAATTGTTTTCAGTGACTGGGTAGGCCACCCGCCGAACATTCAACCTGGGTTGGACCCCAAGATTGTCTGAGCTGTAGCCAAATGCCTTAACCACTCGGCCACCCAGCTATAGGAAAAAGTATTATTTAAATAATAAAAGTATGGAAACTTCAAGCTGATCTGATCTGTCAGTTTTATTCTTCTTTAATAGTTACTAGACTTTTAAAATTTTAAAAACTGTCACCTTTTCTATGCAAGCGGCTTATGTAAATGAACTGGGGGGTGCACTTATATCGCCTCTTTTGATACTGAATGTAATCGACTAACTAATAAAATAAACTGATCATACGCTGGTGTGTGCAAAGCAGTGACGGCTCGTGCCCTGAAAACTTGGGTCGGCCAAGCGTAGGGTTTTTCGCCACCAGTTTCTTAAAAATTGGAAATTAACTAGCAAATTATAATATTAAGAATAATTGGGGGCGTCGCCAGCGCCCTTAGCAGGGTAACTGGAACGAGTGGCCCTTACGAACTCTGTAGATCTACGCCACCAATTTTCAAATAATAAGAAATAAAACTATGTAGTTAATTACAATATCAAAAACGGTAACGGAGGCAACTAACTGTATCTCCGTTTTCAAACCAATAAAAATCAATTAAAAATGTTAAAAATGAGAAGAAGGTTTTGCAATACAATCTGCCGACTGCCAGCCAAAACCTTTGACAAACATAAATTCTAACAATAAAAATAGAAACATTTGTGGACACTGACAGGTACACAGGTTCAACACAAAGGTAAGTTGCGAAGATGCCCAATATTTATGTAGGTATAGGGTCCTATGTTCTACATATTTAATCATTTTTAAATATTAAATCGATTCTACGCGGTTTAGTTGTCGCGAAATCGTCAATAATAACATTATGAAAACTCTCATCTTTCATCAACTCTTTAACCAATCCCCGTTCAATTGCTAAAACCGATAAATTATTTAGACGCGATTGGGATATGGTATTTCGGGTGTAGGATTTAATTCGTTTTAACGCAGAAAAGCTTCTTTCAACGGATGCCGATGTTGGTGGAAGAGACAATATTAGGCAAAACAATTTATACAACTCCGGAACATCGGCTAAATACCTTACCAAATCTGCAGTACTGTCGACGATTTCCCGTACACTTGCCATCGCAATTTAATCACGAATCTGTAAATTTACTGCACCTTGAAAAAAGAACACCCAACAACGACTAGATGCTATGCTAGATGCTAGATGTACTACAACAGTTTTTAGTTTTTGTGTGCAACAAGTGCACGAGTAACACGTGACGTGGAGGTGATTCATTTAAACCGGGGATCGGCCAGCCGAACTAACAAGAGTTATTATCAATTATCATATTATTAGCACTATTTCAATTTTAAAAATTGGAAACTACAAAGTATTGTACAATTTAGATTTTGAATTAACACATTCATCCTACAAATTAATAACAATGCTCATTTTCGCGTTTTAACAAATTTAAATAACTGGGAAATTGAAATATCTAATTATTATTTTTACTGCAAATTATGGCCACATTTAATTTAAAGTAGAAGTAGAATCCTAAATGTTTATCTTTTATTTGATATGGTATTAGAAAACCAGCAGAAAATCTGAAAATCATACAAAACTGAAATTTCCGCAAAACACGAACACTCGTTTGCGCAGAAATATCCGGTAGGTACGGCGAAGTAGCGGTCGGCCGTACCTGTATGTAGCAAGCTACGCGTGCACTTATATATAACGCGAGCTTCGGACTGTGCTCTGATCCACCAAACCGGACGGGCCGTAGCGCCTGAATTAATTCATGATTTCCCAAACAATTTCGGTTGGCCGTACTTGTTGTAGAAAGCATCGCGTGCACTTCTAGGTATATAACGCGAGCTTCGGACTGTGTTCTGATCGATCAGAATTAATTCATGATTCTAACACAGTAAATAAAATATGCAACTGTTCTCGCGTATAATTAACATTAACTAAGTAAATAAAAAATATTTATTTGACCGAAAATTTTAATTTTTATTTTTTAAATTTTGGTACGGCCCGGCCGACCCTGACGAGCCGTCACTGGTGCAAAGTTCATACCATGTGGAAAAGTGGTGCCATCAAAAAATATCCAAAAAATTTGCAAACATTAATTGCCGATATTTAAGGGTAAGATATCAAAATTAAATTCGGTATATGGTTTCACCAGAATTAAATAATGCAGTTTTAAGAGTAGCTATATTACATAATACCAAATTTCATTTTCATATCTTAAATATAATTTAAAAAATATAGGTTTCATTGACACCCTGTGTAGTATTCGGGAAAAAGTTAATATCAAAAATCGAAACTGAAATTTGTTTTCAATTTCATCTGGTTCTTAATTAGGTATCGAAAATTGAATATGAACTTCTGTATTGGTTTTACAATAGTCTTAATTAAATAAATCTATGATTCATCCTTGGTGAGGACTTCTAAATTTCGTAACATGTTTGTTAAGATTGCAATGACCTACATATTTGCCTGAATATGTCAGATTCAAAAATAGGTACTACTTTAGCTCAACTTTCACCTAGTTAGATTCTTTAAATTAAATGCCACATCAATGATATAATTAATCCTTTTAGTTTTTAGTTTCATAAATATTTTGTATAAACAAATTTTTAAAATTACCAGTTTTTCTGTTTCAGTTTCTGACTTTTCAGTAACTCCTGTTGTAGAACCACTTAATGAAATATCATCAATTTCCTTCTTACTTTCTTGTACTTCATCATCATCATCTGCTTTTATTTTAGAAGGACTTCGGGAATGAAATGCTAATGTTAATGACTCTATTATAGAAACTTGATGTCCTAAAATAGAAGTACTTTACTAGAGTTACTGTATACATAAAATAGTTATTACCATCTGCAATCAGTTCTTCATGTATATCATAAATCTCATAAATAAATCCTGCCAGAAATATAATTTGTACAGCTATAAAAACGGGTGTTTGAAAAGCACCAAATTGACGTGCTAGGAAGCATGAAAGTAATAGCCAGATACCAATTGATGCACAATGAAACTTTTTGTTATTTTTTGGAGACCATAATATAACCATCAAGGAAATGTATCCGATTAAAATTAAAGAAATCTACAATACATAGCTAATAGTATAGTAATTTTAGTAATAAATTAAAAGTGGTACTTACGCTTGTTGTAGTTGAATTATTGATTAAAAATGAAATTAAGGAATGACTGTAACTAGCAAGTTTCCAAGTGAGACAAATACAAATTCTAGGCGTGTAATAATAAATAACATGCAGCAAAGGAATAGCAATAGCTACTGCGACAATATATTTTATATATTTTAATAATTTACTTCCAATAAATTGCGACAAATCGTTGACGATATTAACTGGTACAAAAAATATTCCAAGAAATATAGGGGTGCGAGATTCTTCCATTGTATCGAACCATGATCGAAATCGCTTGGCTAATGAACACTTAAACGGATGTAACACAGAACCGACTAGAAGGGCCCATACTAAAGGTTTAATGAAGGGCCCCAATATCACATATAAGGCGTACCCAGCAGTACAACATAAAAACAGAGCAAACAAAGCTAACGCATTGTACAATGCATGTTTCACTGGTTTGTCATGACCTTGCGGTAAAGCACTTATAAAATTAAAAACGTTGTCTAAGGGTGACCGATATTCCATTTTCATTATTTATAAAATTCGATGCATTTCAAATTTATGTGTCACTGACATGTTTCTAACAGAACTAAATTTAGTTAATGACATAATTCATAATAAATGTGAACTTAGCGATAAACTATCAGCTGTTTAAAGATTACTGTAGTGAAGGTTGCTAACAAAGATAATAAACTAAGAGATGCATTAATTGGATAGGGAAACGCGGAAACAAGTTGACTACAGCGACGCTATGTGCAGGTGGCATGCGCGTACATATATCTTCTAATATTAAAATTGGAACTAATAGGGGCGTTCGTTTATGTGTTCGGAACGCTCCAAAAACTCTGTTCTGCGTTCGTTTATTACCGAACGGAACATTTGGAGTTTACTCTTTTCGCCCGGAACAAATAGTTGGGGCTTAAGCGTACCACGTGACCTTGTTTCAGATTCTGGTTCTGTTCGTTCCGTTCTTAGAACAAATAAACGAACGCAGCTAAATATTGACAGCTTTAACTTTCAAATGACATTCATTAAACATAACCGTGATAACCGTTAATAAGTTTTTACAAAATGCCGAACTTGTTTATTTTGTTAACATTCAGCATTCAGCCTACAATAAATATGCATCAAGTTCATATGCACAACTGCCGTGTCTAAAAAAGATAGGTAAGTATTTCAATTTTTATATTTATTAGTTATTTTTATGTTTAAAAAGTGATAAATTTGGCTCCGAAATATTACCTTCCATAAGATTAATATTTGTTTCTTTTTATTTGCAGTTTCATTGGTGAGAAACCCAGAAAAAATAAGTTCAAATGCAATAAATAATATGTTTATTTTGGAATTGGTATTATTTGCTGTTGAAATGCCATTGATTTTGGTGTTTGTCAACAAACGAAGACTTTATTGAAAAGTGACATATTCTAAAGGTAAGATTATACATTATACTAGGGCAACTAGGGTGACCAGACGGCACAGTTTTCCAGGATTGACTTAGGGTTGCCAACAACGTCATTTTGACCCGAAGACTTCGGGTTTTTTGATCGGGCTTCGAGTTTCAAACAAAATTATTTGGGTTCATTAAAAATTATACTCATGGACAAAAAGTTAGTAGAATTTTCTTTTGGCCACTATTGCAATTCACAACGACAACAAAGTCAAAGCGACAACGCAAGTGACAGATAGATATGAAAATTCGTGATACGTCCCGGTTTTAAAATTACAATAAGGATTTCGTAATTAAATAGAATCTGCAATGGTAATTATTACCAAAAGTGCTAGTATTTTGAGTAATATTCAAAATTTCTCAATCTTTGTCAATATTTGTTCGCAATTCTGTTATAAGTAATTATAATAGTAATGCACCTTGTTGCAGAGCCTGCTAACCACTTTGAACATGGGGGTTACTATAATCAACAAACATGAAATATAATTTCTACTAAACTTTAAAGTGTACTCAATTTATAATATTTAATCAGAGTTTTACATATTATTTTTGTTATTTAATATCTGTTAATTAATTATGATTGTGAATACTGAACAACATTTTTTTTAAATAAATGTATTTACAGCTGACTTTGATTTTCTTTTTAGTATTTTTTACATGATTTAACTGAAGTGAGATCATAATTTTAGGTAGTTTTTGTTGGTAAGTCGGGTGTAAAATTCTCTATAGGTATTGTAAATTTTTAGTTAATTTTGATAAAATGTAAGAAGTTATTTTTATGGACATGAACATAAATTATTTAATTAAAATAACAGAAAGTAGTTCCCATGAAAATAATTTATTACATTTTATTAAAATTAACTAAAAATTTATAGAATAAATCAACACAATAGTACAAAATTCCCACCAAAATTTGAAACTGCCGCCAAGATTTAAATTCTGTAGTTTAGTTCTGCCACCTGCGAGGCGGGGCGTTGTTGTATGTGTTGCCAACGGTTTATTAGGAATCTTCTCCTTGGTTGCTAATATTTGCCAGAGCTGTATTCAGGGCAAATTGCATGTGGTTTTGTTTAAAATCCTGTGATGAAATGCGATTTACTTTTAAACTCATCAGTTATTTCATATTATTAAAAATTAAAAAATTTGGGTTTGAGGTTTTATCACTCTGTGGTTCAGATGTTCAGATTGTTTAGAGATAGTATGTGCGTGCAATCTATAACTTATAGGTTATAATAATAAAATAGTTACACTACAAAAATATAAATTAGAAATGAATGTGTTACTTTCAAAGATTTTAAAACGTTTAACTACACACAGTTTTGCAAAAACAAGATGTTACTCCACCAAACAACTCGAAGACACAAGTAAAATAAGAAACATTGGTATTTTAGCTCACATAGATGCAGGTTAGGTAGGTATAAAAACTTTTAAAAGCAAAATAATAAGAGAATTAAACAATTTTTCAGGTAAAACAACCACGACTGAACGAATGTTGTATTATTCTGGAAGAATTCAACAAATGGGTGAAGTGCATCATGGTAATACCGTAACTGATTATATGACTCAGGAACGGGAACGAGGCATTACTATAAGATCTGCAGCTGTCACATTTAATTGGGAAGACCATCAAATTAATCTTATAGACACACCCGGACACATTGATTTCACTATGGAAGTTGAGGAAACACTTAGTGTATTTGATGGTGCTATCGTTATTTTAGACGGATCTGCCGGTGATTTAAATAAATACTGTATAACAATTATTTACTATTAAACGTCAAATTTGTAGGTGTAGAAGCACAAACTTTAACAGTATGGAGACAAGCTGATAGATATAAAATACCACGTTTGGTATTTATTAATAAAATGGATAGAGCAGATGCGAACATTGAATTGTGTTGTAAATCGATAGAAGATAAACTAGAAATACCTACCTTATGTTTACAGTTACCAATAGTGGACAAAGGAAAATTTATTGGTTAGAGAATTGTATTAAATTATAGGATAGGTACTTATGTTTTAAAAATTTATCGTTTTGTAGGAATTCTAGATGTATTGACTTTAGAAAAGCTAATTCCAGAAAAACACAAACTTACGCGAATTCCAGTTACAGAACAAAATGATGCAGAATTGTGGCATAGAGCTAAAAATGCTCGTAGCTTAATTATTGATAAATTGGCTGATTTTAATGATAATTTTGCGAATATAGTTATAGCTGCTGATTCAATGGATAATGTAAAAACATTAGATATAGAAGAAGCTTTAAAATTAATCGTTTTGCAACAAGTAAAAATATTTCCTTGTGTCATAGATTCAATATTATAATTATTTTGTTTAAGACAGCTGTACCAGTATTCTGTGGAAGTGCATATAAAAACTTGGGAGTTCAACCCTTAATGAATTCTGTCATTCTATATTTACCATCTCCAGATAAACGAAATAATCATTTTAAATGTTTTAAAGATGCTCTTTGTGCACGTGCCTTCAAAATCATTCATGATAAACAAAAGGGCCCGCTAGTATTCTTCAGAATATATTCTGGTGTATTTAACAAAGCACAAAGAATTTATAATATTACCCAAGATCGAAGCGAACAAACTGGAAAGTTATATATTGCATATGCAGATGAATATCAGGAAGTTGAATCGCTCGCAAATGGAAATATTGCTGTTGTAGGAGGCTTAAAAGTGAGTAAGAAAACTGAACAATAATTACAATTTGTTATCTTCCAACATTATCATAATTTAAAATCTATTTGTTTGTTTTTTTATAATTAATTTATGGCACCGAATATAGTGGTCATATATGACCAACTTATCCTACACATAGCTAACAGGATTCACATCTTGGTAGCTTGTAAAACATTTTCATGCTACCAGGGACGTGCTGGGCCACCGGAAATTTTCCCGATGAACCCGCTGCTTTTTTTAAGAAACTAGCTTGTAACTTTGAGAACCTTGTAGTAAAGTATTTTTATGTTATCAAATGTAGACCCCAATTCAAATTTCACTAGCCATTATAATTTATATGTGCCTTCGGTAATAAGTACAAATACAGTTGAAACCTATTAGAACGAGTACCGCATATAACGAGATTCCGCTTATAACGACAATTTTACAGACTCTTGATTGATTTGCCATTAACCTCTATTTAGTTTTAATCGTTTACTACGAGACCGCATATAGCGAGAATTCGCTTATTACGGCTTCTATTTTTGGACGAAATCCTGTTACTGCGAGATAAATGACTACTTCACTACTGTATTAACAGGAATTGTTCGGGGCTTCCCCGCATATTGTTTGTCTGTACTACATTATTACGCGGTCCCTCATGTTGAAATGCGTGTTCAGTTAAAGACGTAAGCGCATGAGTAAAAAGCAGTTACGTACCAAAGTTGAAAATGTCGTTTTTAAAACTAAAGCAGTTAAGCTTAAATGAGAAAGCCGAAATATTATTAAAAGACTTTGACGCCTGGTTTATACGTAGTGAAATCGACGTAGTCGCCGTTCAAAACGATGACGATTTTGACTTCCTTGGCGATTTACCGCTCTCTGAATTGAAGAAGTTATATCTTGATGATAAAAACTTAGAGCTAAAGAACTATGTTAATGTGGATAATTGTGTGATAACATGTGAAATGAAGACAGACGATGATTTACACAATTTACCGACGAAATCAACCATTGCAGTTGATAGCGATTCAGATTTTGCCGATGATGCGCCTGAAACGAAACGCGTAACATTGCATGAATATAAATGTTTGGTTAAGCTTCGGAACTTTCTTGAATTTTCAGGTAGCATTAGCGACGAAATATTTTCGAATATAATTACACAAGAGGTTTTATTTAGTCGGATAAATATTTTTTGCAACGAAAACGTATTGCTTAGCAATTAGACGAGAAAAATTGACAGCAGATAAAATCACGACGGCCGAAGGCCGGAGTTGATTTTATCTGCTGTCAATTTTTCTCGTCTAATTGCTGTAAAGCAATATTAGTTTGAGTTTTACAAATAAATATTTATCCTGACTAAATAAAACCTCGAGTGCAATTCGGCGAGACAATTTAATGAATGAACAATACAAAATTAATTTTTTTATTTGGTATTGAAGCTACAATTATTAAACGTACAAGGCAAAGTTGCATAGCAACTAAAGTTAAGGTAGTGTTTTAGCCGGATAAAAGTTAGGGCAAACTTTTAGCCGCTGTTAAAGTGACAAAATCACAGCGGCTTATGGGATTTTTTATACATGAATTAAATTGTCAGTAATATTAAAAACGGAGAATTATTTAGATAGTGTTCACTTGATGCAAATTAAACAAAAAAAGGTTACCTATTATTCATAAGCGTGTATAAGACGCAGACACTTCGTTATTTCTTTTACAATAAATTACATAATTATGTATTTTTGATTTATAGTAAAATGTATTACACAACTAACCTATTAATTATAATATATATTATATACATATAATTATATTATTAACTATTTGTGTTGTTGTGTTGTGTTATTTTATACTCTGAAATGTTTAAATGACGTCGTATCTTAAAACATGTTTGTTTTCTGTTTTATACCATATATGTTTGTATTATGATAAAATAAATTTAAAAATAACGAAAAACTGTTATAACGAGATGCCGGATATAACGAGATTTTTTTTTATTCCCTTCAGTGCTCGTTATAACCGGATTCTACTGTAGTATGTTTGGTATGACTTTGTTTTTCTTGTTAGCTTGTTTAGAAATGCTTATTTTTAAACAATTTAATTTTCAATAAGGGTCACAAAGGAACATACATGATTCATTCAATAATACATAGGTACAGTGGTGGACAGAAAAAAATAGGACAGTGTTTTTTTTTCTCACATTTTTCGAAAATTGCCGCAATTTTTTAAACTTTCGTTCCTATGGTTTTGGCGCTCCCTCTAGCTGACTTTATATGTTTCATCTTTAGAACAATTAGGGTAGTTTGTCATTAGCTGTTATAGTGACCACATTGCAGTATCTGTGTGACAGAGGTGTGCAGAAACGTGAGCAAAACTCTCATTGCGCAAGTTCTCGCGTCGGTCGAACTTATATATTTTGTTATTTTTTTTTGTTATTTATCAATAATAAAATTGGATAACTGATGCTGTTTTTGATCATATTGTCTTAATTTATCAATGTTTATACACTACAGGTCTAAGGCCTTCTACAACAGGTCATTATAAGGTTAAAACGCACATGTGAGGAAAACGCTCACGCGTGAGTTTTGGAGCGACAATGACAGGCGCGAGTGCTCCAGGGTTAAAATGGCCCCTGTGTTGTAATTTGATTGCAAGTAAATAATTTAGCAACATTAAACAGAATAATTCAATTTAGGAAACGATTTATTAAATTCATACAATATTCAACGGTAACAACATTTTCTCATGCATTATTAATTACTTCTAGTAATTCTTGGGCATCTCGGGGTCTAATATTTTTGGCTTCGTGTTTTTTTTAACAGCAGTCGCCAAACGTTTTCAATGCAATTCAAGTCGGGGCTGCGGCTAGGCCAATTGAACATAACATTAATGTTATTTTCCCTCAGGGGCGTGCGCTCCATGGAAGCAAGGGAAGTATTGCTTCCCTTTAAATTTTGTTAGAAAATAAAAATTTATTATAAAACAATGTAACGCTGCGACACAATTAATAATGCAACAGGCGCACACTAATCTCTATTAATGTAAACTGCCCACCCACAGCTCCACACTAATCTCTATCGAGTGTCGCACGTGCGTTGTGCATAATAGCGGTGAATTTTTGGAAGCAATTCGAAAGTCTGCCTACTGCTTAAGCTTTTTGTATGTAGGACGCAAGTGCAAAGCATGCAGCAGGTTGGTGACCTTGCCGATTTAGTCGCTGCCCTTTAATGACCGAAGTAAGCAGTTTTTGAATTGCTTCTTTCGCTTCTTTGGTTCTTAACAAAATTGTCATGGCTATGGCTTCAACGTCTTCTGTGTCCGGGATAAACATTCAGGCGATACAGCCAAGTGTGTGTAATTGTGTTGTATGTGGTGTATTAAAAAAAGGATTTTCCACATACAGTTTTAGGGAAAAATTAGAAATAATTGAAAAAGGGAGACCAAAACCCGCGCTAAAACATTTAACTACTAAAGTGAAAACGTGCACTAGATATTTTAATTTAGATATGTACCAACATAACGAATGGTTAACAGGTTGTGATATTTCAAATAAACTTTTTTGTTGGCCGTGTCTACTTTTCATAAACGAAAAAGGCGTTTGGACTAAAAGTGGGTTTTCCGACTTAAATAATGTACATAAAGTTATAAAGAGGCATGCAGTGTCTCGGTCTCACTTGCAGGCGGTAATTAAGGAAAAATTATTTGGAAAGTCACGCATCGAGCATGTTATAGATAATCAGTTGAAAATAAGTCATCGTCAGCATAATGAATTGGTGGAAAAAAATCGTGTAATATTAAAAAGGTTAATTGATGCTGTTTGTTTTCTTGGAGAACGTGAACTTGCTTTTCGAGGTCATAATGAATCTAGTAGTTCCCCAAATAGGGGAAATTTCGTGGATCTACTTAGGTTCTTATCTAAATTTGACGATCCTTTAAAGTGCCATTTAGAACAGTCTAGCGTATTTCGCGGAACATCAAATCGCGTTCAAAATGATTTAATTTCTGCTGTTGCTGCAGTTGTTTTGGAAAAAATTAAACAAGAAATAACAGAAGCACGCTTTGTTGCAATTGTGCTAGACGAAACAACTGACACTACAAATATTAGTCAGCTTTCTGCGGTAGTACGCTATGTAAAAACCGATGGGAAAATTAAAGAGCGTTTTTTAGGATTCCTCGACGTAACAGCGGATAGGACAGCAATATCTTTATACAAAATCGTGTGTGATATTGTCGAAGATATTGAATGCGGTGCTAAACTCATTGCCCAGAGTTATGATGGAGCGGCGGTTATAGCTGGAGAATTAGGGGGTCTTCAAACCAAAGTCAGAGAGTCTTTTCCAAGTGCATTATTTGTATATTCTTTTGCTCATCGGTTAAATTTAGTTCTGTCTCAGTCAGTAGCACACATTAAGGAATGTAAAATATTTTTTTCGACCCTTAGTGGAATGGCTGCTTTTTTCTCAAGATCTTCAAAACGTAGTCGAGCGTTAGATATGCTGGTACAAAAAAGATTGCCCAAAGTTGCTCCTACACGATGGAACTACAATGGAAGGCTTCTCTTAACGGTGTGTGAATATCGACATCCTTTAATTGAATTATTTGAAAATATTTTAGAAAACAGTTGTGATTGGGACACCGAGACCTTGAATAGTTCTAGAGGTTATTTAGATTGTTTAAAACGAGACTTTAACTTTAATTTTCTGTTAAATATTTTTTCAGAGATATTTCCCTTTTCTGATAATTTATTTAATATATTACAAAATAAATCAAATTACATTGGATTCTGTGTTAAAAAAGTGGAGGAATTTAAAAACATTATAAATAAACAAAGAAATGAATTTGATAAATTTTGGGAAAATACAGTTAACACCGAGGAACATCTACAACCCCAAAGAAAACGAATACGAACTGAAAATGTTAGGGACATTAAAACTTCATATCGAAGACTTTTGATTGAAATAATAGACCAGATTTTTGAACAATTAAATAATAGATTTGAAAATATTAATAATTTAAAATTTCTCGAACTATGTAATTTTAGTGAGTTTAAAAATAAACCTTTTCCGGAAGAAGCTTTTCAATCCTTAATTGACAGTTATGGAAATAATTTTGATATAGTTGCATTGCGTTCTGAACTTACCGTAATATATGCTACTGAAGAAGTAAATACAAAAAATAATGCTAGTGAATTGCTGAACTTTTTAAACGAGACAGGGTTAAATAAGGCGTATTTGGAAGTGATTAAATTGTGCGAGTTAGTGGTGACAATTCCCGCCACTAGTGCTTCGTTGAACGCAGTTTTTCTGTACTAAAACGCATTAAAAACTTTGTAAGAAATTCAACAGGCCAAGATAGACTTTCAAAATTATCAGTTTTATCTATAGAAAAAGATCTCGTTAAGGAAATGTCTGAACATCCACGATTTTACGACAACGTTATTACTGAATTTGCTAAAAAGGACCGGCGGATCGAATTACACTATAAATAATTAAGTTTTTTAAATTTGCTTCCCTTTCTTTAAATCTCACCGCACGCCCCTGTTTTCCCTGAACCAATTTGTTACTGCATGAGATGTATGAACCGGACAATTGTCCTGTTGAAATATAAATTCATTGTTGGGATATAATTGTGACACAGAAGGAAACATTATATTGTTTAAAATCTGAATATATTCTTCACTATTATGTCTTCCCTCAATATGCCACAGCACACCAGGTCCACGAGCTGATATCCAAGCCCACAAATTAACCGCAAATTTTCCACTTTTGTCCGAATTGTTAATATATCTTTCATCGTACCGAGAATCCGCAGGTCTATAGACACGAATAGCACCACTGTGTGTGGATTGAAAAATTTTTTCATCAGTAAAGATGACATTATTCCAAAAGTTTTGATGAAGAACCATGCATTCTAGAGCGAACTCCATTCGCGCCTCTTTATGTTCTGCTCTTAAAACAAATTTTTTTGATGCTGTATGGCAGCGCAAGTCCGATTCTTTGACACGTCTTCGGCCAGTTTGTGCAGTTCCCGGGAAATTTGTTTGTTCAACAGCTTTAATAACGGTGAAGAATGGATTTTCTATTAGTATCTCAATTAATCTTCTATCTTCTTCTTCAGTTGATACTCTTTGTCGCCCTGATCCTGGATTCCTTCCTATTCTGCCTTCCTGTCTCCACTTATTTAAAATGTTAGTGACAGAATTTTTATTAATATTATAGCGCTGGGCAATTTGTCTGATCGGCACTCTTTCTTCCGCCCTAGCAATTACCGAACACTTCACAATATCGCTAATTCGAGGCATTTTTTACTTCGATTCGACAATTCACTTTTTGACAAATCAATGTGACAAATGCCATAATTATAAAGCCAAAATCAAGTAACTAAATTTTATAGAATAAAGTTCACTTGATTTTTCTCAGTTGTCCTATTTTTTCTGTCCACCACTGTACATACAATGTGATTTTTTACAGACAGTTCTAAGGTTATTAAGACAGAATACGGCCTGCTGCAATTGAGTTTTTAAAAAATCACATTGTATATACATACATAGTTCGGTCCTCTTGTACCTGAAGGTGTCAATGCTATTTTTTCATTCATCAGTTTCTTTGTTTTACGAAGTTGCTCCATGCCTTCCTGTCTTTTGCGAATCTCAATGCTTCCTTGCATTCCATTCCTCCTTCCTGTAGTATTTCCCCAATACTCCTTTCCATGTTCCTTTTGGTCTTCCCACGTTGTTTTTACCTATAGCTTTAGCTTCCCACATTTTCTTAACTTGTCTATTTTCCTCCAAACCATCTTAGTTTTTGTTCTTGTAAGGTTTCGTTTAATGCTTTCACTTGGAGCTCTGTTCGTATATCCTCCTATTTCTTATCCTATCTTCTCTTTTGACATTTAGAATTCTTCATTAAAAACCTCATTTCTGCTGCCTGCAATCTCTGTTTGCAAGCCTTAGTTAGGACCCAGTTTTCTTCTCCATAAGTTAAAGTTTGTAGATAAATAGTTTTATACACAATTATTTTCGTTTGTCTGGATACTTCTTTGTTATTCAAAAATTTTTTATATAATCCCTGGTATATCTTAATTACAGCTCCTAGCTGTTGTTTAATTCTTCCTCTATGTTTCCTTGTACATTTATGACACAATCCAGATACTTACAGCTACTTACTTCTGTTTCCAATATTGATATTTTTATTATTATATCTCTGTTAGCTATTGCTGCCACTTTTATTTTGTCCACATTAATGTCAAGTTTGTAATTATTTAGTACTTCCAATTCCAGATGTTCTTCCGTTTCAGCACATAGTACAATTTCATCTGCCAGTGCGCATAGTTCCACGGTTACAGGATGCAAGTTTCTGTATGTGATGATACTGAATTTCCTCATTCTTTAATGGTTTCATCCATTATGCATACAAACAACAGAGGACTCAGAACTCGTCCTTGTCTGACACCTCTCGTGGTGAGAAACAAATCAGAGATCATATTACCAGTTCTCAGTCTATTGCCTGTTTGTATGTATGTACGTACTTTTTATTGCTTCTAATAGGTTGATATCGATATTTTTTCTTTCTAAACAATTCCATATCGTACTTATATTAATAGTATTTTCTTCAACAATTGCTGCAGAATTAATGTATGGTCCTGTACACTATGACCAGGTCGGAAGCCACTTTGTACATCCTCTAAATTGTTCTCAAATACTGCTCTTAATTTGTTTTCTAATATTCCTTCATATACTTTAGCAGCTACGCATAGAAGGGATGTACCCCTATAATTTGTACAATCTTGTCTATCCCCTTTTTTGTGTATTGTCAAAATTCCTGCCGAACTCCACTCAGTTGGTTTCTTTTACCTTTTTCATACTAAATTGAAAATATTATTTAGCTCCTGGATTCCCCTATCCCCCATATACTTTGTCACTTCCAGGTCTACTCTATCACATCCTGCTGCTTTTCCAGCTTTAATTTTTGCTATCATTTTTGTTACTTCGTTTCTAGATACTCTGGATATATGTACTATCACGTGCAAAAGTAATGACACCCCTAAGCTTTATTATTGTATGATAAACAGCTTTTGGAGCAGTTGATGAGCAACTTTCTTATTCTAACTTGTTAATCCTACCTACAAGGTCTTATGGTTATGCCCAAGGTACTCATCGACTGCTGCAAGATTGATTATCATACAATAACAAATCTTAGGGGGTGTCATTACTTTTGCACGTGATAGTACCTATGTGTTCCTCATGCTCGACTTCTACTATTCTATATAAATATATATTGAGCACTATAGGCCTTTAAGGCCCTTGGCTTTTTCAGTTACTTACTGTTTTCTTCCATTTATCTCTTCTGTATGCTAGTGTTTCCCAATCTTTAACTCCTAGTGTCCTAGTTCTTCTAAATCCTCTTTCACGTCTTTGATCCATTCTTTTACTGGCCGTCCCCTTCTATTTTTGCCTGGCATATCTTCTCGGAAAATCCGTTTCGGCATTCTTTCTTCTGGCATTCGTTGTAGGTGACCCAACCATCTTAGTCTACTTTGTTTGACCACATTGACTATATGGATATTCTTGAACATCATGTCTACTTCCTCGTTAGTCTTTCTTCTCCATTCTCCTTTCTCCCTGATACCTCCAAAGATTCTTCTCAGCATCCTTCTCTGCCATGCCATTAGCTTATTTATATACATCTTGTTTAACGTCCACACCTCACTCCCGTATGTCACTGTCGGTCTTTTTACGGTTTTTGTATATATGCACTTTGGCTGCTCGTGAAACCGCACTATGTCTAAGTACCCTATTTAGAGATGCTGCCGCTCTCATTCTTATTGATATACGTCTCTCAATTTCACTGTAATGTTCACTTGAAAATTCTGCTCCCAGGTATATAACACTTTCTGCTTGCTGAAATATGTACTGCATGTTTCTATAGCCACTTTTTATTTTTAGTATCGTTTGTTCTTTTGATGAGACATGGTTTTCCACGAATGGATTACGTCACTTGTCGCAAGTGGTCTTTAGTAAATATTGACTACTCTGCAACATTGTAGTACATTGAAATGCTTTCGCAACATGACCAGATGATGTTCAAATGACGCATATCCATCTGCAGGTGCATCCTTAGTTAGTAAACACATTTCATCATTGCTACATTGTAAGGATTGCTCAACTTGTTATATCAGCCACACCCAAACGCCATCTTATTTAATACATTTTCTTATGGCAATGTTTTAAGTTTTAAGTATGTACAGAGGCGTAAATAGCCTATGGCCGATATGGCCCCGGCCATAGGCGCCTTATTGCAGAAAGGCGCGAAAATTATTGCTTGAGATTTTTTTTCTCCATTATAATTAAATATTTTAAATAATAATAAAACAGAAAAATACTTATATTTTAGCTTCTATTTAACTACTTGTAGTTAAATTAGAATAGAAAGCAAAATTTTGCTTTGATAATGTGGTACAAAATTTTGGGGAAAATAAACATCGTAAATAATCAGGTGCAAAACAAAACACAGGATATAACGCGTTCTTCCAAATTATTAAAAAGTTTATTACACGTCTTCAAACAAATTAGAAACGAAGAATTTGATGGTATAATGGTTGAATGCAAAGAAAAATGTGCAATTCTTGATATACAGCCTTCTCCAGAGAATAAAAGAAAGCGCCGAAAGATAATATTATCAGGTGAAAAGGCTACAGATGAAGGAGCAGATTTTTTAGCTAAAGATCAATTAAAATATCTCTTTTTACGAAGCAAATGATGTGATCATAAATCAATTGAGCGATAGATTGGAAAATATATATAATATAACATCTTTGTTTGAATTTTTATCCGGAAAAACTTTCGATGAAATTCCACTTCCAGCAGCAGCTGACTTATGCAGAGAGTACGAGGAAGAATTAGATTGTATTCAATTGTAAAATGAGCTAGAATGTTTTAAAACTCAGGCACAAACTATTTTTAAAAATTTATAAGCTCTTCATCATCTTCAAATTCTAGAAGGAATGGTTAAACGGGATTTATGCGAATCATGTCCAAACTTAACAACTTCTTTGCGGATACTTCTTTGTCTACCCGTAGCAGTTGCTACTGGTGAAAGAAGTTTCAGTAAACTAAAACTTATCAAGAATTTTTTACGATTAAGTGTGATCCAAATTAGGCTTAGTAGTTTTATAAGTTAACTTTCTATAGAATATGATGTATTTACTGAAGTGGACTTTGATTTAGTCATAGATGATTTTGCAAATTCAAAAACGCGAAAAATTAAAATTATTTAAATAAAACATTCTATTTTATACTTAATTATTTTATAGGTATAACATGAATATTTTGTATGTGTATTCGTTAATAAACGTGATTTTTTTTATCATGCATTTTAATGAATTTGAATACTATTATATCTAGAATCTAGATTCCATTATTCTATACGCGTGTATGTACTTATAAAAGGCGCATTTTTGTTGACTGGCCACAGGAGCTTTAATTGCTAGTTACGCCTCTGAGTATGTATAAACAAATCTCTCCAACGTTTTGTTAAAATCGCATTGTGTAATAATAGCTATCGACAAAAGCACCCTCTTCAAAAGTAGACGCCCAGTAATAGGCTGGTAGGTATAATAATTTTACTTGGTTCTTAAACAATACACATTTGCCTACTCATTCTAATTGATATATTTCTTTAGAAATTCTTATAAATGTTATTTTTTGTGCAGTAATATTGAATTAACTTAACAGGTTAATTACCTACCTACCCCCTTTGCTTTGTCGCCTGCTTTGCAGGGCCCTAAAGGTCGTTCACATGCAAGTGATCAATAAAACATTAAACCTCAACTGAGTACCCGCAATATTTCTACACTTTACTTATTATTTTGGCCCGCTTCTTTTGAAATCCTGGTCTGAAGGATCCAGCATGCCCCTGCATGCTACCGATGATATTTGAACCCTGTATAAACTGGTCACAAAGTGGACTTTTACTCTGCTAACCATAAAACTTTTATTAATGTACTTTTAATAAATTTTGTACAGCAAACAGTTCTTGGAGATTTAATATCACAAAGCGCCACCGTGGTACAAAATGCAAAGAAAGAAATGCAGAAATCCTTAACAACAGATAAATCGTTGTCGAGTAACAGTACGGAACTTGTTGAAAAAATTTTTGGTTTGGGTGCAAGAATTCCCGAACCAGTTTTCTTCTGTTCTATTGAACCACCCAGCCTTGCTTATCAAAGTAGCTTAGAACAAGCACTTATTGAATTGCAACGAGAAGATCCAAGTCTTAGAGTAACACATGATGATGAAACAGGACAAACAGTCTTAGCAGGTGTGTGTAATTGTTGGTTTCCTTATTCATTAGAATTGCCTTTGTAATTGTTTTAAATCATTTTTTACATACCAGACTTGTTAACTGTTGTTTTTCTGGTATATTTAAATCTGAGTCTTGTTAATTGTAAATATTAATTTTAGGAATGGGTGAACTTCATCTGGAAATAATTAAAGATAGGATTCATAGAGAATATAAAATAAATGCCGATTTAGGTCCACTACAAATTGCTTATAGGGAAGCTCCTATTACTAAAGTATCAAGGGAAATTGTAAATGAAACTAAAGTAGGAAATACCAGACATATGGTTTTGGTATCATTTTCACTAATTCCTTCTAGTATAGAAAATGAAAGTATTCTAAAGTTGGATAAATCAGCAGAAGCTGCCAGTAATTTAGCGAATATTTTCCCTAAGCATTTACTGGCTCTCAAACAAGGAATAAATGTTGGTGTTTCTCATGGTCCAAAACTTAATTCACAGGTCTGTAATAGTAATTAACGTCACAAGTCCGGGAACTCATATTTTACAGTACGAGTAAGATGTTTAAAGACGAGGCGACGCAAGGAGCCGAGTCTTGAAACTCGAAACGAGTACTGTAAAAAGAGTTCACGGACGAATGTCGTTATGTATTTTATTTCATACTGTCAACAATTTGATTTTTAATTTTTACATGTGACGCTTTTTCAAAACGTCAACATGTGACATTACTGTGTCAAAGCCGGTAGGTGGGGCTTGGTTAGACTTTTACGGGCTCTGATTGGGTGCATAAAATAACTGTCTGATACCGTAATAGCTCATTTTCCGGACACAAAATGGCGCCGGGAAACTGAATTTACCAGACAGTATGAAATAAATGTTAAATAAATAAATGCTAAGATTCCTTAGTTAAATAATTTATTATTAATACATTATAAAGTAAATTTTATTATATTTAAGGTTATTAACTTGGAAGTTATGTTACATCGATTAGAAGTTGGTAGAGGAACATCAGACACCATGATAGCTGCCACTGTTACACAATGCATTCAGAAGGTAAATCATATATTTCATGGGCATGCTTAATAAGTGAAGCAAAAGTATATTATAAGCCGCTTCAGGCATATACAGTGACCGGCAAAAAGTTCGCAACATATGGGAAAAATTTTTATTATTAGAGTAACGAAAAAACTTTGCTGTGGGAACGGTTCTGCGTGTCCGATAATCTAAAAATCGAATTTGAGATATCACGTGACCACATGCAAAATTTCAAGCATTTATTTTAAAAAGTTGAAAAGCGCAATTTTTCTTAAATATTTTTTTATTTCTCTACAAATACCTAATTTTTCCGTTTTGAATAGCTTGATTGAAGTCGAACCTATGTATTTAGATAACAATGGAGGAACTTTCTAGTTTTTTCCACAATTGACAGGACTAAATCTAAAAAACAGGTTTTTGCTAGGACGCCCGCTGTTGCAATGGTTTGTATCTAACAGCTGTAGAAAATTTTTAGATATCTTTTAATGCTTGAGCACTTAGGAAAGATCATTTTCCTCGGTAATAGTCAAGTTTCACTGCTAACCGTGGATAAATCTCCCTAAAATTTTATGGAAGGAAAAGGAAAAAGAAAAATTATGTAGGGAAGGTAGTTTTTAGTTTATTGGCTATTTTATTCTTCTGTGTTTTATAAGTAATGAACTTTGACCCTAATTAAAAAAATTGAGCTTTTCTAAGTGCTCCAGCATAAAACTATTCGTAAAACTTTTCTACAGCTGTTAGATACAAACCATTGCAACAGCGTGCGTCCTAGCGAAAACCTGTTTTTTAGATTTAGTCCCGTCAATTGTAGAAAAAACTAGAAAGTTCTTCCACTGTTATCCAACTACATAGGTTCGACTTCAATAAAGCTATTCAAAACGAAAAAATTGGGTATTTGTAAAGAACAAAAAATATTTAAGAAAAATTGCGATTTTCAACTTTTTTAAATAAATCCTTGAAATTTTGCGTGTGGGTCTAAAATTAAATTCTAAGCAACTTTTTCAAATAATTTTCTTCGATATTTTGTCATATAACCTCACTTTTTCCGACTTCACGGTGGTTTTTTTAAATTTGCCGCCATATCAGTGGTCACGTGACATATCCTAAGTCCGATTTTTAGGTTATCGAACATGCAGAACCGATCCTCCAGAAAAGTTTTTTCAATACTCTAATAATAAAACTTTTTCCCATATGTTGCGAACTTTTTGCCGGTCACTGTATATTACTAAGACCGCTATCACGATTGTTAAACTTTTCTTTCTGTAAATTGTTAGCTAAAATCTCACAAAGGTTTATTTTAAGTAAATAGATAGATATAATTATTACTTAGCTTAGGTACACAGTGAATTAACTGTCTGCTTTGCAATTAGACCACATGAAATTCTTATTCAAAGTTGCTCAGATATAACTAGTAGCAAGGAATATAAACAGGAAGAAGTGCAACTCTATACATATATTATATTGGGTTATATCAGGAAAATGAATCCTAGCGGATGTATTTTTTCTATAGAACCCCAGTGACAATCAGCAAATTCATAGAATCTTATGCAGTGAAGCTCAAACAGGCCTTAAAGCCCCAAGGCTTGTTTAGTTGTTTGCTTCCATTTCTTCTTGTCTCTAGCCAGTTGTTCCCAGTTCTTAGCTCTCAGTCGCACAAGATCTGCTTTTACTTTATCCAACCATCTGCATTTAGGTCGACCTCTTCGTCTTCTGCCTCCTACTTTCCGTTTCATTACTTGCTTTGTGGCTCTGTTGTCCTCCAGCCTTTCAACATAACCTTAACCATCTAATCCTGTTGGCTCTGATTTCCTATGTTATATTTGCTTGCACATACAGCTCTATTATTTCCTGATTCGGTCTTATCATCCATTGGTCTTCGATCTTCTTTCCCCCAAAGATTCTTCTTTCCCATGCTTCTATTCGTTTTATTGCTTGCACTGTTAGAGTCTACATCTCACTCCTGTAGGTTAACGCTGGACATATTATTGTCCTAGACACATGTACTTTCACTCGCCTTGAAACTACATTTGATTTAAACAATCTCAAAAACGCACCTATAGCTCTGTTTGGTTTAACTAAACGTGCGCTTACTTCTGTATTACTGTTAGATTTTGTATTCTGCGCTTCCATTGCCGGATGTAGATGGCGTAGAAGTAGTAATGGCAGTGACAGTAAGAACGTAGGCGTGCTTAAAAGCAGTAGTTCAGTGAACGTTAAGTTTTTCTTGTAACGCAATAACTATATCATTAAACATACTTAGTCAAACAACGACCTTTTTTTTAAAACCGTTAACAATTACCCCCTCCCTGATTTGTCACTGTCACCCCTAAATAGTCAAATTCGTACACCTCTGCAAATTCATATACCTTGCCTGTCCAAAGTTTTAAACTTTAAACTACCACCCTCACATTTATTAGTTCACCGATCGTTTGCTGTACTATCATTTTACTTGTATAAATATATTTAATTTACACTATATAAGTGCCTCTTAATATTTATTTTTATACCTTTTTAGTTATTATCCGAATCAGGTACGAACGTTCTAGAGCCCATAATGAGTTTAGAGATTGTTGCTCCAGAGGAAGCAGTATCTGGTATTTTAGCCGATTTATCACGTCGACGATCTACAATTTTAAATATAACTGTGCGAGGAAAGGGAAAGGTAAATGTCGTGATTTAAATACGTATGTATTATTTTCAAATAACATTTCTGAATTTATGCAGGTTATTAATTGTGAAGTACCTTTGTCAGAACTTCTAGGATATTCTACAGTTTTAAGAACGATTGCTTCAGGAACGGCCACCTTTGCTATGGAATTTTTGGAATACAGAATAATGTCACCTATAGATGAATTGAAAGCCATAGAAAATGTTCGAGGTTTTTAGTTGAATATTGTGAACAATTTTGTGTTAAGCATTGCAAATAAAAAATAAAGTATTTTTATTATTACAGTTTTAAAATATTACACGGTTTAGTGATATTGGTTGGTATTCTCAACTCGTATTTAAATTTAATGGCATATTTAATTACCATGGTAATATTATGTGTTTCTTTTCTAGATACCCATAAAAACCATTCAGCTATATGATTTTATGTTTACCTACATTAAACACAATTTTAGTTAGAGACAACTTTAATGAAAATAGTAGATTAAGTTTAGTTCAAATCTAGTTAGGAGTTAAGGCAAGCCCACAATTTCAGATAATTTTATCTGGTTTACCCTGTTGATATTTAGAGCAGTAGTAGGTAACTAAAATTATGGTTTGTTTTGGTTTAAAAAGATCAAGAAGTTTCTACTGTATTGCATGTAATTATTAACAAATTAACTTACCCACCAGTCCACCATAATCGTACTAGCCTCAGGATCTTTAAGGCCAACAAAGCAATTTAAGTTATGATAACCAATTATTTTTTATTATGCTCATATAAGTAGGTACTATATTGTGGATTTATTTCAACGTAAAACGCTTTTTAGGTCCCTTGAGGAAGAAAAATATCAATTGCAAAATACTTAATACATTCATTTACATCAATTATTATCGATACTAAAACATTACATACATTAGAAAATGGAAAATAACACAAAAAAATAATATATGATTATTAAAAGAAACTCCAAATAAATTTAACGCAATAAGTGTTCAAAATGTTGGCCGTTATTCGTCACGTAAACTTCTAGTCTTATGAAACGATATTTTAACTCTTTCTAGTATGTCTGGTGTAATTCTTCTGCAGGTGTCGGTGATTTTATTCTGTAGATGTTCTATATTAACAATTGGCGATTTATAAATGTCATTCTTCCCCATAAGAATAAGTCTAAAAAGGTGTAAGGTCAGGGCTCCTAGCTGGCTACGGTGTTGCAGATCCTCTACTGATCCATTTATTCTCGAAAACTGTAATCCCTTATATTTCTATCATATTGAAGCGCAGCGCCGTCTAACTGCAACCAAAGTTACAACCCGCCCCACCACCAAGAAACACCCCTTTATTCTTGAGTGATTTTTGAACAAGCTTACAGGCCAAGCTCTTTTCGTAGCGCCGCCACGTTGATCCTGCAAATATATTATTAACACATCATAAAAGTGTTGCCACCAAAGCTATACCCCGTTCCACCACCAAAAAATACTCCTTTACTGTTGAGCGATTTAGGAAAAAGGTTGCAGGTCACAACAGGGCAGATAAAACATCAGCTTGAGAGCAACCTGATCTCACCAACATAACCACTGTGACACTTATTACGAGCGACGCTAGAATTTCCCCTTCAGTCAGATCTCAGATGATGGTGGTATCGATGCCAAGATTGGTGCTAGCTCGACAGATGAAGTCGAATGATGTATTATCAACTGAACGGATTTGCATGCTTGATAGGTGTGTTAATGGGTTCAATGGTCCTCTCTGGAGTAGAAGTGCAAGTACTTCCGTGGTTCGGAGCACACGTTAAGCTGTAGGTCTCCTATGTCTGTAGGCTACTTAACACGCACACCATAGGCATATGGAGGCAGAATCCGACAACGCCCTGTAAAGGGTATGCCACTCTAAGAAGAATAATATATTTGCAATATCAATGTGGGGGCACTAGGAAAAGGGCTTGGCCTGCAAGCTTTTTCGTAAATCGCTGAAGAGTAATGGTAATGGAGTGTTCTTGGGGCTGGTTCGGGTTGTGTCTTAGGTGTAACTATGGTGGCAACACTTTTATGGTGAGTTAATAATATATTTGCAATATCGACGTGGAGGCACTAGGGAAAGGGCTTAGCCTACAAGGATAATAGCTGGTCAGAAAATTAGGCATGCCCGCATTTTAGAGGTACAAATATTAATATTAAAAAATTACTCACCTGCTTTAAAGATTTTACAATTTTCTAGGCAGAGATTTAACAGAAGAATTTGTTGTAGGAAAAGCATCAGTTCTTGTTTTAGAGATATTTGTTAAAGAAGTCAGCTCTCCTAAAATTAAAAAGTTCGTGATTTTCTAAAAATCTTTTTGAATCACCCTGTATAGTCATAGAGCATGCTCCTGCCGCCGGTTATAATTTTGAAATTTTCGTAAATCGCACTGAACATAACATAGCGTTAAAAATACCAATATCCTATTGGTTGATCGTCAAGGCGGTTCAATTTGAATTCTGCAGCGGTACTAGGTTTGTAAACCGTATTTGTCTATTCGACATAAAAGCAAAGCGGTATTCTTTAATAAAAGTATATTTTTCTTTACTAAACAGAAGTAGGTGAGTTAAGAAAAACTTATTTAAATATACATAGTTAAAAACAATTGTATTGCAAATTCAAAAGGCGGGTTTGTGCTAACCTACATTTGATTAAAAAACGTAAGAGTTCGATCCACCAATGTATCTTGTACAAAGTTAGATATACGTAATTTTTTTAAATTTCAATCATTTGATTCCAATGATATTGGGCCGCCTATGTCAAATCTTGGAACTCTATTATTCAAATTAAGTTTATGTATTGCGTCATTGCGTCTAACCGCCATGAAAATTAACCAATAGGATGTTGGAATATTTGGTCTCTATGCTATGTTAAGTGCAATTGTGCAATTTTCAAGCATGTGAATTTTGTTTGGTTTTGGTTCGTTTGTTATTGTGATAAATTGCTTCGTTTCTTAGGGAATTATAAAGTTTCCAGTGTAATTGTTTTAAACTAATAAATAAAATGTATAATAATAAGTTTCAATCTATAAATATTTGTAATTCACGGTGTAAAGAAATTAATGTCGAAGTTACAGAAATGATTCTAACCCCACTTACATGTGCATCGGTAATAAATGAGATTATAAAGTGTTTAGTGTATCAGAAATCTCAGATACCTTATCCTTATAACTGGCTTAAAAGTGTGATTAATCGAAAACGCAAAAGTACAGAAAATGAAGCAAAACCACCAAATTTAACAGTTGAACGACATTACCACGTTGTATCAGCTGCCTACGATGCTCTGGAGAATATTATGCAGAATGTTAATGCAGAATTCAGAAACTATGGTGATACCATAAAACAGGTTTTAATTTTATTTGGTTCAACTGTATATAGTCCTAAGGAAGTGTATTCGATATGTATAAACGGTTTAGCAAAAGGCCATTTAGAGGATAATCATCTGTATAGTAATAATAGAAATCAACATAAAATATTAAGGTATGTAAAATTATATCATTGAACAAGTTTTTGTTGACTTTGAATTTTGTAGAAATGTAGTACTTGCACAAGAATGGACCAGGATGATGGAAACTGCAATACCGCCCACTAATATGTTTGTATTACTTCAAAAGGATTTAAATGGTAGTCAAAGTTTAGACAAGGTTTTTTTCCCATTAAATCGACAATACTACTCACCATCAGCAAAAAATATAGATATGATAATTGACTTACATTATAATGAGGATGTCGAGCATAATTGCTGTAATAACTTACTGATTTTTGAAGATTTTCCTGGAAATAATTCTAATAGTATAACTGCAGATAGTAAAAATGATAATTACAGTGGTTGTAATACTGAGTGTGATGATTCAAACTGTAAACAGTGGTTTCAAGCAAATGATGTTTTAAAAGGTTTTAAGGAATGTTTTATTAAAGATATATCTGCAACTGAATTATGGTAATTAGGTACTTAATTGTATATATGTACTTATATTTATACATTGCTCTTTCACATAGTGTAATTTTTGTAAATTAAGGTTTAAATATAGTAATTGTAATTGTTAATTAAAATTTGTATAACGATAAAAAAATAAATAATTTTTTTAGAGTTTTAATAGGTGGTGATTTTGGAAACGAATGAAAGTTGCAATAATTTTTTATGATTTAATTTCATGCGTTCAGTTATTTATCTTGATAGTATTATAACATTCTGTAATTAGGTACATCCAATGTAAGAACCTGCTAATGGTAAACCAAAGATAATTTGTAGTAAATGATGTACTAGTTGCAGCAACTGCCAAGGCAATGCAACATTTAAAATTGTTGCACTGCACTTATAACTTATAAATTAATCGAATGCAGGCTTTCGCGGCTGTTGTCCAATAAACTAATATTTTCCGGGTGTTGCCGTGGTCGTTCAATTTCACTTGACGTTTCGCTGCTCATACTGTCAGCTTCTTCAGAAGTATTCTAAAGACTGATGTTGTTGTCTTACGCTCCTCGTTATATACCTGGGTACCGTAACGCTTGGTTGGTGTTGTTGAACCGTAACGTTTGGTTGGTCGAGTGAATCCGTGACGGGTGGTTGGTTTTCCGTATTTGTTATGCTCCGTTGGTGCTGCACGTCCTGCGCATGGGGGATACTAGGACGTTTATTGTGGATGGTTTTTCTTTCATGAAGGGTTAATTTCCAAGTATTGCTTAAGCGGTAGCCGTCTTCTCTATTAAAGTTATTATTGTTGTTTTTCATTATCTCGAGAGATTCTCTAATTATTCTGGGGTAGTAGTTTTCTGTTCGTGAGAGTATCTTGACCTCTTCAAAATTGATTTTGTGTTCGCCGTCTTGATGTAAATGTTCGGCAATTGCTGATCTCTCTGTGTTTCTGAGCCTGGCGTCTCTCTGGTGCTCTTTTATTCTACATTTGATGCTTCGTCCTGTCTGACCGATGTATTCTTTCCCGCATAAACATTCTAATTAGTATACTCCTCTTGTTAACAGTTTAGGTAGACGGTCTTTGTTTGGAGGTAACATTTGTTGGATCTTCTTTATGGTATTAAACCTCACACCGATGTTTTTCCTTGCTAATGTTTTCTTCAATCTATCGGTTACTCCAGCGATAAAAGGCAAACGGGCATAAGTAGCAATTTGTTGTTGTTCCTTTTCTTCTTTGGGTTTCGCGCGGCAGGCATTTCGTATTTCCTTTTTAGTGTAACCATTCTTCATAAGAGCTAGTTCAACATGCTTCCGTTCTTCTGGTTTGCTTGTTTCGTCTGGGATCTTGTTTGCTCTGTGCATCAAGGTTTTGATTAAGGATCGCTTCTGTTGGGGATGATGGTGTGACTTGGCATGGAGGTAACGATCTGTGTGTGTTTACTTGCGGTATACTGCATGGGCTAGTTTGTTATTATCGCCTCGTTTTACTAGGACATCCAAGAATGGTAGTTCCCCGTTTTCCTCAATCTCCATGGTAAACTTAATTCTTTCATGTTGATTGTTAAGGTGGTTCAAGAATTCTTCTAGTGCTATTTTTCCATGTGGCCATACGACGAAGGTGTCGTCGACATATCTAAACCAGCACTTCGGTTTCTTGTCGCTAGATTGGATAGCTTCTTCTTCGAGTGTTTCCATGAATATATTGGCAATGACTGGGGACAGAGGAGATCCCATAGCTGCACCGGATTTCTGTTCGTAGAAATCCCCATTCCATAGGAAGTACGTGGTGTCCAAGCAGATTCTTGCTAATTCGGGTATGTCTTCTCTTATTCCTTGGGTTATAAACCGTTGCTGTATTATGTTTAGTGCATCGTTGACTGGTACATTAGTAAATAGTGACTCTACATCGAAACTGACGAGTATATCATCGGCGGTTACTTCTTGTTGTTTCAGCAACTCGACAAAGTGTTCGGAGTTCTTTACGAATGCAAGCTTATCATGAATTGTTACCGCCTGATCATAACAGGCGCGTGTTATATTGCCAATGGTTCATCCAACATTTATTGCACAACAATGACCTCTTGGATTTGACATTCTTTACAAATGAGGCGTTGTTTCATTTGTCAGGGTATCTCAATTCACAAACCATGAGGATGTGGAGTGCTGAAAACCCTCACATATTTCCTGAGTCTCCGTTGAGTGGTGCTGTTAAGTTGTGTAAGTACAAATAATTTTGATGCTGAGTTGTGGATTGATTATTTATTTATATTAAGTGTGGGGATAGTTAGAACGTATGGTTTGTAAAATTGAGTCGCGTTAATAGTAAACTTGTTATTATTGGCATGTTCAGACTCTGCCAATAATAACTTGGAGGGTAGCTAGTTCGGCATAGCTGTCAGCAACCTCTTTTTCTAATATGCGGATTAGTGTGTCTCTTGTAGTGCCACATGATGACCCAGGGGATCCGTCTCCTTTTTCCCGCAATTTTGTGTCACTGGTTTTCTAATTCTTGAATCTTGATATGATGGGCAGATCTTTATTTAATACGCTTACCTTTAAGTAAAACGGACATCCGACAGGATTATTGTTTGTTAACAGCTTTCAGCTTGCCGGTTATTTATCTTTGCCTCTCAGTGTGAAGTGCGATCTACTAAATGTAAAGTAAAATTATGGGGAGAGGGAATAAGGAAAACCTCCCTGTAAGTATAGTAACCCAGTAGCATGCACTTCTAAATGTAGTAATATATTATGTTGTTATCATCTTTGCTTAATATTTACCTGGGTGGTGTGGATCTATAATGCTTATATTGAGTTTGAGTAAAGATTTTGATCTAGTTTTGGTGAAATAAATTTGGGTAATTTGTAAATGGTCTGAATATGTTTTATAAATATAAATACAGATTATATAGTCTAGTGAGTATTATTACAATAAATCTATAGGATCCTACAATATCAATGGCCCATATGCTCATCTTGATTTAATCTAAAGTCATGTTAAAAGTAAGCATAAGGTAATACAGCTTTATATAATATAAGTGTTTAGAACAGAGGACAGTAATTAAACATGACTTTAAACATGATGTAAAAATAAGGATCAAAATAATTATATGTTTATGTAAATATTTCTGGCGAGAGATTTTCGTAATAAATAGCCTTGTTCATAACAATTTTACTGCTTCGCGTGAAATATTTCGCTATAAAGATATATTACCACTGTAGAAGCGTTACAACTGATTCTGGGTTTCGAAATCGTCCATATTTTCCGAGCAGAAGTACCTCCAGGAATAACCTAAATTCAATATTTTATTCACAAAGTGGATGTGGCCAGGTTATTGCTGCATCTGAGAGCCAAATCTTGTCATATAGGAATTTTATAGCTACTTCTAGATGCGAGAATGCTCCTCTAATAATATTCTTTTATGATGTTACGTAGATGTCCTGGAAATACGAATATTTATATTTAGCAATATGGTGGAATTTACTGCATTTTCTTGCTTTCTTAAGTAGATGTTCTTCGATGCTTCGGTCTTGTTTGCTGCCAGAGGATTTCCTTTTATCCGGGCGATTTACGTTCATATTCGCAATAAATTTAGTATAAAATTATAACATAAAACAGGTTTACGATTTCAGTAATGATAACAAAACCTGAGCGAGGCAGATCTGTATCTTGGTTTTGCCTGATATTAAAAGCAGTGATACAATTTACTTTAAGATTAAAATTACTTTTGTTCAGTGCGAAGCCCGAAATTAAAAGAGATAAATGAGTTTAAGAGTTATAAAAGGTTAATCTCGTAACTCGACGTTTGGATTTTTATTTCTGGTTTTTAGCTTTCCTTCCCTACAAAAGTTAATCATTTCTGGATTACTTTTTAAAAGGAAAATAACTTACAACTGCGACTCTAGAAATAGCAAAGGGAAACTAGACTTTTTCAATTGCAGATCCGTTTAAAATTTCTAAAGTTTTTCAGAAAGGCTTCGTTTGAGATAAGCTATCGTATTTAACTTTTTACAACTTTTATTTATATGATTTTAAAACTAATAAATATATATTTCGAGTACTGGGTGTAGCGTGAAAAGTTAAAAATTGTATTATATTACTTTGTAATTTGACATGAATTTTATAAGGTTCGTATCGTAATTCAATAAGAAGTGCATAAAAGCGACGCTTTCAAAGTTTTCTAGTTTAAAACACAAATTAGGTGATAAAGTTATTATTAATGAGATGAACAACGTGCTTGTATTTTTCTCTTCGTATTTTCAGAGAAATAAATTTACAGAGAGGGTGCATACAGGTATTTTTTATTCTATAATAAGTATTTTATATTAGACTAGAGTAATAAGGGTTTCTAATAAATTAAGCCCAAAGCGTTTCTATTACTTGTATAATTATCTTTTTAAAGAATTCGTGGGTTATTGTTTATATTACTTCATCTTTTAACTTTATAATTTAGAGAAATATAACATTTTGTTTTGATTTATAAATTTTGTATTAAATAAGATTGATGTTTTTTATTGATCCTAAAATTTACTTTTGTTTATCTTTCTTCAATCTTTGTCGAAGCAATGTTTGTATAAAATAAAACTTTAATCTATTAAATATCTAGAATTTGTAACACACTTGATTAAAGAAGTGGAATAGTCTTCTATCTATCAAATGAAAACATAAATAATATAAATATACTATTTTTTTTCTGTTTGTCTTTTCAACAGTAGTATACCTATACAACACACTAAAGAATAACCGCGTGCGGAAGAGTAGAGAGAGTCTGGTAGAGTCCAAACCGACATTGAGTAATTGGTACGACTGGTCTATCCTACGGCACCTGATTCTCTTTTGAATCTACTGACTGAATACATTTAAGGGGATTTTTATGAGGCGAAAAACGATGTGGATGCTAATACAACTAAGAACGATGGATGACGGACTCAACCACGACTTACAGAATTCATATCAAGCACCCCGAGGACGCGGGCTTGTTCGCAGTGTTGCCGAAGAAACGGGACGTTCAAGACCGACATCGCCGATGACTGAATTCTATGAATGGATCTTCTGAGAAAAATCAGTTTTGAACTGGATTTGAAGGTAGGAGTCTTAAAAACCAACATCCTATACTATATTCTGTTAACAGAAAACGTGATCTTGCCTGGTTGAAGTGAACAGACTGTTAAGTGACGGGAGGTATGCCAATGATGGAACATATTTGTAATAAAAAAGTTTATAACAGCAGCTGGTGGAAAAAGCTCTGGAGTATCAATGAGGATAATTGGAGAAGAGCATGCTTGCGGGACAATGGGTGTCAGTATCTCAGATTGCAAGGTGTATGGATGAAAAATAGAAACCAGCTTCTAAACAAAGTGCTGGTGGACTTTTAGACCTGATTATTAATATTACTAATAATGTGAGGTCCTTAGCGAAGGGAGATTGAGGGTGGTGCGAAGCTTAGTCCACTAGTATTCAGAAGTCTTTGCCCTTAGTACAGCATAAGATTGACACAATTCCAGACCCAAACGACAATATCCGAGATGATTCCATGAGCAAAGCCGAGAATATTATTACTGACGTGGAGAAACAAGGGATTACTGAATCCTCGAATACTACATGGACATCACTAGCCTAGTCAGCAAAAAGTACGGATCAAGCACGTTCCTCTGTGGACTATTGCCAGTTAAATGAGGGGACCAAGAAGAACAGCCATTTCTTATTGCATGTTGATGACGTGGTGGACACGTTATCGGGTTCGCGGTGGTTTTCAACATTAGACTTGAAAAGTGACCATCGGTAAGTCGAGCTGAAGTCTGAGGGTCGGAGAAAACTACATTCACCATCGGTTTGGGATTGTGGCAGTTCACAGTTACGACCTTCGGCTTGTGCAATATGCCCCGGCCACCCTTTGAACGTTTGATAGAGACTATTGTTCTGGAAGGCTTGCTTAGTGTGTTTAGATGACGTGACGGTAGTTGGTAGGTTATTTGGCGAACACTTGAACAATCTAAAAGAAGCGAATGGACGGAAGTCTTTGTTGAAAATGAACCATACGGGAGTGGAAATGTAAAAGAGAAAAACCAATGTTATGTAGAACAATTGGTTCTTACAAGAAAACTCGTTTACCTTTTAATTTAACTTTAATGGTTTCCTATTTTTACTTTGTGTTTAGAATGACTGACTTAGAATGAACAATTTAGAATGAATGATTGGATGTTCTCTCACTTGAGTTTATATACGTTTTTCTTATTGATAAGAACGTGTTATACCGTGGACTTTAACAAAGTTATCAAGACAAATATATTACTTCTAGAAATAGTTTTAGAGTAAATAATAAACTGAACAGAAAGTTCCCAAGTGCGAGAATTACAAACAATAGATAAGTGTCGAATCATGAAAACTAAATAATTACAAATATAATATGAGATAGTAACTGTAAAATATTCCAAAGTGATAAAGTTATAACAACAACTTGGAGGGAGGGGGACTATCAGCTCTTGCAATGCAACCCTGAAGGCGTTAAGGGCCCAGTGAAGCGCTGGAAAATGAAGACGGAACTATCGCCAGACTCCTAGTACCAAGAAGTCGAATAACAGAGGTGCTATGATTCTTTCACGACAGCATCTCAAGGGGACACTTCAGTGTGGAGAAGACTTTAAAGGTTAGAGAGAGAGAAATGATGTCGCAAGTACAAATTGTGTTACGTATATCTTGGTCGAAAAGGACAATTATAAGCACTACCAAATCAGAAAGCTGCGACCGTCTGTGAAGTGCTGGTTAAGATGGCGCCATTTGAGGTGAACTATACACGGTGACAATTTTAAAGTTGGCCACTTTTAAAAGGGCGCCATTCATTTGTTTTTTATTCTTGTGTCATTTAATTTGTTTTTTCTACTCCCACCATGGAAAGTGTGATTTTCAGACTTCGTCTCCATAGATACGAGTATTGAAAATGAGTGTTTGCCGAACAAGTGAAATTAGCGTGCGGAAAATTTACTTTCCGCACGCACATGCATGATTTTCGGTGCGGCAAAGTATAATTTTGCCGCACCGAAATCAAAATGTCATAAATGACATTTGATGAATGTCAGATTTGATTTTGCAGAAATATTTAAATTTTTTTATGGAAATGTGGTTGTAGAAAAAATAGTGTGTAATACATGTGTTAAAAGCTTGTATTTGCCACTCTCATGTGACTGCAGCACTCACTATCGTTCGTGCTGCAAACTTCACATTCGTGTGGCAAACGCAAGCTTTCAACACTTGTATTACAAATTACTATTGCCTTATTCAGAATTTTCTGCTCTATAAAATACTTTACTTTGCGTCTGATTAATTTGACAGCTGTATTGGAAAAATGGACAAGAAACAACAACGCTTGGAAATTATTAAACTCTATTTGGCAAAAAACAGCAATCGTTTGATTTCAAAGCGTCTCAAAATTCCACGCACAACTGTTAATGAAACAATCATTCGCTATAATGAAAGAGGAGACTTTTCTGATCGTAAGCGCATTAGAAAGTCATCCGTTGCTACTTTGAGAGTTCTGGAAATGCTGCGTGAAAGAATAAGGCGAAATCCGAGGCGCTCCTTGAGAAAAGTAGCAAAAGATATTGGTATCAGCAGAGAAACGGTTCGACGAATTGTCAAAAAGAAGCTCAATCTAAAGCCCTACAAGATGCAAGAACGACAGGAGCTGACCGTCAAGAAAAAAGCAGTTCGGCTTGAGCGATGTAAAAAATTATTGAAGTCCCACGCTCTGGAAACTTTGGACAGAATTCTGTTTACGGATGAGAAAATTTTTACGATCGAGCAATCCGTCAACCGCCAAAACGACAGAATATGGGCAGCAAAACCTCCGGGAGAAGATAGAATAATTGGCCGTGTTCAAAAATCTCTCTCGGTCATGGTATGGGCCGGAATCAGTAAAACGGCAAAAACTGCGCTAATTTTCATTCAAGAGGGTGTCAAAATCAATCAAGTTGTTTATAGGCAGCTTCTTAAGGATCAGGTACTTCCATGGGGTCATGCTACATATGACAATCAGAATTGGACGTTCCAACAAGGCTCAGCGCCATCACACAGAGCACGAGAAACCATAATGTGGATTTCTGAAAATTTTCCAGCTTTCATTACTCCGGAAGAATGGCCGCCGTACTCACCGGATCTCAATCCAATTGACTATTCTGTTTGGAGTATCTTGGAGCAAAAAGCCTGCGCTAAAAGCCACAGTACGTTAGATTCTCTGAAACGCGCCCTAAGGAAAGCATGGGACGAAATAGACGATGGAATGCTGCGTGGAATCGTCGATCACTTTCCGAAGCGTCTGAAGGCATGTGTTCGAGCAAGAGGTGGACACATTGAATGAAATTCAGCCTATCCTGTTAAGAAAACTGTCCTCTTTCAGAATACGTTAGTAATTTGTTGATAGTTTTATGTTTTGAATAAAATATTGTTGTGTTAATGTGGCCAACTTTAAATGTGTCACCCTGTACATTTCTCCCTTAAAAATGTATAGTTCACCACAAATGGTGCCATCGCCCTTTCTAATTGCGTCTTGGCTAAATAAAGTGAACAGGCCTTAATATGTAATATTTAATTTAGCTGGCTTTGGTTTTTAGTGCAGAACAAAAACTGACATTTATAAGTAGGGTTATGTTCACAACTGTAACCTTTGAATATAAAGCTAACAGGAATGAGGATATACAAAACATACGTCAGACCAAGATAGATGATGCAAATGGCGGCTGAATGTTTCCGGTATGTCAGTGGCGTAGGTACCTTTTAGAATGAATACGGGATACGTAAACCTTTGAATATAAAATATTCAAAGACGTAAACTGACAAAAAAATGTAGTAAAAGTATGAATGAACAAAAATTAGAAGCTGCAAGAAATAAAATATTATAATACTGACGGTTAAACAGTTTTTTAAATATATATTTTGCAAAGTGCTAATTTATATAAAATACGTACATATGTGACGCCTATGATATTCACTCGTGGCCTTTCTTTGACAATGAAATTATAACATCGAATAATTGTTCTTAAATATTATTCGTAATGAACGTAGTTACATTAAATGAAGGTAAATACTTACTTATGGAAAGTTATTCCTAAATTTTTATTTGTCCTTGTTGGAGAAAAACCACAAACAGCACAACTAACCTATTATTTGTCAGCTGTCAGTCTTAAAACTATGACTACAAATAGATTATCAAAATGGCGACTTCCGTCGCACTTTTTGTATGGCTACTAAAACGATACCCTCCTTCCTGTAGCTTTATATTCAAAGACTGTATCATATACGCTGCGCCCTATGTTTAAAATTTTTCCGTAGGTCACTTAACCACAGTTTTTTTTTGAACACGCGCAAGATGCTAACGACTGCTAATGCTGAGCCAAAACTGCACGTAACCTCCACTTTCAATAATATGCGGCAGTTGGTGACAATTATGGTTGCCCAAGGGACTGGAATATCCACGTTTTCCAGTCTTTCCTTGTCTCACAATTTCGAAAGAATTTTTAATCGTTGACGAAGAATCGCGAAACGTGAAACATTCTTTTGTATCCATGCCTGTCACACCCTGTATATTATTTATTCAAGCGATGCGCTTAAGACGACCCTATTTTAGGAGCACTAACAAAAGAGTAGCTCTTGGCCTTTCCGTTTAATGAAACGACATAAAGAAATCGCATCATGTGGTTATGAGCTTCTCAGTATGTGCTGGGTCATTTATGATGGCTTTCATTTATAACCGCAACTAGGAACAAACTTTGCTTAGATCCTTAGATATGATAACCTTAAATCTAAGAGGACTTTTTACGAGTTTCTTAACAGGGCGTATTTTAAGCAAATCTTATTATGAATCTCTTGTTAATTAAAAAGTTGTGGTCAAAACTTTGTTCACTTTTATTTTTTGTTAAGTATTACCTACTTAGTGTTTGACAAACTCTTACGAAAGCCTGTATGAAACCCGAAAGTTTAATTATAAAATTGTAAATTACGACACCTTCTACAGGAATTTTCCAAGGTAAAGTTCTGTTGTCAATAAGCTATCAAGAGAATCAGTACGAACTTGGAGCGGAAGCGGAACTTTTGGTCCAGTGAACTCCTTCAAGTTGGAAGGCTCGTTCCTTAATTAAGTAGCACTCTCCTTACGCCTTTGTTGGCCCCTACTTGTAATGCTTGTGTCTGCTTTGATGACATTAAGACTGAAGTTATTATCAAAGGAGCCCGTAAATGTAATAAATTTCACTACGTTCGCACGATGTCTTTGAAACATATAATGAATTTTTCGATTCGGCCTTCTGGGCTGTGGGATTTAACCAGAAAGTAAAACTTGGTGTATTATTAAGCAAAAGTTTTATTGTTGTGGTTAACAATTCTACAACTGCGTAGAAACATACAGAGTAACTCAACGGCAATTAATTACTAGCAACAGCTACCATTATTGTAAGGGATGCAGTTGTATCCTCTTTGGCATTGTTATCCTAGAAACAAGTTATTGCGACAGACAAGAGGACACTCTGGCTGTACCGAACATTCTTGTGGGTTGTATTGCCCTCCACAGTAATAACAAGATCCACAATCTGAAAATAAACAATTACTCTGCACAAACACCTAATATTTTTAACTTATTTTAGTGAACATTTCGCTATCGTTTTTTAATCATAAGTTATTCTAAAAGTACAAATTATATCTCTTTCAAACCTATAAATATACAGGGCGTCTATTCTGTTGAAAGTTATATAGGTTACTTCTGACAAGGTAGAACAGAATTCAAATGTAAATCTAACGATTTTTTCAGACTTGGAATACTTTATAAACTTTTGTGAAGTTTTAAAACAATCCGAAACAGCCAATGTCTCCAATTTAATGTATTTTCAGAAATTTAATTTAAAACAAAAGTGAATGTGCCATTTTTTATATGATTTTAATGTAGAATTTAATGAATTTAGTTAGATTTTCATGGTAAGCTTGACTTTGGAGTTATTAAATAGTTTATTTTTTCAATAGCAGCGGTTAAAGTGCTACTTTATCTATTAATTTGAGTATATAAAGAATCACTTTAACAGCAAGGGTAGATAAAGTAAATTTTTACAGCAAGAGTAGATAAAGTAATTTATATATTGTTTGTAACCTTAGAAACGCCCATCCTGACATTTTAAAACTATTTCACGGCATTGAAAAGCTTATTTTTATTGCACCTATTGTAATGATAATCTGTTAACTGTAATATAATATTTTAATTTGAAATGGCTTTTTAGCACAATTCAAATAGAAAATTGACCTTTCTTCCTAACAAGCCATAGAAACAAAGTACTTATAAGCCAAGAGGAGGTAAAAAGTTATCTTAACAAGCTTGAATATTCTGATATTTCACATTTGCTTATCTACCGCAGTAGACTGTTCCTTAAGGTAGGAAAAAATTAAGATAGAATGTCGAGTGATTTATCGTTGCAGAAGGGAAAAAATATAAGCTTTTCAATACTTTCCAAATAAAAATATTGTTGAAATGAATTCGAAGACTTCCACGGTTAGTGTCAGTGTTAAAAGAACATCTTCCGGGATGGGACCGTGTTGAGAAAGAAGAATGCAACGCTTCGTACACTTTCTTAAAGGGCGTCATCAGGAGGAAAAAATGGCACTAAAAGAGCACACTCAACGTGTGAACCAAGCCAGATGCGAAACTCTTTTAGCAAGAGGAAGAAGGGCATGGTAACTCAACTTGCAAACCAAGCTAGAGGTGAAACCCTTTTGGTTGAGTTGCTACGGTTTTCTTTTGTTGGTAACGATAATTTCAGGTAACCGCTATGATCTTTTGAAATCTTTCTATTAAGATCTGAGTACTCATCAGCGACCTTGACTCGATTATATGAAAAGTTTAAAGCAAGTTTAGAATTTAAAGATGTAATTTTGGTACCTTGATGAATTTCACATCGAAATGCAGGCGGAAAACTTCTGAATGTAAATATGGAAAAATCAATAAATTGAAGTTATTAATTTTTTTTATTAGCTTTATATTGTCATTCTCAAATGGTCAATCACGGTCGGTCTGTATATTTTCAAGAAAAACCGTTTAATAACCAGCTATTTGGAAAGTTGCATTCAGCTGAACTGAGAATTCTTTATTCGTCGGTGTGTCCATACTATGGGCAAAAATGGCAAATTGGACATGAATAAAGAAACATCTTTTTAGCGACGAGCAGTTTTAAAGTTTTTATAATTTCATATGAGAAGTGAGCAGTTTAGTTCTTCAGTCGACAGTTTAGATGGATATTATTATGTTATTGTATTAATGGATTGGATTCCCCATCCTGCAAAATAGTAAAATATCCATATTTTCACTGACATTTTCGCGAAAACAGTACAGCAAATTCTTTATTTATTAAATAAATCAAACTATGAACAAAACCAATTAAGTAACGCAAACATACACAAAATATCGGCCCAAGAGTTGTCTGGTAACTATTATTAATAAAAAATAGGCCTTCGTAGAAAGCGTTATAATACTGCAGTGAAAATTTCTCCATTTATTTGTAATTAAAAATGACGTTTTCAAAAATCTTTTATAAAAATCAATAAAGAGAGTTTATAAAAAATTTATTAAAATTCATATTGTTTTCACTAACGGTTTTAGAGTAATATTAAGTTAAGCTTTATTTGTCTTATTATTTATTGCTTCAGATTTCAAAGTACCTACTATGTCAAGGTACACAGCGAAAGACAGGACCACTGCTATCCGCTCAATACCGGTGGATTCTAATCACATTTTGTAAGTTGAGACTGTAGTGGTGTATAGTTAATTTCAAAATCAACCTCCACTCAAAGCAGGTGTGTGACTTCCGGTTTTTGAAAGAACTTTATATTTCAAAACCAAAAAATTATCACTGCAGTAATGTAACCCCTTGAAAAGGTGTGTATTTTGAAGCTGAACTTTCAATTTATATTTTGTTAAGTTTAATTCGATAGGGCTCATTGGGGGGGGGGGGGGGTTATGGTAACAGTCAGTCAAGCCAAAACAATTAGAAAGATATATTTCTTACCATGTTTTTGATAATTTCCACAATAAACCCCAGGATAATTTTGAACGGAATGACACCTTTGATGTTGATTATTAGGAATTGACACAGGGTACGGTTGTGGTTGCGGCACTGGAACATTTTGAGGTATTATAACGACAACAGGTGAGGTACAAATATCCGAGCATTCCCTGTGTCTTCTTCTAAAACATCTTATCTTTGCTTCAGTTTGGTTTTGGGCTTCTGTATCATTCTGCTTTCCTAGTTCTTCTCTATGAACGTAATAACATTCTCTGGGATGTATAACATAGCAGCAACCATGTGGTTTGTGGTTGTTATCAAGTGTTTCTATGTTGGATCCAGTAATTTTAGAACGAGTTTTAGAACGTTTACCATAATTAATTGTATTTAAATTAGTTGTATTAATTTTAACGGGAATATGGATAATGTTGGTATTATTAATAACGTTCTGAATGTCTACGTTGGTTGTTACGTTCACTGCGTCTGTATGGTTACTTTTAGTAATGGTGTTGACAGGAGTTGCATCATCACACGATAATTCTGGAAGTGGTATTTCAATTTTTACTGGATCACTTGCGACACATTTGCTAACGCAGTTTCGAGTACATCCAGATGTTTGAGTGTAACATTGATTTACACAATTATTACAGCCTTCGTTTTTACAACAATGATTACCAATGCAAACGTCACACGTAGGTCCTTCACAATAAGGAGTTGTTTGTATGCATTTATTTATACAAGTATTTTTGCAGTCGATGGTTGGACACTGAGACGTGCATGCATTAGCACAGTGGTTGCAGTGTTGAGTATTGCAACAACGAGATCCACTGCAAAAGCCACACGTATCTTCACCACAACTGGAGACAGCTTTGATGCAGTTCTGTATACAGCCACTTCCACATTGGTGTGTTTTACATCCCGCAGTGCAAGTTTGAGTACAAGTATTGCACTGATGTGTATTGCAACAGTGTGATCCACTACAGAGATTGCAATTTCCACTCTGGCAGGACTGAGATATACCTTGAATGCAGTTATGTACGCAGTTTTGTTTGCATTGTGGTGTTGGACACTCGGCAGTACATACTTGAGCGCAGTTATTACATTGTTGGGTGTTACAGCAATCGGATCCGGTACAAACGTTAGTGACTGGAACGACAACTTGTGCGGTAGATTGTGAAGTATTTTGAATGCAATTTTCTATACAAGTTTTAATGCACGTTTCTGTTGAACAATTTTGATAACAGTTCTTACAACATATGATGCAAGAATTTGTAGCACAACACGATGTCTGTCCACAGAAATTTGTTAGAGCATCTATACAAACTCCGAAGACTATTATAATGAATATTGTAGTAATTTGGGATAACTGATTCATCTGAAAATGTAGAAAACATATGTTACGTAAACATTAAATATTATTGTTGATATGTTGCTTACTGATTATCTTCTTGGTTTAGAGGTGTGGAAGTAGTAATTTCAGTAATAATAAGAAAAATTAAAATTTTTATAATATTTATATAATAATTTATTAAATCCAATTAATTTTAAGTAAGTATATATTTTCTCGCTTATTTCTAATTTAATAAAAATGTAAAATTATTTTAGATGTACTTTTCTATTTAATTTTTAAAATGTTACCCATCCATTGATAAAGGAATTAATTTCCGAAACGTATGACAATAAATAACATACAAACTTAAATAATTTATTATTATTTGGGGAAAAACTCTACTGAAATTACTACTTCCACACCTCTAAATTAAAGATTATATTCATGAAATATTTTGTATTTTTTTAAATTGTTATTCTAAAGCATAAATATGCATACACTATCTTAATGACTTGTATAACGTCCATTGGTGTGAACATTCGGCAAATTTTATTGGACCTAGTTTTTAGCATTAAAAACAAATATTACAAATATTACAGATTATTGAGTAGTTGTGGACAAATAGTTATTTGTCCACGACTAGTCAATAATCTGTCAATTATTCATGTGTTTGGTCAAACATAATGCTATCCATTATACACTGCCAGCAGTGAATAATCATTATTCACGGTGTCATGGTAACATCATTGTCTATGGTGTATAATGAAGGAAATAGGTTATGTTTCTAATCCTACCACTTCGTTTAACATAGTCCTACCACATGTTTTAGTAGCGGTGTTATTTAAATTTTAATTAAAAATTCTTCGTATTTGTGTTCGTGGACAAAGTATAATATACGACTCGCTATAATGGCTACTATTACCTCGGATAATTGCAAAACTCGCTCGCTCACTCGCTCGTGTTGCAAACATTATCCTCGGTAATAATAGTATTCATTATAGCGTCGTGTATAATATACTATTATTATACAAGACGATAACATTGTATTTTGTCTTCGAGAGCGTCTTTTTAACGTCGAGATGTCAGTCGAGCCGCTAATTATGCTCGAGAAGATAATTAAATTTTATCGTCGTGTATAATATTCTATTTTTTTCTATAGCATTTATTTTAAAGGAAAGAAATTATAAATAAATATAACATTTGACATTGACGTTTGAAAGTATTACAAATCGAGTCACGTTTTAAAATCTCATTAGTATGGGCGTTGCTAGGGTTACAAACAATAAATAAAATACTTTATCTATCATTGCTCTTAAAGTATTACTTTATCTACCCTTGCGGTTAAAATGCTATTTGACCTTTTTATTTGAGTAGAACAACGCACACTTTAACATTTGCTATAGAAAAAAGTATTTTATTAAATTTTGAAGTTTTAAACTGACGTTTATTTGTTTCTGGCCTGCCCATAAAAGTTGATGTTTTGTAAACAATCGTTTAAAATTTTTATTCCGCTAGCGATTTAAAATTTTTATTCCGCTAGCACTTTAAAAATGTCAAATCGCTTTAAAAATGTCAAATAATTGTCAAAATTGAATAAACAGTTGTATTATACTTGCGGATTAAAATTAATTTATTAACTCGCGGTAACAACGCGTTTGCGGCTACCGCCGCTCGCGCGATTAAACGTACCGCTCGTTAAACATTAATTTAATCCGCATGTATAATAAATAACTATTATTAATTAGTTGAAGTTAATGTTAATTTAATCATTTTATTGTTAAATGAATTATGCAGTTTTAATTAAAATAATATTGTAATATAAAAGAATCTAAATAGGCAGGATTAAAATAGTTTAATTATTAAGGATGTTATGTATTGTAACCATGAAAATAATTTGGCTAGCAACATAAAAATAATTAGGTAAGAATGTAATTAGTTAAGATTTGTTACCTAGGAAAATGAGAAGTTTGCTAAATGAAGAAAAATAAAAAGAAGCCAAGGAGACGGTAGTGAGAGTAAATAAAAACAAGTACCTATGTAATACGAATGTTGAAAGGAAGCAATAATTTTCCTTAAAAAGGAAATTATGAAATAAAAGATTTCATTTGTGAGTTATTGAAAGTAGTCCTGCTCATATGAATATTGGATATTGGGGGTTTATGGAAAATAATCCTGATAAATGGTGCTACATTGAAGTTCATCTTGTTTTTGGTTGGATGTGGAAGTTAGATTGAAGATTGTTTATGGTTGAAATTGAATATTGGAATAAGTGAGTTGACTTCAAGTTACGTGAGCGAAATTAGTTTTATTTAGTATTAAATTTATAAAATAACAATTTAGATATAACAAGTCAGGGAATTTAGGGAAATGTTTATAAATAAATCTGCATAATTATAATTTTTGTCATTATTGATCAAATTATATAATCAAATGATCTAAAAAGGTAGAAGAAACCTTCGAACGACCCTATACTGAGCCAATCGAGGAAAATGATTGTAAACGAATCTTAACTGTGATTAATAATCGTAAATTATTATTGAGATAATTTGAATATTTAATTACATTGCTAATCCAAATAATTAAAAGAAGGGTAATCATAATACTATAATTACAAATTATACGACTTAATAACAATTTTAATTCTTTATAATTTCTCTTGACAACTTGAAATTTTTGTTCGAATAATCGTTTCTTAAACAAAATTAAATCTTTAGTTAAGCCGGTGTCAGACGATGATAGTATTAATAACTGTTATACAAGTTTAGTAGTACCAAAGAATATTCTTTATTCTATGGTATCAGAAAATTTAAACATATTATTGTGTTAACGGTTAAGCCTAATAACTATTACACTAATTTAACATACAAAATAGCGAATATAAAAAATCAATTCCAAATGCTCATTGGTACTAATTATTATTTGTGCTTTAAAACGGGAAAAGAGAAATGAGCAGAAATGAAAATTAACAGAAGGAAAAGAGACTTCGGCGTGTTTGGTTCAATAAACTCATCTTAAGGAGAGGTTTATATTATAAGAATTATCTTTGTGGTAGAAATGTTTGCGAAAAATGATCAATTTTTTCAACTGATTTCGCCCCTAATGCTATGATTTATATGCTTGTTTATGCTATTTATACAGAAATATTTCTTTTTCTTTAATGGCCAGTTGAAAAAAAATGGCAATTTTTCGCAGCATTTCCACAACAAGGATAATTCTTACTATAACTCCACTAAAACCAATACAACGTTAAATTTGAATCTAAATTACATTAATTAAATAGTATAATATTGCATTATAATAAACTGAATATTTCATGGAAGAATAAAAACACATCCTTTTGTAGAACAATCCTTTGTCACAGCCTAGTTGTCATTAAAGAATAAAAAAAAATAGTTTTTCGATAGGTATTATTTACTCTGAAAACTTAGGTAATCATCTTATTCATGTGAACAATTACTGTTCATATTGTTTTTGAAATGAATATGGTTTCGAGATTCTAGCAGCTTTTTAGCCAGATGAACAAAAACTCTTGCCTTTATTGGGTTTTCTTGAAACATTAAATAATAATAAAAATTCTGAATGTTTCCAACATTTTGACACACATTCTCTGTTATATAATTACATTCGACTGGATTACATTAGTAAAATGAAAAATTAAATTTAGTTATTGGAAACTTTCAGTTTACGTTTGAAGTTATCTTTTATTTCCCAAAGCGTAAGAAAAATTATTATTTATTTTTTTACGATATGTAAACGTAAGTAAACTCAGAATTTATTTTAGACCAACAAAAAGAATGATTAGGTTTCAGATTATTCAAAAAATCGCTAGGAGCACAGCTTAAAAAACTGCTTTTATAGCTCTATGCATCTCTGTTAATTTTGTACTCATTGGCACCCACCTTATCAAAGAAATGTGGGCAGAAGTGAAAGGTTTTATTATTATTTATGATTAATTATTTAATCTTTTTTATCTTATTTGAAATAAATGTTATACAGTAATACTTACTTTTGAGGATCTTCGCATGTGAACGCTTGGCAACTGTAACTACCGAAATTCGGTTATAATATCATAATGCAAATAATCGAGAAACAGGCCGCCAAAATTTAATCCGTATTCGCGTGTTTATCTTTTCAGATAGATGGGCTTACCTTGAACAGTTTCAATTTGGAATTTCTGACTGACAGCATTAACAGCTCTTATCTTGTCTGTTCAAATCGCCTTGAAATTATTGAAACGGCAAGGTTATTTGCATGAAGTTCCTTTGATAACATTGATGTTTTATGGAATTAGGGTTTGAAGCTTTCATTGCCTTAACATTTATTAAAGTAATTTGAATTTCTGAGTATATCAAAAATTAAGTACCTATTCTTTTGGAACTTCTTTCTTCAATGCTATGAAATATAAAAATTCCACACTAGCGAATCAATATACCTACATTCTTGTTTTTTGTAGAACGTTGTTCTATAGTAATTTTTATATTATAATATTGTTGACGTTTCAATACCGAAACAATAAGGAATATGAAATATGAAACCTAAAACCTGAAATATTGAAAATTATTTATGAATTCGGTCAGTAACGCCGATTATATTTACTATAATATTTTCAATGTAAAAACAAGACCTAAAAGTTGTTTCTGATCAAATGTTATTAACACTCGGTATAATAATTTCTTTTTAGCCTGAAAATATTTTTATTTATAGCTTTGCCCTAATAGACAAGGGAAGTTCAATTAAAATATATATTATTCACAAATGCGGAATTTGGGTAATGCTTGAAATTTTTATCCACATCGCGTTATTGAACGCGCAAGAAGCGATGGGGGTTCTGGATTTTTTAAATCAATCAATCATTAATTTATTGAGTAGACTACATAACTGAATCACTGCCGTCTTAACAGAGTTAATGCAAATTAATTACTGTAGGTATATAATTACAAATGCAAATTTCATAAAAATCATAGTATTTATAAATTATATATAAATGAGAAATATAGGGAATCATGGTTATTCACGTTAATAATGTGTTAGTTAGGAAATCATTAATATTGTAGAACGCCTCAGTAGTTAGAAACTGTTTTATTTTAATTTTAAACTTCTTCGGTGGTAGTTCCACTTTCTGTTTTGGCAAGTGTTTAAAAAGCATGGGGCCGAAGAAGTTCAGGCTATTCCGACTGGCACTTAATCTCAAATGATCTACTCATAGGTTATGGTTATGACTATCTCTAGTGTTATAACGTTATAAGAATGACCACCGTCGTTAGTACCGAACAGGCGTATGTTACTCTTCACATACATCAAACAGTGGTGTATGTATAACAAAGGGAACGCCTGTATTTGTAATTCAACGAATTTATTCTTAACATCCTCCCTATATGGTAAGCCAGTAATGATTCTAACGGTTTTTGCGTTGTAGTTTCAAAATTCTATTCGAAATGGGTTAATGACCCCAACAAGTAGTAATTGTATAGCACACCAATGACGTAATAAGATAATAGTAAGCCATTTGCAAACTACTGTCAGTTACACATTCAAACAATTTTCGAAGTACAAATAAATTTTGAGAGATCGTTTTTGATAAATAATCGACGTGCAAACTCCTATTTAAGGTTGGGTCCATAATCACGCCCAGAAATTTGATAAGTTTAGGGTTTAAAAATTTACAATTTCTCTGTGTTAGAAGATTATGATTTGTATTTTATTCTCAATTGATTTATAGAAAACTAGTTTGATAGGTGGATCTGCATATTTTGAAGTCTTCTAATATAATGAATTGGAAGATTTTGACTGTATTAACAGAACGTCTTCCGGGTTGGGACCGTGTCATTGTTGAGATAGAAGAACTCAACGTTTGGTCTACTTTTTTAAGGGTCTTCATCAGGAGTAAAAGGAAGCACTAAAAAGCACGAAACTCTTTTAGGAAGAGACAGAACGGTAATTGTAACTCAACTTATTGTGACAAAGTCAATTAGGCAAAATATTCAAAATATTAAGTAATGCTAAAACGAATTAAATCTAATTCAAGTTAACAGCAAATTCATATTCAGACTATAAGTTAAGATGACGTCAAACGCGTCAAATGACCAATAACACGAGGCAAGGTCGTTTTCTCTACCGTGTGCAATTGAAGAGACAGAGACGGATGAAAAGACGACATCAGAATCGTGCTTTGTAGCAATTTCCCACGAGTGGAGAAATGCTGACGATGCATTCCAAAAAAACGCTGACGAGCTAAAATATGTAAGACAAAGCCTTAATACTAGAGAATTAAGTGGGGATCGAGTATCTCGATATATAGCTCAGATTACGGCCTAAAAGGAAGAGTGTTAGATTTCCTCCCAATAAGAAGATGCCACTGAACTATATACTGAGAGAGTCGAGATCCAATAGAATGATGTTTGTAATCATGTAAGTTTATTTAAAATATTAAAGAGAACTCGGGAACTTGTAAGTGCGGATTAACTAATATGTAATTAATTCAATATCGCAATTGTATGAAAATAAGCGGAGTTCAAATAACTATAAATAATTTAAATGCGGGTTAACCGTAATTGTCCTGGTGTTAAGGTTGAGTAAAGTTCCACGTAGATAAGTTAATTTGGTCTTAAATGTAAAGAATTCGTTCAATGTAAAAGAGGATTGATATTGCAAGGATAAACGTTAATGTAGAGTCGTAATGTAATAAACAAATGTTGGTTGACTAAGCCTTTTATTAAATCTCTCGCACAGCCAAGTGGTTCAAAAGTCATGTAGGTGTCAAGTCTCTACCAAAAAATTAGGAAAGCTACTTAAGCCCTTAAATTTCATCATTAATATTAATAGTTAAAGCCGACTCCAAAACCCTACGTGACCAACCAAGCCAGAAGCGAAACCCTTCTGAAAGAAAAGGAAATTCAACGTTATTTCATTCCACCCCTCTCCTCTCGTAAAAAGCCAAGCAATATTGAAGTGGCGACGACGGTCAAGACCCTACCTAAGTTATTAAAGTTACTTATAAACATTAAATAATAAAAATAAACCAACCCCCGACTACGACACAATATTATGTCTGCAATAAATAGATCGCTTCGTCACATATGCAACGGCTCACTAACAAATTGTTTTTACCACCTGCTTGGCCTCACTTCTGTCTCCTTATTCGTAAACATTTTCGCAAACAAAAATTAAATTTTATTTAACGTATTTAGTCTGTAGAAATATCCCGATTTGAGCAGCGTTGCTATCAGACATGTTATTTATTATCAAATGGGGGAGGTTTTAAGACAATGGATGATTCTTATAAATAACAGCAGAAAGTGAAATTATATTTAGGAGTCTGGAATGTGAGAGGAATTAGGAACAAACAACCAGAAATTTCGGAATTTCACAACGAAGAAATGACATAGTGGTCCTCTCAGAAACAAATAAAAACGGAAATGGAAGTGAAAATACAAAAAGCTACATATTTTCCGGAATAGACAAAAATGAAAAGGCAAGAGCAGGTATATCTATTATATTAAATAAAAGACTGCAGAAATACGTAAAAATATGGAACCCAATAAATGAGCACTTTATAAAAATAAGAGTAAGAACAACAAGCATCTTTGGAATACATGTACTAAATGATGACGCACCTGCCCAAATCAAACGAAGAGTCTTTAAAGAAAAACATTGATGAGATTTCGAATCATCATGAAATCATAATAGTCGCAGACTTAAACGGTAGAGTGGGAAGACAAGAAAAGAGTCAGGTAGTTGGAAGAAATCACGAAGATGTAATCAATCATAACGGCCAAAGACTGGTAAATATGTGTGAACAATACAACTTAAAAACAAGGAACACGTTTTTTGCCCATAAAGAATACACAAATATACATGGTACTACGAAACAAAAGGTCTGAAGTCCATATTCGACTACTTAATAATAATACAACAATCCACTTTAAAATACAAGATGAGAGAACTAAACGAGGAGCTGACTGTGGTGCAGACCACTACCTTCTGACAGCAAAATTTATATTCCATACATAACAGAAAATAACAATTACTATCAGCACAGGGATGACTTAGTCACACTTAATTTGGATAGTCTAGAACATGATAGTACAAAATATCATTATCAAACATATTTATAAAATTAATTCAAACTAAGCTTTCGACTGAAGCGAAATATGAACACATACAGGGAGCAGCGGAAGAATCTCTGGGGGAAAAAGACACTAAAAGAAAGCCGTATTGGTGGGACGATGCAATTGAAAGATAAATTAAAGAAAAGAGAAATTAGAGAAGAATATAGAAGAGGAAACAGAAAAGGTGAAACAGGAGAAGTGTGAGTACATAGACCAACATTTAGGTGACACAAAAAGCTCAGGAGCCTAGAAGACCATAAAATCAACAAGGACCACATTCAAGAACGCAAACATAAATCTTAAAAGTATAACGAGTAAAGAATGTGTTGAATATTTTGCGACAGTGGATTCATTTCAAAATATGAACAAGAAGAAATACAAAATAGTGACAAATAGAATTACACATTTCTCAAGTTAAAGATGCTATCAAATCTATGGACTTGATGGAATATAATATATCTCGAATTAATAAGACATGGATCATATAAACTTATAGAAATATTAAAAACGATAACGATGACATACAAAAAAAGACTAAATAAAGGTGAGAGAGCTATAGGAGCGATGAATTCCATTCTTTGGGAATAATATGTAAGAAAAACAATTAAAAAGCATATATATAAAAGTGTTATTCAAAGTGTGTGTTATGTTTTATGGAGCAAAAGTGTGGGATATAAATAAGACAAACCAGAGAAAACTATTGACCGCAGAAATGTACTATCTTCGAAGAAGTTGCAGAAGATCCAGGTCGGGAAGAATTCGGAACGAAGAAATAAGAGAACGTATGGCCATGGAAAGCAAAATTACGGACGAAGTGGAAAGAGAACTAATATGGTTCAGATACGCTAAGAGGATACAGGAAGATAGATGGCCACGTAAAATATTGGAATGTATGTACACCACCCGAGCAAAGAAATAGAGGACGAAATTGGAGCGATGAAGTAAAGGAAGCGGTGGCTGCGAGACGCTTGACAGAAGGAAAATGCCATAATAAAAAAAAAAATGGAAACTGGGGATGGAGAGGCGGTGACAGCTATAAAAGAATGTGTATCTGGTAATTAGCACTCAGCATGGTAATTGTTGCTTATTGCATTCAACCGCTAGAAGTTCCAATGTGACAAACCGATATTAAAAGATTTTCTCAGAATTTGACGAAGAATAATGGTTGGGTATTTATAGTAAATAAATAATTTACCTAAATTATTAAAATTCAGATGTTGTTAGACTTTACACATATAGGAAGAAAAGTAAAGGAAATTTAAGATCAACTTTTTAGTAAACCAATTTATTCTAAATTTGTAACTAGCAAATATAGAAATACAACGCAGGTGCTTTTCCCTTTATCAAGTATGGTCTTCTTTTCAACCTTTGTTATAATAGTAGTCTTAAATTAAGTAACAACACAACTGAAGAAGATTTGAGACAAAACACTAACAAGTCTGATAAGCTTGGATATATTTTATGTTTATCAAATAACAATAAAAATAAACTTAATAAGCTAATTAATGTGTAGACATTCAAATATACAAAAAGTAATGGTACTTCTTAAAGTATGCATATAGAATTATAATAAGTATAAGTACTTAATAAAGAGCGTATCGTAATTTTTTAACCATACTGCATAGGTCTTCCTATAAACCGTGTATTTTGAATTTGTGGTAACTGTATGGACTGTTGATAAGACGGTCTTGTTTGGTAAAGAATGGGTCCAGGTTGGTAGATAGCTGGTCGATACTGTTGCAAATACGGCGACGCCGACCTTGCCTGAATTCTTGCAGAATTAGGTGGCAAGAAAGTTTTTCTACAAATATTGCTGCAACCATTTTGGCGAACACAAGAATTTGGATTATATTGCCCATTACACACGTAACATGAATCGCAATCTGTAATTTTTAATTATCTAAATATTGTGAGGACTATCAATAAATTAGGTACTTACTTTGTACTGAATTCTGCCCACAGTATATGTACGGATATGCCTGTACATAATGGCATTGATTTTGTTGATTATGGGGTGTTCGTGTTAAATGTACAAATTGTGACGTACATAAATTAGAACATTCTTGATGACTCCTTGTAGAACAGTGATGGTACGGATAAATTGAGCTTCGATAACATTGCTGAGGATGTACAATATGGCAACAACCTTGTGGTAAATTATAGTAATTCGAGGTTTGATTCTGCGCTGTATTGAAATAAATTATTAAATTCAGTAAATACGAGCCTTAATATTAAGATTACCTTTATTTTCTGAAGAACACTGATTGGTACAACTGAGGTTGCAGTTTTGTTGAGGAAGGCTGGGATTATTGGTATTCACACATGAACTAATATTGCAAGGGTACTGGCATAATTTTTCTGGTAAAACGGCAAATTGTAATAAAACTGTTGCTGGATGATCTGTTCCATTGATGGTAACAGTTGCTGTTCTGTTAGTAGGTGGAATTTGTCCACTAGTTATATTTCCTCTATGAGGCTTTCCATCTACATAAACAATAGCTTCAGGTTTTCCCGGTGTTTGTGTTTTTGATGGAACAACAAATATGTCGTGTTTAACCGTTTGACACTGAGGAATACAACTATTCTGACAGCTAATATCGTTAGAACAAGCATCTCTACATGCACGGACGCAGTAATTGCAAGCTAATGTGGAGCAACAAAAGTTATTGTAGCACGCATTACATTTTTTACCATCGCAGCATTCGCCTTTAGGACAAATACCGCAATTAAATCCTTTGCATGTTGTTTGACAATTCCCTTCTAAACATGTTGTGCAACCTTCAGCCGAACACCAGTCATTCTGTGCATTTCGTTTTCTAATACAATGGGTAAATGATCGAAAATCCCTTTGAAGGCAAGCTTGTTTATCTTTGCTATCAGCAGTCACAGTTAAAGCTAATGTTACCAAGAACGCAAGCAAAAATATTCCGGACATCATATTCAAGTGTTTGAACAGTTTGTTGTAAAATATTTACTTTAAACCGTGGCTAACACTTACCAATGAAATTTTTTTAACCCTGTTTGTAAAACGGTTAGAAACTTACTGATATTCTTTGTAATAAACTAGGACACTTCTAATCTTCTGGAGAGCTATTTCAATACGGGATTTTTATCTTTTTCAAATAGTGCTTTGGTGCTAGTCCTTTTTATAAAAACCGCAATATATAAGATGATTAGATAAGAAAACTATGGATTAAGTTTAATTTTTTAAACCATATACCTATAAACTATTTAGTTTAATAACATAATTGGTTCAAGATACCTGTCCAATAGCTAATAATAAGATTTATAGCTTTAATTGTAAACAATTTGATATGGAGCTAGCCCAAACAAATATTTATTTCTCGTAATGCAATGATGGAATGCTGCCAAAAACCAGTATTAACATTAGAAATTAACATATGTATTGAGATGATATCAATTGCTACTTACATATTATGTTAAATAGATGTTACTTTTATTTTTAACAAATTAAAATTAATGTTTATTTTTATGCAGTTTTAATGTAAAATAAAATGTAAATAGAGTTAGTTAGTGTTATTGTATTATAAATTTAATTTAAGATAGGTAGAAACGTAGAAATGTGTATTTGAAAGGACATTATTATTATAAATAAGTGTTACCAAGGGAAACGAATGAATATTTAAGTGTTACCAAGGAAATGAACGAATATTTTAATTAAAAGGAAAATATAGGAGAACCAGGACAACGGGAGTCAAGATAAGTAAACAGTAGAATTTTATTTTCTGAAAAACCAAGTTGTGTGTTTTTCCGTGAACTTAAAAAAGGAAAATAAAATAGGAGTGCAATTTTATTTCCAAAAGCAAATTGCATTCTTGGTTAGAAGAAAATAAATAAGTGGTTTCTTCTAAATTAAAAAGGAAGAATAAGGTGATATAAGAAATAAAGTGGTTTCCTGATCATCTGAAGATTGAAATTGGATTCCTGTACAGCTAAATATTAAAGTGGAAGTCGATCACTGCTTATCAACTGATTTGGATCCAAAAGTTGTATCAACTGGTTTGGATTCAAAAATTGTATCAACTGATTTGGATTAAAAAAATTGAATTTGGATTGCAGGTACAAAAACGCGAGCGTATTTAAAAATTATTAGAAGTTAATGTTTTAAAAGTGAACAGTAGATATTACATTTAGGGAAGATAGGATAATAAAATTTGTTAATAAAACTGCATAAAAACATATTATTATTCTTATTAAACTAAAAAGGACGTTTTCAACGACCCGAGGCTGAGCTAGCCGCAATAAAAAAATGGATACAAAATTAAATTTGTCGGTACAACGTGTTAATGAAAAACACAGAACCGTCATAGCAGTATATTAAATATAATAATTATATTGGATGATATTTGATAGTATAAAGACTAATGATTTGAGTTAAAAGGTGAGCCTTGATTGGATATAGTTCATTGTTGAGTATATTATTTTTATGCAGATTTAATTTAAGTAAATGTGTAAAAATAATAATTTAGATAGATATTTAAATTAAATAGCTAGAAATTGTTGTATTATGTCACACGTGATGGTCGCCATTTGTCACTACAGTACCACCAAGCTTACGAAAACCCCGGAAAATATGCGAACTAATTTCAATGACAAATGCATTAAACCAATCAGATTCAAAATTTTGCCAAAGTACACTTAGTCCAGTCAAATGGTCGAAATAAACAGGCAAACTTTGCATTTTGGGTAGGCAGCTATTTTTTTTTATCGGTGTGTAGAGGGGTCAGCGGTGAGTCTAAATCAGGGTTTTCGGGGTGGTAATCCCCTCCATTCGGCCGCCATCTTGAAAAGAAGGGTTAGGTGGTTTTTGGGCTATATCTCTATAGTAGGGAATCTCACAAACAATTAGTATGAAGCTTTTTTGTATAAAATCGTATTATGCACAATTTTTATTCATAACCTTTTTACATAGCGTTAATAATAAAAAAGTTATAAGCCGGAAAATACAAAAACTTAAGGGCTTATATCTGTTTTATTATTAATACTACGTAAAAAAGTTATTAACAGAAATTGTAGAGAATATGGTTCTCCACAAAAAAGTTCTATACAAACTTTTTGTAAGACTCACGGCTACAGAAATATAGCCGAAAAGCTAATTAACCCTTCTTTTCAAGATGGCGGCCGAATGGGAAGGGGTGGGGTGGTGGGGTCATATTAATAAAAGTTGTAGATAATGCGATTCTCTACAATAAAGCCTTTTGTACAAACCTTTTGTAAGATTCACGGCTACAGAGCTATAGCCGAAAAATTAACTAACCCTTCTTTTCAAGATGGCGGCCTAATGGAGGGGGTTACCACCCCAAAAATCCGGATTTAGACTCATCACTGACCCCCAACGAGTTAAGAATAGAACAGGAGAGAACCACACTAACAATACTTTCTAGTCCAAAGTGGTAACTAAATATGGCCGCCGCCATACCAAATTTGCAGGCTACCGGATGTAAACAAACAACCATATTACTGTAACTGCATGTAACTGGCCTTCCCTAAAAGTGGTAACTTCCGTCTAATGCAACTGCATATCCCCCACTACCTTAGGCTATCTCCTGTTCTATTCTTAACTCGTTGCTGACCCCCACATACATCGCAAAAAGAAAATCGCTGCCTACCCAAAATGCAAATTGAATTACCATCTGACTGGACCAATCCAATCAAAATCAAAAACCAAAAAGGCAAACTTTGCATTTTGGGTAGGCAGCGATTTTTTGACAATGTGTAGGTGGGTCAGTGGTAAGTCTAAATCAGGATTTTCGAGGTGGTACCCCCCTCTCCATTTGGTCGGCATCTTGAAAAGAGGGGTTAATTAGTTTTTCGACTACATCTCTGTATCCGTGAGTTAAAAAATATTGTTCAAAACGTTTTTGTAGAAAATCGCATTTTCAATAAGTTTTAATAATAACTTTTTACGCAGCATTAAGAATAAAAAAGTTGTAACCCCTAAATTTTTTGTCTTTTCCGGCTTATAACTTTTTTATTATTAATGCTATGCAAAAAAGTTATTAATAATAAATAATAGATAATACGATTTTCTACAAAAAAGCTTTGTACAAACTTTTTGTAAGATTCACCACTACAAAGATATAGCCAAAAAACGAATTAACCCTTCTTTTCAAGATGGCGGCCAAATGGAGGGGGTTACTACCCCGAAAACCCCGATTTAGATTCACCACTGACCCCTCTGCACACCGATTAAAAACAATCGCTGCCTACCCAAAATGCAAAGTTAAATTACCATTTGACTGGACTAACTCAAAGTTACAATTTTCTTTGTTTAGATCGTGACTGGCGGCGTGATATTGTGTTTCTTTGTGTTTTTCCAATTCTTCGGCATTTTTACTTGTTTATTAAGAAAAATTGTCCTTTTCAAGATGCCTATTCCGCATAACAGATATATCTAGGTAAGCAAATTACTCCTTTCATTCAACTAAGGTAGATCTTTCATTTTATAAGTGAGGTTATGCGCATCAAAACGTTGAAATAGTAATCAATTGTGTAAAGATTTAATACTAATTTAATAAATATGTTTTATCCACGACTAGTCAATAATCTATCAATTATTCATGTGTTTGGTCACTCATAATGCTATCCATTATACACTGAAATCATTATGCACGGTGTCATGGTAACTGGTAACATCATTACATTATGCACGGTGTCATGGTAACATCATTGTCTATGGTGTATAATGAAGTAAGTAGGTTATGTTGTCATTGAAATAGGTTATGTTATTATTTAAATTTTAATTTAAATTTTAATTAAAAATTCTTAGTATTTTGTAGTCGAGGATAAAGTATAGTATACTACTCGATATAATGGCTACTATTACCTCGGATAATTGCAAGACTCGCTCGCAAGCTCGCTCGTGTTGCAAACATTATCCTCGGTAATAATAGCATACATTATAGCGTCGTGTATAATATACTATTAACATTCATTTATTTTATTTATTACAGAAATATTTGGCAATGAGGAAGCCAAAGATTGCTCATTCTGAAGCTCGCAACATTATTCGAAATGTTGTCGACTTTTTTGATAAACAAAAATCCAATGGTGTGTGGATGTTTCCACTGGAACAAGCAACTGAACTGGCTGCTGCTGCAACAAAAAAATCTGTTACTTTTATAAAGAAGATTCGTAGGCAATCTGAAACAGCACGAACGACTTTATTATAATCTCCAACAAAGAAGCGCTATTCTGAAGCTGTAAATAAAATAAAATTAGATGAGTTCGATAATGATGTTTTAAGAAGAGCTGTACATGAAACTTACACTGTTGATCATAAGGTTTCTACGTTAAAGTCGCTTGTAGAAAAAATGAAGAGTAAAATTAACTACACTGGAGGACGCGGAACTTAGCGAACATGTTTAGTTCAACTGGACTTTCGTTACAAAAAGTGTCATGATAAACATAAACTACTTATGGAGAGAAATGATATTGTAGCTTGCGTTTTCACCATTTAAGAAAAGTAAGGGAAAATGAAAAATGTGGCAATAATAAAAAACTAGCGACATATTTAGATGAAACCTACACTCACCCGTCATATGGTGTTAGTAAATGTTGGCAGTCTGAAGAGGAATGTGGCGTGTATAAATCTGATCGAGCTGGTCAAAGGTACATTATAGTAAATGCTGGAGGTTCCTATGGCTTCGTCAAAAATGCTTTATTGATATTGATCGAAAAGTAAATCTGGCGATCACGATGATATAACTTTATGAGTTGGTTAGAAAAACAACTCATTCCCAATTTACCTTCAAATGGCATTGTGGTTATGGATAATGCACCGTACCACAGCGTGCAAATAAATAAACCACCAACACAGAGTCAACGTAAAGAAGAAATTCGATCATGGTTAGAAACAAATGGCATTCCGCATTCCCGCTACAAAAGCCATGAGAAAAGCAGAACTCGTAATGCTAGTAAAACCGTACCCTGTTACGAAGACATATTATGTTGATGAACTATTACAAAAACATGGCCACACTGTTGTAGGTCTTCCTCCTTACCACTGTGATCTAAACCCAATTGAATTTATTTGGAGTCTGATGAAAAGAAAAGCCGCTGAGAACAACGTGTTGCAAAAAAGTACTGAAATAGAAATGCATTTGCAGAAATTAAAGAAGCACATTGGGAGAAAGAATGTAATCATGTAAAATATATTGCTGAGGAGATGTGGAAAGCAGATTGTTTACAGGATGAGATTATAGAAAATCTAAGTTTCACAGTCAACAATGGATCTTCAGATGAAGATGATGACAGCTGTATCACCGATGAAAGTGATTGTTCAGACAGTAATGATTTAATGTAAATTGAATTAATGTACTTACATGTTACTTTTGTGTTTTCTATTTGATTATTACTAAAATATTACCATAAAATATTATTATTGTTAAAAGTACCATAAAGATTTATCTTTATCTGATTTTTATTTCTATATCTTTCATCACACTTAATTCAGAAAATTATTATTTTACCTACTCATTTTATCGTTTATATTTAAATTTCCCGCCGAAATACTTTTGGGTCTGAATGTACTTTATAAATACACAGCTCCCCCAGGCACGCACACTCAGGGCTTTTGCAAGCTTGGTGTTGGTGGCACTGTAGACAAAATAATTTTTTATATAAAATCTTCACCCGCTCCAAATATTAAAATAACCGTTACCAAGCGGCAGAAGCAGTTTTCTGATTAGAAGAAAATTATTTTGGGAACTTGGGAACAGAAAAACAAGGGAAACTAAATAAATAAGGGAGATTTTGTTATTTTTTCATTAAAGAGAAGAAGTAATAATAAATAAAAGTGTGTGATTTTTCCTTTCTTGGAAAAGGTAGTTATTTTCTATAAGAAGAAGAATAAAATAAATAAAGAAGTGTGGTTTTCCTTTCATGGACAAAAAAGTTATTTTCCTTCTGTAAGCAAAGAAGGGGGTTATTAGTAATATCCTAAGAAGTTTATTGGTAATTGGAAACAGTAGCGTGCCTAGAAAATTTGTCTGGGGGGGGTTGACTTATCACTTGATTCCACAAACGGGTTGTTTGATCTTAGGGCAAGTTTTAGGAGTCTTAGGATAGTGCAACTTTTAGGAGTCTTGGGGGGGGGTTCTAACCCGGAAACCCCCCCCATGGGCACGCCACTGATTGGAAATTCTTATTTGTTCGCCTGTGGAGAACCTTTTATAATATGAAAATAAATATTGGAATTGGAAGGAATGTTTCATTTATTTTTGCAGGGTTAAATTTGTATCGCAGGCTTTTTAAATGCATGTTAGCCAGCGGTTCTCAAAAGTATGTAACAAAATTTAAAATAAACAACAATCGCGATAAACTTTAAATTTTTGCTGTAATATAGGATAATGTCGGGAGATACCCATTTAATTTAATGACAATACTTTTGAATCATCCTGTATAGGACATACATTTGTTACAGTAGTTGAACGGCACAAACATAGCCGAAACGAATTTTCCCTCTGGTTTAAATAACGACAGATCAATAAAAATACCAATTAGGGTAGGCTGTGAAATTGAATTATTTTGAATTGGTACTTTAGCCACATCCACAGAATGACATTTTATAACGTTTGTAATTCAATCGTTGCTTCTGTTCGTCTATAAGCGGCGGCCCACTTCCACTTTTACGAGCGACACTACCACTTTCTCTAAATAACTGCACAGATTTAGTTACAACGTCGCGAAAATAATTGTAATTGAACACTAAATCGGGGTATTCTTCACGAAAATCAGTCATGCAGTCATGAAGTGAATATTGCCACTCTCCATTTATTATTACGCCGGTTCGAAAGAAACATTCAATAACTTTCGCTTTTTGTTGTGTAGTGAATACCATTTTTTCGAACTTTAAATTTTTTCACCAACTAAAAAAATTTAACAAGAGCGTTTAGTTTTAAATTTTCATGTCAGAAATGTCATTCTGTGGATGTGGCTAAAGTACCAATTCAAAATAATTCAATTTCACAGCCTACCCTAATTGTTTTTTTTTTTTAATTGATCTGTCGTTATAATTTTAATAGTTTCTCCTATTTGTCGATTTATTCTTCACAGAACTTAGAACTATTAAAGGGATCTTTCTAGTTTCTGATCGTTTGTTGTGGCCATGTTTTTTTCGTGGGTATTTTGTTACCAGTGATAATTATAAGAACCCTTTCTTTATTTTCGATGTTTATTATCGACAGACTGATTTAGAGGTTTACATCAGCAGAACACTTTTATTTTAATGAAATCATCGGTTGTTTTTTGTTGCTAAGAGATATGTGTTGGTAAACATGTATGGAGCTAATATTTTAAAATATTAAAATCTATAGTTTAAGTTAAAGTTTAGTGGTGTTAAGAAGAAAAGAGTTCTGTTTTGCAAGTTGGTAGATACAATCAAATGAACCTTGATTTACTGTTTTCTCCATGGGAATCTTGAAATAAATATTAAATTTTTGTAGATTTTATTGTAATTATAAAATAAATCAATAGGGTAACTTAGATCTGCTGAACTTTGTTTATTATCTATATATTATTTACTGTGTTTTTAAATTAAAATCACAAAGATAGATTATATTTTATCTTACGTGACGAATTGCATGATCTTTGCTATAGTCTCATTTGGGACAAGTTATATTAATATCTAATATTCACTGATGTTGAACATATGTATTATATATACATACAGGCTGTTTGATAAAAAACGGAGCAAGCCGTAGCACTCTTATTTATTAATTGATTTTAATAACAAAAATGTTTGGTCTTATAACTCATAAAAATCTACATTTTGCCGTAAAAAAAATTTTTTTTCGGCCTCATTGGTTAAGCGTGGTGACGTCATGATGAATTTTTTAAATTACACTCTATATATTTTTTTAGATATTCTCATAGAGAATTTTTTTCTCTTTTCAACCGTGTAAATATTTCATATGGTTGCATAATAAAACTTTCGAGTTAAAGACAAAAAACCAATACGAGACTGAAACATTACGAACGTTTATTCTAGCAACTTTGAACAAATCGAGTGTGCCATGTTAAAATTCATTAAACAGATGAAAACTATTAAAACAAAAAAAAACACAAGAAATGGAAACTACAGGTATTGTTTAGGGCGACTGTTTTTTGTTTCAAGTTATTTTAATTTAATGGCCTACTGGCTTGTATTGGTTTTTTGTCTTTAACTCGAAAGTTTTATTATGCAACCATATGAAATATTTACACGGTTGAAAAGAGAAAAAAATTCTCTATGAGAATATCTAAAAAAATATATAGAGTGTAATTTAAAAAATTCATCATGACGTCACCACGCTTAACCAATGAGGCCGAAAAAAAAATTTTTTTACGGAAAAATGTAGATTTTTATGAGTTATTAGACCAAACATTTTTTTTATTACAATCAGTTAATAAATAAGAGTGCTACGGCTTGCTCCGTTTTTTATCAAACAGCCTGTATAAGTTTTTATATTACAGCCTTTTACGATCGGCGATCGCCGCACACATTCCATATAATTCAACTTATTTGCGTAAATGTCAATATCGTTAAATTAGATAAATTACTTAGTAAAACATAATTATGTATCATTAGGGATAAATTGTGTCTACTTGGATTGCCAAATTTGTTAGAATAGTTATTGTAAATTGACATAAGAAAAAACTAGCTTCGTAGAGTTTAGGAAAACATTTAACGTTTGTTTGATTTATGTTATTTAGATAACCTTTTATTGCTTATCTATACTTACCAAATACTATTTATTACACGTGCAGAAGTATTGGTAAACAAATATGCGTTATGATAATTTCGTTTAAGTGGCCTATGAACAAGCATCTTGAGAATGCCAAGAGCTAAAATAAAATAATAAAATATGCATCTTATACCGATTAGAGTTTTAATAGGATGTCAATACGGGGTTGGGGGTATTTTGAACATCCCTGACAATTTAACAATTAATTGTGTATTTTGTGATATAACAAGTTATTCGCTTTGCAGACCCATTCATAGATTAAACATTAAACAGACAGTTTAATCAGGAAATTAAACAGCAAGAAATTTTCCGATTTAAACCCAGCTTAAAGATTTAAGGATTGGCTATGCAGCTAGGCCTGAGTTGTTCGTACAATATGCCTCCTAAAAATATTGCAGTTTTTCAGCACTTTATAGGTATAGATGTACATAAGAAGAGTATATAGTACAAAAGGGGAAACATATGTTAACAGAAAATTTGAAGAACTTTGAAATAAGCCGGTACACAAGAAGAATTAAATTTATTTTTCCCTAATCGCTTCTTATTTGAATAATAGCACGATGATTTCATTTACCTTATTGCTAGTGAAAATTGGACAAGGCATTGGAATTATTCAGTTTGTGATTTCCAAATTGGTTTACGTAATTAACTTTACTATTGAGAACATCATTTAAACTTGGATAATCAAAAATTACAAATAGTGTACTTACTTTAAATACACAAAAATCAACGATTTGTGTGCCAAGCGCAAAATTCTTGAGGCACATTTTTTATTAGTAATTCGGTCATATGTAAATGTCTCTACCATAGAATAAAATAGACGTTGTCTAGGTATGGTTGTCTACTTAGTGAAGTTTATTCCAAGTTTATTTCAGGAAACAAATATTCTAAAAAGACTTCTTAGTAATAACGGGCGATCAAATGAATTTCACATCTAGTAGGCTATTTATTTTTTAGGCATGTCTTAGTTTAATCTTAAATATTTTGTTTTATGAACTTTCAAATTCAAATTATAGTACGCTGCAGTACTGAAAGTCATGCTCTGCACTTACAGCGCCTACCCTAATCTGAAATTTATTTGATCACCCGATATAAGGTAGAATGGTTACAGATAGAAAATAAAGAAATCTGTTTCAATCGCTTAGAGCAAGTAACTAAACTATAACTACACCTGTCGTCATACTTTTATGCAACAAAACAAATAACTTTATTTATAGATGCAAGGCCGTGCGGCTGTTGTAAGATAAAAAGCCATCCCCACTGAGTAGGCTTTAGTATTTCTTACTCCAACTTAACAAAGATACAGTCACTTTGAAAAAGAACTTCTAGTAATGGTATTTCATTGTGAAATATTCCGCTATTATCTACGATAGGTGCAAAAAAATTTACAAACACGCCTCATTTATAAACATCAAGCTAGCTTAAAATTTTTACTTACTGTCAAAAATATTTTCATTTGTTTGTAACCTTTAGTGCATTATTTATCAGGTAGTAGTTGTTTTTTGAGTCTTATAGTGGTTAGTTAATTTACAGTGTAGTACTTTAAGCTACGCAGTTCTGCTATGGAATTAATTAAAAGAACTTGTCTCGAACAACTGTGTAAAAACGGTACAAAAGATTCTAACGTGTGTCGTTAAAAACTGCATATAACTTTTTGGAGAGAATGAATTCTGGGCGAAGAATTGAAAGAAGAGCTGGAAATGGACGCTCACGGGTTGAGTGATTGCCCTGGCCAGCTTCATTCCCCGACCTGAATATTATTGAGAATGTGTGGATTTGGATAAAAAGAAAGGCGGAAGCTACAAATCCGAATGAGGATGATTGGAAGCAAACTATAGAAGAAAGTTGGGAAGTTTTCCGCAAGAACACCTAGAGTCGTATTATTTCAGTAGCATTCCTGCAAGAATTTGTGACTGCATTGCTGCTGAAGGAAAAACAATCAAATGATAGTTTTAAGAAATATTTAGTAAATGTATTTTATCATTAATTATAATAAAATTGACCAATTCTCTTGTGCTTGTTTTTCGATAATCTTAATAAATGTTTTGTAAATTTTTTTGCACCTATTGTAGTTGGGAAAAAAACTGGGAAAAGATTCCAGACCCTTTTGGAACTGCTTCTTCTACCCCTAGCTGCTGTATTTCCATAGGCTGCGCCTAAAAACAGGATGGATCAAATACATCTTCAACAATACTTGTTCTTGCATGAGACTGCTCTATGTCTGTATCGATTATTATAACATCAGTGTCATTTTCTGCTCGTGTTATACAGATATTAGCAATTTTCTTTGTTAGAAGGACGACGTTCAGTATGATAAATTCCAACAGTCGTAAGCAACAAACGGAATTAAAAACATTAGTGAAAACAACCGGGCTTTCAAAGGCATCACAGTTATTTAAATGCTATACATTATGGTCCCATTTTTCAATACCTATACCCACTCTCATGGTAGAAAATAACAATGTTAGTTGATTTGCTAAACTAAAAGCAAGGCGTTTCTAAAAGGGGAGAATGACGGCTATAGGCCTACGAAGTCGAAAGTATTTAGTAGGGAGGAAGTAATACGATTCATTATGGGGGTTCCAGGGAGGTGTTATCCTTATCAATTGTATTTTTGGTGTTTGACGTAGCAGTGAGTAAGTAAAAGTGTGTGATCTTCAAGACGTTGATTCTGTATCGATTATTACTCTTCCTGATACGAAGACCGAAGTCTAGCGCACTTGTTTAGCTACAGGGACAGCTATAAGCTATTGTTAATTTTCTTAAAATAATTGAAAAATATACTAGCCTAAAAAGACCGTCTTCTTGCGACCATCGACGATTTTTGTGCAATATTATTGTGGAAACTATACAAAACAACCAGTGATAATAAATAACGTATGCTCATTAAAATAAAAAAACTCGCAGCAATCCCTAGAAATGATTTTCATATGTAAAATACAGCCTAAATAAGACATACTTAAAACAAATTATCAAAGCACTCTGGAGTTTTTTTTTTAATGAACATACTTTACAATAGGGAAAGTATATATGTATAACAATTAAACGTCATGGTGGGCGGAAATGTTCTGCTATCGTTGAAGGTTACACAGAAAATTCTATTAAACACAAAGTGGAGATAGTAAAACGAGTGTTGCCTGATACAATAATACACAATACCTAGTATGTTTGGCATGAATCAACTACAAAAAAATTTGTTGAAAGGTCGGCCTGCAATGCCTCCCGTAAATCAAGAGCACAACACTATTGCATCTGTTACAGGGTTTTCGGGAATAAATATTAATAATTGTAATAATTGTGTTATAAATATACATGCTTAAACTTTAGTATGTATGTATTATCTGTAACCTCTTATACCTTTTGATGTCGAGGCTGGTGCGTTAACTGCCGGTTACAAAGTTGGTGCGACGTTTTACCTGCATACTGCACAATGTGTAGAGTGTAATGTGTATGTATGTGTAAGATATTGTTATTTTACCTCCTAGTCCTGTATTGAGAGGAGAGCGTTGTTAATTAGGTGCCCAACGACGAATGGTCACCAGGGGGATTCGAACCAAGGACTAGCGCAACGCTAGCCTGACGCTCTACCACTGCGCCACCCTGGCTATCCTTAAATTATATTACAATTTAATTAAAGTTCGGTAATATGTTTCGTGTTATGGTTGAGTTAATAAATTTGCCCAATTCAAGTTATTGAAGTAATGCTCATAGATGAATGAAGTTCTACTTGACTCACTCATAGGAGTGAGTAAAATAGTACTGTGGCAGATAATACTGGTTTTTAAATGGCAGTTATGACATTAAGAAGAAAATGTTTACAAATATACAGGCTAATTCAAGGATAAATATAGCTTACATTTTCATTTTCATTTCTTGAGATTTTATTTGAAATAATGTAAAAAAATATATGTACTTTTTTAATACAGCCTTTTAATTTCTCATAAATAATGTAAACTGCATTTCAAAAATGTTTCACCTGTCTTACACCATCATCAGGTTTTTTATTTTTTATGAGTGACATTTGAAATTTTTCAGTACTTAAATAGAATTTTCTAATTCTGATAATATGCATAGGTTGATTCTACTAACAAGTATTGAAAAACATTGAAAATATAGTATAAACGTTTGACAGTATTAAGAAATAGAGAAATACATCACATCACATCTTTCGTTTTATGTTCAACACTGACTAATTATATTGGCGGCATACCATAAAGATAGGTACCTACTAAATCAAAACACTGTAAATTGATAGGCAGTATATGCGAGCTTGAACTTAAGTAAATTATTAAATAACAAAAATATTCAGTCACCACGGATCTCATATGCGAATTATTGTTGTTTTATTCTTACTTGAGTCAAATTTATCTGAAAGAAAAGTTGCTGAAAAAATGTGTTCAAGGTTTACGATTCGTAAAAACAAATGTGTATGCGGTTATACAGTGCTATTTATTGAACGTGGCCATCATAGTATCTATTCGAAGCCCAACCCATTCTTGCTTAGCTTTTTATCCTAGTGCAGTAGCATGTATGGAATAAGGTCGTGGAATAAGTAAAATGTGCTTAATAGTGTTATTGGAGTTACTAAAAGTATGGTTCATACGTGTAATCTTCGAAGCACTGCTATATTGCTGTTTATTGTTGTTAATATGTAGAGCCCCGTGGTTCGTGACTTTATTATTAATTGATGTAGAGATTCCTGACTTGTGAAAATGTAGTGTTATAACGGGAACTATGACTCGTGAATTTGTCGATATGGTTTTACTGTAGATTTAAAATTTTGATGATCGAATATCTATTATATGAAGGATTGTTGGTCCAGTATGACCTTCAGCAGCTCCTTAACGTGATAATAAGGTCAGCAATTTCGGTGGTACCCCCGATGGGTCGGGGATACTCCATTTTCGCAACTTTGTGTCACTAACTTCTTGACTCTTGCTCTTGAATCGCCCAGAAGGGATGATGTATTGACGTGGATGGATTCTTATTAGTCTACTTACTTACATCATAAGAAGCACTCAACAAGGTCGGTTTGTAGCTTACAGGTTGCCCATACTAAAACGATGGTTACAAACATCTTTCGAATTATCGGTGATTTAACCTAATTATGATTTATATCTAAAAAACAAAACTTTAACGTTATATTTTTCAAATAAAAAGACTGCAAAAATTAATAATATTGTGTAGAGCTTTATTATATTTGGATTCTTTACTTTTCACTTTTCTCTGAACTGAGTAAACAGCATAATTTCTAATCTTTCTTTAAAAAAAACAAAAGCAGTAATACATAATACTTGTTAATTCTTTATGTGATGCCATGTCATCAACTAAATAATTAAACATTTTAAGTATTAAGAAAGATGTATTTTCGAATGTGAGTAAATTGGTAATTACAGATTAAGTATAACAAGAATATCTTTATAGGCACTACATTTAAATTACATTAGTAAAAATCATTAGCTCTGTAATAATTATTACATGGAAGTGCTTTACGGAGAATCAGTGGTAACTATTATTTCTTCCTCTATTTCTGTTACTTCATCATTTCCTTGGCTCTCTCTTTTAATGTGCTGTTTATCAATGGTTATTTGGGCATATCGGCTTTCCTTCTCAGGATGTGTAATTGTTGCCTGTATATCTACTTCAGGTGGTAATTTATAGGGCGGAACAGAAGGTTGTTGGTAAGGATATCCAATTGAATTGTATAAAGGAACTATGGGTAACGGATAGTAACCAGGTGATGGCGATTCGTCTACTTGTTCCGCTTTACTTCTGTTCGAACGTGTTTGTACATTTCTAGGGTCAGTTTCAAAATGAATAGCGTTTTCGTAAGGATTGGGAGGATACCCTGCTCCAGGATATCCTCCAAAATTAGGCATTGGATATCCATAACCACCATAGCCTCCACCGTAACCTCCCCCAAAATTGCCGTACGGTCCACACGTTCCAATTTGGTAGCAAGAAGGCGCATGAGCATAACTTGGTCTATAAAATGGACCTTGTCGATAATAAGGACCCATACCATAACCGTCATCGTAACAACCTGGAGAACAACCCATTGGAGGTGCCTGAGGAAATGTTGAAAAGTAGTGTTGGTAACAACCTCCGCAAAATTGTTGTTGTGGAATTCCACATGATACGTAAGGCCAAGCAGATTGATAAGCACATCTCGGCTGAGGTTGTGGAATATAACTTATTTGCTGATGGCACGATGTTCCGGTAGATGTTTGATCACAAATTTCATGGGGCTGTTCATGAATTATCGGTGCTTTACAGACATGCCCACATACCTTTCTACGGTAATGGAAACATCTGACGTAAGGATATTTCTCTGTCGGTACACACTGTCGCGGACTAACAACATAACAACAGCTTTCTTCTAAACTTCCGGAGACTGCTTCATCGGAGCTCAAGGTAATGTTGTTAATATTTGTATTGTTTATTTGTACGGGTATGTCGATGACATTTGTATTGTTAATCATGTTATGTAAATTAATTACGGTAGTAATATTATGACGACTTTTTTCTGCGATAGTGATGTTTCCTCCCCCGCCTGTTATTTTGTCATGGCACGTTTTCCGACATTCACTTCTGCAGGTTGATGATTTACATCGTGCATGACATGTTTTGTGACAACACCGATTCGTAGTACAGGGCGGATTATTTGGGCAACAATTGTTACAACTCTGTTGGCAGGTATTGGTAGCACAAAAATCGCAATCACATTCTTGGCAATTATCGTCACAGTTTTCACAAGCTGAAACTACATTGTCGCAATCTATTGAACGTTTCATGCGTTTACGAATGCAATCCACATAAGAATGGTATTCGGTATCGTTGCAATCTTCAGTACAGTTCTTAGATTCGGTTGAAATTGCGAGAACAGCAATGAATGCTATCAGTAGTAGAAGTCTCATCTAAAACATTAAATACTTTATTAAAAGGTAAATCACACAAAACCATTCAAATATATCCAAAAGTTGTCAACATGCGTGATTGTGTGTACGTAAAAGAAACCTAGAAACGTATAACATAAATAAAAACATACTAAATGAAATGGTTCCGTTTTGCGGTCTTTCTATTAAAAGTTTAGATTAGTTCAGATCTGCCATTAATTAATGCGTGATATTAGGGCTAATTACATCAAAAACCAAAATAGCATTAATACGACTGCATATTTTAAAAAGAGAAACATTAGAGGCTGAATTCTAGGTAGCTGATTATCAAAAACACCAAAGGCCCGGTTTTAATTTATCATTCTATCTTGATCTAGTAATACTTTACTCTTTCATGTTCGCTGTGAAAGAGAAACTGAGCTTAAATGATAACGAATGTGAAGGGAATAAGGTTAGTAGGCTATTTACAAGTCGAACTAGACACTTGTATCTCTAAACTTTACTCCTCTCGATAATATTTTTACACTTAAATTGTTTCTATTTTTATTTTATCTCGTACTTTACCTGAGCTTCGAATTTTTATGGAAATTTTACTTAAACGAGTGCAGACAATAATGTGGGAACTTTCGTAATGCACGAAACACCTGATTGATTTGACTTGATTGTATTTTTGATCTTTGATCTACTGCAGTATATTTCATAAATAAAACTGTACCACAGAATTTAATTATTATTCAATGAAAATTGTATGTCTTGAAAATTTGTTTATAACTAGTTAGTTAAGATCCGACGAGAAACTCCAGTGAACTATCTTTTTAAGATGATTTTATAAAACTATACAAAATATTCTTTTTAGAGAGATTAAATTATAAAACACTAAGTGGATATATCTAAGCCGGCTGCCATTTTAACAAATTAAATAAAATATCACTGAGAAGTTATAAATAAAATTCGTATTTTGTCAGAAAAACTTAATTATCTAAAAAATATTTAACTTAATACTCCATTTTAATTCGATATAACTGCACTAAGATAGGTCCAATGTTATCAATTAATTATCAGTTTGAAGATCAATATTCCACATTTTGTGATTGGCTTTGAGATTAGATAGTTTGGATATTTTACTAAAGACTGTATTAATTTAGGACTCTAGTTTTCGTTTAATTTTTACCTCTTGTTGCGTAAGTTTCTCTCTATTAAAAAACTATGCTCCAGTTTAAAACATTAGCTTGTTTCATAAGTGATTTAGACTTACAATGCAGACGAATTTAGTATTTAAAGTGGAAAGTAATTTAACATGCTTTATATTTCTACGGATAAGAGTACTAAACTTACAATAGGTAGTAAAACGAAGGCGAAGAAACAAAGTTTTCCACTTTGAAAATCAATCACAAAATGTATGTAACTGTTCAACGTGAGAAAATAACACGAGAAAGTTTTACTTTTTGGTGCCGTACAAAGTTTCTTTAATTTTTGAAAACGATGTAGGTAATTCAAGACGTTTCAAATATAAAAATATAGATGTTAGTGGTTATTATACATTTATTAATATACATTCTAAATTGTGAATTATACGTACTTGATTGCTTGATATTTAATTATTTGCTTTTTATAAAATATCATAAAATAACGAATTGTATCCTGTTGTAGAAGAGATGAATATTGTCCAATAAAATAAATTTTTTTTACATCAAATTTATTTAGTTTAAATGCAGACGTTTCGGGAGTATTACTCCCTTCTTCAGTGCGTTGTTATACATATTAAAATTGGTGTAGAGTTAAAAATACAGAAAATTTTTCTTTTTTTTGCGGTATAAAAACAAGATAGCTTATGGAACTTTATAATTAGGAAGGTTGTATCTTCCATCTAATAATAGATAATGTAAGAAGAGTAATGTCACACCATGATGGTGTATACTTGACAAATATTTAAAACTGTATGTTACATACAGTTTTAAATATTTGCCAAGTATATAAAAAAAGCAAAAAAAAAGAAAAATTTTCTGTATTTTTAACTCTACGCCAATTTTAATATGTATAACAACGCACTGAAGAAGGGAGTAATACTCCCGAAACGTCTGCAATTAAACTAAATACATTTGATGTAAAAAAAATTTATTTTATTGGACAATATTCATCTCTTCTACAACAGGATACCAACTAACTTTGTCCATTACTCCTAATCATAACGAATTGTATGTTGCGCAATCATCTTTAGGCAAACACTGTTTCGTTTCATAATACATATTTGAATTTATATCATCATGCTTGTACTGATTATCTAGTACTTAATTATAATTAGAATGAATAACTTAACAGTACTTTCTAACTCTTACTATAGTACGTGCGAATTAGTTGGGACAAGCGAAGGAATGCTAAGTCCAAGCCCTACAATGGACACGCACAAGTTTAAAGTTGCAGCAGAGCGATATCTGCAAGTCTAGAATTGTCTGTTGTGTTACTCTGCTATTATTTACACTTCTACTTTAGTCGGAATTGATCTTTCAAAGGCCGAGGACGTGATTAAGTAGTTCATAATTTCCATTGGGCACTTTTTTTATTAAGCATATCATGGGCATCACGCAAACCAGCTAAAATAATAGCTTTATGCGGAAACACTTCACTTACTACTACACTACGTAGGCAAATCGTAAAAGCAGTTGAGGTCGGGAAATCCAGTGTTTCACGGATCATGAAACTGCATAAGGAGACAGGATCCGTAAAAGACGTTGTGGAAGAAAATGAAAAAAAATCCCTAGAGATGATAGTCTAATTAGAAGAATTAGTACCATAGACCGGAGGAAGACCAGTGGAAACATTAAAAGGGCGATTGCGTGCCATGGGATTAAAGCAGATGCTTCCACCGTACGTCGTCGCCTTCTGGAATGTGGCCGCCGGACTCAACGTCCCTCCAAAAAGCAACTTTTGACATCGGCTATGAAGCAAAAAGGTTATCCTGGGCAAAGAAACATCGAGACTGAACCATGGGCGAAGTTAGGGGGCGGCTTGGGGGAGCTAAGCTCCCCCAAAAACCGAATTAGCCCCCCCAAAAACATTCAAACATACACATACACTTAAAAACAAAAAATATATATGTCTTTCCATATTAGGGCTTTAGACCCCCCAGGTCTGATGACCTAACTTCGCCCATGGACTGAACTGTAGAGAATTAGAAAGACGTGATATTTTCAAACGAAACCTACTTTGACGTGCATGGCTACAAGTCAAGTTTTGTCCGCCACTTGCCTGGAGAACCTCTTCGATCCGGCTACACCTAGCATTCCCCCAAACATCCTAGGTCATATTTATACCGCTTCTGGGCCACAGACGCTTCACCCCACTGAAGGAATGATGGAGAGCAAAAAGTACATAGGCCTTCTAGAGGTGAAAATGGGCGCAACATTGCGGAAGCTGTTTCCTAACGGCGATGGAGTATTTCAACAGGATCTGGCTCCATGCCACAATTCTAAGTACTGGAGTGGCTAGGAAATTCTCTTGCTATATACCCATTACTAAAGCGCACATATCTAAGATGGGTTACATGATGAAAACCAAAATGATAGAAAGTGTCATACAACTGTGGTACCACGGTCCTGAAGTAAAGGAGATGTGTGGAAAGCTTGTGGCATCAATGGTTGAGAGGGTGGAAGAAGTAATTAAAGCTAAGGGCGGTCACATTTACTATTAACTACGCCAGTGATGGGCAACCTTTTTTTGGAGGGTGCCAAAGAAAAAGAAAAAACTTTAGGCGGGCCAACATAATTTATTAAAAACAACAATGGTACATTTTAAAAAATTCTTGAAATAATAAGCCCTATTTATTAATGATTGAAAGATTATGATGGAGAATGTGATGAATAAAACTATGACTGCATTTCTAAAAGTTTCTCATAATCTGGTTCGAACTGAGATGTACTGGTTTGCAGAAGTGAAGTTAATTGCTCATCTGTCAGTCTGTTTCTAATACTCTTTCGAAATTTCATTGTATAAAACACCTGTTCACATATATAGGATGAAGTAAACATAGCAGTAACTTTCTGGGCATGAGATATCAAATTTGGGAAACTGGATTTCGACAAGAACTTGTAGAACTCTAATTTTGGGACATTGAGAAACAACTGTTGAAGTTGAGTGTTACAATTGCAACTCAATTAATTCAAGTTGGAAGTTTGTTTCACAGTCCACATTAGAAGGCATACTGAAAGTCTTTTTCAACGGCGGCACTACAGCCTTGAAATCTTTGTTCAAATTCACCACGGAGTTTTCTCAGGCTATCATCGTAGCTCCTAAGCTTGTCCTTCGTTACTGGGGTTATTGAATTTGACCTCGGGAAGTGAGACAAGTCATTCTTAGCTAGCTGATTTGCAAACAGAACAAGTTGTATTAACAAAACGTCTTCCGGATTGGGACCGTGTCATTTTGAGACAAAAGACTCAACGTTTCGCCCACTTTTATAAGGGGCTTCTTCAGGAGGAAAGGGAGCACTAAAAAAGCACGGTAACTCAACGTGTCAACCACGCCAGAGGCGAAACTCTTTTAGCAAGAGGCAGAAAGGTAACGGCAACTCAACTTGTCAACCAAGCCAGAGGCGAAACCCTTCTGAAGAGAAACGGAGGGAGCAGCGACTTTATACCCGGCCAAGCGTATCCGACTGTGACGACGATTGGTCAGAGAACCATGGTTCTCTCCCATTTCTCGACGTCCTGGTTAGCCGTAAACTGAGTGGTCATCTTGCACACTCTGTTTATCGGAAACCCACACACACGGATAGGTATCTTCACGCCAACTCACATCATAATCACATCAGGGTTTTCCCCGTGCATTCAAAACTGTACGGGGAAAAATTCAGGCAACGCCGGGTATTTTTGCGACGGGTTTATTGGAATGGGCATTCTAAATAAGTCTACAGGTTTCTACCACACACCATCGGTTTTGAATGCACGGTTTTAACCGTACACGCAAGTCTTGAGGCAAGTCTCTGCATCTGTGGCGGGCTTAATAGAGAAGTGTTCGTCAACACCTCTTATAAATAATAGCAACTGTACAGGATCATTTATATCAGTGCTTTCATCCTTAGTAATGGAGTAGAATTTAAATTGACCAATCTTTGATTCCAACTGTGATAATATGTTTTTATCTATGGCTTCGATTCTAGAAGTCACTGTTTTTCGAAATAAGTGTACAGTTTCAAAATCATTTGTCTTGCCAGGACATAAAGTATCACCAACTTTTAGCATGCAATGTTTAACGAACTCCCCATCAGAGAGAGATTTGTTACTTTCAGCAATATTGTATGCTACAACAGAACCTACATGTGCAGCTGCTTTCTGAGAACTATTTATTTTCTTAAAAAGTATTTGCTGACCTGATAGATTTTTGCGTCTTCCGCTTTTTGTGTTTTTTCATCTTCGGTCATTGGCATTTTTATGCTTAGAGGTGAAGTACCGGGGCCGGGAAATGTATTCTTTGTAGACTGCTATGGTTTCATTGCAGATAAGACACAGTGGTTTATTTTTAAAAACTGTGAAAAAGTACTTCCAAGTCCATTCATTTTTGAAAACACGGCACTCTGAATCAACTTCACGTTTTTTAGTTGACATCTTAGGGCTGAAATGTTTCCTGAATGTGTACAGTAAAACTAGCAAACACCTACAACTAACAATAGTATGACAGGTGTTAGTATCCAGCTGCAGTGGATGTAATGTGGAGAGGGTACAGCTAAGAGTCTCCGTAGCCAATTTTACTCTTCGCTACAAAAATGCCAGCACCAGTGCCTCACTCTCAAATGTTATCGTGGATATTGTGGATAAGTAAATAAATTAATCTGTAGTCACTAAGCTAAACATAAAAGCGAGGAAAGAAGAAGAAAATAATCCAGAATTATTTATTTTCCGTAATTCTTCTTCTTTTCATTCGTCAGATTAGGAATAATTTTGCGGGCCGGATGAAACCTTTCAGGGAGCCGCATCTGACCAGCGGGCCGGATGAAACCTTTCAGGGAGCCGCATCTGACCAGCGGGCCGTAGTTTGCCCATCACTGAACTACACTATTAAACAAATAAATATTTTAGTTGTGTCTTTGTTACTGTATTTTTCTATTGTCCCAACTAATTTGCACAGTACTATACATCTATTATTAATTAATTACACCTAATCAATAATGTTTGGCGGAATGTAAGAAAACAGTTGGCAAATGCCAATACCACTATTATTAAAAGAAATATCAGATGAATCAACTTAATTTTTGTTATTGTTTCCTCAAAGATTCATTTCAAGTAATTGTTAAGATTTAAGGTTTTCTATTTGTTTCATTATTTGGTTAATATTACAAAAGATTGTGATAATTCAAATTTAAATATTTTTTAAAAGTTTGTTGTGGTGGGTTTGACATTTTATATTTCCTAGTTGGTGTTAGGGTTTCGCCACGATTCGTGAGTTATTGGTTTATTAATTTAATTATATTTTAACAACTCGTGGCGAAAACCCGAACTAAGAAATATAAAATTCAATTTATTAATATAAAATTGAAATTTATCATTAAATAATGTTCAAAATTAAATATTTTATGAATGTTTGTTGTGAAGAATTTCTTGACATTTCTTTTATTTGTTGAAGGTACTTTGCCACCAACTAAAAGTTAAACAGGTAAATTTAACTATTGTGTGCCGATACAATATGTAGTTAATTTTCATTTTGCTCCAGACATTTTGCGGTTTCTAAATTTGTCGGTAGATTTTTAGAGAAAGAATCGACCTTAAAGTATTATTATTAATTTCGAAAATTATTCTAACGATGAATTTTTTTACCAATTTATTTTAATTTGTCAAACATGGAACCTATAGTTATGTAGTATCATCTTTCACTCTGTCGTGTAGTGTGGTTTTGTTGCGTTTTCAATAGATACTTGAAACATATTTTTTACAACACACATTTAAAGGTAAACCTAAAATTTCTTTATAGGTCATTTGTGGTAGGCATTTTTTACACTATTTTTATAATGTTAGCAACCGACAAAAAATGTTGCTAATGTACGTAATTCATTTATATAAAATTCAATCTAATTTTTAATAGATATTACTACTTTACTAATAAGTTCGATAATAGAATTCAGGCGTAAGCTTATAACAACTGAAATAAAATAATTTAGAATATACAAATAATTACAAATCACCTTGCATGAATGTTTACATTGTATGGTTGAGTTTACCAGAACTATTCTAGCTAAAGTAACCAATCGAAAACCCAGTGGTTGAGAAATGGCCCCACTTTTATTGCAATTAAGTGATCTAATTTTTCATACAGACTGAAACATATTGAATGATTCATTTGCAGGTGCACATTTAACTCATTTACGTGGTGTGAAAAATAGCTTAAAACCTACAAATGTATAAAGTGACCATACGTCCGTCATTTCGATGGACAGTCTGTCATTTAGAAGCCTTGTCCGTCATTAAAATTTGTCCGTCATTGACACCTGTCCGGCAATTTGTCCGTCATTTTTAAATTTTCGATGAAAAGGATTTATAAAAACCCGGACACGATACTGTTATTCACCAAAAAGGCCGACTAAACCAATAGGGACAAGTCCCTATTACGTTGTCTCGTTCATCTTTTCTCTCTTTCTAACTGTGGGATGGTAAGTGCCACAATCTAGCGTTAAATTGTTTAACTGTAGACTAAATGACCAAGGCCAGCTAAATTAAATATAAACATTATTAAGGCCTTCCCAGCTTATTTAGCCAAGACGAAATTAAAAGAAAAGATGGCGCCGCGCCATCGGTGGTGAATTTTGTTAATTTTAATATAATTTGGTTATCTAGTATCTAGGAATTTGTCATACATTTATTTAGATATTTGCTAAGTAAATACATTATAAAACAAAAAAGTATTTTCTAACTACGTTTGCAAAATTTACATTTTTCTCTTCAGTTCTTATATTAAATCTTACAAATCCACCACAGATGGCGCCATCGTTGTTTCTAATTGCGTCTTGGCTAAATAAATTGGGAAGGCCTTTTTATATTTAATTTAGCTGGCCTTGTAAATGACATATCAATAATCTTTCAATAGTTTCAATAATGACGTTTGCGTTTTGTTGTTATAATTTCTAAAAACAAATAGCGCTACTTACCGTACATCAGAGCGACAGCTAAAACGCAACTGAAATGGCCTTATGGGGACTTGTCCTCATAGATTTAGATGTCCGTCATTAAGCGTTTTAAAATATGGTCACTTTACAAATGTACAATTCAAAGTTTTCAAAGTATGTTGCAATTTATACAACCCTTATAAAACCCTATTAAAATAATGTATAAAACATTGTTTTAACACAGCATGTGAACGTAGATTATTGCAGTTTTATATTTCTCTGAATGTGTCAATAAAACGAACTGCGGTATTAAAAGAATAATTCAACCCTGCTTTCTAAATTATAGGAAGGTAAATAGTATATCAATTTCTTAAATAATTGAGACAAATTAGCTGAAGCATGTTTAAATTAGATGTGTTTAATCACAATTGATGTGCAAAATATAGAAAATGTCAACAACTTAAATAAAAATTAAAATATCCAAGCACATTTTTGATTGAAAATACTTATGTCAAGAACTAAACAAAACAAGGGAGACGTTATCTAACTTTTAACATCATTTATTTGGAAGGCTTCTTTATCATAATTGTTTATTGATAATAATTTTACAATAAGCGGTTATTAATTTTTCTATTTGTGTGATAGACAGGGCGTAGAAATGGTTTACGCAGTATTTCTTTATATCGAAATACTTTCCTCCTAATTATTTTGTGCTAAAGTTTTGAATACGCTTTATGTAAATTGAAGTATTCTGCATAAATAAATTTATACCCCCATTAGTAATGTTTTATTTCGAGAAACTGTAAAAATGAAATAAATTAGCAATTAGCATGTTTGCAATTATCACTTTTATAACACACGGGATTTCTTTTCATCTAAATACATTATTCGTTATACACGAATTACCTGTTTTTAATTTAGAAATATTGCATACTATCGCCCAAAATTTATTGGAAAAATATTGCTTGTTCCGAGATATTATTAGATAAGAACTGAAGATTAAAGTTATGATAACTTATACAGTTGCAAACCTTAAGAATAAGTTTGTTAAAATTTGATTAAAAATTCCAGATATTTGGACGGACTTGTTCTGGGCAACCTAAGTTAAGTAAAACCTTAGGAAATGATAGTTTCCAAATTTCGGTACCCTATCATCTAAGCATGCAGTATATGCTAAACCTACCGTATTATTATTATATTATTTTTACATGTACATTAAAACTGTGTAAGAAATAGGGAGTGACCGACCTAACTACTTAAAAATATACTTTAGGGGATTTTTTTATATCATCACTATCGCTATTGAACCTTGTTTTGTGAGGTTATTAAATTTTTAATCGTACTAAGTTGGATCCGCTCGAAATTGCTTTTTTGGCACATGAGTCCCAAGAGTAATTTTGGCGTATTTTAAGTTTTTCAATTTCCATTTAATACTAAAATTGCGTTAGGCTTACCTCGTTCATACCAACCTGGCAACGATCGGCGAAAATTTAAACCTGATAAAAAAGTGTACGAAAACACTTCAAATTTGAACTAAAACAGTTTACATCTATAGAAACAGGTACAAAAATCTCGTACTATTGTTTAACCGCTTAGGAATGTTAATCAAAAAGTAAATGTAATAAACTTACCGCATCGGTGTCTAACAAATGTTACCTACTATTCTCGCACAATTGATATGTGCGTGTTTGTCTCGAACTGGGTTTATCATTTTAGATCACACCTTTTTAAGATAAGAAATTTTTTTATACAATATGAATTGTTGTATACTTTCTAAATGTTTAATGAAAGGCACATCATATGTCAACAAACCTCCTTTGAAACAGGAAAGTTTCATTGTAAATTGTACTTAGCCTTTGTATTCAATTCTACATAGGTACATATGTATAATTGTATACTCAAAAACTTGACTAATGTTGATCAATAGTTTAAACAATTTTATTATATTGAGAAAAAAATTTCCAGCAGAATGCAAAAATTTTTGTGACCCTAGAATCTTTGTGCTTGACTATTTTTCTTACGATTCCCAATTGATAGTACCTTAAAATATCATTTGCAAATAAAATGTTTAATGATTTTTATAATAATTCGATGATACTCCAGTCATTTTGAAAAAAATTACAATTGTTCATAATAGTATTAAATTCCTTGCACGTCTTTGTTAATAGATTTCTCGTCTTCGCTAGTACAATAATTTACTTTTATTTGTGTAAAATAAAAGTATATCAGTTTGATTTAGTTCAAATTTCTTTATTGATACTTGTTTTCGATAATGCGATATTCCTTATTTAAAAGCATTGAAAATGCTTCACTCTCTACTATTTTTGATTGCATTGTAAGTTAGATCCTTATCTATTACACCTAGATTAAAAGTAAATGGACCAGCCTAGAGCTACATTTTAGAAACAATTTTCAGTGGTGTAACCTAAAATCTATTATTTTCTGTTGGTTTTGAGATAGAAGCAAAAAGTTAATTTTTAAAAGGAGGGTTATAATTCATTAAGGATAGAAATGAAAAGGAAAAACCCGTTCAGAGCACTTTCCCGTGTATAATTTATTGTAGACTTCTATATGCACCTTGGCTTTCGCAGGTCATGGTACTCTTGATTAATAAATAAATCTTTCTGCAAACATTTATTTTGTCGTCAAAATGTTTCAAATTTGATACTAACATACATAAAACTAAATGAAGAAAAATGCATAAATATACAGGGCGTTCCATCAAATAACAAAGTTGAGATTAATTTCGGCGAAACCGGAATAGGTAAAAACTTGTGTTCTATGTCAAATACTGCAGTTTTAAGAGTTCAAACAGATCACCATTCTGATGTAAATAATAAAATAACCTATTATAAAACGCATTTATAACATTTACTAATTGTCTAACTCCGCCTGCAGTGCCGCTGAGTGGACTGAGTAGCTCAGTGGTGCTGTTGCCGGTCCCAAGCCCGGATAAAGGAGGAGGGCCATCTGCAAACCAGGCCAGCAACCTACTTGCAGGTGAGATACAAATATATGCTCACAGAACCGAACAAGCCTCGGAACATGGACAGCCAAAAACGACGACGACCCACGCGAGAAAAAGGAATATGAGATGGAAAAAGAAGAATATTCTAAGAATTAGAACATGGAATATTATGTCCTGGACAGCAAAGGACCAAGAAATAATAAACGAACTAAAAATAAACAAAATCGATGTATGCGCACTCAGTGAAACGAAAAGGAAAGGGAAGGGAAAAACAGAAATTGACAACTATATCTTTATATACAGCGGAGTATCAAGAGAAAAATGGGGACATTCTGGAGTAGGCATGTTGATACATAAAAAGTTTAAACAATATATCGAAGAAGAGAAATACATCAACGACAGAATATTACAAGTTACTCTAAACGTAAATGAAGAAAACATACACATGATAAGCGTGTATGCACCCGATATCAACAAAAACAGAGAAGAGAGAGAACAGTTTTATGAAGAGCTTCAAACATTGGTTAATACAATAAGAACACAGGATAAAATAATAATCATGGGAGATATTAATGCCAGAATAGGCAAAGAAATACTTCCCGGCATAACCCAAAGATTTAACGAAGAAGAGGAAAATGATAATGACGATCTACTAAAATACTTCTGTACAGTGAACGAGATGAGAATAAATAATACATTCTTTAACCATGATATGAAGTACAAATCCACTTGGCATAACACGAGAGGCCAACAATCGGTCATAGACTATGTAATAACAAACAGGGCAGTTCACCCAAAGACAATACTGGACGTGAGAAACTCTCAATGGAGCCAACGTGGGAAACGATCATAAGCTGGTATTAAGTAAACTCCGATTGAATGTACCTAACTATAAAAAATCAAAAGCGCATTATATTGATAAATACAACATTGAATCGCTAGAAATGCAAAACACAAAACAATTATACGAAAACCGCTTAAAAGAAAAAATAAATCAATGCCCAATTAACAGGGATCAACAAATACATCAACAGTGGATAACTTTAAAGAATAATATCATCGATGCAGCTGATGAAGCTATAGGAAAAAGAAGAGTTAATATTAACAAGGTCAACAAAACACCATGGTTTTCCCCAGAAATAAGAGAAATATGCGAAAGAAAGAAAAAAGCATATATACAGGTACCTACGCAACAAAACACCAGAAAATTGGAACAAATATGCTAGGGAACGCAATATAGCAAATACAGAAGTAAAAAGAATAAAAGAAGACTACTGGGAAAGATTTACCAAAGGAATGGAGAAAGATATGTATGGAAGCCAAAAGAAAATCTGGGGAATGCTAAGAAGGAACAAACAGGAGATAAAGGATACTATACAAACGAACAAAATTACAACAGAAGAGTGGAAAACGTACTTCAAAAATCTATATAAAGGAGTAGAAGGTATAGAATCACAAATATTTGAAGAGCAGGAAGAAACAACAATGAAAATAACAGAATATACGGTTATAGGACTTCTGAAACAACTTAAGAACCGGAAGAGTCCTGGACCGGACAGCATAACCGACGAAATTCTGAAATATGGGAGACAACAAATGCACAAAGAAATAAGTGCTCTCTTTAGAAGCATTATAGAACAAAAAACTATACCAAAAGAATGGAAAACTAGCATAACGAACCCCATATTTAAGAAAGGACAGAAAACATTACCGGAAAACTATCGTGGAATAACTCTCCTAAATAGCACCTTGAAATTATTCACAAAACTCATTCTGGAAATAATGACAAAGGATTAAGATAAGAGAAGAGCAACAAGGATTCAGGAAAAACCGATCCACTATTGATGCTATATTTATTTTGAAACAGATAACTGAAAAATCAATAGAATTTAACAAACCAGCATATATGTGTTTTGTGGATATGATAAAAGCATTCGATAGAGTACGCATCAAAGATATTATAGAAATAATGAAAGAAAATCATGTAAACCAAGGGATAATACAAATAGTATGCAAAATGAACAAAAATTGTAAAACAGCAATCAAAGTAGGATATACGACAAGCGACCAAATAAAAATTAACGACGGTATAAGACAAGGAGATTCACTAAGCCCATTCCTTTTAAATATGATTATGGATAAGATCATAGAACAACTTCCAAAAGAAACAGGATACAAGATGGGAAACACTTACTTCCATATTATATGCTATGCGGACGACGCTATACTCATCGCGGACTCTGAGGACAACCTACAAAGGCTATTTCATATCTTCAACCAGAAAGCAAAATCTTAACATGATAATTAACACGGAAAAAACACAATGTATGGTAACAGCTAAAGAACCAATAAGGTGCAAGCTTGAAACTGACGGGAAAGTTATAAAACAGGTTATGAAGTTTAATTATTTAGGAACAGAAATAACAAGCAATGGTAACATACAACAAGAAGTAAAAAGGATAACGATGAAAGCTTCGCGTATTTCAGGATGCATGAAAGACATAATTTGGAAAAACAAGTACCTTAATAATGATAGTAACATAAGAATATATAAGACAACCATCAGACCAATTTTGACATACGCGGCGGAAACAAGAGCTGATACCACGAAGACGATGCAAATGATGAGAACAGCAGAAATGAAAGCAATAAGAACGATACATGGCAAGACACTTCACGACAGAATCAGAAATGAAGACTTAAGAGAAATGAGTAACATACAGGATATAGCAAAATTAGTATGACAAAGAAGAAAACAGTGGAATAAACACGTAGACAGAATGGAAAATAATAGATTAGCCAACAATGCAAAATCCAACAAACCAGTGGGGAAAAGAAAACAAGGAAGACCATCAAAAAGGTGGCGAGAATGTTGGACATCAACATCCGAAGAGGCTTAGAAGGAGAAAAGACAGGCAATAAGCCTACCTATATGGATAACCATATATGAATGAAGAAGAAGAAGACTAATTGTCTGTCTGTAATAAGTCGGCATTCTGTAACGATGGATTCCCACAAAGAATTAAGATTTGGATGACGTTTTTTTTTATAAATTTTAACCTTAAGGAGACCCCACAGGAAAGAATCGCAAGGTGCCAAATCAAGTGAACTAGTTGGCTAATTTATAATGCCTTCGCGATCAATCCAATGATTGGGAAACGCTTCGTATAAATAGTTTCTAACGTCGGTTGCAAAATGTGCCGGAGTGTCGGGCAACCATTATGCTGAAACTAGATCTCTTGGTCTTCACTTGCGATTTCTGCTAATGCGCAGTCAATATCATGTATCAGTAGATCAAGATATGTTTCGGAATTCGGATTATGAATTATTTTGTAAGGTTCAATTATTTTATTTTTGTATATGACGGCCCAAACATTATTTTTTTTTATGATATTGCGTCCTAGCGTCCTGACGTGTGGGATTTCTTACGCCCAGTATCAGGCAGTTTGTACATTAGGTTCGTTGTTTAGAGTAAATGTGCGTTCATCAATAAAGTAAATTGATGATAGAAAATTTCGGTTCAGGTTTGCGTTTAATACCTACATATTGCACCATGTGTATAGTGTAAGTGTGTGTACGTGTAGGACCTTGTTACTCTACCTTAATTCCTCTATTCGGAGGAGACGTCGCTAAATTGGTGCCCAACGACAAATGGTCACCAGGACTCGATACCGACCTCCAGACTCCAGGAAAATCCTGCCCATCGGGAGATTCGAACCATGGACTAACATAGTGCTACCTGACTCTCAGCCATCGCGCCGCTCTGGTATCTACTCAAAATAATATTTGAACGAAAACCTAGAACATCTTCAATCAGATAATGGGATATTTAAAGAGACATGAAAATAATTTAATCAATTTTAAATCCCTTAACGAACTACAAAATAAGCAATGCATTATAACAAGAAAAGAAGAAGATACGTTTTACAGTACGTAACAGCAAATATGACTTATTTTAATATAAAAATTCAGAATAATCTAGAAGTACTTATGACATAAACGCTTAATAAACATTAGGCTTACATCTAAATAACAATAAATAGTTATTTCAATTAAAACATTAACAGGTAGTAGACTACATACCGCGTGGCCATAAATATCTGTGATCCCTGTAGCCATGGAATTAGCTACTTATAAATGTTGGTTAGCATTATATTTCAATTATTATAATAATTGGTACCTATGTAACGTAATAAAATGCAAGGTTATTTTTTGGTTTTTATTTTTTTAGGTATTTTATAACAAATGTTGAAAATGATGACCATTTTCTGCAATGTAAAGTTAAACTCGTCACTTTTTGCTTTCAAAAATATTGTGCAACATTTGTTGATTAATATTATTGCAACAGTGGTTGATGGCTTTCCTCAGCTCCTCTAGATTGTTTGTTTGCCTTCTAAAAACGTTATCTTTAATATACCCGAAAATTGTAAATCACAAGGTGTAAGATCTGGCGAACGTGCTGGGAAAGAATGGTCTGTGAACCTACTAATAATTCTATTGCCTAACGTTTGCCTTATAAACGCCAAATTTTCTCTCGTTGTATGCCCCGTTGCACCAGCTTATTGGAAATAGCCGTAATTTTTTTCATCGCCATCAAGTTCCTCAATAAAATTTGCTAAAATTTCTTCCCGGTAGCGTCGTTCATTAATTGTGTTATTAAAAAATATAGGCCCAAACAGCCGTCTTCTAGATACAGCTAGCCAAATACCAATTTTTTCAGGAGTGCGGGTTCTCAGCAATCCAAAAGCGAAAATTCTGAGAATTTATATATCCAGATAAGGTACACCAGGCTTCGTCGCTGAAAAAGGTTCTATCCAGTAACTGATCATTAAATGTTTGCTGGAACCATTGACAATAATTTACACGTGCTGCAAAATCCTGAACATGTAATTGCTGAACTACAGAAATTTTATAAGGATGTAATTTTAATTTAGATTTTAATATCTTCTGGCAAGTAGTTCTAGGTACTTTTGCTTCAGCTGACAATTTTCGTGTCGAAATGTGGGGGTTTTCAGTAATTCTTTCCTGAATGTCATCCACAATTTCTTGGTTAATTTGGGGCCTACCTGAACCTTTTCGTTTTGTAACGCTACCGGATTATCTAAAATATGCAACAGTAATTACTATTAATTTTCTGTCGCAGAACATGATCATCATGGTGGTATGGAAATCGGGCTCTAAATTCTTCGACACATGCTTCCATGGAATATACCCACTCATTACCATTACTAACACCATTTCTATAATACGACTCGATTATAAAACTCTCATGTTCTAACTCCATTACTTATTGCAATCTGTAATAATTTTGATAGATAGAAATTACAGTGATGACATGAATGACATTTGACATTTAGGTTAGTTGGATTAATCAGTTTTATAAAGCGGTGTAGATTCCAAAGGTAATGTGATAAGTGATAATAGATATTCATGGCCACCCGGTATATCTAGCAGTGCCATAGCAAGAGCGTTTGCCGCAGTCCCACGAACTCTGGGGGTGGTACTTACCAAAATACGTATGAAAATTGGATTTAGAAACAATATAATAATCGTTCATAATCATTTGAGTTGAACTAAGTCTATACATAACAAAATTATACTCTAAAAGAAGATACTCAATTTGGTCTCTATTATTTTGTATACAAAACTTATATCTTTTAACATTATTAGCCCACATATTCCTACACAGGGCAAAGGCCTTCCTCTTTCTGTTATCCTTTGTAATTGTTTCAAATCTTCTCACTTTTTATTCGTGAGTGGGGTTTGGTCTACTCCCTCATAGTGAATAATCCTCGTGGGAGAGAAGTGTCGCGTTAACAGAATCGGGCCACCCATCCCAGCACTAACCGGAGACAACGATGCTTAACTTTCCTGATCGTGCGGGAATAATTTGCTGAAGAGCATATCTTCCGAAGTTATATTTTCGTCAACTATACTTTTGTAATTTGATGAAAAGAGAAGCCAACTTTCCCAAGGAAGTTTTTCCACTGCGATTGGCAACTTAATTTTTTGTGAATCAGCGGCGTTCGATTTTATCAGACATGTTCTATTTCACGTTTAATCGAATAATAACGAATTTTTTAAAGCTCACTAATTGATTATGAAAAATTGTACATGAATAGTGTGATCTAATAGCACTGTTTTAGTTGGCAATAAAAATTTTACTTGAAATTATCTGAGGAATATCTTCAAAGGAGATGGCAACTTAGGTAAATAGGTATTTGGATTTTTAAAGCTTTATTGTTATTTTCGCCACTATTTTATGGGTTCTTAGAAGTCCCATGGGATTAAATCACAAATTTAATTTAAGTTTGCACATCTGTCTTAGAAATCATAATGAATGGGCAGATAAGATTGAAACAGGTTTATCTCTCCTCTTTATGTTGCTTTGTGAGAATCTTTATTTTACTATAAAATTGTAAGTTGCAATGAAAACCAACCTATGATTTTCTTAGATCTTAATTTTAACTGCAATATTTCTGGTCTGGCTTAACATGCATTTTTAAAGCGTTTTATAAAATATTTGAAATAAAAAATAACACAGAAACGAAGAAAGTAAACAGTAATTTAGTTTTAAAGTTAAATGGATAATATCAGTAAGGTATTTTAAAGTAGGTACTCCTAACCTTAAAAAAATATAGGTCAATGTATTAGATATTGCATAAAGGGCATTTCGTAGTTTGTAGTAGCTTAGCTATGTGTTCTGTAACATTAAATGTAAAGTTTACTGTGCAATTCAAAAATGTACTTTAATGTACACAGAATACGTTTCCTACTCATACCTTATCCGTTATCCTTTATCATAAAATAAATACTAGCATTTTGTATTTTTTGTAATCTTTTTGCTTACTATTTACTTAGCCCTGAAACTATGCAAATTTACATTTAACTAGTGTTCCAAAAATATTATTAACTATTAACAGTCTTTAAGAGAATATTATCTATTTAAATAAATTATTTTTTCAGCCACTTTCTATTTTAAAGCAAATGAAAGAGGTTAAGGCGAATTTCAAAATTAAAAAATGTACCTTAAATGTTGGTCACAAAAAGTGTTTATGGATTAGTAAGTACTCTTTCTATAGCAAATCCTTTTTTATAAACAGTGTCCCAAATGTTTTGGAATCTTGGGCAGTGGTTCATGATTATTAAAAGCATAATCTTAACTTAAATCATAACAATTTCCATTTTGTCAAAATTTGACCTTGAACTTCAGAAACTTTAACATTATTCGGAAAATATTAATATCAAATAAAATGATTATCATTTTTTTAATTTCTGCATACAAAAATTAAAAAACGGCGAACAGTTTTAATTTGGCTAACCAGTATTTTATATGTGCAACGTTAATTTCAATGCATTTTTGAAGGCGCTAGAAATAACGTAAAGAGATAACAGTTTTAAAAATCTGAAAAACGTTGGAAGCGATTAGACTTAGGCAACTATTATTATACCTGGTTTAGTAATATCTATTGCGAAAGCTAGGTTATCCACATGCATGCACAGCTACGTTTTATGTGGTTCCAAATTGGGTTACTGATAAGATATGAAAGAAACAGGTCGGTCACCTTTCCCAATTTACAGGCATTTAACATGATTGAGAATGTTTACTTCAGATCTAAGAAAATTATTTGGCTGGTAGTGTTTGTTCGAAATTTCAAACTTCAGTTAGAATCTTTTAAAACATTTAGAAGAATACTGCGAGGAAAGTTTCTGGTATCGTTGACGTCTATAATTAATGCAGACGAGAGTGTATGTTATTTTTAGATTGTTATTGTATATTTATGAAGTAAGAAGACCAAAGGCTTTTGGTCCCTCTTAGATATTCCTTTCCTTATGTATGATTTAAAGGCGGATAAGGGTGCGTTTCATCTTCTAAACTATGTCGTTCATATTCCCTTTATCTAAGTCGTTCGTCGAATCTCAAAGCATAGGGAATATACATTTCGGTTCGGAAAACGCCTTTTTCGCTCTAGAGTTAACAATAACAAGTTGTTCAGGCGTCTTCTGATTTTTATATTTCCGTCTTGTTATGAGTATATATTCTGCGAAAGGAATATAAATTTCGCAGTGCAGCTATTTCAGAAGTTACTGTAAAAAGTATATTGTATTTACCTTCGATTTCTAATTTCTTGAAGAAGATTCAAGAAAAAATAGTGTAGTGTAGATTGTCTAAAAGTAATAGCCCTATTAAATTATAGGTATTTATTTATTTAATTGACATACTTACAGAAGGTCTAAAAATGTACGTGAGTACGTGAAGCACTCTATTGTTAAATATTTTCGAAATTCATCGTATTAAAGGTAATGTTGAAATAACTAATTATGTCATTATTCCAGCGCACAGAAGAAAGTATAAATTTCTAAAAGGTATTATACAAAGAGTTTCTTATATCTTTGAACATACAATGTAAATATTCCTATGTTCAATTAAAAAAAAAGTGAACGCATTGCAGGATATGTAATTAATTTTTATGACAGTTAATAAATCTAAAAATTTAATTTAAAAATTCACAGATTTCGCAATCCTTGCAACCATCAGATACATTGCAATATATAATATTATATAAAACATATAAACTTACCTCACTTACGACTTCAAAATTGTGGAAATATCACATCTCACATCACATCTCATTTTGAAGGGTGGATAAAGTGTTGCTATAAACATTTTATCCACACTTTCCTTGACGACGTGAATTTTAGAATGAAAATCATGGCGCCTTTAAATTTAGGTTGCCTAGATATTGTTCAATAGAAACATTTTATTCATTCAAGGAAATTAGCTCACTCGGCTGCGCTTTATGAGCTAAACTTTTCCTTTCGTGGATAACATTTCTCTTTATTCACTCAAGGAAATTAGCTCACGAGGCGCAGCCTTTCGTGGATAACATTTCTCTTTATTCACTTGTACCATAAATAGTTATTAAACTAAATAAACAAAAGAAAATACATATTTAATCAGTTTGTATCTGCTTATTATACGACTATGAGTTTCTTGTAAAATTTCCTTACACTCTAATTTCTTAAATACTTTTTTGTTTCGAGGGCATGAGTTAATGCGGTCCACGGTTGATGTCGCATGCATTCACTATTAGCAAATACTATTAGCCCGGTATACCCAACCGCGATCCCCCCTACTCCGCTACCGCTATTGGTACCGACACTTTTCCTGTCGCGCGAAACTGCTAAAATTCTTGTAACGCTGTCCAATATACGAGCGCATAAACATTTCCAATGTTAAAAGTTACTGTTTTCGTCTAATTTTTTTAATAATTGTGTATTCCAAAGAAGATAAAATAAAATTTTGACATTTCTTGATTGAAAATTTTAAATTGAACATAGGAATATTTACACCGTAGGTTAAAAGATGTAAAACATACGTTGACTGACTATGCCTTGCCTTTTAATTACTTTTTTAGTTAATCGTGGTTGTTATTGTTGCTAATAATAATAAAGCATGTCTAAGAAGGAGACACCACAGGCATATGCTAGTATAGTGCCCTATGGGCGGAATACTGGTGTAACATACAACGATGTATTACTTAATTAAATAAACGGCATATGGAGAAGACGCCACTCTAATAGTAAGGAACTTCCTTACATTAATGTAGTCTTTAAAACGGTTCCTTTATCTTCTAGATATGCTCTGTGTTCGGAAAAGGAGCATTTTGAGTGTGTAATTGATATAACTCGGAAAAGTAAGCACTGAAATATTATTCATTGTTATTTAATGTCTTTTCATTATTTTTATATGTATGCCCATAAAAAGTGCCGTATGAAAAACGTTTATCTGCATAGATTTTCATTTTATTAATAAATTATGTTCACCGTTTATTGTATTATTAGAATGTTAGTAGCACATATAATTAATTTAATTCATAAAAAGTTTGCTCAATAGATTTCAGTAATTATTTTTCATTTTGTGTAAATAAGGAAAGTCAAACAGATATTTAAAAATATAATATATCAATTTTATAGAATTTAAAGAGTTTGCTCAAGTACTTAGATTATCTCATTGTCATAATTTTTAGATTATCGGCTACGATTCATAAATTCCTTTAACTACAAAGTATCTACTTACCTACCTATTATTAACGTTAACATTTATGTTACGATTTTCCTTATTTCGCTTACTGAGCATTACATATACATATACACATACAGTGAGTTCCTTTATCGTTGCATCATAGAAATTTACATTTTATTATTTATTATTATTATTATTCCCATTATTTCATTTTGGGACATAAGGATGTGCTAGTGCGTTAACGTATGAGGTGTAACGGTTGATTCATATTATCATGCACAAAACGTTTCAGGCACGTATCGTTTCGGTTCGGGCAATCACACGGTGGATTCACATTATCAGGCAATCGACGTTTCAAGCACGTTTAGTAGAGAATAGATTTGCCAACAGGACTCACATTGTACCACCAGTGACTGTGTTCTTAAGTAATGTTACAACATTATTACAGTAAATTGAGTATTTGCGTTGAATGTTTTTAACAATTTTGAGCTTCCGGTTTGACCGCAAGTAATGCCGATTTTAAAGTTTGTAATGAAACACCCCATATATTATTTTAATTTTGAATAGAATATTTTACTACGATTACAAAAATACGGGGTTCGATATCTTTTATTTCAAGGCCAACCGAGATATTAACAAAAAAGGTACTTTTGGGGCAAAGGCTAATGAGATCTAGAGTCTATAAAACAAACGTAACAATTACATTAGGACATTAGTAACCAAAATTAAATTTATACAAAACAGTAGAATAAAACAGGAGTACTGCATAAAGTGAAAATAAACTGTAGGCTAGTCTGTTTGTAAATTTCTTGAAACAAAAAGATATCGAACCCCATATTTTCGTAATCGTAATAAAATGTTCTATTCAAAATTAAAATAATATATAGGGTGTTTCATTACAAACTTTAAAATGGGCATTACTTCCGGTCAAACCAGAAGCTCAAAATTGTTAAAAATATTCAACGCAAATACACAATTTACTGTAATATCTACCTACCAAATTTCATTTCGATATCTCTAAAAACTCCAGAGATATTTACTTGGTTCCACACATTTGCCCATCACTGTATAATCTTCAATAGGGGGAATGCCTGTTTCTCTATGTAGCTGGGTGTTTCTTACGAACCATTGTGCGTTAGTTATAATACGCAGTATCTTATTTTTTCTGAAATCGTCAAGAAAGCTTGTCATGACAGAACTCAAGTTGGTCATGAAAGTGTCACTTTACAAGACTAGTCACTTTCATGATTTTTACAAGACTCATCTGTCACTTTACAAGACTCATCTGTCATTTTTAGACTGCAATTGAATTAGAAATCGTCACTTATCTTATGAAACGTTTATTTAATATAATTAAAAACACTAACAATGAAATACAACAAATTATTAATTGGTATTAGAACTATTAAAATGAAAATTAATGTTAATGCTGCCGACACTAGTATTATGCACATTAGAAAAGTTTATTCCAGGTATATAATTCAAAGCATTATTATTTCTGTTTTCTGTTGCGTTAGCTATGTTTGACAACACTACTTTTTCGTTGACATCCATGTTAGGAATATTAACATTGTCAGCTACAGCAGTCTGATCAAATGCACTTGTTGAAGGAATTTCACTCGCGCTATTTTCCGTGAATGCACCTTGACCTTGCTGTATCTTTTTGGCAATTTTTCTTTTATTTTCTAATGATTCGGCTACATAGCCCTCCGCTACTCCTGTAGAAGACCATCCGCCGTGTCTTTTAAGGTCTTCTATGCCACTTCCACCATCAATCAACAAAGTTGCTGATGTTCTCCTCAAGGCATGGCCCGTATATTCCGCTGCATTTTGTAAATGAAGAAAACCAGCTATTTTAGCAGGTATCTTTCCGAAGGTATGAATTCCTACAGCCTGAATACTGCATTTACCTTGTCTATATGAAACAAATAAACGCCGGTGTGGTGTATGAGCAGGGCGAAGTGCTAGGTATTTTCTATATAAGGCAATATTTCCGGGTTCGCCAACATCGTCCAAAATTAAAAATCGTCTTCGTTTGTGAGTTTTCGAATCTGGAATGTTCACAATGAGAGTATCATTCTTGTCTTCAATGTCATCTAGAGTCATCTTCGTCAACTCATCGCAACGGCATGCTCCGGCTAGTCCAAAAATTAATACAACCTGAAAATATAAGCCGCCAATTTAGATTATTTTATAATTTATTTATTAAAACTACTTACTTTTAACAATAGGAAGTCGTGATCGGGAGCTTTTCGAAGAAACTCGTTTATCTCATTTCTTGAAAATACTCGGGACTTTTTTGCTTCATATCCTACCGATTTTCTTTTCAGATATGATTTTAACTTTAAATAATTTGCGATATTGATGTTTTCTTTAATTAACAGCACGGCTCTAAGCATTGAATAAATACTCCAGAGGCTTGAAGACTTGTAAATTTTACTTTCTCCAGCAAAAAAAGCCAGCATCACTTCTTCCGTAACTTGATTAACTTTTTTGTTATTACACCAGCTTTTGAACTTTGCATATTGTTTCTCATATCTTTCTTTGGACTTATCCGGAAGCAATTCTTCCACTGCAGCAGCAGCTTCTTCAATTATTCCAGTGGGAAGAGTGTTTTCCATATTATAAAGCACTTTACAACTGTTCACAACACAAATTGTGACGCTTAAAAAATTTGTTGACAATTCATTGTCATGGATATCAACTTCTCATACGACTCTGATGTTGATATATTTTTTCAGTTTAAATCTATTTTTAGTTTTTAGAAAAACGATTTCAGAAAAAATATAATACATCACTGGTCATGAAAGTGTCTCTGCTTGACTCGGAGGCTTTAAAGAGATACTCGGACGCTACGCGTCCTCGTACTCTTCAATAAGCCTCCTCTTCTGCAAAGTTTCACTTTCATGACTTGTAATGTAATATACTATTGTATTACTTGGAGTTTATTTAAATTGATTTTGGATGTTGCATCCGTAGGTAAATATTGGCCTAATTATTGACGTGTAGATTGGAGCTTGAGCGGTGACCGTTTGTTTAGGATAGGATAGAGCATGGCGATTCTAGCATATGATTCAGATAATTTCTTGTTAATATGGAGGCTCCAGCTAAGTCTCCGATCTAGGTAAATTCCTAGATATTTGACGGCTTTATCTTTGGAGTTCCAAGGTATGGATGTATTATTGATTGTTATTGTCGGTGGATCTATGGGCTGGCGAAGGGTAAATATTTTTGCTTTGCACTTATCAGGATTACTTTTTACATGCCATTTCTGGCACCATTGAATTAACTGGTCTACGCTCTCCTGGAGTTTTAGTGCTGCCTGATTAATATTAGAATCTTGCGTGATGAGCGCCGTATCATCGGCATACATAGCGATATTTGCATTGACTGGTTCTGGAATGTCAGACATGAAAATGTTAAATAGTATGGGGCCCAAAACGGATCTTTGTGGAACTCTAGCGTTGATGTTGTATGTCGAGGAGGTGCAGGCATTGATTCTCACTTGAAATGTTCTATTTAAGAGAAATGATTTAATAGTTTTCAGTAGATATGCAGGTGCATTCAGGGTCTTTAGTTTATATATTATTCGATTTATCCATACTCGATCAAATGCTTGCGCTACATTCATAAAAGCTATTAGTGTGTGCATTTTATTTTCAAATCCTGTTTCAATTTTTTCAGTGATGCGTAATATCTGATGGTTGGTGGAGTGATAAACCGAACAAAAAGATTTTATAGCGGAATTTTATATTCTTCGTAATTCTCTAGATACAACAATGTCTTGATGTTTGAGTAAATTAATTAAAGTAGGCTTATATTAATTGTTTTGCGTTTTGCGATTTTTCGATAAGGAATTGGAAATGCTTTCGAAGTTTCAGACGAGACGTCCACGTTTTCCAGTTTGTTCGAGAAATATTATTGCGAAGAACCCCCGTATGTATTGGAAGTGGGGATGAGAATTTGTAAAAACTTTTGATTCCACTCTTTCTAAGTTATTTGGTTATTACATTTCTATTGCATTGATTTGTAATATTTATGTTGTTTTCGAGTAAGCAATTTGCTTCAATGGTCGAAAACGGTAAGATGCGAGGAAGCTGAAATCAACCGTAAAACGAAATTTCCACGTATGCTTGGCAAAAGGTCTACTGTACCGTCAAAAACTATTAGGATGCTAAAATAACATGCCAAAAAAGTTGAACCTTGGAGTAGCATCTTATAAATAGAAATATACTATTTTTATATTTGCTTTAAGCAGCAAAAAATACATATTAATAGATTAAAGTAATTCGGTAAAAAGCCATCAAAGGTTCAATAATTACAGACCCATCACATTGACACAAATTCTACATCCTTCCAAATTTCTCTTTTGGTCTTTGACACAATCCAAATGCTTAAAGGTTAGACAACGATTAAAGTCATCGATAATTAATAAACAGTCTATAGTTTTATACTGTGAGTTTCTTTATTGTTGCGTCATAGCTATTTATATAGAAAAACACTTAGTTTAAATCTTTTCTATCAGTTCCGTTAGTTTTTAAAATGTAAAAAGTAAAAATGTTTTCGATAAGAAAGAAAATAGGTACTTAGATAAATTTAAATAAAGTTAGCAGACTGTGTTAAATGATAGCAAAGTAGATTACAAAATGCAAATTGAAAATACCTCTTATTCTCAAAGATTTTTCAAGTAGAAATATAAAAAATTAACATGCGAACACGTTATTTGCCACCTACATTATTTAGTGTTTATAGCCGAGCGGCTATGAATTAATTAAATGAAGAAATTCATACTGGCATCAACATACATGCCGAAAAGAGAAAAATGATAAGATACGTGATTGACATAATACTGCTAGCTGTAATAGAAGAGGACTTAGAACATGCTTTAAACGCCATAAACTGCATTCTAGGACAATACAACATGAAAATGAACACAAATAAATTAAAAGTATTAGTATGTGCAAAATCACCTACGCAACCAACGTTTATCAGAATATATCTCCCAAATATAATCACAAGGGACGGAAGGTGATTAAATAAATACCAAGACGCGCGCAACAAGCAAAATTAGTATTTCATCGAAAAAAAAAAACTTGTGGGTTGCGTGGTAGTGATCAGGAGAATACAACAACGGAAACAACGTTTAACATGTGTTTATTTAACACCTATAATAACTATTTACAAATATGTACAATATATACAGTTAAATCATTATGCGTCCGATACAGTCCTGCGGTACGCGCTTCGGACAGCAAACCTCCTGGGGTCGTCGATGCGTATCTGTGCAGGATGGATACCGCTGTATCGCGGTGGCACGCCGGCTATTGGACGGGGTGAGGTCCACTCGATGATCTCTGGGAAAAGGTCGAGGACCTTCTGCCGGACGGTGCGCCTCGGCGATGGTGGCAGTGGCGACACAGGAGATGGAATGGCGGGGCGTCTTAGGAACTGGCGTAGGACGTTACGCACGTGCTTCCCCTGCCTTGGTGGTGGCGTACGTGACCGGAGTGTAGAGACCTACTCCTTGGTCGTATCCATATATCTAGCTGATTGGTTGGCTGTGGGAAAGCGCAAGCGGGAGTATTTCTTGACTCTGGGTCAGTACAAGAAGACTGCAGCAGTTATGCTGTGATTCCTAGACTCTGGGTCAGTACTAGGAATCGGTAGCGGTTGTGCCGGTGTCCTAGACTCTGGGTCAGTACTAGGCATCTGCAACGGTTGTGCCGGTGTCCTAGACTCTGGGTCAGTACTAGGCACCTGCAACTTACTTGGCTGTGGGAAAGCGCAAGCGGGAGTACTTCTTGACTCTGGGTCAGTACAAGAAGACTGAATTCCGAATCGAGGGTTTCTGCTTTTATAGCCCAGGAACGGCTTCTTTTGATCACGTGGGTGGTAGCTTCTTCGCCTCGTTCGTGTCCGCCGACAGTCGAGTGCTTGAGTGGGGCAAGCGTTGATCGTATTGGTGGCGGTGCATGGTCCCCGCGCCTTGGTCGCGTCCCCACGTCGGGTGCCCACTCGGAGCGAACGTCCATCGCATTGGTGACGGGGCGTGACTTCCGTGCCTCGGTCGTGCTCGCCAGCGGTCGGACTTCTACGTAGGTTGCCACAAACTTAAGGTCTAGTGAGCGTGGCGGCCATGAAATAGGCCCACCTCGACCTATCCATTGCTCGCCAAGAACTTCCACACCACCTTTAAACGATGGCCAGTATGTTCTCCCAAATTAACAAGTTTCAGAAAAGTAGCGACAATTTTGGAATGCTCCCAACTGTGTGAATTCCAATTGGCTGCTTTATATATTTATTGTTTGTATATGAAACAAAAAACCAACAACGGTGCGATTCGGATGCATTGTAGTATAGTTTCCAAGAATCCACACTATAGCCACTTTCTTGTTGAAAATTCTGTATTTCTTAGATGGATGTTCATTAAACTTAATCTTCATAAATGCAATCAGATGTACGTGTTTGCTAACGTCAGCATTCTTTTTAATGCACACAATTCTTCGTAACACCACCCCTAGAAGAACTTTCGGTTTTTGGATAACTCTTCAAAATATGCTAGTAACATTTTTTCGTTCATGATATTCTCTACTTTCTTATTTACGGATGCAACATTCTTGAGAACGATGAAACACAATCTCATATGCTGATATGGCGATCGCGATCTTTCAGGTAAAAGTGAAGAAATCATAATTGTCGCTATTTCTTCTACATCAGAAGGCAAACTTTTAACTGAATCATTTATATATTTATATGTGAATCGGTACAATTACCTTGTAAAACTACTTCTTTATTTGGTATTGCATCACCCAATGAAGAAGTATAAATCGTCAAATTCGCCCCAACAACCCTTTAAAAACAAATTTATATTTTTTTCTTTTGTTTGTAAATAAGTTACCACTCAAACAATTTGGTATTTTAGCTTAAAGTTTTTAGATTTTAATTGAAAATCTTCATTCATTAATTTGCACTATCAGACGAGTTGTTAGCCGGCTAGTATTATAATGATTTTAACGTTACGATCTTTACACCATAAGTATCTACTGTTATTAGTTGGCAGTACATTTTAAATTCTAGGAAAATACGTTATTAAGAATAATTTGATGGCACTTACAAATGATAGCAAAATATGTTATAATAAGTAATTACAAAATTAATTATATTTATCTTTATCTCAAACCAATAACAGAATTTAAAATTGAGGATTTATTTGCATTAATTAATATAGGTTTTTAGATTCACATAAAGTTGTAACTGTTTAGAAGGTTTGAAACAAAGTGGAAATGCTTTAAGTGAACTCTTCCTGTTTTCTTGGATACATACATATTCTTCCATTTTCTTTAGTTAAATTAATGTGCTACTTTCAAATAGATTTCTAGAATAATAATTATACTATTACTGTCCTGCTAAAGGTTTTTAACTTTTTGTATACTAAATAACTAAGACAATACTGATGACTTTTTTGGGAAAATTTTTAGATAACAGTATTTAAAATTAATAAATTCAAGCCATAAATTGTTTCGCACCTTTTATGTGAGTTTTTTTGTTATACACTCACGCAATCCCTTTTTTCTGACCATAAACACTTGCCAACGTTTTCACATTCAAAAGCACTGTGTCACTTCAGCGTCGCCATAAATTCTTGCAACCTGCAATTTCAAAACGCTTCAAGTTTTACCCTTGTCCAATATGTCATTTTTGATACAAAGCAAAATTTTCAGTTCAGTATTTTTCTACCACTACCATCATAAATTTTAGATGCGTGAGTTTCAGCAGCATCTGCTGTGGGTTGTATATTCAGCAAAGCGCGCCATTTGCAGTAGTCACACGCCACAATAAATAAATTTATTACAGCGCCAACATAATTTACTCTATATGAATACTTTCTAATTAAGAAAGTGTTTTATATACAGAAAAATGCGAGCTCCTGTTAAGTAAATTAACCGTCGTTGCTCCGAGTTGCAGCTATAACATAAAAATTGATGCTGATGCTTTTCAGACGTGAAAATGGCTTTTGAAAGTGTACTCACAGTTTTAGCACTTCGTTCGAAGTTTGCTTAAAACAATGTGTTCTTACCCCACCCAAATATATTGTAAATGTTTTAAAGGAAACTAGAAGCATCGAAAATTCATTGTTACTTAAATTTTACTACTTTTCAAAGTGTTTTAGGTACTTTAAAGCAATTTTAGTAAATGTCTCTTAGTTATGTACTTACAAGTTAAAACTTGGAGCGTGTTATATCAGCAATATAAAGTTGAACACGATTTTATTCTCTTTTAAGAGCTGTTTTTAAAATTTTAACGAAGGCGAACCCGGTTTATTAGCGTTACCATTTACTAAAGAGGGTTAATATAAATTTATTCATTTAGAAGGAATTGTTTGGAGTACTTGACATTATTTCTGATATAATTATATTAATGGAAGTATCTTATAACTAAATTTATTACTGTATAATACAATAGTCATTTGTACAACGTGCATAATATACACAGGGAGTTAGAATGCTATATAGGTACGGGAAATAAAGTACATTTTTCAAAGTCACAATTTGGACGTAGCGGGACTCAAGCAGTAAATTTCATCCCAGAAAGTCATCCTTCCTGCCTCTGGGTTGATACCCACTGTAAGGTTTTCCCCAATGTCCAGGAAGTGAAGCTGTCCTTCTTGAGTGGGCTCCCACGTTACATTAATTAGCGGATCTTTTTTTAGTGGGTTAGGATTACCATGCCGAGCAAATGTAGTCCAGAGCTTTGTAAATCTTCTTATAGTAATGTCCTCTAGACTCCCTGAACGGATATCTGGTGTTGCAGCATTTTTGAATAAATAACATATGTCCTCTCCGTGACAAACACCTAAAATTTTTAAAAGTTATTTAAACAGCTAATTAGCTAGAAAATTTAGATTTAAGTATTTACTAAAATAACATTTTATGTAGCTAGATTCAAGAGAGTTTTACTTGTTCTTTGATATGCATATAAAGAACAAAAACGTTTTTATTTTTGCTGCCACATTAGAATCCCTTTTAAATTTTTGGGTGAAAATACTTTATTATGAAATTTATATATATGTATGTTTACTTACCTGGTGATTTTACTTGTAAAAGCTTCTTAAGAATGCCTAGAGATGATTCGACTGACATCCTGTAGAAGTAAATAGGGGCTGATGAACTTGCATTGTGGTGCCTTATGGTGTCATAAATAGCTTTCAGGAACAGATTATCCGTTTGAAACTGAAACGATCAATTCATTGCATATATACACTGCATTAAAACTAGAATGTTACTAACATAAACATCACTTTTAGTACCTATATGCCAATAAATAAAATTATGAGTAAAACGATTAAATATACACAATGAAGAAAGATGCTTATTCGAAATATGTGAATACGAGTATTATTCACGTGTTAGTCGATTCATAGAAAAAATTATACAACGTGTGTATACCTTAAAGATACATTTTATATTTTTTAGTTGGGTTTTTCGCCACTTTGTTGTGGCGAGTTAGATATTATATATTTCTTAGTTTTGAGTTTTTCGCCACCAGTGGCTAACACAAAATGAAATTAATGAACTAATAACTCACGTAACGTTTCGGAGACAAGTCTATTTCCGTTTTCCAACAATTCAAAAAACTTAAAACAAGCGCAAAACCCAACTAAGAAATATAAAATGTCAAACCACAACAACCAACCTTTAAAAAATAATTAAAGGTATTTTTATTTTCTTTTACAGATTGTAAATAACTTCAATTTCATACGTTATAAGAAGGAACAGAATAAGTTAGACCTAGGACACGTTTAATACAAGTTTATTTCTGTTGAAGACTTGTTACCCATTAACAAATAAATTTCAACATGAAATCACTCTTAGAAAATTGTTACCAATACCCTAGTATTTTCGAAGTAATTTAAATATGTTTAACCAATAAGAATAGAGAAAAAAGATAGAGAAAAAATGTGGCATATCTTGGAGCAATATGGAATTCCAGATAAATATTTGCGAGTAATATATCTTATATAACAGTTACACGGCAAGAATCGAACACAACGGAGAATTATTGCAACCTATTAATATAGAAACAGGAGTAAGGCAAGGATGCATATTATCACCAATACTGTTTCTTATAGCGATGAAGAATTCTGAGGATGGCCGAACGGGATTAAATTGGGGATTCTCCACAAAACTAGAGGACCTGATGTCCCTGATGACATATGTCTCTTAACTACAAATAAACAACACATGCAAAGAAAATCGAACAAACTGGATAACGTAGCAAAACAAGTAGGATTACATATAAATACAGAAAAAACAAAATTACTGATAAAAAAACCCAAGTAATGAGAATGGTATACTTATAGATGGAAAAATGATACAGGAAACAGTAGAGTTTTGCTATCTTGGTAGCATTCTAAGCCCGGAAGGAGGAACAACGAAGGACGCAGATAGAAGAATTGGCTTAGCACGTAAAGCAGTCAATATTCTAAACAATATATGAGCATAAAAAAATATTACATTTGATACAAAGTTATTTCGATCAAACGTAAAAAGCATTCTTCTGTATGGATCCGAAACCTGGAAAACAACAACCACACATTTAAAAAGGTTCAAGTATTTATAAATAAATGTCTGCGAATCATATGCAACATATTTTGGCCAGACAGAATCAGCAATGAAGTACTGTGGAGCAAAACAGGAGAAGAACAAGTAGAAGAAACCATAAAACGACGTAAATGGAAATTGATTGGACAAACTCTCCGGAAACCAAACAACAGCATACCAAGACAGGGTTTACACTACTGTGGCAGTGGAAACAGAAAACCGGGCAGGCCCCAGATACATGGAAAAGAAGTATTCAAAGAGAGATAGAGAAGAACAATAAAACATGGGGAGAAATTAAAAGAATGGCAAAAGACAGGAAGAAGTGGAAAAACTTAGTCGAAGAGTTAGTATGTAAACCCACTGAGGATACGCAGAAGTAGCGACCCTGTTATCGATTACAAGTTTTGGAAACGTCCTGAACGGATGCCCTATGCTCCATGGGAGCGAGAGGAGGAAGAAGAACCAATAAGAATACCTATAAAAAGTTCTAAAATATACCGTTATCACCATTAATTCTATAGGTTTTGGTTTTAGCTTTGTTTAAACACATAGTTTAAATTGATTCTTATTATTTATTTATTTCTTTCATAACTAAGATCGACGTTCGGTTAAGTTTTGGAGAAATTAAACATTGCAGGCGATATTTTTTTGCTAATATAGGAAAGAAAATAAGAGCAAATAAATGCGTTAAAAACAATTGTAAAACACGTAGAAATATAAAACAAGCATTATGGACCAATAGCAAAAATTCAAAGTTAGTCATTATAGAAAATAAACAAACAGAGAATACCGAGCAATTTATGTACCTATCTACTAAGCGTTATACGAGAGAAAAAAGGTTCTGAATAAGATATTAGAAGATGATTAAGTGGCGTTCCGCTTTAATAAACTTGAAAAAGAAAATGAGAAAGTATACTAAGTTCAAATTTTTAACACAAACGTAACAAGTGCTCTTCAGACAGGAGTACCGTGAAGTTTCACAAATTTCGACCTATGACAAGAAACAGAATGGAAACAAATCGAAATTACTATCAAGTAGGGTAAATTGCTATGGATACTATTATAGTCAAAGGGAAAAGATCGGCGACGTGGGGAGAAACTATACAGGATTCCCATTTTATTGATGGTTATATAAGGTGTACTTCAATTGTGCAGCCAAATTGAAATCACAGACTCTTCAGGAAGGTGTCCGGTGCTGGATCTTGAACGGAGCAGACGTATCTGAGGAGCGCTGCGAGGAAGTGGAAAGTTCCAAGCGAGTGACTAAGCGATTGTGAAACCGCAAGTAGTAAACGATAATTAACGCCTTTTATACAGTTTTTAAGCAGTTCTTAGTTAATTATAATTGGTTTCAGATTGATTTTAACTTTAGAAATTCAATTTGTTGCATTTTAACTAATCCTAATCAGCTTCAAGTAAAACTTAGATTGTAGAGCTTCAATAACATATTAATTAAACAGTTTCATTAGTTAGTAAAGTAGAGTCAGTTATAGTCAATTAAGGGTAATTTAGTTAATTAAGGGTAATTGTAGAGTAGAGTAGGCCACGCTTGGGCCCCACCCACGTGGCTGAAAAATTTTCCGCAGTGAAAATTTCCAGCTGAGTAACTAGTGAGTAATTGGACTTGGTTAGATAATAGCGTTTGACTTTCAGGTCATCTTAGGTGTGTTCTCTCTCTAACTCTTTCCTCTTTCTCACTTTTTTTTTTTTTTTTTTTTTTTTTTTTTTTTTTTTTTTTTTTTTTTTTTTTTTAAGCTGTTTTCCTTCGGCCTCTTTCTTTCCTTTTCTTTCAACTTTTTCATCCTTATCCCTCTAACTCTACTCCTTCCCTGTTTTTCGAGGGTCGAAAGGCCCTTTTCTCTGTTCCAGGTAGGAAATACCGCGAGGATGGCACCGGTGAAGCCAGGACAGGGAGTCGTGACCCGAGCGACGAGGATGACGACGCAGCAGGAGGAGCGCCCATCCAGGAGCAGGAAGACGCCCAGCGAGGAGCCGGAGCCGAAGCCGAAGCCGAAGACCGTCACGGTGGTGCTGGAGCGGAGCGACGTGCAGCCAGCCGAGGTGAGGACCCCCAAGGGAGCAGCCAGGGCGGAGGAGCCCAGCCGATCCAGGAAGAAGATGCCCAGCAGCGAAGAGCTGGATACGAAGAAGGGTAAACCAGGTAAGGTGGTGATCCTTATGTCCCCAGAGGGAACATCCACGGCGGTGGAGGCTGCGGTCCGCAGGATCGAAGAGGCGGAGGAGGCGAGGAAGTCGCCGCCCCTGGTCAGGAGGTCGGAGGTTCCAGCCAGGCCTGTGAGGGAGCCCCAGCCCCAGCCACAGCCCCGGCCCCAGCCACAGCCCCAGCCCCAGGAGAGGAAGAAGGAGAGGACCCAGGGAACGGAGGTCAACCCCACCGTCCGGAAAGCGAGGAAGATCAGGGACAGCATGAGCCGGCTGTTTGACTCCAGGGCGGTAAAGGTAACGCCGGAGGCGGCTATGTTGTTATTACAGACGATGGACGCCATGGTCGACCTGGTGGTCGACACCGAGCTGCGAAACCAACACCTGGAGGGCTTCCTGGCAGCGCAGCAGGAGGAAAGGAGGCAGCAGCGGCAACAGCAGCAGAGAAGGGAGGAAGAGCCGAGGCCGAGGACCGTTGAGGAGCCCAGGGACAACGGGAGGAAGCAGCAGCGGAAGCAGCAGCGGCAGCAGCAGCAGCAACAGCAGCAGCAGCAGCAGCAGCAACAGCAGCAGCAGCAGAGGCAGCAGCAGCAGCAGAGACAGCAGCCACAGCAGAAGAAACAACAGGTAACACCAGTAAGGCAGGTTTCCTACAGGGACGCCGTGAAGAGGCTCCAGGCGAAGAGCCGAGAGCGCCCGGTCGTCATCCTGCGACAGGAGGAGGGAGCCGCGGAGGTGGTCACCAGCGAGCAGATGAGAAAGGACGTCGTCAAGAACGTCGACATCCGGAAAGAAGGCGTACAGGTGAGAGAGGTAAGATTAATGAGGGCAGGTGTTGCAGTTGAGGTGCAGAACCTGGAGGAAGCGAAGAAGCTGGAGGAGTCCGCCCAATGGAAGACCGTGGGCCTGAGGGCCCAGAGGGAAAGAAGACGGCACCCCTTCCTGGTGGTGTACGGCGCCGAGGAAGACACCGCAGAGCAGCTCGCCAGGGCCGCCTACGATGTCAACAGGGTGTGCAGAGAGGGCCGCACCCAAGAGCAGTTCGCCGAAGATTTCAAGCCAGCGAGGATCATCGGGGACAGGAAGAGTCGACGACGCGACTGGGTGGTAGAGGTCGAGCCGCGGCTCTACCGAAGCCTGCTCCAGACGGGAAGGATGAACCTGACCTGGGGAGTTAGCAGGATCCGGGACTACGTCCCACTGCCCAGGTGTTTCGGCTGCGGGTGCTTCGGGCACTTCGCCAGAGACTGCAAGGTAAAGAAGAGCAAGTGTTACAGGTGCGGAGACGAGAACCACAAGGCGAAGGACTGCCGTGGAAGGATGTCCTGCGCGCAATGCAGAGCCGCCGGCAAGCCGAGCGACCACAGGATGAGCGGGGAAGAGTGCCCGATCGTCTGGAGGATGCTGAGACGCGTGATCGAGAAGACGAACTACGGTGGATAGACGCCCGATACAGCAACAACAAGGTAGGGGTAACGAGGAACGTGTGTTCAAGTTCCTGCAACTTAACCTAGGTAAGGGACAAGTTGCAACCGCCGAGGTAAGAGAGCTGGCGGTGAGGGAGAAAGTGGACGTGCTCGCCATCCAAGAGCCGTACCAGGGACAGGGGAGGATATGGGGATTTGGGGTAGATTTAAGAATTTTTCAGGAGAAGGAAGCCCATCCAGGAGCGGGAATCGGAGCGGGAATCGTCGTAATAAACCCGCTCCTCAACGTGGTACAAATCGGGTGGTTATGCACATCCCACTGCATAGTGGTCTGGATCAGGGACCTCGATCTCTATGTAGTCTCGGCGTACTTCCAGTACAGGGACGACATCGAGATACACCTTGAGGCGGTCCAGAGGGCGATCACGGCACTAGCAGGGAAATCCGTCCTAATTGCGGTGGACTCCAATGCGAGAAGTCGGACTTGGGGTGATAGGTTAACCAACGGTAGAGGTGAGTTAATGGAAGAGTTTATAGAGACAAACGGGCTATGGTTGCTAAACGACGGAGGACAACTGAGCACGTTCTCCAACGGAAGGGCCGAATCGTGGATCGACCTGACGCTGGCAAAGGGCCTAGGAGGGCTCCAGGTGACAGGCTGGAGAGTCGAAGATGGGCATGTCCAGAGCGACCATAGAGTCATCCGCTACGAGATCCGCTCGCAGCGGAGGCAGAACGAGGGAGAGCGGCCTCGGGAGAGGCCGTCCATACGAAGGGCGGACTGGGTAAGATTTAGGAGGATTCTAGAAGACCAACTCGGCCAACCAATGGAAGAACATGCCGCGGATAGGGAAGAACTAGAAGATCAAGTAAGGTATGTAACAGACGCTTTCAGCAGGGCATCGGAGGAAGCAATTCCGAAGATCAAGAGGATGGCCAGAAGGACCCCCTGGTGGACGGCGGAGCTAACCAGGGAGAAGAAGGCAGTAAACGCGGCACGAAGGGCGTACCAGAGGGAGGAACGAGACGATCACAGGGCCGAACTCAGACGTATATACCTGAGGCGAAGGAACATCTACCACCACAAGATCAAGAAGGCGAAGCAAGACAGCTGGCGAGAGTTTGTAGGCCGAACTGGGAATGAGGAACCGTTCGGCATAGTCTACAAGCTAACATGCGGTAAGTTCAGGAAGAGGGAGGGCTATATGGCGATGGTCAGCGAGGGAACGCGCGCGGTGGACTGGGAAGGATCCATGAACATCCTCCTAGACGAGCTGATCAAGACCGACCCCGTCGAAGAGGACATGGAAGAACACCGAAGAGTGAGAGCAGAGGTAAGGGAAATCCCCGACGTCGAAGATGCGGCCGAATTCGAAATGGAGGAGGCAGAAGGTGTGCTGCGGCGTCTACCCAAAGGAAAATCGCCGGGTCCAGACGGCATAGCGTACGAAATGGTAAGTGAAGCCTGGCCGGTTATAGGGGAGACGATGCTCCGAATCTGGAACGAGTGCCTGCGGCTAGGAGTATTTCCGGACGACTGGAAGATCGGTAACCTGGTGCTCCTCCTAAAAGGGGGCGAAAGGGACAGGTCAAGTCCCTCATCGTACAGGCCGATCAGCCTGCTATCGGTGCTAGGTAAGGTATTTGAAAAGCTAATTTACAGGAGACTAGAAGACAGCTTGGAAGGGGAGAACAACCCGAACCAATACGGCTTCAGGAGAGGGCGATCCACCATAGATGCGCTGGAGGAATGTAGAAGAATCGTGGAGACGTCGAGAGAAAAATACGTGCTGGGGATATTCCTGGATGTCAAAGGCGCCTTCGACACGCTCTGGTGGCCGGATGTCCTCCGGGTACTCAGGGCGAGGAGGTGCCCGAAAAATCTGTACCAGGTAATTAGAGACTATCTAACCAACAGGAAGGTCGAACTCAGAGAAGGAGAGGACACCGTCGCGAGGGACTGTCAGAGGGGCTGCCCTCAGGGGTCGATACTGGGGCCATACTTCTGGAACCTAGTATTCGACGGGAACCTCGAAGAAGACGAACCGTGGTGCAAGAAAGTGGCATATGCGGACGACGAAGTGATCATCGTAGAAGGCAACTCCAGAGCCCAACTAGAAGACCGAGCCAGTGAAGTCCTAGGAAGAACACTGGAGTGGTGCAATCTTCACAAATTGCACCTCTCCGAAGAGAAATCGGTAGGTCTTATGCTTAAAGGTAAATTCCACCGAGGGAGGCGACCGAGGGTAAGAATGGGGAACCACCGACTGCGAATGGTGGACGAGGTAAGACATCTAGGTATATATTGGGGGGAAGGAATGACGATAATCCCTCACATGAGGGTATTGAAAGAAAGGGGGAAGATGCTAGGGATGAGCCTCAAGCGAGTCGTAAAAGCCAGATGGGGACTAAACCACAAGACCGTAGAGATCCTCCACACGGCAGTTCTCGAACCCCTCGCTCTTTACGGAGCGGAGGTCTAGTTCGACAAGCTGAATAGTAGGCTCAAGGACGGGCTAGGCACCACTCAACGTCCGATGCTTCTAGCGTCAACGAAGGCGTACAGAACGGCGTCCACGGATGCGCTGGGAGTTCTGGCGAAACGGATGCCGTTGGCACTTAGGGCAGAAGAAAGATGGTACCGGAGGAAGATACGAAGAAGGATCCCGGTGAATATAGGTGAGTTTGAATTTGATGGCAGGGAGCAGACGATCGAACAGGCTCTCGTCGAACTCCGAGAACACATCCTGAGGAAGTGGGAAACCTCGTGGAACAGGTCGGGAGATGGAAGGATCACGCACGGATTCTTCCCCAGCGTGGCAGTGAGGCTACAGATGTCATGGGTCGAGCCCTCGTTCTGGATCACCCAGCTCCTGACGGGGCACGGCGACTTCAGGGCGAAGCTGCGATCCTTCAACTTGACGGACAGGGGCGAATGCGAGTGCGGAGCGGAGGACACGAGCGCGCACCTCCTAACAGACTGCGCGACGCAAGAGGTAGAAAGGGAGAGGGGTCTGTTACAGGTCTTCGTGGAACAACGTGGAGTCAGATGGCCACCACGCCCACAGGACCTAGTGGCAGAAGACATATACGACCGCCTCAGGGAGTTCGCCGAGAGAGTTCTGAAGAACCGGGAAGAGCAGCGCCGGCAGGAGGAGTAAGTAAGGTTAGAAGGTAGGAGTAAGTAAGGTAGGAAGGTACGTTCCTCGCTTCATTCCCCTAAAGACGTCCCTGACAACCTTCAGATGTCAGGGGGGCGGATATGCTTAACTGCTTGGTGCCGCCTAGTCTAGTCATATTCCAATAGTAGACTCTTCAGGTAAAAATACGACGATTTAACCCAACTCACCTATGTATAGTTGCGGTTGTGACTCAGTTGGTTCAGCGTACGTCTGACGACTGAGATGGCCCGGGTTCGATTCCCAGGGCCACACTTACACCGAAAACACCCGACCGCTGCCCTCGGAACGCAATGGCAAACCACCGAGGTATTCTGCCTAGTGAGTCTTCATTGGAGTAGAAGTGCAATCGCTTCCGTGGTTCAGAGCCCACGTTAAACTGTAGGTCCCCTATGTCTGTAGCCTACTTGACACGCACACCACATACATATGGAAAGAAGATCGGCAAAGCCCTTCTGTTTCCAATAAAAAACAATTGCAGTAACTGCTCACATTATTAAAACATTTTGTGAATGAGAGTCTTGTATCGGACACTTACTATGACGAAGATGATAAATACCATATCAAAAAAATAACCAGCAGTAAGGGACCGAATCATAGGCCTTTTTATAGTCAATATGTGCTACTGAAAGCTTTCTTCTTTTCTTTTGAATATGTTTTAGTATTACTGCATCAACTGTTAGTAGATCTTTACATCCATGTGTTTTCCTAGCGCATCTTTTATGTTCCCATGGTAGTAGCAATTTTTATTTAGGTGATTTAAGATTTTTTCAGTTATCACTGCCATTATGATATTATATGATATAATATTGGAAGACATGTTCTAGGGTGATAATTCTTTGGGTCTGTTGCTGTGCCATTACGTATAAAGCTTGGGCTTTGTTGTATTGCTCAAAAGAACGTTGATAGCAGATGCCAGATATTTCTGTGCTGTTTTAAAAGCTTTTCCCCAGCTGTTTTGGATTTTATCATTGCCTGGCGCTTTACAGTTTTGGGTTCTACGGATTACTTTAGTTACGTTTTCCTCTGTTATTATCACATCCTCCATTGGTCCTACTTTCTAAGCAGCTTCTTGCACAATGGGTAACCAGGCCACATTTTCATTATGTTGTTCAGGTATAGACCAAATATCAGCCAAAAATGTCTTCATGTCTTTTGTAGTTGGATAAGAGGCGGACGCTACCTTCTGATTATTGATAAATAATCTATTTTCAGATTTTTCTTTTTGGTTTTTGTGATAGCGAGATATTCGAGCAACATACACTTATTATTTTACTTTACTTACCTAATCTTAATCTTTTTACCGTGAGGTGTAAGACTCATTTATTATTATTATTATTAAAATTTCTTAATTTTATACTATAGTTAACTTTTTTGAATTAATATGGCCATTATTTAATCGTCTTTAAAAAATTGGAGTTAAACTCAACGAGTCATAATATCAAACATCGTTCGAAAGGGTATCTATAATAAGTTTTTCAATGACGCAAAAATAAACTATTGTTTTGATTTAAAAATTGTAGCTTTATCCGAAAAGCATCTGCGTCCTAAAAGTTTAACTAAGTTTATCAAATGCTACACACAATTACATGTAAGATGGCATATTAATGGTTAGGAAAATAGATGAAATTTACAAAACTGGTTGTTTTTTGCTTTTCAAAATATCTCAAAAAGTCCGTGAAATATTTCAAATCTGAAAATAGTATCAGTAGCCCAAGCAATAGGTAGTTTTTTATTACTATTGACAGAATGTTACCTAAATGCTCTTACAACAACTGTGATATGTGGAATAAATGGGTTAAAGAAGGCAATTAAAAGTGCCAAGAAGAACGCTCGAAGAAATAACAATAGGAGAGAAGGGGACAAGAAAAAAGGAAAAGTACGGGAATTATGTTCAGAATCAGACATGAAAATAAAAGGCCGACTTACTCCGTCTAAAGACATAAGGAGATAATGTAGGTACTAAATAAAGTCACATTAAAAAGAGTTTACGGTAAAAGAAGAAGGATTAAGCTGAAACGAATGTGTTGAAACGAACTTTGATGAAACTGAAGAAAAGTGATAACGAACCGATAGATACTGAGAAAATTTATTGAAGAAAGCTAGATATGTAAGGCTTACAGTGTTAAATAAACTGACGTGATAATATCAGCTATACCCCCAAATGCAATTCTTACCTTCATTTATCAACATCTTAAGAAAATAAGGATTAATAAGGTATTTGCAGTTTTAAGTCCGTGTTAAAATATTATCTCAACTTACGGTGTAATATGCTTCCATGTTAGAATCAGATGGAGTTTCTTCGCCGTAATAAAAATGTTCTATCTTCTTCGCAATTGTTTTTGACATTTCGCTTCCTTTTGGAACATTTAACACATGAGGAATTTCTCCTTCAAAATTTGGATTAACTTTCAGTTTTGAGTGTTTCGCCAAAGACACCAACTCCATTAATATGCCTTCTCTGGATGTATATCCGATCAGGATAGGAACTTCACTATATTTTCCTGATTTTATTAAATTAATTGGTTCGTCTGGTAAAAATGTGTTTTCATCAGTTGCAGTTTCAACCACAGGACAAATAGGACGTAAGTTACTTGCTTGAAGGTTCTGTAAATTAATTTGTTTAATTTTTAACATCCGGATATCATTCCATGTAGTTAGTATGTATTTTAAAGTTCTGTTGCCCATAAGACTACTAAAGGTTAAATTGAAATAAGCTTTATTGTCTCCAGATTTTGAAAAATTAATATTATTTTTGGTAATTATTTCGTCCTATTTGTGTTTTTATTTAATAATTGTAGCTCTAATTTGTCAATCTATAAAAGCATTTATAATCAAAATTTCGTAAAATTATTAACCATTCGTAATACAATTCTTTAAAATTACAAAAAAGAACAAATAACATGTGGTTATCTTTTAACGTTTCTGTAAGTAATAGGTTCTAATAATTACTTTGATGTAAACTTGGTCTTAAAGAAGACACCTATCTCTGATAGAAGTAGAGCAGAACCCCGAATGCCCGAGATGTGGAATTGCCGAGGAGACGTCCTTTCACTACTTGGGAGAATGCCAGGCATATGGGCGACTAAGGTTTAAAACCTTCGGTGTGGTTACGCTTCAGAAGGAAGAGTTGTATTCCCTGGCGTGGACTGACATCCTAATTTTCATTAAAGAATCTAGGAGGTTCACGACGTAGAAGGTGGTGAAAGTGGCTGAGAGGATGGCTAGGGGTTGGCAAAAAGGGCCTATAGAAGCCTACTTGCTAGACTTAGGTCTCTCCACAATTACTACTACTACTACTACTACTGGACTTAAAGCAACTTTGAAGCAAAATTTATTTGGAACAACTTATTTAAATAAAGCATAAGATTATTTTCTTACATCTCGAATTCTGTCTTGTAACTTTAATAGTTCTTCTACTGGCATTTCCTGAAGAATTTTAAGTATTTCCTTTTCGTTGGTAGTATTAAGATTTAATGCTTTTGCCACCAAAGGAGCTGTCGGTTGTCCTTTTGCCCAGGAACAAAGAGCACTTCCACTTTGAATTATTACTCTATGAAATAAACCTGTAAAATAGATAGTGGGTTATTTTACACAATTTGAAAAATGTGTCTTACCTTTAGCCATAGGAGATAACATTAAGTAATGTGTTGAAGCTGCTCCTGCACTTTCGCCAAAAACCGTAACATTATTTGGATCTCCACCAAAATATGTTATATTTTGTTGTACCCACTTTAGTGCCAAAACTTGATCTTTTAATGCGGCATTGCCCGGAACTTCCAAAGTTGGATCTTTCATATTTAAGAAACCTTTCAAACATAGAAAGTGTGATGTCTATTGCTTTATAGGATAGACTTTTACTTACCAAGAATCCCCAGTCTATAATTTATAGTAATAATTATTACATCTTCAGTCATAAAAAAGTCTGGACTAAAAAATTCGGAGTTCCCAGAACCAACATAGAAACCACCTCCGTGAATCCAAACCATAACTGGTTTTAAATGTTTATTGTTTTCAGGTAACTGTAATTATTATTGTTGGTGATCAGAAATATTTTAATATTGTTGCAGTTATACTTACATCAGGCGTATATACATTGAGAAAAAGGCAATTTTCTGAGCCAGCAAAGTACTGAAAAACCATGTGCCTGGAAAAACACTGATCTCCTTCTGAAGTTGCGTCCCGTAATCCTGTCCATGGTTTTGCAGGCAGAGCAGACTTTTTAAAGTTTAAAGTTAAATATAAATTATTGTGAACTCAGAAGATAATAGAATAATTCTAATAATTTTATTTATGTGTAAAAGATTTATAATATAAGCTGTCATAAAAAACATTGACTCTCAAATAACGCGTTTAATAATGATTTCTGAAGTAGGTAGGTACTGATTGTAGATAAAATACAGAACATGCGTGTGTGACCAATATTAACTACAAGGTTTCGAGCAGGTGTTAAAGAGAAAACTAAAATTCTTTGTTAATGACTATTCTATGTATATCCGTGGGTACAGTGCTCTACTAAAATCGTATATTTATGCTCAGCGTTGAGTATTGTGTTTATATAGAGCGGTTTTTGAAATTCCTAACAAATTCCTGCAGCATTTTTTTGGATTATTTTTTATACACCTGTGTGGTAATGTAGGTTTTTCAAATAGATTTTAAAATGTATTATTATGTATTATACCAAAAAATATAAAGACCATCTGAGCGCTGTTTGGCCTGTTTGGGCGATTCTTATTACTTTATCAAGGGTAAATTTCCAACCAACAAATTTTTGGTGGTAAAGGTTATCAAGAGCAGCAACTTTTATAATATAAATAAAAAATAGACCCTACAAATTATCGAAGTTAAAGTTTTGGATAGAAAAAAATAAAATAATTAGTTAACCTAATGTGCATCTTGGTTTATGTATGTGTACTATGTTTTTTTTTTTTATTAGGACACTTGTGTACTTGTTTTATCTTGTCTGCAACTGTACAGATGAAGCCAAACAGTTTAAAACGATGAAGTCCTTTGCAAATCTATCACAGTCTAGAGGCGTATGTAAACAATTTCTTGCAATATAATTTTTATCCACTTTAATAGATAGATAAAATTAAGTTAAAACATATTTGTTGCATAGATTAATATAAAAATTGATTGGTATAACTTAAAGAGTTAAAGATATAATATCTATGACTTTTGATTATAAAGGTACTTAAACAGCATTGTTATTCATAATGATACGATAATATACTGAGAAGTAAAAACTGTTTATAACATTCGTATTTTAAAAAAATTTAGTTTGTGGAATGAATTAATGATTAAAACCGGTCCGCCTGGTGTAACCTTGAAGGTGTGTCAAACAAAACAGTTTTATTGAAGAAAGTTGTCTTTTTTCATAGATTATTATTAAATTTAGCAAAGATAATAATTGCAATAAACAACAGCTAAAAGACTTTAATACTTTATAAGTTAGTAAGTCTGTACTAAACACTAATACAATTTTCAAACACCGTATTTAAACTAAGTAAATTCCAAAATCATAAAGAACTTTAAGCATTAATTTTTTCTGATAATATTTAATAAATCTATATTATTATGTTAGCTAATAAGTTGACCATGTTCTATATTATAAAATAAAGATACGTCACGTATTTCATTAACCATTATGTTACCTTAAATCGACGTTCTCCAACAGGAGCCTCGCCATAAGGAATTCCTTGAAAACTGTAATAATATCCTCCTCGACAGTGCTTCACAATTTTTCCTAATAAATCTCCCTGATGAATTTTAACTATAGGTTCTTGCGTCATCTTACTGTATTATTTTAAAAATTCACTCATTTATCTAAAAGTGATATAAAGAAAGTAAACACTCTCGTAATCCTGACAAAACACTTCTGCGGTAGGTGGGCATGATAAATCAGTTTTGTTAGTTGTACTTTATACTTATATAATTATATAATCGGAGTACATTGAGTTCATAACGTTGGCTTTATTAAAAAGTTAAAACTACATATTAACTGATGAATGAGAAAGTGTTTAAGAATAGGTATAAGTTAATAAAATCAGATGTTTGCTGTTTTTAACCAATTCTCTAGGCAAGGTTTTTAATAGACCTTGACTTGTTTGTTTTGTCATGTTGAATTCATTATTAGATATAACATTAAAATGAACAAATAAGATAAAACTTCTCTGTAACAAACGACAAGGGAATCTCTTACAAACCAATTTCTATTAAATCGAATTTGTAAGAATATTAAAGCAAACATGACAATTGTATTTTTCTATTGCTATTCAATAATACGAAATGTATACGCGTTTCCTGTTAGATAATAGCTTCCATAATTCAAACATTGAATTATTGAATTATGACTTATAACTTATAGGCCTGTGCCCGATCACAAAACTGTAGATCCCTTTTCTCAGGATTTCCTGAAAATTGCGAAGCTTGAAATCCTTTATTTCATACGTGTACGTTATCCACCAGTTGTTTTCGTAAACAAATTCTTAAAATTGTTGACAGCTGATTTTATACTTTAACATGTATCAAAAAGTAAATAGTTAGAGAAAAAGTATCGTATTTTACAGGCGTGTATTGGCTATTACCCTATCTATATTCTTTGCTATTACTCTTTTAGGCGAATAACAATACAACACTTGCCTTCGCTTCCGACACAAAATTCGCCTTCGTTGCGTAATTACTAATTAGCATCATTATTCGCTCTTTGAATAATATACTATTATCGTACTGTTTCCGTAAATATATCCATGAAACACCGGAAAATCATCATCTACTCTATATTACAGGGCATTCCAGTTATTGAAACATCTATATACGTACAACCTGATTTGATCATTAATTCAAGATTTAAATCGTTAACATATGGTATTCATAATTGTTGCAGTAAACTTTTATACTAAGCAAATATTATAATCATAGTTGCGATGCTTATAATTTAATGCACTGGTTTTTTTATTGATAGAAATTTGATTTGCGGTCGTCATTGATTCCCGTTGGATTTAGGTAGGCCCATTTTCTTGAAATTTATATAGGTAACTTTTTATTTAAAGAGCTACAACACGGGTTAAATTAGCAACGTTGTGCAGTGGAATATCTCGTATTTTTTGAGGCATTAAAGAAACAAAAATAAAAAACTACCTGTTTTTCAATTTCTGGTATTTTCAGAACAATTTAATTTATAACAGAAGTGAATATGAGTAGAATTCAAGTGGGATGGGGAATGAAATAAGGTAATTTTCTCGGACGAATACTGTTTTTGCTTGTGAATGCACGACGACCATAGATGTGTCAGATTTAGGCGGATTTCGCAGTTGAACGGGAAACTGCTCTTACTAGGGGCATCATCAGTGGCGTGCAGTGAGTTTTTTACTTGGGGAAGCGCTTCTGTTTTACTGATAAGTACAAAAAGTGACAGCTTTTGATAATGGAAAACGTCAGTGTCAAAGAAATTGGCATAATTCAGTTTTAGGCTAAAAAGCTTTCTTTGGAAAACGAGATTTGTTGTAGCTAGTGAAATAATATAATTCAACAAATTTTAATTCATTAAAATTCTGAAACCTGACTCAGTTGTTACGTAATATTATTCAAAATTTCTAATGTAGCTCTCAAAAGAACCTCATTTTTGCTATAAAGGTATTATGTGTAGCGAAAATAAGATTCTATAAAGAGCTATGTTAAAATTGAGGTCGGATTATTGTTCCTCGTGCCAAAAAAGGTAGTTTCCCCAATTTTCATATCAATATTTCGAAAACTTTTGAAATTACAGCAAAAAATTAAGATTAAAATTTCGACTTTGACACCCTGTATCTCCCTAAATATTAACTTTTGGACTAAGGTAATTTTAGGTAAATCGTAATATTTTGGTTTCGCAAATCTACTGTTGGTCTTTGTCCCATTACTTTTGGACAACCCTGTATAAAATTAATAAATTTTTGAATGAACAATCAGAGTCATTTTAACCCATAAAGGTTATAATATTTTATATTTACGACGTTTACAAAAATCATTCAAATCGGAGAAGTTTGAACCGGTTTCGAGATATAAACGTAAAGTTATTCCACTAAAAGGCAAGTACAAATATGTGCCTTGCGCCAGCGACCACCGCTTCTCGTACAGCTAGAATCACGTATGTGAAATTACAACAGCGCAGATGCAACAAACGATTGTTATACGGGACCTTGTGCGAATATTTCGGAGCGGCCCAAGCGGGCCCAAGATAACTTTCGACGTTCGAGCCGATGTTTCCCGGTAAAGTTCAACGCTACACGGCCAACGTTGAACGGCGCGTTACAAAATGCGTTAATTTGCAATGAGTATTCGCATGATATTAAAAGCGAAAATTAAATAAATAATTTTAACATACTGCTGAAACAAAAATAAAATTAATAAATTATATTTATGAAGGCAAGGGAAGCGGTGCTTCCACCGCTTCCATGGACCGCACGCCACTGGGCATCATGGTGTAGAGTGGTATACGTTTAGGAGACAGAACACTTCTACTGTTTCTTCGTGGACATTCAAACACTGATGGAGCCAGTTGCAGTACGTTACCTTCGGGGAAATTGAAAATACTACTTTTCAACAAGATAATATGCTCGACCTCGTGTAGCAGTCGTAACAATAGAGTATTTCTAACACGCTAACATTAATGCCCTTCCCTGGCCTGCTAGGTCGCCGGATCTATCGCCTATGGAAAAAGTATGGGATATACATAATAGTTCAAAGACCGAGTATGCTTCCTAACCACCCAATGAACCTGCAGCAACTTCATATTGCTGTTCAGAGAGCTTGGGATGAGATACCTTAAGAGTTCATAGAAAATTTTATTCGAAGCATCCCTAGGCGAGTAGCAGAGTGTATTGATTTGCGTATTTTTTAATGAAAATTTAATCAGTATATTCTTACTTATTATTGTATCTGCACTTTGAAGCACTATGATCTTACCAAACTTCAAATTCATTTAGTGAGTAGTTATTCAGTTATTTAAAAGGTATGATTTCGACCCCTCCTCCGCTAACCTTCTAAAGAGCCTCTTGTTTCTTAGGCGAAAAGGATGGATAGACCTCGATTTTATTTATAGTTTTAACAGTATAATAAGTAGTAAAGTAATAAATGAAAAATATATATTTAAACCTTCAGTGTTCGGTAATTTGACAAAAAAGTGATTTAAGTATTCATCAGAGAACCAGATGAGTTATTTAAAAGCAACTTAAATATAATTCATAAAGCACATGTATGGTGATATGGTGAATAGAAATAAAAACTACAGTTTCAGTTCCTTAAAGAAATGTATATGAGAATAAATATACACATAAAGTCTTTATTATAACTATTACATTTTTTAAGCAGATTAATATACCCATATACAGTATTGAAGTATTGCAAATAAAAAGATGTTACAGCTTTGAAGTAGCAGGATTTAGACTGAATATTTCATCCCAAAATGCCATTCTCGTTTCTTCAGGATTAAGTCCAACTGTAAGATTTTCTCCTAGATCCATAAAATGTAGCTGCCCCTGCTGTACAGGTTTCCAGACTGTATTTAGCAGAGAATCTTTATTTGCCGGATTGGGATCTCCATTTCTGGCAAAATTCGCCCAAAACTTCACAAATCTTCGCATTGCATTATCTTCTATGCTTCCTGGACGAATGTTGGGTGTTAAGGCATTTTTGAAAAGATAGCCTAAATCATCAGCATGACAAACTCCTGAAAAATAAGACAGTTTTATGCCATTTCTGCACATATTATTTGAATTCCGTAGCATGTCTATCTTTATGTCTTAAGTACGAACTAATACTCTACATTACATTAATACGAGTAAGTAGGGATCATGTTCTCTATAATTATTTATTTTGTCTTAAGAGTTCAATATTAAATCTTAAACTAGGATATTTCTAATTTACTAATAAGGTTTACCTGGTTTGCGTATTTGAGAAACCAGTTTATACACATTTAAGGTAGACTCAACTGACATTCTGTAGAAGTAGACAGGTGTTGAAGAAGCAAGTATGTGTTGTTTAATGGCACTATGTATTGATCTCAAGAAGAAATTGTCTGTTTGTAGCTGCAGAAATAGATTTATAAACATATTAAAAATATTATGTATTTTAAAAAAGTATATAGGCTAAATTGATCATATGATCTGAAGATATTTATGAAAATAATATTTTTCAAATCGTATTGTTAATTTTGCTAAAGATGTTAATTTAAATATCTATAAATTGATTACATAGGTTTGAATTACTTTGAGGTTAAAACGTTTGCCATGTAAACTGTAAATGTTGTATTTAGTTTTTAGCAGTAAAATTTTTAATTTGAAACCATGCAATTCTACTGCAACTAATGCAATCTAATGCTCTCTCTTTGGTAACACTTTCAAAAAATTTGATTTTTTTAAAGGGTATTGCTCCTGCTTTTAATTTTAACCCCCATAAAGCATACGAAATATGTGATTTAATGGAACCACGTCCAACTACGACTTATATTTTAAAAATGCCAACGTTACCTCATAATTTTTAAAATATGAAAATTAGAAGATATTCGAATTGACTATCGTATTCTACTTGAAAAAGTGTTTCTAGGATGTCTTACCGTTTTGGGGAAGGCCTTAAAGTCAGTCTCGAAGAAGCCACGTTTACGCGAAAAAGAAACCTAGAGGTTTTGGGATCCTTACTTCTTTGCGGTAAAGAAACCGTTCTGTCGGGAGAGGTAGAGTATCTGGGAATTATACTGGATTCCAACATATTGGCAAAATTATCAGAAAAGTGGAAACTACGTTCGTGATAGTTACACGAACCAGGAGCGGCGCATTGGCTATACCATAAGAGTGGTCGGACCAGCTATTATGTGTGCGGCCTTGGTCAAGCAAGAATCCACCAAACTAAGACTAAGCAAGATACAAAGGCTTGCCTGTTTTGGCATAGCAAGGGCAATGAGAACAACGCCCACTGCTGCTATGGAGACTCTTCTAGATCTTCCTCCTCTTCATATAGTGATACAGGGGAAGGCAAGATTGGGAATCCATAGATTACAAAGTTCACTGAACAACCATCGCTTAGGTGCAGAACACATTAGTATAGTTGGAAGCAGAGAGGGTCCTCTACTTAAAATGAGGGTGAACAATATGACTCCCAAATACCATGAGATCGAAAAAAAGATGATTCTGAGCAGGCCTTGACTAGTACAACACGATTGGTTACACTGGTTCTAGAATGCCTATGAATTATAATGTGACAGTGACATTTCAAATGTAAGTCAGTTTTGCAATCTTGTTTCCAGAATTATTTAAGTTTATCGTTGTAATACTAGTGAAGGATCACATTTTGAACACCTACTCTAACATGTATTCATCTTAGTTTTCAGTTTGTTCCCTAAATAAATACTGTTTTGTGTTTTAATTTATTTGACATTTATTAACCTCTAACTTACTGCCACATTTTGAAATCAGTCTTGCCAATCGTGTTGTACTAGTCAAGGCTTGCTCAGAATCATCTTTTTTTCGATCTCATGGTACTATGTAGGCCCACTCTTCTAGGTGGTAATTAAGGATCATGATGAGTGGTAAGATTCCAAAGGGGATATTCCTCTTGGTAGTCTAATCTGGTACACGGATGGTTCCAAGACTAAGACTGATGCCGGATCAGGACTTTATGAAGAAAGACCAAAAGAAAGGTTCAGCTTTTCATTGAGGCATGTCAGGCAGCCAGGCGGCTTTGAAGGCTCTCTCGAGTAGCAAGACTTCTTTACGACTGATATGGGAATGCCTAGAGGAACTCAATGACTTGGCAGAACAGAACGTCGTGAGACTGTTCTGGGTACCAGGTCATTGTGGCGTAGACGGTAATGAGAAAGCCGACGAATTAGCAAGATCGAATGAGGCTTACCTTTGCCTAGAACCAGCTTTAGGAATTCCTAGAAGTGCCATTCGAAGATACGTAAGTGACTGGATCGGCACTCAATACAAAAGAGACTGGACTAACAGACCAGGACAAAACCACAGCAAGGAATTTATAAACAGACCTTGCAAGAAGCGAGCTGTTGAACTACTTCTTATGGGTAGGGCACAACTCAGGATCGCCACATGTCTACTAACAGGATATGCAACTGTTAAGGAACACCTGTGAAAGATCTGTAAATATAATGGAGACCTTACTTGTAGACTTTGCAACAAGGAAACAGAGACAGCAACACACATGGAACCGAAGGAGCGTGTTAGACACCTGGTGAAGGACCTTTATCTTTTGATACAGGGAACAAAGACCACCGAATGGGTGTGATCAATTAATCAGGGTACTTATGCACAATAGGCATTTTAGGCTGCAGTGCTTCCCGGAGTCAAAAGATAGACGAGCACTGATACCTTTATAAAACAAAGTATACTAAAGCAAGTACTAAGAAGTAACTGAGAATACTTCAACAGAAAAATATTATTTTCAGGAATATCTTGTAAATTGAACGAGTTATTATTCATTAGTATTGTTAAATCGTAATATAAATTGTAAAAGAATTACTAGCGATGTTAGAGATAATCACATTATAGTACAGTAAATATTATAACAAGAAAAAAAGCGTTTTACCAAATAATACTGATCGATATTCTCCATGCTAGGTTCCTCATTTCCATAGTAAAAGGTTTTAATTTTCTGCGCCACTTTCTTTGACATATCACTGCCTTTAGGCATTTTTAGCATATGCGGTACTGATCTTTCAAAATCTGTTACCAATCTAACTTCTCCATATTTGGATTTAGTAATAATTTCTGATAGCATTCCTTCCCTGCTGGTAAATCCAATCAAAAGGGGAACTTTATTAAATTTACCTTGTGTTATTAAATCTATAGGTTCTTCAGACAAAAATGCAGGTTCATTAGATGAAGTTTCAATAACAGGGCCAATCGGGCGCACTTCGTTCGCAATAAAATGCTAAAAATTTTAATTCAAAAAGTTATTTTCCTTATTTGCAAAATTTCAATTGCTTACATCCGGAATCTTTTCCTGCATTTCGAGTAACTTCTCAACAGGCATTTCTTTTAATACTTTTAGAATTTCTTTTTCGTCGGCTGTGTCTAATTCTAAAGCTTTGGCTATTAACGCAGCATTTCGTAATCCTTTTGCCCAACATCCGAGTGCACATCCACTTTGAGCTATAACCTTATGAAAGAGACCTATAACAACATCATTATATCTACATGTAAAATTGTAAAATTAACTTTTATACCTTTGGTCATTGGTGACAACATTAGGTAATGCACTGAAGCACCACCAGCACTTTCTCCAAAAATGGTTACATTATTGGGATCACCGCCAAATTTTGATATGTTTTTTTGAACCCATTTTAAAGATAGTACTTGATCTTTTAGACCTGCATTACCAGGAACTCCTAAAGAAGGATCCTCCATACTTAAAAATCCTATAAATGAAATTGATTGTTATACTGCTGTTTTATTATTGTTTTAGAAGAAATTGAACAACTAAAACATTCAGTTTTATGTAATTGAAATATCTGATCTGAATACAATTTGACTTTTATCCTTTTTCTAATTTGTAAATTAATAAATTTATATTCACTACCTACTTAACTTGAAACTTTAAGTTCAAAATTTAGTTTGTCAGTATTTATGAAATTTTTGTCTATGATTCAGGATCTAAAATAGTTAATAAGTTTTGAATATTTGATTGTGACAATTGCAAGAATGTTCAAAATGTTTACATTTAATGGAATTTCCAAACAAAACGCTAACAGATGTTCCGCCAAATGTGGGTAGGTATTGGTTTAATGGTCGAAAATCCAAACTCTCATAAAGTAACAAACTATATAATTAAACCTATTTGGACCTATGGGCTCCAATTAAGGGGAAGCCCCAAATCATTAAACCTAAAGATCATCCAAATATTCCAGTCCAAAGTACTCATAGCATTGGTAGATGCTTCTGATATGGTGCACCACAAGTTTTATAACAGACATCAAAAATCTTTCAAATTACCAAGTAATCCAAGTCTATAATTGATAGTAACAATGACAACATCTTCAGGTAATAAGAAGTCAGGGCTATAAAATTCGGTATTTCCAGAACCCGAGGTAAATCCTCCACCATGAATCCAAACCATAACAGGTTTAAGTGATGGTTTTGGAGATAACTAAAAAATTAGAATTGTTACGTACGTATCGATTAATTTGTTAGTGAAAACTGACCTCTGGGGTAAAAACATTTAGGTAAAGACAATCTTCTGATCCAATAACATGCTGAAAAACCATATGCCGTGAATAGCATTCGCTTGCTTCTGCAGTAGCATCTCTGATTCCAGTCCATGGTTCAGCAGGTTGAGGGGCCTTTTTTAAACAAAATTAATGTTAGATACAATTACTTTATTTTTAGAGCTTTGCCTTTTGATTTAAGTGGAGGTACATATTCTTTTAATGTTGCTATAAAATGCTATAAAATTAATTTACGAAAATGTTTAAGTATGAATGTAATTTGACCTACAAATCATTATTTATTGTGTTAAGTGTAACAAATTAAGTATTTCTGCATTAAAACAATGAGTCTACAAATTTAGACTTCGGTCTTTTTACCAAATAATTAATAATAAATGACTAGTCGTTCATTATCTATTGGTACAGAGTTCAAAACATGAAATGCTAGTTGCGTTAAACTGATTAAATAAATTTAAGATATGTAAATTGAAAAGTAATTAAAAAACCAAGTACAAAATGTTAGCAACAAAAATATGTGGTATGTTTACATTTATTATTCGAAAGTTAACAGCATCTTAAAACAGAAGATGGAATTATTAAATATAAATTCTATACAACCTATTTCCTGTTTTATGAAAAGTTCAAGTTTTTAATTTAAAACATTCACATCAAGACAGTTAATATGAATGAATTACAAATATTTGAAAGATTTCAAAATATGCGCTTTCAATCTCATATCAAATTAAATTATCTTTCCAATAATACCTTTGCCTGACAAGGTTTTTTTAGATTTTAGGCTTAAAATATCCCGATGGGAGACACAAAAAAAATATACTAGGCGTTTTGTCAAAGTCAATCTTAAATCTGACCTGCCTTTATATGTATTTTTCTAACACTAATATCTTATACTGTTTGTATGGTGCATAAGAGCTCACTTGTTATGTTGCCTTTAAAATACGTTTTCTCTATAAAATACGTCGCCAATGACAACGTATTTTATAGGCCTTTAAAATACGCGTTTCTCTATAAAATACGTCGTTGCCTAGCAATCTTCGCATTTTGTGTATCGCGACGGGTCTCAAATAATAATTTATTAAAATTTCTAATGATATATTAGTGAAAAATATTAGTGTTAGAAAAAATCTTGAAGACAACTCGTGTTTTGTAGTTTAAAAATCTCGGTCTATCAAATCCTCGACTCACTTCGTTCGCTCGGATTTGAACTACGACCTTGATTTTTAAACCCTCTATAAAACACTTGTTGTCTTAATAGCTATAATAATAGATGCAGATGTCATTTTTTTACTTTTTAATGAGATGCAGTGTATTATGCACCGATTACTAGAAAGCCAATTCAGTGCTCTATCCTAAAATCAAATAATATATGGGATGCTTGATTTAAAAATACAAAGTTCGACTCAGAAAATTAGAGGTCCTGTACGGCTTTTTAGTTCTGTATCTACACATCTTTTCCTATATTCCTTAAACTAACTAGGTTATTACACTTTACAAAGGACATTTAGAATGGCAAGTTCGATAACATTTTATAGAAATATCATGAAATATCAATAATTAGGTATTGATGAATTCAACGATTAATATTGATAATGAAATCAATAAGTAAATAAACCGCACGAAATTTTCTTGATGAGTACCTGAATGAAGTGCTCCTTGAACAATCCGGCGATAGATGAATCGCGAATTTAGAAATTTTATTTGCCGGAAGACATTTTAGAATTCTAAAAAACGTCCAAACTTTTCTCAATTAAACTAAATACAGATAATTTGTGTCATTATGAATTTATTTGACAAAGTATTATAATCTCGTCTTATTTACATATTCCTGCCTCAAAATCAAAATTAAAAAGTTTCATAATATTACTCGTATTACAACACACAGGTAATACGAAAGAAATAAATTGTAGCAACGACATAGACAGGGTATTCTGAAACTAGGATTCCAAACTCTTTACACTTCGAAACCGTATAGCATATTATCATTAAAAATAGGCAAAAATAAGTTTTTAGATGAAGTAACAATATTACTTCAATTATAAAAAGTACGTTTGCGTTTTAACTTGAAAATCAAGAACACCATGAAAGTTTAACATTATTTTACTTATTTTACGCTATTTGATTTAATCAAGTTTATTCAGTTTTATACAAAATTATTTGTAGTATATTAACTGCTGATCCAAATTAATTATAGGCGTATATAAATATATGGAAGTGAAAGCTTTCATTTTTGGAAATATTTCAAGAAGTCTACGATCTGAAAACTTTTAACCCCATAACTTGATGGATAAATCTTCTCCTCAATCAAGGGGTAAGATTAAGTAACCTGCTTTCCACCATACAGTTTAAGAAGGCCCATATGACTTACGGGCGCGTGTTAAAAAGCCATGAGTTCGTCCAAAGGGCAAGACGAAGAAATACATTTTCTAAATCATGGCATGTTTTAGCACCACAATGGTAACCAAAAAAATTTCCGACTTAAAACAATTTTATATTTTAAATATAGGAGGTACCAATGACCTCTAATAAGCTGTTTAGCAAATAATTTCTATGGAAATGGGGAGGGAGTTTATCCCAGGAGCAGGAGACGCGATTATAGATGGCGAAAGGTCTAGAGCCTAGCCCTACTCAAGAACGTCGTGTGTGGTGAAGAACCACATCCTACACGAGGTACCCCTGTCAAGCTGAACACGACGGATCTAGACCAGAGAAGGTCGACAAAAAATTTGCTGAGGCTGGTACCCTCAATTGAAGGAAATTTTATAATACTCGAAAGTTCTTCAAGAGCCTCGGAACGAACGGATCTTACGATGACAACCTGGAGAGAGAAAATGATAAACGAAAATGAATAGCGACACAACTCAAAATAGCAACACGGAACGGGGTCAACACGAATGAAACAGAAATAATGAAAATCATTAAAGAAACATATTAATTTCATGGTGATTACAGAAACAAAGGAAAAGGATAGAGACACAAAACACATTGATAACTCCGTTATGATCTGGTCCGGTGAATCTCAGAATAGGAGAGCAGGAGTCGCAATCATTATAGCCGAAAAATGCAAAAATATTGCATGAAGTTATGAACATATAAATGAAAGAATTCTCAAAATCGAAAATACAACTAGTAGAGAACCCTTAATCATTCTAGGAATATATGCACCAGATGAAGGTAAAAAAGAAGAAAGAATTGCATTCTATAAAACACTACAAAAACAATACAACAGACACAACCAGAACATTAACATCATATTAACAGGACACTGGAATGCAAGAGTCGGGCAGATACGTATACCTAAAATCTGCGGTACATTTGGAGAACGAACTGTAAATTTGCTATCTTCAATAAACTAATAATAACAAACACAGACCTTCAGAAAAAAGATCAAAACAAATATACGTGGTTCGCAAGAGGATTACGATCCCTGATCGACTGCATACATTCTTGTAAATTAAAAACTAAATTCCTTAGTCCAAGATGTACAATGTACATGTATACAGAGAAGATGATATTGGATAAAATCATTATCTCGTTATTGGGAAAATAAATGTTCCTAATTCGTGGGTAAAAATTGAATCTAACGATAAGAAGGCAGATTCCCAGCTAACATATAAAATACACTTATTAGAAGAGTATGGTATACGCTACATTTACCAAACAAGGCTTAATAATTACCTGCAAATAACGAACCCTCAACGAGAGGTGCAAGAAGAATGGGGACACGTAAAAGAAGGCATTAATAAAGCTGCATCAGAAGCTCTAGGTACAAGACACAAAAGACGTTATAAAAAAGGATTGAAGATATGGAACGACGAAATGGCAGAAGAAGTTAAAGAAAAACAAAAAGCGTACAAAACATATCTAACACAGAATAATGACGCGACTAGAGAAGTATATAGACAAAAGTGTGCTGAACTATACCAGAAGCACATCAAAAAAGTTGGGAAAACTGCATAAATAAAATTGAAAATGATATACACGGACGCCTGGAATTTGCATATAAAGCTATGAAACATCTAAATAACGAAGAAAAAGACACGGTAGAAATTAATATAATAAATCACAATACATGAATAAAACACTATCAAGAATTAATGAAAATGGTATGACAAAAACGCGATAGATGAATATGAGGAAAACCGTAATACAGACAATAGTGTGGATAATATTTTATTAGAGGAACGTCTTACAAAACGCAAAGAACAGAAATGCAGCCGGAATAGATGAGATCAATATGGAATTACTAAAATATGGTGGCTTAACGCAATACAGTAGACTACTCCACCTAATAAATTTATGTTGGAAAAAGCATACAATCCCGGCAGTATGGAACATAGCAAAAGTAAAGTGCATTTTCAAAAAGGGAGATGTACAATGTGATGTGAATAACTATAGGGGTATTAGCTTAGTTACATCGGGTTATAAAATCTATGCTGGTATATTAACAAATAGAATACAGACAATAGCTGAAACAAATCGTGTATAGATGCTGTATTAACACTCAAACTAATTATTGAAAAAAGACGCGAATTCAATGCAAAACACATATAGAGATATAGAGTTGAAAGAAATAAACTAAGGAACATCCTACAAAACAAATAAATTCCACAACATTTAATAAAAGCGATAAAAAGCTTATACTGGAACACTAAAATCAGCATTGATCTAAATGATAATGAAAAAAAAATTAATAACAAATCAAGGAGTCAGACAAGGGTGCACATTATCACATATACTTTTTAATTTATATATCGACGATATGTTACCAGAGTAGGAAAAACAAGCACCAATCGGAATCCCCTTAAAGCCAAATCTGTATGTTATCGCTATCCTATTCGCTTACGACCAAATGAAGACAATTTATAAAGCGCAGTGTACAAGCTACATCAGATATCTCAGGAATATAATTGTAAAATCTCTATAAAGAAAATCAAAATAATGGCGTTCAAAGGAAAACATTTGATAAGACCAAAATTGGTAATAGATGATTAGTACTTAGAACAACAAGTGAGCCATTTTAATTAGGTACTTAGGGTGTCTCATACGATAGAGAAGAAAATAAACAAATTCTAATACACGTGTGGTACATTAAAATTCGCATTGAAAGGAAATGCCACCAAGGAGACACAATTAAAATTCTCCACAATGGCTGTGCCGATGGTCCTCTATGGATGTGAAGCATGGGTTATCAGATCACAAATAAAAATTTGCTAAGTATGCAGTCCACTGAAATGCGATATCTCAGGTCCGTGAAAGGATGCACATTGGCAGATAGAATCTCAAATAACACAATCAGATAAACTTGGAATCTATAACATCAAAGACCAAATATATAGGTAATTACAAGGAGAGATGGAAATAACATATGAATAGTATGGATGATACTAGGCTTCCTAAACTTGCAAAAGAATACAGATTAAGAGGAAGACGGGAAGTCGGTCGCCTAAGAAGGAGGTGGAACGTAGAACCGGAACAGGCCTTAAGACCCAATCCATGAAAGATGATAAATAATTATTAACAAAGGTTGTACAGGGTGGCCCATTTTCGATGTTTTTAAATGGGAAGTACCCTTAATATCGGAGATAGGCAAAAACTGATGTCGGAGTCCAGGGCTCTTTTTTGATGCAGGTTCAGTTCCCGAAAACAAAATTTCGCTATCTTTTGTTATTTTTTAGTTATAGCCCAAAATTCATAATTTGGCCATATCGAAAACTTCAAATAACTGTCTTGGTTTTGAAGATATCCAAAAACGGTAAAAACATTCTATAGGCACTTTTTCAAGTAGAATACGATACTTAGTCAATTCAGATATCTTCTAATTTTCATGTTTTAAGAATTATGATATAAAGTTGGTATTTTTTAAATATAAGTCGTAGTTGGCCATGATACCATTAAATTGAATATTTTTTCTGCTTTCCGAAAATATATACTTTATAGGGTTTAAATGTAGTAACAATGCCTTTTTTGAACTAAATCGGATTATATGATGTTTTGTTTTCGGGACTTGAACTTACATCAAAAAAGGGCCCTGGACTCCGACATCAGTTTTTGCCTATCCCCGATATTAAGGGTACTTCCCATTTAAAAACATCGAAAATGGGCCACCCTGTACAAGGAAAATTACTACAAGATAGATTTAATAGGAAATGAAAAGACCTGTCCTAATGGAATAATAAAGTTAAATAACCTTGTTGGAATAAAACATTAACAAATTTGTAGGAATACTTTTACTACTACGTCAACTAAGATCTCACACGTACAAATATGTATATGCGTATCACGTGTATGAGTATCACAGGAGTGATGTGTTCCACCCCCACAGCAGCTCTGAAGACTGCTTTGGCGGAGGAAATGGGTTTGAGGTCAGTCTTACGATTGCAACTGAAGGGTTTGTGGAATGATAAAGGCACTGGAGGAAGATATCAACATATCCTGAAGGAGCTTGTTCACAATATGTCACTGCTGCGAGCAGTGGTGGATTCCCTCCCGCCGACTTATATATTTAGGAAACACTTCAGCATCTGTTTGAATGCAGAAGACGCTACCCAACCTGATATATGCATATTTACTTATGTATCTAAAACTACAGAAGGTACAGGCGCAGGCATCTTTCCAGATGAACTGAACCTTCATAGAAGTATACCACTAGCCCATCTTACCACAGTCTTTCAAGCAGAGGCAGTGGCTCTAATGCAAGGTGCAAACATAATTCTGGAACGAAACATTTGGAGTGAAGTCATCAGAATAGCTAGCGTCAGTAGAGCTGCTATATTAGCACTGGGCAACTATAAAGTTGCCACAGGGATAGTACTCCAGTGCTAGCTAGTTCCTAAGAATAATAACCTAGAACTTGTCTGGGTTAAAGCTTATACTGGGCTAGACGGTAACGAGCAGGCTGATGCTTAAGCAAAGCAGGGTTTGGAACAGCCCTTTTTGGGCCCCGACCCAGATTTTGCACCGTTAATAACCTTGCTTTATACCATAATTAGCAAAGAAACCCACATTCGCCACTGTAATAGGTGGGTGAACATGAATAAATGTCACCATGCGAGGATGGCTATTGCAGGGCCCTCAAAATGGATGGCAAGATTTTGCGCTCAGTTGTCCTAGAGTAAACTGCGACTCATCGTAGCAATACTACTATGCATAGGATGGGGTTGACTGATGACCCTATCTATCGAGGGTGCAACCTTGAGGACAAGACAGCAGAGCATCATTTCCTGTGTGAATGTCCTGCACTCGCTCAAATGAGAGAATCTATGTTGGGGGACTTCTGGTCTAACATGCCTAGAATTCGCAGCACTCTCTGCCAGATATCCTCAAATTCGTCGAAAGGGTTGAATGGCTTGAGTGAGAATCCAGAAGGTTATGCTGCAATGGAGGTAGTACAATGGACCCAAAATTGAGGCCTAAGTGTGTATCAACTAGTTCCCCCTCCTTTCACAATCCAGAATCCTGTATCCATGGATACTTTTAGATGTTTTAGAAAGAATAAATTGATCGTTTAAGAATTGCGAACTCATTTTAAGAATTAGTACTTAAATTTGCTAAAGGCAGTGTCAACTTATGAAAAGTCGATTTTTTTTATTTTGTAATTTGATTGAGTAAACTGAGTGTTTCACCTGTGCAAAATTTTACGGCCGAATTTTAAGTCGTTATGGGAGATAAAAGTTTAAGCTACGACGTCGCCGCTAAATAAATAAATCGACGCTGTACTGTATTAATAAGCGGTAACGTGGGCGTTGTGTAGTAGCCTCCGGAGGCCGACATCAGTGACGTCACGTATTGGAGATCTGAATTCTCTCTACCCGTTTATTGTGGTTATTATCAAAGATATTAAAATTCTACCACTGCGGGTACTTTTACGAGTATTTTAACCAACGTATTTTGATATTTAGGTACTAAATATGTTGCATAAGTTGATAATTCCTTTAACAGACATAACTAATGTAATTATTCAGAAATAATAACATATTCCTGTAGCACGCTAAAGTAACACAATGGACGCAATAATATTATCTTTGAATTACATTTTCCTCTTAAATCCATTGTATACATAAATTATTTGTTACGCAATCTCCTTATTATAACAAGACAATAACAATAAATTAAAAGAAAAAAGAAAAACAATAAGAATGACAAAAATTACGGATTCTTAGTACCTATTCGTGATAAGATAAACAGAACAAATATTTAAGACAGTCACCAACAGTAAAGTAAGATTGCACCTAATCTAATGCTATGTCGAAAATAAATAGTTTATGTGATTATATCTAATAGAAGGATTTAGAATAAAATTTGCCCTACTATATTAAGTAGCCAGTGCCTACCTTTATACCTTCGAATATAACTTTAATTGTTGTACATACAATATTGATATGTCAAAATATTGTTAGATATTAAATAAATATGAAAACTAGTTAAAACTAAAATTTTAAAATAATATTTTGAGAAGGTATAAGAGCTTTGAAGACAATATTTGAACCTTTAGAGTCCTATCGAGAGGTTTGTTTCTGTAAATTTAAAAGTTGTGGCACAGCAAGAAGAGTGTTTACAAAAGGTCGAATAAATTTAAAATTATGGAAAATGTTTGTTTTCAAGATTTTTAAATCACTTCCCAAATTTAACAATAATTTTTTCTTTGCCTCAAGTAAAAACTTTTCAGTACTGCAAACTGCCAGTGGTAAAAGTTTAATCTATTATTAAATTTAAGGAACCAATATAAATTGGTTTTAACTGAAGGATACAAAAAATGTTTGATTTTATAGTAATTACGCAAAATGCTCATTTTCACATCAAAATATCTACTTAACTTAAGTCTTACTGAACTACCAACAAAGTGAATTTTATAAATTCAGCGGTTGCTTAAATTGCCATGCCTTTTTAAATAACAGTTGATGAAATGAAACTTGGCAACTTCTTTTACTATTTACTTTTACCGTTTAAGGTTAAGAAAAAATGGTAGGTAATTATCGAATTTTCTACAAAATTGTGTAATTACTTAAATTAAATGTGACACTATATATAAACCTTTTAACCTCTGAAAACACACTACCTGTTACACTACAACTTCAAAATGTAATTAAAACAATCGGGTTAATATTGCTAAATATTATTTCAATTGAGCTTATACTTTTCGTAATAACAATAATTTTAAAATTTTGGTACAAAGCTTTGTATTTCCGTAAGGATGCCCTTTTGACTATAGGCAAATTAGGTTTAAATGTGCTAACTTTTTACAATTTGTTAGAATAATTTGAGAGTTCCTGCAGATGATAAAAATATCAAAATATTTACTGTCATATCAAAGAGTACTAATTTATACTCTTTGGTCATATAAACAACCGAACTACAGAGTTCCACATTCCAGAATTTATTTTTGAAAAGGTGAAACAAAAACATTTTAATTTTAGTAGAGTTGTTGATAGAATAAAATAAAAGCCTCTTTAATCTACATGTTTTACAAGTGCCCTATATAATAAGAAATCCTCATAAACAAAATAAAAATGGTATTATTTTATCTGCTCATACTATATAACTTAAAATTTAATGCACCATGACAACCTTAAGAAAACCTGTCCAGCTCAAAATTAATTTTTTATTAATTACGTGACTGAAATTATCTAATAAAGTCATCGGTCAGCGAGTTAAAAACCGCGTGAAAAAAATAATCAACTCGTGGAAGATCACCACTAAAAACAAATACTCTGTAGAATTTTAAAAAATTGCTGTATTTTGTAGTTTATGTATGAACTTCGAATGGGATCTACTTTAGTTTACTTTTTTTAAATAATAACAAATACAAGTAACAACTCAAAATAGATAGTTAAGTTTACAATATTATTTATTTATGATTTGACGTTCATTGCTTTCAGTTATAGATTTAAATATTTGAAACCTTTTAAATTATGCAAAAAATTGAAACCAAATTTAGTTTGATTTGTTTAACAATAATTTGCTACGCGGAAATAAACTTCTACAAATTTCTACCACTCCTTAACCCCTGTTAACGAGTACACCAAATCATTGATAAGGCTATAGGTAAATAAATATCTAGTACAAGGAAAGAAATTAAGGTTAACTTGGTTTCATTGCTGCACAATTAATGCACAAACCCCAAAATGATCTTGAATAATTTCTAAAAGTGTTAACTTTCCGATACTGCATGGAAAGATAAAAGGCATGCATACCGAAGTTAAAACTTTCTAAACCTTAAAAATGCATACAGGTTGAATAATACTACCACTTTACAATAAATTTCATCTCATCTTTTCTTTTATACAGTATTTTTTGAAAATTATATGAACGCATTTTTACTTCGAATAAATGTAAGTATAATTTTTAAACGCAATTATTGTCTCACCTCTAAAACTATGCTCAATATGTTAATCTAAATTGTAAATTACCTTAATTTCCGTTTCAATTTTGCTTATTCTATTGATTAAACTAAAAATAGCGAAAACTGTATAGGTACCTTAAATCGTAATTCGCCAACAGGAGGCTTTGCATAAGGTATTCCTTGAAAACTAAAGTACTGCCCTCCGTGATGGTCGGTTGCAGTTTTTCCCTGCAGTTGACCTTCTTGAACTGTAACGATGGGTGGTGCCATAGTTTTAATTGTTCCTTTAAAAAGTGAAAGTCGTTTTGTAGCAAATAAACATAATCTTGAATATATCATCATCACTCACCTTGTGATCGTTGTGTGAAACGTCAAAAGAGGACAGCAGAATACTGTGTTAACGCTGTCGCAAATCTATTTTATCTATTCCTCCAACCAACCTATCTACCGTTTAACCTTGAGACCCCGGCTGCTGTATCGCTTGTATATAGTGCGAGAGAGAAGTACAAATATGATAATCAAAGTTTCATACAGGAACGGACTAGCACATTTGATACTTTAACTACACAGCCATACATTTTTTAATTTACTGCTATGAATTTATTTTTTCATACGAAATGTTTTTGATAACATATTTACCATAAACAAATTAATACGTTATAAAAATTACTTTATGAAGTTATTTACAAGTACCGAGTTCTTTTATCATTTTGGTAAAGCACATCCCAAAATCGCATTCTATCTATATCGGGGAAGAAACCAAATTTGAACTCTGGGCCTATTTCTAAATACTGAAATTCGTTTTTGAAAACGGGATACCACGTTAAACCCCTTGTATACAGAATTTCTGGTATAGGTTCTCCAGTTGCTGCAAAATTCGCTCACAGAATCACCATTTTATTGATTGCTGTATGTTCTATGTCCCACAACCGTATGTCAGGTGTTAAGTATGTATTAAAGATGTAAAATAAGTCATTTCCGTGAACAGCACCTTCACAAAAAATACAACAATATCATTTTATAAACTTCGCTAAGGAATTCTTGGACTTTTTAATACTCATTTGAGTTAGGAAAAGTGCAATTTTTCCTATCTAGAATGGAAAAATAAAACAAAAGAGGAAATCAGACCAAAACACTTCACAAATTGAAAAATTTTACTTTATTTACTTTTGTTTTCCATGTCAATGAAACATTTCACTACATCAAAACGAACTTGATTATACTAAAATATAGTATGTGACATAAAAAAATTAAATATTCAGTTAAAATGATAAGGAATTCTTTACCGAATTTTACAAAATGTTGTGTACAATTCGTTCGAAAAAGTGTTTTTTCCATTCACGACGTGTTTTTGATCTTGGCTTCGCCTCGATCAAAAATCTCACGTCTAGAATAGAAAAAATGCACTTTTTTGCATTTTGACAAAAAGAGTGGACTTTTTTTATCAAAAAATCATAAAGAAAGCAACACTTTTTTTAACTATTTAATTTTACATTTTGCATTAAGTGTATGCTTTAAATAAAATATTGTAAATTGTCAGTTTGACAACTGTCAATTCTCAAATCCTTTTTATCCTGTTTTCAGGGATTTAAAATGTAAAAATGCAAAAAAATATTGTGTACAACTCGTATGAAAGCAACTTTTTTTCACTCGTTTCATTGATGCACTCCGGCTTCGCCGTCGTGCATCAAACTTCAAACTCATGAAAAAAAGTATTGCTTTCATTACTAGTTGTACAAATAACTATTTCCTATCTCATTGTACAAATAGCTCTTTCCAGTATTAAATAAATAAGGCAAAAGTTATGAAATCACTTGATTGTTTCTAAGTAGGTACCCTAAATCGTAAGGTTTGTTAGAAAATATTGATTAGTGTATGTAGATTATGAAGAAAATACACTATTAGATAAACATTAAGGAAAATTAAGATGGAGTAAATTTATCGGAATCAGGTAACACTTCTAGCCTCCATTACTGCTTCTTCTTGCTTAGACAAAGACACAGAAACACCCCTGATACTTTTTTGACATGCCTAGTTTTATTCTAACACATCCAGTGTTGTTACTGGAGTCCCTTTGTTTTGCAAACCCTCTATGGTCGTTACGCTTTATTGGATTTGATTCTACACTTGCCGTCCTAATTCATGTAATTTAAAAATAGTATTATGTAGCCATATGCGAGTATGCATTGTCGTGCATTAAGAGAAATGTATGTGGTCATACGAAGCTGTTAAGTTGGACCACATGAGACACCAAGACATGTCTCATTCTTCTCTGAAATACCACACTTTTAAATGACTACTACGTCTATTTTAATCTCTTCGCTAGATCACCATAGAGCTTCCTTTGAAAGCTGTAGTGTTGTACTGACTATAGCGTTCATGGAACCTTAGATACGTCTCTCTGAAAACCATTTACACCATTTCTGATTAAAATTTTAAGGTCAACTTAAGTTGTAAGTTACCACAAAGATATCTGAGAAAATGTTGTAGTTTAAGGAAACGTTAAATTTCAAGCCAAAGGACTGCAAATAACCCTGAAGAGAACAAGAATGTAAGCCTAGTGTTGTTGACATGCTATCCCTATTTTTTGTCGTGGAACCGTGTCAAATCGGATCCATGAAGCTGTTGTTAATTTTGAATCCATACTGGGTATCTTCTAATTGATTCACTCTCAATCTTTGTGTAAGTATTCTTTTATATACTTTAAACGGAACGCTAAGTAATGAGATGCCGCGATAGTTATTGTAACACCTATTGTCTCCTTTTTTATATAGGAGTAAAATCATTGCCATCTGCCAATCCCTAGGAATTGACTTATGCTTCCACGCTAATGCAATCACTCTGTGTAATAAATGTTATCTCTTTTGACCCATAAATTTTAGCATCTCAGGTTTAATTTTATCATGTCCTGCAACTTTTTCCATTTTCAACTTACTTACTACACCAATTACTTCCTCCAACGTGATTGCATCATCAGCATCGGCAATTGGCTTATCACATCAGTGTCAACCAACTGCGCACCATTGCTCAATACTACATATTGGTTACTGCCGTTCAACAAGCTTTCAAAATGTTTCTTCCATCTGTCTATTATTTGTTGTCCATCCGTTAATATCTTTCCATTCCTATCCTTAAGGTGTACTAGAGGGTTTCTCTTATCTGTTCTATTTGCTCGTATGAATTTCTAAAACAACTTTTGGTTGATTCGTGCATTACTTTCCAGTTCCTCCCCAAGCTTTTCCCAGCATTGTGACTTCGCAAATCGAATCTTATTTTTCACTATTACTCGTTGTTTCTTATATTTTACGTAATCTTCATCATTTTTGCTGCTTAAGTGCTTCTTCCAGAGCTATTTCTTCTCCATCACTTCCCTTTTGATATCCTCACTCCACCATCTTGTTTTTCTTTTGCCCGACTCTTACTCATCCCGCGTCCTACTTTAGTTATTGCATCCATTATTATATTTTTAAAGTAACACAGCAAGACCATGCTTCTTCCAGATTATTTGTTTCTTCATAATTCCTACTTTCTAGTTCTACTGAATCTCGATAAGTTTTCTGTACTTGTTCTTGTTTCAGTCTACGAACTTTTATAGCTGAAGGGCTTTCCATAGTGTAAAATCAATGCCGAAATCTTCTTCTTCTTCTTTCTTCTTTCTTTTACCCTCTTATACCTTATAGTGTCGAGGGGGCTGGACACACCGAGCCGCAGAGCGGTCATCCATCCAAGTTCTGGCCAAGCAGGCCCTTGCTTAACTTTATATATTTCAGTATTACGTGCACTCCCACTCTGCCGATGCCGTGCTGCCGGTTTTCAATACCGAAATAAAATTTAAAAAACCTTCAGATGTGATGCCAAAGGAAGAAAACCTTTGTGTAGATAAATCTCGGTTCGAAAACAGAAGTTGAAGACATCGGAAGCAACAAAAAAAGTCCTTGAAAATGCCTTAATATAATTAACCTGTCATTTACATTTGAAGGAAGCCATAGTGATTATTTAAATGACAAAGTCTGGCAAATGAATAACGGCAGAAGATATATTAAGGTGATGCTTGGTTTCGTCCAGCAAAATGGCTCACTTGGCTTCCTATAAAGAGTTTTAAATTACGTCTTTTGAAAGCCCCAGCGGCGTTATCTTGTGCTTCCGATTCAAGGTTTATTGATAAATGCCCATTTTAAAACCTTCTACCATCCCTAAAAATTTGCCGCTCCGATTCAGATACCTCTTATATAAACAATACTATAAATAGTAACAGAAACATGGGTATATATAACCAATTGAATCAAATAGGATAATTTAAGTATATAAAACCGATTGATTTTTTAAAAGAAATTTTAAAATTTTGAAAGTTAAGAGGGCCGGCAGTACGGCAGAATGGAAGCGCACGATGTGTTCAGCCCCCTCGACACTGTAGAGGTATAAGAGGGTAAAGTGAAAAGAAAGAAAGTTAACACGTGAAAAAAACATCGACAGTGAACTGCAAAAGTGGAAAGGATAAATAGAGAATCAAACCCTGGAAACTGTTTTGAAACATAAAGAAGAAAAGACTCGAACAATGTTACAGAAAGAAAATTTGGAAGGAAAAACGAAAAGAAATGATAAGCAAAATTTCTATTTTTGTTATAAATTTAAACAAAGCTGCTTAACAATTATTATATTTTAAAATATAAATTTTGAATTAATTGTGTATTGTATTTTTATCCAAAAGTTTTCTTTTCGCTGTATATCTTCTATGAGAAGATAATGAATACTTAAAGACAGTTCACATTTAATTTTTGTATTAAATCTTTCATTTCTTGCATTCTAAAGGAATGTAATGGCAAAATTTACTACTGAATTTACAAAACAGAAAAAGACCTCATACATAAATGACACTATAAACGCTACATGAGCATAATAGTATATTATACACGACGCCATAATGTAGGCTATTATTACCAGGCAGCTGTCACACATATACGGAAAAAAATTACCGAATTTGGTGAGTTGTGTAATTTTCAACGGCACCGCCAGAGTTGCCGTTGGCGCTAGTGCAGCTCACGTGACCGTTGAGTGACAGCAATTTGAATTTCAAAAAAATAAAAGGACATTCGTTTGTTGTTGTCATTCCAACGTGTCATTCGAACCAACAGATCTGTTCGTTGTTTGAGTGCCTTAAATTAAAATTTCTTTTCTATTTTGTGAAGAAACATCAACCATGTCAACTGTAAGTATAAATATATTATTTTAATTTTAATTCAAGTTACAGTGTTTGTTATCATATTATCATCATCAGCATCAATCAGCCCGTTTGGATTCAAATATCGTTGCAAAAAATCGAGGATAATAAGTTTGTACCGTAGGTAATGCTTGTATTTGTATTTTCAGTTCCTACATGCAGTAAATGGGCTTCTCCACTTCGCCTAGAAAATGCTGAAGGCGATACTTCTGTACTTTCACTGGACGAGTCCAAAGGTAATAATCTTTTTCCCACCCACAAGATTACTGGCAGGATCACCCAGGCAATAAAGAAACGAAAGAGTCCTTAACTTATTGTATATATTGAGATGATATCATTTGTAAGAGGATATTATTTAAAAAAATCATGTCAGATTTATTGTATCAACAAGCTAACTCACAGAAAGCAGGGCTTGTGTGTGAGTAATTATTTCTTAATATCTTAATGTTAACATCAGTCTTATTTTGTGTTTATGAGATCTGCACATGACTAACCTATTTTAATTTATTTACCTTATTTTTATTATAAAGAACGTAATTCTATATTTGTATTTTGATTCTAAATTTAATGTCTATTATAAATTTATTGTCTATAATAAATGTACATAATGCAAATTTTGTTGTTTTACTCTATTACACTACCTTCAAAATATAAATCAGAGGTAAAAAAATTACAGGATTCAAAATTCGCGCCTCAAAAATAGTTCGTCAACGGCACCGCACCGTGCGCTGTTTTGTGGGTGGGCCTGAAATAAGTAATTTTTGAAAGCACTACTCTGACAAGTCTTTTAGTGTATAGTCGTTGATTATTACCGAGGATAATGTTTGCAACACGAGCGAGCTTGCGAGCGAGTTTTGCAATTATCCGAGGTAATAATAGCCATTCTAGCGAGTCGTATACTATACTTTATCCGCGAACACAAATACGAAGAATTTTTAATTAAAATTTATCGACGACTTGTCAATAATCTGTTAATTAGGATTAGAAACATAACCTATAATCTGTCAATTAGGATTAGAAACATAACCTATTTCCTTCATTATACACCATAGACAATGATGGTACCATGACATCTTGAACTGCTGTCAGTGTATAATTGATAGCATTATGAGTGACCAAACACATGAATAATTGACAGATTATTAAGTGGTCGTGGATAAATAGTTTTATTCAATTTTGCCGTATAAACTGACGTTTATTTGTTTCTGGCCTGCCCATAAAAGTTGATGTTTTATAAACAATCGTTTAAAATTTTTATTCCGCTAGCGATTTAAAATTTTTATTCCGCTAGCGCTTTAAAAATGTCAAATCGCTTTAAAAATGTCAAGTAAATGTCAAAATTGAATAAACAGTTGTATTACACTTGCGGATTAAATTAATGTATTAACTCGCGGTATTAACGCGCTTGCGGCTACCGCCGCTCGCGCGTATAAACGTACCGCTCATTAAACATTAATTTAATCCGCATGTATAATAAATAACTATTATCCACGATTAGTCAATAATCTGTCAATTATTCATGTGTTTGGTCACTCATAATGCTATCCATTATATACTGAAATCATTAGGCACGGTGTCATGGTAACATTATTTCATTATGCACGTTGTCATGGTAACATCTAAGGCTGTTGAAAAGAAAAAAATTTATCCGGATATACGGATATGAACTTTTATCCGAGTCATCCGAAATTTCCGAATTCGGTTAACAAACTAATTTTTTATCCGGATAATTAGAAATATCCGAATAGTTATAATATCCGGATAATTTACAGTATCCGGAAAATTTACAGTATCCGGAAAATTTAAAGTATCCGGATATTTTGAAGTATCCAGATTACTTTTAAATCTATTATCAATTAACTAGAAAGCTGAAAATGATATGAAAATATTGAAAATACTAAAAAAGGTCTGTTGCTGCTCTAAAAATGTATTATGCAGTAGTAATGTAGTAATCTCCTACAAATATTCTGTAAGCAGTTTAAAAGACATCTTTAGAAATCATTAATTCTACTCTTAGTATTCTTATCACATACCGCATTAAATTACATCATATATTTGATGTGAATTCTCGTTATTTATTTCTATTATGTTTTGACTGCTGTGTTAGTGTTTAGTCAGTAGTCGCCAACTAAAAACTCTTAATAAAATAAACAATCTCATTGCAATTTATAAATTTAGTATTGCGTATTCAGCGTCAAATTCTTTTATCCGGATAATTCTTTATTCGGATAATTTTTTTATCCGAGTTATACAGTTTATCCGGATATTCTGTCTCTCACGGATATCCGATTTCTTCCATTTCGGATATTTTTAAGTACTAATTATCCGGATATCTACGTGAAAATTATCCGGATATCCGTTTTATCCGGCTCGGATCAACAGCCCTAGTAACATCATTGTCTATGGTGTATAATGAAGGAAATTGGTTATGTTGTCATTGAAATAGGTTATGTTGTTATTTAAATTTTAATTAAAAATTCTTAGTATTTTGTAGTCGAGGATAAAGTATAGTATACTACTTGCTATAATGGCTACTATTACCTCGGATAATTGCAAAACTCGCTCATAAGCTCGCTCGTGTTGCAAACATTATAGCGTCGTGTATAATATACTATTTTGTATGCCGAATTTACACTTACTACTTATAATTAAATACTAGGGCAAAAAAGAAATGAAAAAGCAAACAAATTATTTTAAGCAAAGATGAAAGAGAACAGAACTGATATAAACACCATAATCTTTATACAAAGGTAATAGATCATAAGCAGAAATTTAACACAGTTGTTTCTAAATTATTCGAAAGAAAATGTAAAATTTTTCCAAAACATGTATTTTTATCGACAATGTAATTCAAAGTACTTGGGTATTTCCGCTGTTGTGTTATGGGCAACATTTTCTTAAATATATTTTGAGTTTAGTTTCAAAAGAAAATCTATAGAAATAAACTGGAGTTTTTGGAGATACTTCTGCGTGGTTTTTAACCGTAGAATGAATACCCCTCTCAGAAAAAATACGTCGGTTAGAAGTTGATGCAATGGATCCATTCTTTCAAGATTTGGAACTCGTCCCATTCTGGTTTCTTGCATTCGTGGACCACAGTAATAAGCCAAAATCCTATCCGCAATGGTATTACAAATGAGGTTTCTCTTCGTAGCATTTATATTATTAGGAATTACTGTAGTAAGATCTGTAATTACTTTAGATTTCCCTGTTATTAACCTATTGTAAATATCCCAATAAATGCCTTCTCTATTGGTGTAGCCAATAATCATAGAAACGTTATTATAATTTCCCGAACATATAATTTTTATAGCCTCGTTAGGTAGAAATGCCGGTGTATTTATCTGAGTTTCTAATACGGGACTGCAAAACCATTTCACATCAACTTGATTACCCTAATGGCGGATTTTATATCGATTTCTAGCACGTCAATAAATTAAATACATTCGTGAGTTTTTCCTGTGCTTCAAATGGTGCTTCAACAGGAACTAGCCTTATTTTTTCCAAATCCTTTTCGTCGCTGCCTTTTATTCCAAGACTTTTTGCCATAAGCTGACCAGTTCCCTTTAACTCCGTTAACCCATGGGTTTAAAGCACAACCGCGTAACATTATGGCCTTGTGAAATAGTCCTAACAATAACACGATTTATTTATTTAATTTAAATATTTTGTTGTTTCTTATACTTTTTGACATAGGTGATAGCATATGCAGATGCACGCATGCAGCTCCTAAACTGTGGCCAAAAAGGGTAACGTTATTTTTATCGCCTCGAAATGCCTATATATTGTGCTTGACCCATTTAAGAATCATTACCTCATCTTTAAGGCCTGCATTTCCTGGCACCTAATTCGACAAATTCGTTTTCTAGACTCCTAAATTCTAAAAGTAGATACTTTATTAATTGTAATGCTAATGGAAATTTTATTACGGCTCACTTAACCTAGCATTCCTACTCTGTAATTAAATGTTTGTAAAACTATACTCTGGTCCATTAAAAACTCTGGCTCGCATAGTTCAGTATTACTAGAGCCGCATACGAAAGCACCTCCGTGTATCCATACCATTACTGGATACGGCCCATATAAAACGGAAATCTAAACAGAAGAAAATAATTACAAAGTCAGGTTCTGTGCTTAATCAAATTTCATACATATGAATATTAGAAAGAAGGTCCTAGCTCGTAGCTAAAAAGATTACAACTATATTGTTCTTTTTTAAAGTTAAATTTTTATTGCTATATAAACAAGGAAATTTTGGGAGAAAATACAAATAAAAATTATAAGCTGCGGATATTGTGATTGTGAAAAGTGTAGGATCGTAGAAGAATATGCTCCGGTTTCGAGAATTAAATCACAAACTACTTATAGGTATGCAACCTGTCGTCTAGATTGATATGTTTGGTTGTAGAATAACTGATTTGTAAATGCCGAAAAATTATGTATTTATAGAATTTAGAATTAAATGTTACGTTATGTAGCATTACTTTCTTTTGTTAGTAAGAATTTACACATTAAAAAAATAGGTGTAATACCAAAATAAAAAGTAAAATAATAAATTACCCCGTATAAGAAAGAGACAGATTTTTTTTTTAATTTGCATATTTACAATCCACTTCCGGAGGAGTATTAAGTAAATGTGAAAAAAGTGCAAGATATGTAAGGGAAGCATTCACTAACGCTTCTCCTTATTGCTTATTATTTAATCGTTATAATAGGTCTTGAAGTCAGGTTCTGTGGAGTCTTCTTGTATTAGGACCGTTGTTATATAACTGCTCTATCAGGTCGTTTTCGTGGTTAGTTATTTGGTCGTGGTATTTGATGGCTCTTAGTTAGCCAATACATTAAACGAAGCTTGAGGTTCATCTGCTTACGCTTCTTCTTGATGTGGGAATTCCATGTAAGTCTTTGGTATAGGGTTAGTCGTTAGTCCCAGGTATTTGGTTTGAGATTTCGTAGATACAGGTATGTTGTTAATTGTTACAGGTAAGCAGGTTGCTCGCCGATTCGTGAATGTGACTTGGACCGATTTGGCTTGATTTATTTTCATTCTCCTTTTTTTGTACCATTCAGTAAGAAGATCTAAGTGAGCTTGTAGTTGTTCTGAAGCTGTTATTGGGTTTTCACTAGTGCAAAGCACGGCAACGTCGTCGGCAATTATAGTGGTATTAGTTTCGGGTAGGTCGGTGGTGTATAAAAGGAATAGAAATGGTCCAAGGACACTACCTCGAGGAACACCAGATTCTAGGGGATGAAAGTTGGATTGACATCCGTTATATCTTACCGAGAAGTTTCTATCAGTTAAATAAGATTTTAGGAGGAGATAGAAATTATTAGATAGTGCGTTTTTTAATTTGAATAGGAGACCAGGATGCCACACTTTATCAAATGCCTGTTGGATATCGAGGAATACCGCATTACAAAATTTCTTCTCTTCTAGGCTCTTAGCGATTAAATTAACTATTCTATTCACCTGCTGGATTGTCGAATGTCGTTCTCGAAATCCAAATTGGTGGTTAGGAAGTAGTGATTGAAACTCATGTTTTTCATGGATTCTTATTAGTAGGAGCCTTTCAAATACTTTACTTGCTATGGGTAGGAGGCTGATGGGTCGATAAGACGATGTTTCATGTGGAGGTTTACCTGGTTTGTGAATCATAATTATTTCGGCATATTTCCATGCAATTGGATAATAGGTTAAGCTAAACATTCGGTTATAGATGGTTGTTAAAAGTACAAGTACAAGTACTTTCTTAACTTCTGCAGGCGAGAAGGGTTTAATTGGTAGAGGCATTTGGCATGGTATATGGATGGAGTTGTCTACTTCGTTGTCTGGATCTCCTATCTCGGGTTGAAAAACTTCAGCTAGATGCGTGGCAAAAGTGTCAGCCTTCACCTGATCACTACGCGCCCACTCTCCGTTACGTTGTTTAATTGGTGGTACAGTTGACTGTGGTCTTTTCAGCTTTTTTGTTGCCTTCCATAAAGTGTTATCATTTGGTGAGAGTTTGGTAATGCATTGTTCAAAAGTATTGTTTTAGGCTTCTTTGAGTGCTGCTTTTAGTTCTAGCCTATTATAGTGGTGTAGGTCAATGTTGTTCCTTGATCTTTGCCAGATTCTTCTGGCTCGTCGTTTCTCAGCGATTAATTGCCTGATGTGTAACGGCACAGAGGGAGAATTGGTGGTTTTGTGGTCGTTTTGGGGGGTAGAATGCCAGGCTGCTTTTAGCACTATTTTTGTGAAGTGCTGTACTGCTCCGTTTGGGTCGTCGGGAGATTTTATTCGTAACCTAATATCAGTATTTGCTTCTAGTTTAGGTAGACTTGGAATTGCGTTCAATCGGTATTTTTGGAGGTCAGCTTGGGGGGAAGTGGCTTTTTAATGACAGTGGTACTTATCTACTTATACTGGATATGACCGGTGTGTGATCAGTAGATAAGTCAAAGTTTGACTCTATCAGGCAATTATTTCTTGCAATTCCGCATGTGATGATGATGAAGTAGTCTAGGAGATCGGATAGCTTGGGTCGGTTGGCCAGTAGGTGGGTGCCCCGTTAGTGAGATGGTCATAATTATTTTCGATCGTGGTTCGCAGGAGATTTCGGTCTTTTGGCCCTTTTGTTGTAATAATTCTCGAGCCCCGGTGGGTATGCTTGGCGTTCCAATCGCCCCCCACGATGAATTTATTACCGAGGGTATGGAAAAAGTCTTTATATTCGTCTGGTGATATGGTGTGTCTTGGGGGGCTATAATATCAGAAACCTTGAAGTACCATGGGAGAGCCTTTATTTCTACACTTGTTGCTTGTATTTTGTCAGTTTGGTATATGGGTAGTTCGTGGTGGAAGATCGATCTACGTGTAATTACCGCTGACCCTGCATGGACTGTATTATCAGGATGGGGCGTATTGTATGTTATGTATTAATTGTGCCATTGTGGTATGTTAAATGTTGTACGATTAGTGAAATGCGAATCGGATATGAGCAAAATGTCTATTTTGTTTAGATTGAAAAATGATATAATTTCTTGCTTATGATTTAGCAGTCCATTAGCGTATCAAGTAGCAATTCGGAAAATGTGAGACATTATGGATTACCAATAACTGTCGTTAGTAGGTTTAATATTATACCGTTTTGATTTATTAATTGTGAAAACATGGCTTTAAATTTATTCAGAAATGTTGTTAGTTGTTCACCGATGTTGGGAGTTTGTTCAGCTTGGGTAAGATTACCCCTATTTACGGAGTTTGCATATGTTGATTGAGTATTTTGTGCGGGATCACTGTGTGGTATTCTTGTTTTGGTTAAGAAGAAGTTACTTGTTTGTATGTTTCCATTTGGATTAAGTCCTTGTTGTTGATTTATGCGAATTATATTACTAGGTCTATATTTTGTTGCCACTAGGTTCTTGTAAACAGTACAACCCTTGTAGTTGGCGGGATGACCTTCTCCACACAGTTGTGTGTTTTGGTATCATGTTATTCGCCACACTTCACACAATTGTAAGGTTCAGTGCAATAGGTTTTCGAATGACCGTAGGTTTGGTACCTCATGCATTATATTATGTCACGGCTTTTTCTGGGTGGTTCTATTGCTATTTTAGTGTTGCATAAAAATTCTTGTTTAAATATTTCTTTATTGTTCGACTGGGGTTCTAAGTCCACAAAGAACAATGATAATGGGTCTTTACTTATCCTGTGTTTCACGTTCATAATATTGCGGATTTTATGGCCTGCTTTTTCTAGATCTCTTTTAATATACTGTAAATTTCTAATTAATATGCGATAGGCCCGCTCTTCTTTAGTTTGGTAAGTGTGGTGTATGATGTCTTCTTCTCTTAGCTCACGTACGAGTTTTCTGTACGTTTCAATTGTACGTGCACTAATTTGCACTCATTTGCTAGGGTTTTGCTGTAGAAGGTCTCTTCCTCTACTACTAAGAAGAGATTGCTGATCATGTCTTTAAAGTTTGGCAAGCCATACATATATGAATATAGGGGGTGGTTTTGGGGTTCATTTGGTTTCTGTTTGATTATTGGTATCTTCTGTTTCAGCTGATTCATTTTGATTTGCGGTAGATAACGGGTTATAAAGATTTTTGATGTTTGTATGGTAAGTGGAGGACACGCATGATTCAATGTTTTGTCTTTCGTTTGCGCTTTTTTACGACTTGCCATGGATGTTTGTTGTCTGTTTCAATTTCTGCATCTCTAGTGTCTATTTGAATGTGTTCTACAGGCTTATAGTGTGGGTTTGAGGTTTTGGGTTTTGACATAGACGGAACATTGAGAAATTGTTGAGGCTGAGGTGGTTGCTGCAGCTGTGGGAAATTGTGTGCAGGTAAATCCAGTAGTTGCCAGTATATTTGATTTGAAATGTTAGGGGGTGGATACCCTAAGGGTTGATTTGATTGTTGTGATGTGGGAAACATATCCCTTGTAGTTAACTTAGATCTAACTGCTTACTTGATAGCATGTATTTGTTGCACTTATAAAATTGTCTTTTAAGAATATATTCATAAATATCACGGTCACGCGCGGAACGAATGATTTGCACTTCCTTATGCTACGAAAGCCAAATGAATGGACAGAAATTGAAAATAAATATATATTTAAACTTTCAGTGCTTGATAATTTGACAAAAAGCGATTTAAGTTTTCATCAGAGAACCAGATGAGTTATTTAAAAGCAACCTAATATAATTCTTAAAGCACATGTATGGTGATATGGTGAATCGAAATAAAAACTACAGTTCCAGTTCCTCAAAGAAATGTATATGAGCCTTTATTATAACTATTGTATTTTTTAAGCAGATTAATATACAGTATTCAAGTATTGTAAATAAAAAATGTTACAGTTTTGAAGTAGCAGGATTTAGACTGAATATTTCATCCCAAAATGCCATTCTAGTTTCTTCGGGATTAAGTCCAACCGTAAGATTTTCTCCAAGATCCAGAAAATGTAGCTGTCCTTGTTGTACAGGTTTCCAGACTATATTTACCAGAGAATCTTTATTTGTTGGATTGGGATCTCCTTTTCTGGCAAAATTCGCCCAAAACTTCACAAATCTTCTCATTGTATTATCCTCTATGCTTCCTGGACGAATTTTGGGTGTTAAGTCGTTCTTGAAGAGATAGCCTAAATCATCAGCATGACAAACTCCTGAAAAATAAGACATTTCGTGTCATTTTTGCACATATAATTTTAATTCTGTGTTCTTTTTTATGTTTTAAATACAAACTAAATCTCTATTTTATTTGTTTCGTCTTAAAGTTCAATATTAAATATTAATTTAGGAAATTTCTGATTTAATAATAAAGTTTACCTGGTTTGCGTATTTTAGAAATCTTTTTAAACATATTTAAGGTGGACTCAACTGACATTCTGTAGAAGTAGACAGGTGTTGGAGAAGCAAGTATGTGTTGTTTAATGGCACTATGTATTTGTCTCAAGAAGAAATTGTCTGTTTGTAACTGCAGGAATACATTTATAAACATATTAAAAATGTTATCATTACACATTTAAAAAGCATATAGACTAAATTGACCAGCTGATCTGTAGATATTTATGAAAATAATCTTTTTCAAATTACAGTAGCGAACATAAAAAACCGGACACCGCGATTTTTGCTCTTTCTTGTAACTTTTCCGTTCCAGAACCATCAAATTGTTATAGGGATTAATATCGAACCAAAATACCATATAAAAATATAAACAAAATATTCCATTTTTCATCGTCACATCAATATCTAATATTTACACCTGTTCAAAAAAATCCTGATGTTATACGAAAGTTGATAGAGTCAATGTCTCGCCGTTGCAAAGCAGTTGTCACAGCTAACGGATATCCTACAATTACATTGATTTTTGAACTAAATTGTTGTAGTTTTTTCATTTTCTGTTCCTTTAAACATTACTGTAATTTTTTTAAATTTCTGTTAATTAATGGAGTTTACTGAAAAATTTAGCGTACCTATGTTGATTTATTTCAGTATTAAAAAATGCAAAGGCTTAAAATAGACTTCATAGAAAAACTTTTTGATTACATTTATCCTCTTTCAACTTTCTTTAAAGAAACTTGATGAAAAAAGTTTATCTAGAATATTTTAACCGTTTTTGAATATCTTCAAAAGGAGTTATTTGAAGTTTTCAAAATGGCCAATAACTCAAAAAATATTAAAAGATAGATAGATTGTCTTCGGATTAGTGAATCAGCATCAAATATGAGCCTGAACTCTGACGTCAGTTTTTGTCGATTTATGATAAATTTAAGTAAGTAAAACCATCGAAACTGGTCCATCCTGTGCAAGGTGTTAAAAACCAATAAAAAGTATTATTATGTATTACTTGCAGATACTGATCATCCCGATACGTATTGATTGTTTTAAGCATGTAGGACTACCATGTCAACTAGAATTGTATCATATCCAGAATACTTTTGCTTTTGGTAAGAATACTTAGCATAATATAGGCTTGGGGTCTGGGGATATCATGAAGTATATTTATGAATGTTTTATCTAGGTAGACTGAAATGAAAGGCCTTAAAGTCAGTCTCGAAAAAGCCACCATGATATAACCTAGAGGGCTTGCGACCTTTACTTCTTTGCCGTAAAGAAACTGTTCTGTCGGGGGAGGTAAAACATCTGGAAATCATACTGGATTCCAAACTAACATGGAACCGGAAGCGGAAACTACGTATGTTAGCGACAGTTAGATGAACGTACGATAAATTTTGGGATCTCAAACCAGGAATAGTGCATTGGCTATACCCCAGTGTGGTCAGATCAGCTACTAAAAGAAAGGCTCAGTTTTTTTATTGGGTAAGCACGCCTCCGTTTTCAAGGGGAAATATACGCGATTTTACAATATGCGCGGGAAAACAATCGGAGGGCGTATAAACACAATCGGATCTACATAATGTCAGACAGCCAGGCAGTGTTGAAGGCTCTCTCGAGTAGCACGACTTCTTCCAGACTGGTATGGGAATGCTAGAGGAACTCAATGACTTGGCAGAAAAGAACGTCGTGAGACTGTTCTGGATACCAGGTCATCGTGGCATAGAGGGTAACGAGACAGCCGATGAATTAGCAAAGCAGGGATCGACTGAGGCTTACTTTGGTCCAGAGCCAGTCTTAGGAATTCCAAGAAGTGCCATTCGAGGATACGTAAGTGACCGGATTGACACTCAACACGAAAGATACAGGACTAACACACCAGGACAAAACCACAGCAAGCCATTTATAAACAGACCTTACAAGAAGCGAGTTGTTGAACTACTTCTTAGAGGTAGGGCACAAGTCAGGATCATCACAGGTCTACTAACAAGGCATGCAACTGTTAAGAAACACCTGTGAAATATCGGTAAATATTAATAATAATGGAGACCTTACTTGTAGACTTTGCAACAAGGAAACAGAGACAGCAACACACATTTTATGTGTTTGTGATGCGCTAGTAAGAAAAAGGCAGTGCATATTCGAGAAGCCTATTATGGAACCGAAGGAGCTTGTTAGACGCCCGGTGAAGGACCTTTATCTCTTGATACAGGGAACAACGACCATCGAAAGGGTGTGATCAATAAATCAGGGTATGCACAATAAGCCATTTAGGCTGCAGTGCTTCCCGGAGTCAAAAGATAGACGGGCACTGATACCTCAATTTAAAAAAAGTACTAAGAATACTTCAATAGAAAAATATTATTTTCAGGAATATCTTGAAAATTTAATGAGCTATTATTCACTAGTATTGTTAAACCCTAATATTAATTCTAAAAGAATTATCTACTAACGATGTTAGAGATAATTAGGTACATTACAGTACTGTAAACATTCTAATAAGAAAAAAGACATTTTACCAAATAATACTGATCGATATTCTCCATGCTAGGTTCCTCATTTCCATAGTAAAATGTTTTAATTTTCTGCGCCACTTTCTTTGACATATCACTGCCTCTAGGCATTTTCAGCATATGTGGTACTGATCTTTCAAAATCTATTACCAATTCAACTTCTCCATATTTGGATTTAGTAATACTTCCTAATAGCATTCCTTCCCTGCTGGTAAATCCAATCAAAAGAGGAACTTTATTAAATTTACCTTGTGTTATTATATTTATAGGTTCTTCAGACAAAAATGCAGGTTCATTAGATGAAGTTTCAATAACTGGGCCAATCGGGCGCACTTCATTCGCAATAAAATGCTAAAAATTCGAATTGAATAGAGTTTTCTTTATTTGCAAAATTTCAATTACTTACATCTGGAATCTTTTCCTGTACTTCGAGTAACTTCTCAACAGGCATTTCTTTTAATACGTTTAAAATTTCTTTTTCGTCTGCTGTGTTTAATTCTAAAGCTTTCGCTATTAATGGAGCACTTCGTAGTCCTTTTGCCCAACATTCAAGTGCACATCCACTTTGAGCTATAACCTTATGAAAGAGACCTATAACAACATCATAACTACACGTAAAATCACAAAATTAGCACCATTATAAAGAACATGGAAGGCTTTATACCTTTAGCCATTGGTGACAACATTAAGTAATGTACCGCAGCACCACCAGAACTTTCGCCAAAAATTGTTACATTATTGGGATCACCACCAAATTTTGATATGTTTCTGTGAACCCATTTTAAAGCTAGCACTTGATCTTTTAGACCTGCATTACCAGGAACTCCTAAAGAAGGATCCTCCATACTTAAAAATCCTATAAATGAAATTAACAATTATCTGCTGTTTTATTATCATTACAGAAGAAATCATTACGTAATTCAAATTTCTGATCTGAATACAATTTGACTTTTATTGCTTTTCTAATTTGTAAATTAATATATTTGTATTCACTACTAGGCCAGTCGGCAGGACGTTTAAAAGAGGCTATTGTGGAAATAAATGGTGGCCAGCTGGAACAAATTTTATTTTCTTAATTTGGACCTTCAAAAAGGCATACTAATTTTGCACGGTCTAGCAACCCCGGATTTAGCCGCCATATTGAAAAAACCACGTGAAAAACTACAATTTATTGATTTTCGCTAATATCTCGGTTTGGATCAACTTTAGAGCAAAATACCAAGTTATCGAAAATAAAGTAGATAAAATTGTCTACAAGAAATATTTCACACGTTTTTTGTAAATTGATGGGTTACTGAGTTACAGATATTGAAAGCGCGCAGCATATATGTGCCATTCTCTATTTATTTCATTATTTAAAATAATGAATATTAAAACGCTATTAATACATGTTTTTAAGTTATCTAATTGAATTATATTCATATTGAACTTGCCCTGTGTGTTTATACTTAAAAAAAAGCAGGTAACGAATGATACAAGTGTTTTGCGCTATCTATAACGAAAAGTTTGTTCAATCTTGCGTCCTTACCTCCAACGGAAGAAGCAGCTTGTATGCACTCATTTCGTACATACCTACAAGTTCAGCAGTGGCACGGAAGTGATAAGACTCCTACTGATTGGGGATGGAAGAATACAAGAAATGGACTGATGCCGATCCCCACACTACAAGGCGCCGCTCCTCAAGAGTTGCTGAAAATCATTTCGTGAAAATGCACAAAAGGCTGCAACGCAGCTTGCAGTTGTAGGTTGTAGGAAGGCTGGATTGCAGTGTTCAGTAGTGTGTGGATCATGTTAGGGAAAGGCTTGTTCGAATGCCGAAAAAGTCATAGAAGAACTGGGCGATGACGAACAAATCGACGCGCAAATAGAGGGCCTCCTCTCCCAAGAACATAATATATTATGGAGGTGAATTTTGAATCCAAATTACAGGAGCAGGATGCTCAAAGTGCCGATAAGATCACCAATGAGATTATAAGGCGCGTTCAATGTACGTAGCGATTTATGTGGATCGCTAGCAGCTACTTTTAGGAGCGATTTATGTCTACTGAACGGTTACACGCGAGATAATAGAAACAAACAAGAACAACATAACCTTAAAATAATTTATTACAAAAATGGCTGGATCTTGACTGGTAGCACCGCAGTTCATTTTGCACTAATTTTAGTTAAATCAATAAAGATCAAAATAGCTAAAAAATATATATGAAATAACCACACCTTTTGTGTCACAATTGAGGTTATGTTTTCAAATTTCAGTACCGCCAACCCCTCAAGTAAATAATAACAATGATGCTTCGATAGCTCGCTACCTCGACAGCCCATGCCCAATGACACTACCAATCAATCCCTATTCTCCATCCGAAGTTAAAAAGGAAATCGCAAGATCCAGTAACTACAAGGCACCGGGATTTGACCTAATCACCGGCCGAATACTCAAGGAGCTACCTCGGAAAGCTCTTGTAATGCTTACCACAATATTCAATAGTATGCTAAGATTGGCCTACTTCCCAATAACCTGGAAATTTGCCCAAATTATTTTAATTCATAAACCAGGCAAACCACCTAACAATGTAACATCTTATAGACCCATAAGCCTCCTGCCAATCATGTCCAAAATATTCGAGAGACTGTTGCTAAAAAGACTAATCAAAGACATTAACCTGGACGAAATAATACCCTCGCATCAGTTTGGCTTCCGAGAACATCACTCGACAGTTCAGCAATGCCACAGAATCATAAACGCCATTCTCACAAGTTTAGAGGAGAAGAAATTTTGTGCAGCTGCCCTCCTAGACATTCAACAAGCATTTGATCGGGTCTGGCATGACGGCATCCTATATAAAATTAAGCTCAACCTTCCAACCCCTTATTACATCCTACTTAAATCTTACCTAAGTGATCGCTTCTTCCAAACTAAATTTAACCTCGAGACATCTTCATACCACCCTATCAAATCAGGTGTACCCCAAGGTAGTGTTTTGGGTCCCCTTCTCTACCTCATCTTCACGGCCGATATCCCCATCACAAATAACACCACCATCGCAACATTCGCTGACGACACAGCAATCGTCGCTGTAGATAAAGACCCACACGTTGCCACAGAAAAATTGCAAACCCACCTTAATCAGCTTCAAGATTGGCTACACACTTGGCGAGTACAAGTCAATCAAGCCAAATCAGCCCAAATCACCTTCACATATAAACACACGGAATGTCCACCAGTATCTATAAATGGGACTCAGCTTCCAGTAACAAACCAAGTAAAATACCTAGGACTGACATTGGACAAAAAACTAACCTGGAAGCAACACATCATAGCGAAGAAAACGCAGATCAACCTGAAACTGCAGCAAATGCAGTGGCTCATTGGACGTAAGTCAAAGCTTACAACAGCAAATAAACTCTTGCTGTATAAATGCATCTTAAAACCTATCTGGACGTATGGAGTTCAATTGTGGGGATGCGCGAAACCTTCAAACACCAAAATACTGCAAAGAGTTCAATCTAAAGTCCTAAGGATGATATACGACGCCCCGTGGTACGTCAGCAACAAAACACTACACAACGACTCAGGCATTCCCTTAGTTGAGGAAGAAATCCGCAGACTCACCACCAACTACTTAGGCAGCCTTGCAGGTCACCCAAATGATCTAGTCAGTCAGCTGAGAGACCCACCCGACGTCAGAAGACGACTAAAACTACGATGGCCAACCGACAATAACTAATTAATGTAAATTAAAATAATCTGTATTATTATCCACTGGAGTGTTGTCGCTGGACAGCTTCTCCTCTCAAATTATAGCACTTAGTACATTTACTTATAGCTCGTAGGAGCAGATTGTAAATAGGCAGGATACAATAAAAAAAAAAAAAAAAAAAAAAAAATTTCAGTATCGCTCTAAAAAGTAGCGTAAAATTTTTACGCTCCAAACTTTCCCTAGATCGATACCAACCGCTACTACTCATTGAACGCAAATGACACATAGCGCTTGCAATCGCTAAGTACATTGAACGCGCCTATAGATAAACCATCAACATCAAAAAGAAGTGGACAACACGTATAATTACAATAAGTAGTTTCCATATACTGGGGATGCCACTTAAAAAACAAAACGCGCCGAGTGCTTTACCGCTATTTGGTGTGGAAATAGGCACAACAGAAAACAAGATATTCTAAAAAGCGCCCGTCGTTCAAACGTCATGCTCGGCACACAAAATGACACTTTTACTCCTAATAACACAATATACTATTTTCACGTGGTTTTTTCAATTGGAGGTCCTAATAAAGGGAATAAAATTTATTCCAGCTTGCCACCATTTTTTGTCACAATAAACCCTTTGCCGACTGGCCTATACTCAAACTTAAAACTTTAAGTTCAAAATTCAGTTTCAGTATTTATGAAATTTTTGTTGATGTTTCTGGATCTAAATAGTTAATAAGTTTTGAATATTTGATTGTGGCAATTGTAAGGATGTTCAAAATGTTTACATTTTTACCGGAATTATTATAATCAGAATGCAATTCTACTTATTGTATGTTGTTCGAATGAAACGAAGAAATAGTGTTCTAAACTTTATATGGTGCATAATAAGTTTTATAACAGACATCAAAGGTCTTTCAAATTACCAAGTAATCCAATCCTATAATTGATAGTAACAACTACAACATCTTCATGGAGTAAGAAGTCAGGGCTGTAAAATTCGCTATTTCCAGAACCTGAGATAAATCCTCCACAATGAATCCAAACCATAACAGGTTTAAGTGATAATTTTGGAGATAACTAAAAAATTAAAATTGTCACGTACGTATCGATTAATTTGTTAGTGAATACTGACCTCTGGAGTAAAAACATTTAGGTAAAGACAATCTTCTGATCCAATAATATGTTGAAAAATCATATGCCGTGAATAGCATTCGCTTGCTTCTGCAGTAGCATCTCTGATTCCAGTCCATGGTTCAGCAGGTTGAGGGGTCTTTTTTAAACAAAATTAATGTTAGATACAATAATTGCTTTATTTTTAGAGCTTTCACTTTAGTTTAAGTGGAGGTACATATACTTTTAATGCTGTTATAAAATGCTATAAAATTAATTTAGAAAAATGTTTATGAATGTAATTTGACCTACAAATCAATTGTTTATTGTGCTAAGTGTAACAAATTAGGAACTTCTGCATCACAACAATGATTCTACAATTTTGTTCTACAAATTTACACTTCAATCTTTTTACCAAACAGTTAATAATAAATGACTAGTTGTTCATTATCTATTGGTACAGAGTTAAACACAGGAAATGCATGTTACGTTAAACTAATTAAATAAATTTAATATATGTAAATTGAAAAGTAATTAAAAAACAAGTCTTAGCAAGAAAAATAAGTAATATGTTTACAGTTATTATTCCAAAGTTAACAGCATTTTAAAACAGTAGATGAAATTACAAAATATAAGTTTTAATGCTAAATATTATTTCAATAGAGCATATAGGTACTTTTCGTAATAACTATAATTTTAAAATTTTGGTACAAAGAATTCAATTTCCGCGGGGATGTCCTTTTGACTATATGCAAATTAGGTTTAAATGTGCTAACTTTTCACAATTTGTTAGAATAATTTAAGAGTTCCTATAGATGATAAAAATATTAAAATATTTACTGTCATATAAACAACCGAACTACAGAGTTCTACATCTCAGAACTTATTTTTAAAAAGGTGAAACAAAGAGTTTTTAATTCTGATAGAATCGTTGACAGAATATAATAAAAACCTTTTTAATCTACATGTTTTATCTATACATATAAGAAACCCTTATAGACAAATAAAAATGGTATTATTTTATCTGCTCCATACTATACAACTTAAAATTTAATGCACTATGACAACCTTAAGAATACGAATTTAGTACTCTAATAATAATAATACCTAGTTCAAAATTTATTTTTTATTAATACCGAAACTATCTAATTTTGACATAAAGTCATCGGTTAGCGAGTTAAGAATCGACCAAAAAAAGTTATGCATTCGTGGGGAGATCACTGCTAAAAATACTCTGTAAAATTAAACAACATTTCTAAAATTTGTAGTTTATGTATGAAACTTCCAATGGGATCTACTTTAGTTTACTTCTTTTTTTTTAATAATAACAAATACAACAATACAAGTAACCTCTAAAAATGGATAGTTAACTTTACAATAGAAAGGATTAATAAGTTTGATTTGTTTATGATTTGACGTTCATTGCTTTCAGTTATACGTTTAAATATTTTAAACCTTTTAAATTATGCAAAAAAAACAAAAACAAATTTAGTTTGATTTTTTTAACAATAATTTGCTAAGCGGAAATAAACTTCTACAAATCTCTACTACTTTTTAAGTTATTGCGTAGCTTAACTGTTAACAAGTACACCTAAGCATTGATAAAGCTGTAGGTAAACAAGTATGTAGTACAAGGAAAGAAAACTTGGTTTCATTGTTGCACAATTAACCAAAAAAAAACCCAAAATGATCTTGAATAATGTCGAAAATTGTAACTCTCCGATACTTCCTGGAAAGATAAATATAAGGCATGCATATCGAAGTTAAAACCTTCTAAACCTTGAAAATGCATACCGGTTGAATAATACCACTTTACCAATAAATGTCATCTGATCTTTTCTTGTATAACTACTGTATTTTTCGGTACTTTTTGAAAATTAGATGAATGCATTTTTACTTTGAATAAATGTAAAAGTATAATTTTTGAATGTTGGACGCTGACGCAAAGTCAAAGAAAAAGAATCCAAGCAACCGAAATGAAATTTCTAAGACCGACCACAGGATACACCTGGGTGGATTATAAAAGAAACGAAGATACAATGTGATTTTTTAAAAACTCAATTGCAGCAGGCCGTATCCGGACTTAATACAGACAGTTCTAAGGTTATTAAGACAGAATACGGCCTGCTGCAATTGCGTTTTTAAAAAATCACATTGTATATTAGAAGAACTTTGGATAACAAGCATTTTAGAAATAATTGACGAATATAGACAGAATTGGTTGGACCACGTTCTTAGAATGGAAGACCACCGAATTCCTAAATCCCTATTGAATTACAGACCCATCGGGCGAAGAAACATTGGTAGACCAAGACGAAGATGGGCAGATCAGTTCACATGAAGACGGAACAGGCATCAAGGACCTAAACCTTGAAGATGATAATGATGATGATGATGATGATCTAAATTGTAAATTAACTTAATTTCCGTTTGAATTTGATGTATTCTAAGAGCATTTATTAATCTAAAAGTAGCGAAAACTGTATACCTTAAATCTTAATTCGCCAACAGGAGGCTTTGCGTAAGGTATTCCTTGAAAACTAAAGTACTGCCCTCCATGATGGTCGGTTGCAGTTTTTCCCTGCAGTTGACCTTCTTGAACTGTAACGAGGGGTGCTGCCATAGTTTTAATTGTTCCTTTAAAAAGTGAAAGTCGTTTTGTGGTAAGTAAACATAATCTTGAAGATATCATCATCACTCGCCTTATGTGATCGTTGTGTGGATCGTCAAAAGAGGGTAGTAGAATACTATGTTAACGCTGTCGCAAATCTATTTTATCTATTCCTATCGATCATTAACCTTGAGGCTACGGCTACTGTATCGTACATAGTGCGAGAGAAAAGTACAATATGATAATGAAAGTTTTATATAGGAACGGACTAGCACATTCGATACTTTAAACAGCCATATTTTTTTAATTTGCGACTATGATTTTTTTTTCACACGAATAGTTTTTGATAACGTTTTTACCATAAACAAATTAATACGTTATAAGATGGTTACTTTACGAAGTTATTTACAAGTACCGAGTTCTTTTATCATTTTGGTAAATCACATCCCAAAATCGCATTCTATCTATATCGGGGAAGAAACCAAACTTGAACTCTGGGCCTATATCTAAATACTGAAATTCGTTTTTGAAAACGGGATACCACGTTAAACCCCTTGTATACTGAGTTTCTGATGTAGGTTCTCCTGTTTCTGCAAAGTTCGTCCACAGACTCACCATTTTATTGATTGCTGTATGTTCTATGTCCCACAACCGTATGTCAGGCGTTAAGTATGTATTAAAGATGTAAAATAAATCATCTCCGTGAACAGCACCTTCACAAAAAATACAACAATATTATTTTTCCAGTATTAAATAAATAAGGCAAAAGTTATGAAATCACATTTTTTGTAAGTAGGTGCCCTAAATCGTAAGGTTTATTAGAAAATAATGATTAGTGGATGCAGATTATGAAGAAAATACAGTATTAGACAAACATAGCAGTAAGGAAAATTAAGATGGAGTAAATTTATCGAAATCAGATAACACTTCTAACCTCTATTACTGCTTCTTCTTGCCTAGACAAAGACATAGAAATACCCCTGATGTTGTTATTGGAGTCTCTTTGTTTTGCAAACCCGCTATGGTCGGTTACGCTTTATTCGATTGGTTAGCCATATGCGAGTATGCATTGCCGTGCATTAAGAGAAATGTATGTGGTCATACGAAGCTGTTAAGTTTGACCACATGAGACACCAAGACATGTCTTATTCTTCTCTGCAATACCACACTTTTAAATGACTACTACGTCTATTTTAATCTCTTCGCTAGATCACAATAGAGCTTCCTTTGAAAGCTGTAGTGTTGTACTGACTATAGCGTTCATGGACCCTTAGATACGTCTCTCTGAAAGCCAGTTACACCATTCCTGATTAAAATTTTAAGGTCAACGTAAGTTGTAAGTTACCACAAAGGTATCTGAGAAAATGTTGTAGTTTAAGGAAACTTTAAATTTCAAGCCAAAGGGCTGCAAATAACCCTAAAGAGAACAAGAATGTAAGCCTAGTGTTGTTGACATGCTATCCTGCAAACTGCAGTCTACGAGTTCGGTGCTTTCTTGATGAATGTGAGCCCTCTGGGCTACCTATATTGTGACACGTATTCCTTGTCGGAAAATGGTGGATTTACACAGTAGAAAATCTTTTAACACCATCGGCTACGGTTGTGTAGGTCCTTTTCTTATCCCGGCTGACCATAGAAATGCCAACAAATACAAGTTTGATACAATAAGTTAGCATTTGTTATAGAGAAGCCCAAACACCGAGAAGACAAATAAAGACTTAGTGTAAAATCAATGCCGAAATAATATTTCAGATGTGAAGCAGAGTGCCAAAGGAAGCAAACTTTTTTATAAATAAATATCGGTTTGAAAACATAAGATAAAGACATCGGAAGCAACAAAAGAAGTCCTTGAAAATAGGTAATCAGCCTGTCATTTGAAGGCAGCCATAGTAATTATTTAAATGACAAAGTCTGGCAAATGAATAACTGCAGAAGATATACTCGTATTAGTAAGGTGATGCTTGGTTTCGTCCAGTAAAGGAGCTCACTTGGATGCTTCCTATAAAGGATTTTCAAATTACGTATTTTGAAAACCCTGGCGGTGTTATCGTGTGCTTCTGATTTGGGGTTTATGATGAAAGAGAACAGAACTGATATACAGCGTGTCCCAGGATAGATGTTACAATAGGTGTGATGGACAAAAAATTTTTGAATTTTATTTTAAGATTGTGGAATTAAGCCCTGCTTGGTTTGAAGAGAATTTTAAGAATATTTTCATTTTTTGAAAAACAAGTCGGCCTTGACATTGAAGCGAAAACTATTTTCTTTTAAGGTAAAGTACCCTTTTTGTTCATGATACGGCAAAATTTTACTAAGAAAAGTTGTTCATAATAAGAAATTATGGTCCTATGCAAAATTTCAGGAAGATCTACCTACTTTGATTAAACCGTCACATTTTAGATAATTGTATTTATTCAAAATTTTCTTTGTAGAACATTGAACGAAACAAATAGCATTTACAAGAAATTTAACTTACGAAACATAATAATAACACTGATCGACAATAAATTATTTATTCCACATAACTGCCAGGAGGCCATGAAAAAACTGTCGTTGACTAATCTTCCTGAAATTTGGCATAGGGCCATAATTTCTTATTATGAACAACTTTCCTTAGTAAAATTTTGCCATATTATGAACAAAAAGGGTACTTTACCTGAAAAGAAAATAGTTTTCGCTTCAATGTCAAGGCCGACTTGTTTTTCAAAAACTGAAAATATTCTTAAAATTCTCTTCAAACCAAGCAGGGCTTAATTCCACAATCTTAAAATAAAATTCAAAAATTTTTTGTCCATCACACCTATTGTAACATCTATCCTGGGACACGCTGTATACACTATAATCTTTATACAAAAGCAATAGAACGTAAGCAGGAATGTAACACAGTTGTTTCTAAATTGTTATTAGAAAGGAAATAAAAAATACCTGGGTATTTCCGCTGTTGTGTTATAGGCAACATTTTCTTAAATATATTGAGTTTGGTTTCAAAAGAAAATCTGTAGTAATAAACTGGAGTTTTTGGAGATACTTCTGCGTGGTTTTTAACGGTAGAATGAATACCTCTCAGAAAAAATACGTCTGTTAGAAGTTGATGCAATGGATCCATTCTTTTAAGATTTGGCGCTCGTCCCATTCTTGTTTCTTGCATTCGTGGACCATAGTAATTAGCCAAAATCCTATCCGCAATGGTATTACAAATGAGGTTTCCCTTCGTAGCATTTATATTATTAGGAATTACTGTAGTAAAATCTGTAATTACTTCAGATTTCCCTGTCATTAATCTGTTGTAAATATCCCAATAAATGCCTTCTCTATTGGTGTAGCCAATAATCATAGGAACTTTATTATAATTTCCCGAACGTATAATTTTTATAGGTTTGTTAGGTAGAAATGCAGGTGTATTTGTCTGAGTTTCTAATACGGGACTGCAAAACCATTTCACATCAACTTGATTACCCTAAAAGCGGATTTTATATCGATTTCTAGCACGTCAATAAATTAAATACATTAGTGAGCTGTTCCTGTGCTTCAAATAGTTTTTCAACAGAAACTAGCCTTAATTTTTCCAAAACCTTTTCGTCGCTGCCTTTTATTCCAAGACTTTTCGCCATAAGCTGACCAGTTCCCTTAACTCCGTTAACCCATGGGTTTAAAGCACAACCGCTTAACATTATGGCCTTGTGAAATAGTCCTGACAATAACGCAATTTTTTTATTTAATTTAAATATTTTGTTGTTTCTTATACTTTTCGACATAGGTGATAGCATATGTAGATGAACGCATGCTGCTCCTGAACTGTGGCCAAAAAGGGTAACGTTATATTTATCGCCTCGAAATGCCAATATATTGTGCTTGACCCATTTAAGAACCATTACCTGATCTTTAAGGCCTGCATTTCCTGGTACCTTGACAAACTCATCTTCTAGACTCATAAATCCTAAAAGTGGGTACTTTATTAATTGTAATGCTAATGGAAATTTTATTACGGCTCACTTAACCTAGCATTCCTACTCTGTAATTAAATGTTACTAAAACTATACTCTGGCCCATTAAAAATTCTGGCCCGCATAGTTCAGTATTACTAGAGCCGCATACGAAAGCACCTCCGTGTATCCATACCATTACTGGATACGGCCCATATAAAACGGAAACCTGAACAGACGAAAATAATTATAAAATCAGGTTATGTGCTTAATCAAATTTCATACATATATGCGTATTAGAAAGAAGGTCGTAGCTGGTAGCTGGTGTTAAAAGTAAACAGATTACAAGTATTATCGTTGCTTTTTAAAGTTAAATTTTTATTGCTATATAAAGAAGGGAATTTTGAGAGAAAATACAAATAAAAGATTAGAAACTGCGAATATTTTGAATTGTGAAAAGTGTAGGATCGTAGAAAAATATGCTCCTGTTTCGTGAATTAAATTACAAACTACATAATATATCTATTCGTATGCAACCTGTCGCCCAGGTTGATATATTTGGTTGTAGAATAACTGCATTGTAAATGCCGAAAAATTATGTATTTCTAGAATTGAGAGAATTTTGAATTAAATGTTACTTTATGTAGCATTACTTTCTTTTGTTAGTAAGAATGTACACATTATATAAAAAAAATAGGTGTAATACCAAAATAAAAAGTAAATAATATAGATGTAAACTATTCGGAGCTGTCTCTAAAGTAGTAATTACCTTTATAAGGGCTCTTAATTTAAGTCGTGTGTATTTTATGTAATACCATATGAGAAATCAAAATAACAAACTGTTTTTTAGGTTCAGTATTTCGGTAAAGGAAACTTAAGCTAGCTTAATCAATCGATGCCACTCTACATTTAAATCCTCGACTTAAATCTGTGCTAAAAATTTCAGAGATTTATGAAGGCACATTCTACTGATGTAATAATTAAAATCTTGTAATTTTATTGTTTAAAATCATGATATACAATGTTGCTTTGGCAATTAAGTATGACAAAACAATGAGACACAATGTTTGATAGCGATTACATACGCTTTATAATTACATATACGAATCGTATAAAATTCCATATTCACATTTATCATAGCGCGTCACTGTAAAAACACTTAGTATTAGTCGTTAATTTCATGTCAAAATTCATAGATATAGATTTGTTTGAAACGATTTGCTTAAATACAAGTTTCTTATTTTGTAACTCATATCTCAATCTGCGTTAACTTCCTACAACGCTTTCTTTAATAACAGGTACGAGGTTTGGTAGAAACATAATGAGACTGGCAACACTGTGCGTGAGCCGACAACGCTACTGCTTCTTTCTTCACACGGCAGTTAGAATAACCCCTGCCGTACTTTGAACTTGTTACAGTTGCTACGCGATTGTTGGCAGCGTCTGAAGTGAAGTTGTGTTCGTGAGGGGCGTTACGAAAATGAACCGGCAAAAGTTTGAGCAACGTTATGTTATGAAATTTTGTGTAAAGCTTGGTGAATCCGTTACTGTCACTTATGAAAAGTTACAAAGGGCTTATGGAGAACGTTCACTATCCAGGGCACAAGTGGTCAGATGAAACAAGGCTTTTTTAAAGCGCCGATAAAAAGTGAAACCCGAACTTCATGTACGAAGATCTTCAATCAGCAGTGAGTTAAATTTGAGGCGGTTTACCGTCCATCAGATTTTAACACAGGATTTAGGCATGAGGAAAGTGTGCGCCAAGGTGACCTCATGTCACACGGCAGTCTCCATCAATGAATTTTTGGCAGAAAAAGCATTCCTGTGGTCCTCGCCCCCCTATTCGCCGGATCTCAGTCCCTGTGACTTCTTTTACTTCCCCAACTGAAAAAACACTTAAAAGGCCGTTATTTGGTACTTTGGATAATAACCAGAAGAGAGTAACCGACGCGTTGAAAGGAATTCCAGCAGAAGCATCCCAAGACTGCTACGAACAATAAAAAAAACGCCTACATCGATGTGCAGTTGGCTAGGGGAACTACTTTCAAAGGAATTTGTAAAAAGAATAAAATTCATGGTTAAAAGAAAATCAGTCTCATTATTTTTCTGCCAAACCTCGTATGTTCTATTTTAATAAGTTTTAGATATCTCAGTTATATTTGAAGTAACAATAAAGTTTAGCTAAACTTTCAATACTATATGAAATTGTAAAGTATGTTATTAATTACGATCCTAGGTGTCCTAGGTAGGCTTCATTATTTAAATACTACAGAATTCTGTTTTTTTTTAATTGAGTAAAATCATTATAGGCAAGTTTCAAAAACCTAGAACTAGAATTTGCTAAACCCAAGGACTTAGAATTTTTAATGTGTCAAACACGTACGACTGAATTTATGTTGAATTTAAAATTTTACGTAATAAAATATTATTTGGTGGAAAAAACAATATTTAAAATTGTGTTTGCGTATGACTGCGTTCTACATAATGACTGCCTTCCACATCGCGGTGAACTTGACTTGTTACCTTGAGAACATTGCAGGATATGTTTTTCTACACTGTGCAGTTATACATTGTGTTAAAAATTTTCTTACCACTTGGTTGTAAGAATATTCGCAATTATTAGTAATATACCGGGTGGCTAGAAAAAAAACGAATCCCGTTTAAGTCCCTACATCTCCGGAACGTTTTAAGATAGCGATTTCAGTTTTTGCTTTCTAAGAGACAATGGATTGAAAATTATTCCTGCCAAATTACAAAAATATATTTTAAAAAACAAAAGAATGGCGAATTTTTTAATATCAACTAGAAAAAATCAATTACACGTTGACAATGTTCTTAAAAATGCTACCAATAAACATCTTGTATGGTGTATTCTACTTATAAACATGTTGTATGGGACCTCCATTTTGTAAATTCACAATTCTTAGTATATGTTTAAACTGTAAAATTGCTCTTCTGATTAAATTTATAGACACTTCTGGCCACAGATCTTCTAACCGTCGGAGCAGATCTTCCAAGTTTGCAAATGGTTCCGGTCTTGCAGCATACCTACACTTTTTCTTGCAATACGTTCCACACTGAGTAGTCTAAGTCTAAAAGATAAATTTAATCAGAAGAGCAATTTTACAGTTTAAACATAGACTAAGAATTGTGAATTTACAAAATGGAAGTCCCATACAACATATTTATGAGTAGAATACACTATACAAGATGTTTACTTGTAGAATTTTTAAGAACATTGTCAACGTGTAATTGATTTTTTCTAGTTGATATTAAAAAAATCGCCATTCCTTTGTTTTTTAAAATAATTTTTTGTAATTTGGCAGGAATAATTTTCAATCCATTGTTTCTTAGAAAACAAAAACAGAAATCGCTATCTCAAAGTGTTCCAGAGATGAGAGGACTTAAACAGGGTTCGTTTTTTTCTAGCCACCCGGTATTTAAGACAGTTGTTATTTATGCTTCAAAGGATATAAGTAAATAGCATTTACCAATACGCAACGAGTTAGCAATAGACTTCCGGATTGGTCGAAGATATAATTATTTGACATTGTCATCATTTACTTCACTAAGGCGGTAAATTCACGCTCACTTTTCTATTGTCACGACAACCAGCTAATGAAATGGTAAAATCAACTTGCCTCCTTCAAATATGGTAAAACCCGATCCACAAAATTTGTCTTCAGAGTGTGCCATGAGAAAAATCACGTGTCTATGAGTGTAGTCTTGAAATAACGGGTCTTTTTAGCTATTAATTGTTCGAACTCCTGATCACCGAGTATAAACAACAATTTTTTTAAAATTTTAATATTAGACAATAAAAATAAAATGTACCGAAATCCTAAATCTGTTTTTATTATTAGAAAAGATGCGATATATGGCTGCCATTTTCATTCAAACATAATCTACTCTGTTTATGATGTAGTTAATACCATTATTCGGTATCTGGGAAGTAATATTTTTTTCCTCGAATTTGGTGGTTATTCTTTGCATAAGATCCTCCACATCACCAACAGGGGTACCAAAGATCGAGTTGTTATGCATGTACACAAAAAAAATCGCACGGACTTATATCACATGTTTAATCTAATGATGCGTTGCACAAAGAATGACTAGTCGACAAGTCAAGTCGATACCTTTCAGCATTAAGTGTTCCTAAAAATAATTGATAATGAATAACTTGCTTTTCTCGAATTGTTTCTCGAATCTTTATCTTCAGAGAATATTGGCCCTAGAATCCGTCGCTTGCTCATAGTTGCCCAAACACCAATTTTCTGGGGATGTATAGGCGATTCAATGTAATAACGTGGGTTTACATCATTCCACATTCTCATATTTTGGGAGTTTACATACCCGGAGAGATGAAACCAGGCTTCATCAGTAAAACAAGGTTTTTCCAGTTCCTCATCGTTATTATCAATATAATCTAAAAACCAATTAGATAATTGTTTTCTTTGGGGTTTGTCATTAGGCAGTATCTCATGGAAAGCTAGTGATACGGATGGAGATGTGGGTATTTCTTCAAAATGCGGTGACAAGTTCCTTATGAAAGATCCACCTGCTGCTTTAAATGTCAAATTGAAGTATGTGGCTGTTCCTCCATCACAAGTCGGACGACTTTAACTTTTGCCTCATTTCTCCCTACACGTCTTCCACTGCCTCCTTTACGGCATACACTTCCTGCCGAGCAGAATAAACCCGCTGGCCATTGATATTCTGAGGGTCTATAAAATAAAACTCTAATATTCGGAGTTTATGAATGTTAATGAAAACCATAGTGAATTCGAAGACTTCCACGATCAGTGTCAGTATTAACAAAACGTTTTCCGGATTGGGACCGTGTCATTGTTGAGACAGAATAACTCAACGTTTCGCCCACTTTTTTAAGGGGCTTAGTAGTAGAGATAGCTCACTTCTGGATCAAATTTGAACTTTGACCTTTTGGTCTAGCAAATCGTGTTTACAATTAAACAAAAGGTCAAAGTTCAAAATATTACTAGAGTAAAAATCATAAGTTTTTGGGCTTCTATTCATCTGTCATTTTTTTGGGGTGACTATTTTGGTGATTTGTTGGAGGGGGGTGGGGGTGGTTTCGAAGGGTGGGGGGGTTTGGTGGGTATTTTCGTGGGGAGAATTTTGGGGCGGGAGGGGGGTATTTCCGTATTAAATCCAAATGATAAGCTTAAACATGAAAAAACTCAAAAACATTGTTGAGCAAGGTTTCTCTGGTATTATTAAAGAATAACATTAATTCCAATTCAACTAACAGATGTTCGTGAAACTCGCTACCGATCCTCATTGTTAACATCATTCAAGCATTCGTTTTATGGTTAAATTTCGTTTAAAAGCGTCTTAATGTCTCGGCGCCCTTTTGCCCTGCGTCTTAGTGTGCCTGCATCCAAGTAGGTCTGCGCCTAAACGGCCGCGTCAAAACGCCCGCGCCGAAGTGGCCGCGGTTAAACGTCCGGCTCCGAAGAGGATTAGTATGTCGTGTCCTTTACATTTGGTTTTTAGTTGTTCTATTTCTTGTTCTACTTTGCTATTATTATTATTATTATTATTATTCGGATTTGGTTCTCATTCTTTCAGAATGGTGTATGATACCCAGGAGCGGACATCGTCAAGTTCCTTGGGGGTTTTTATTACTAGGCACAAAATCGTCAAACTTTCGTCAACTTTTTCTTCTATTCTCTTCTTCATTTTCTTTCTTTTTAGGTTATTAGCATATTCATTTAACCGATCTGATTTTCACTCTATAAACTGTCAAACGTAAATCAATATAACTATTCTACCAAAATTCCTCTTAAAGGAAATTGTCAACTATTTTTATAAAGGGAAATATAAATAAATGATGTAAACCAACACACACTTAATTACCGCGCTTCATTATATTGTATTTCTTGGTTATTCAGTTCAATAAACGAGGCTTGTTTTAACAAAATCAGAACACCTTTACATGAATTGTATAACACTCGCGTTATAAACGATTTTTCGTCGACAGCAGAATATATTTAATAATATACCTCACAAAAACTGCAGCTTATACGTAGAGTGTAGTTAATTGTGGACTAATAGCTTAAGTCATTTGCTTTTCATTGCAGTAAGGAAAAACCGTTTAATAAACAACTACAGCGGTGGAGATGGTAGGTAGAGGATCTCATATAAAAGGTTTGCATTTGTCCTTGCTGCAACTATAACATCTACGAAACAAATTTCAGGTGTACTGGTTAATTCTAATCTGTTAATTAGTATAACATCTTTAGAAACTCGTTTATTAAATCCAAAAATAAACTGTGTCTAACCAATCAAAATTTCTAAATTCTTAATAATTATACTCGTACATACAAGTGACTATCCCTTTTTGTTAGTTCCAAAATGACTGTAATGATGGTTTAGTTCAACTGCATTATGAATAACACATAAACTACTAATAGTGCTCAGAATACCATTTATTGTAAATTATACATATATATTGAGGTGATATTGTTTTAATTGAATTTGGATAAAGTGAATGAACACCTTTTGAAAGTATGAAAATTTAGTGTAAATAAAATTGTAAATAGTTATAAGTTAGAAAATGAATATTGTAAATAAGTAGGATAGAATCTAGATAGTAATTTTGTAAATATGTCATAAAAATAATTTTGTAGAGTGTTAAAATTTAAGAAACTAGGGTAACAAATAAAAAACAAACGGTTGAATATTTTTTTTGGAAAAACGTAAGTTGAGTTTTTTTAAAAACTCTTAAAAACGTATTAAAGTACCAAAAGAATATTCTGAAAACAAATTGTAAACAAATAAAGATTGAAAAGAAGTTATAATTTGAAATTTTAATTTAATAAAAGTTTATTTGGAATAAAAATTATTAATTTTGAAGAAGTTTATATAAAAATTTGGATATTACACAAATATAAATAAAATCGAAAGAAGGAAATTGTGTTATTGGTGAAGTTGCAGTAAGGTTGGTGGAGTTGCAGTCAGGTTGGTGGAGTTTGAGTCAAAGGGAAAAGTCTTTCATTGTGAAAAGGTTGGTTCAACAGTTGGATACATTAGAAGTCAAGCCAGGGAGTGTTGTTTGTTCAAGTTGTTTTTCAAATATAAAAAAGGTAGTTTATATTTTTAATTTTTAAAAATTGTTTAGTTTGTTATTAGAATTAATTATTGTTATTTCTTTGTAAAAGTTTATCATAATTTTGAAAGGTGTTATATTTAAAAAAAAAATTATCTTGGTGAATTTTTATAAATTTTGAAATTCGTCAAAGGGAACCCTTTAAAGACCTTGATTTAGGAGATTCTGAAAGAAATTAATTAAATCTTATTATTGAGCTAGCCGGAAGAATAATTAAAAATTGTATGTAATTCTTTTAAGTGGAAGAGCATAACAATAAATGGCGCCCAACGTGGTTGCTTGTCACATCAATTATCTTAACAATAATTGGCGCCCAACGTGGTTGCTTCGTGGGGTTTTGAAAGGACTTCGTAGGGTTACTTAGGGCTCCGAAGAGTTTATTTTGACAGTGACAGGATAATTTTGCATACATCATTCTAACGATTATTGTCATACATAACAATAATTGGCACCAGCAACGTGAGGCTTAATATTATTTTGTTATTAATAATTTTGAAGGGGTTGTGAAAGGCAAGGTAGGGTAAAAATTAGTGAATAAAATATTAACTAGAGAACAGAAGTAATAAAAACTTGGTAGGGTCATTCACAGTTTTGAATAAAAGTTATTTAGTAATTGAAATAATACAGATTTGAATCAATAAAGAAAAGTATAACGAATTTAATTGTAGAAGATATTTCCATAAATATTGAATTGTTTCATAATAAATGTCAGTTTGAAGTTTATTAAATTTGACAAATTGATAAAATTGACAAACTTGATTGTTCATTGTTTTGTGTGAAATTTTTGCTTAAATATTCAAATAATAAAATTCAATAAAACGAGATACAGATATTTTGACAAAGTTTAGAAATTGATAATATGAGTGAGGGCAGAAGAAATTTAAGAAGTTCTAGGAAAGACAAAGAACAGGAAATGGAACAACAAGAGGAGGAAAATGAAATGGAGGTGGTTGAAATCGAAGAGGAACATGAAAATGCAGGTGAACAGTTAGAAGAGGAACCTCAAAGTGTTGGTGATCAATTACAAGTTCAAACTTCTCAAATTATTACAAATCCAGTTCAATTTGACGGGAATTTCATACAAATAATGATGCAATAATTAAAAGAAATGAAAGATGAAATCAAAGAAGATTCAAATAAGCAGTTTACAGAAATCAAAGAAGATACCAAGAAACGAGATGAAGATTCCAAGAAGCAGTTCAATGAAATGAAAGAAGATTCCAAGAAACGAGATGAAGATTCCAAGAAGCAGTGCAATGAAATGAAAGAAGATTCCAAGAAGCAGTTCAATGAAATGAAAGAAGATTCCAAGAAACGAGATGAAAGATTAGAGAAGCAGTTTAAAGAAATGAAAGAAGATACCAAGAAACAGTTAAGTGGATTGGATAATAAGTTAGATGAAAAATTAGGTGAAATTAAAGAAGATTCGAAGAAGAGAGATGAGGAGGCAAAGAAGCGATATGAAGAGTTGAAAGAAGAAAATAAGAAGCAATTTAATGAATTGAAAGAAGAATTGGTGAAAAATAAACAAGATTTATGCAAAGAAATTAAAGAAATATTTAAAAATGTTAAACATGAGGAAGAAGAGGTTATTTTAGAATACCAAGAAGTAATTAAAGAATATGAAGGCGTGGAAGATGAAATAGAAGTTCAGGAAGATATTAATAATGTTAATAATCCTGAAGTTATTGAGTTAAATAAAAATAAAATGTACATAAATGATGTGCAAGAAGAAATTAAAATTACAGAAGAATATCTTGATATGCAAGATGAAATGGTAATGGATGAAAATGTTAAACTAATAACGAATGACGAAAAAGAAAATTCTGGTGTAATCAAAGATGGTACTCCAAAGAATTATGTAAGAGTAAATAAGAAGAATTCAAATAAACCAAGTATAATAAAACATGGAATTTTAAAAGAAAACCCAAAAATAAGTAACAATATAATTAAAAAGCATTTAATTAAAAATATTCAAATAAAAAAGTTCCCAAAGAAGAATAAAATTAAAATGGTTAACAATGGATTAAATAATCATATGAAAAATGGTAATAAAATACAGAGAAACTCATTGAATTATCAATTTCAAAAATTAATTAATAATGAATATAAGAAAAATGATAATTTGCATTCAAATAAGATAAATAGGTTTTTAAAATTTAAAAATAGGTATTTTAATTCAAACGAATTCAATAAATACAGTTTTAAAACTAATTCGAAATTGCGTATAAAAGAACTAAAAGGTCCACCAGAATTTTAAAATGTGTTATAATTTAGTATTCTTGTAAAAATGTTAATTGTTAATTGTTTATTGTTAAATATTATTGACTTGCTTCAAACGAAAAATTTTAATTGAAATTTATTTAAATGATTAGTAAAATTTTAAAATTTAAAACTGTAATTTGTTTGATAATTAATTGAAATTAATACATGAGAAATTCCTCTAATTTTTCATATATCAATGTTATATCGATTTGAAAATTAAAAAAATTAAGATAGAAACATTATGTCAAATGTCAAACGTCAAATTTATTAAAAGTCAAAAATGACTTAAATGTCAATAATGACAGATCTAAAGAAAAGTCAAAATTTAACTTAACCTGATTTTATATGTTAAAATGACAAATAGGGTTGTTAACTTAACGAAATTAAAATTGAGAAAATGTGTTTGAAAACAAAAATTTCACAAAAACAAGGTAGGGTTTTGAGGTGATATTGTTTTAATTGAATTTGGATAAAGTGAATGAACACCTTTTGAAAGTATGAAAATTTAGTGTAAATAAAATTGTAAATAGTTATAAGTTAGAAAATGAATATTGTAAATAAGTAGGATAGAATCTAGATAGTAATTTTGTAAATATGTCATAAAAATAATTTTGTAGAGTGTTAAAATTTAAGAAACTAGGGTAACAAATAAAAAACAAACGGTTGAATATTTTTTTTGGAAAAACGTAAGTTGAGTTTTTTTAAAAACTCTTAAAAACGTATTAAAGTACCAAAAGAATATTCTGAAAACAAATTGTAAACAAATAAAGATTGAAAAGAAGTTATAATTTGAAATTTTAATTTAATAAAAGTTTATTTGGAATAAAAATTATTAATTTTGAAGAAGTTTATATAAAAATTTGGATATTACACAAATATAAATAAAATCGAAAGAAGGAAATTGTGTTATTGGTGAAGTTGCAGTAAGGTTGGTGGAGTTGCAGTCAGGTTGGTGGAGTTTGAGTCAAAGGGAAAAGTCTTTCATTGTGAAAAGGTTGGTTCAACAGTTGGATACATTAGAAGTCAAGCCAGGGAGTGTTGTTTGTTCAAGTTGTTTTTCAAATATAAAAAAGGTAGTTTATATTTTTAATTTTTAAAAATTGTTTAGTTTGTTATTAGAATTAATTATTGTTATTTCTTTGTAAAAGTTTATCATAATTTTGAAAGGTGTTATATTTAAAAAAAAAATTATCTTGGTGAATTTTTATAAATTTTGAAATTCGTCAAAGGGAACCCTTTAAAGACCTTGATTTAGGAGATTCTGAAAGAAATTAATTAAATCTTATTATTGAGCTAGCCGGAAGAATAATTAAAAATTGTATGTAATTCTTTTAAGTGGAAGAGCATAACAATATACATATAATCATTAGTTCACATAAAAACTTACATAAACATTATACTGGTGGAGCTACTATCATGGGATAAATTTTCAAAGGGTTTGGGTCAGCACTTGCCGTAACTGCAACAACTACCAGAGAAGGTTTTAGATTGGCTAATACTAATAAACTAATTCATATTCAGCAACGTCCTTGAGTTTTTAACAAACCAAACAACGCAAATTTTATTTTAAGCATAAATGTTAAAATGTAATTTGATTAAAAGAGTTTCTTTATAAAAAAATCATTTTTTTAGCACAATATAAAATGGATTTAAATTGTTTTATGATGTGAAATTTATCTGAAAACCCACAGATGCAAAATCAACCTTATCACACAGGCTTCGGAGTTTCTTTAAAAAAGGTTGGCTTGGTTTTGGTTTATGTTTAGTATTACACTAACTTGCAGGACAATTAAATTAAACTTGCCATTAACAACATGACTTGCGTTATGTTAAAATTATTACAGCGTTATTTTTACTGACTTTATATCAACAAAAGTCTTATTTGCCCCAAAACTTAATCTCAAGCATGGCCTTTTATGGTATCAAAAAATGCTGAAGCATTATGTAACAAGTTTACAAAGCAAAAAATAAAAACAGCGATATTACTCGTATTTCCAACTTTTGTTCAACTGTAGCTGTTATTGCAATTTAAATTCATTTAAAAAATTAGTTAAATACTTACAAATATAGGCTGCCAAAACCACAATTGTAGTTGCTTTAAACATCTTTGCAGATATATTAGACTCTGACAAGCAACTGCTGTCATTTCTAGTTTTATACAAAATTTTCTTTTCGTAACCAATGAATTTTACAGACATTCGCTTCAGTTATTTTTTTTGTATTCTTACTAATAAACTTTAATGATGTTGCAACTATGTACTGTATTTATAACTTACCTAAGAGTCACAGTCAATCGTTCTTCTGGTGAAATGGTTTCACGGAAATTAGACATCTATTATGATTTCTCTTATGGCATCTCAAATATATTTAAAAGTATTCTGATTCATGCGACAGTAACCAAAAAACTTTTTTTCATTGTTCTTTAAATCATTATATAAATGATGAAATTCTCCAAATTCTTTTCGTTTTGCTAATATGTCATTAACCCAACACTTTTTCTTTTTAACTTTAATCGCCGTCTAACAATATAAATATAACTATTTTCCAAAAGATAATCATCCAATCCATTATTAAATAATTTATATGCTGGTTTGACAAATCACTGACTGATTCATGTCATACAGAAACTTATCTAGTGGACGATACCACATATACGAAATCTGACGAAATTATTCGTCCGATTTCTGACGGAGACAATTCGGACGAAAACGCATCCAAAGGACGACCGGCCTTATTCTACATAAAACACTATTGTTTGTAGGAAAACAATGATTATTGTTTCTGAATACTTAATTTTATGGTGTACAACATGGGAATTATTTACTTGCACTAGCAATCTGCGTACTTACCAATAAAAAAAACTACAATCGGCTAGTTACATACCAGCCTAGCGAGGGATGCGAGATGCAACCTTTGACCTTAGTTTAGATAAGCAGGGTATAAATAGAAGAACTTTTCTGTTAGTCTAATATTTATGTTAGATCTAGCATCGATATAATATTTTGTACTCCGTTAAATAATTTTTTTCAATATTTTCCAACGTTGAAATTGACTGTGGCGCAGTCGGTAGTATTCGCGAAGGTTAAAATTTTTTAATATCGAAAATTCAATCTTGTGTTTTAACACTTTATCGCGAATTCAAAATAAAATCATCTTTGCGAATTCAATCGCTGAATTCTCCAATCTCCGGACAAAAATCGCCGAAAATCCCAGGGTGGAGGACAACTCAACTACCAATACCTATTCGACGAACCTAGCTGTTAGAATATTTAGGAATACTTAGGAAAATTAAGAAAACATCTAACCATCAGTATCTCGTGCGGTAAGCGTGACTACGGGCAAAAATCAATTAAGACCTGTATGCTCACACGAGATACAAGAAGATGCATTTTACTTATAAATTAAGAAACAAGAAAACAAGTTGCCAACCGATTTTAAACTACTATTTAAGATTTATATTTTGCTAAACCTCAGGCGGAGTACGCAATGCTTGATGGAAATAGTAAGAAGCAGTGCTGTGGAAGTAGCGTTATTAGTTATTTAAAATTGAAAGGACAATTATTGATGTAGATAAATCTAGCACTTTTTGAAAGCCAAACAAGAAATAAAAAAAGTAATACACCTGCAATAAATAAAACTTTTTTACTTATAAAAATTACATCAATGGTTTGAAATATGCAATACAAGTTGCTAATCAATTACATGGAGTGTTCAAAATGCCCACCTCCGTTTGCTAAATATAAATTAATTCTTCGTTTCGTAGAATTAAACACACACTGAAGTTCATCTTGTGTAATACTTCGCACCTAACCGAACCTAACCTAACCTAACCTAACCGGCCATGAATGTCAGCTGACAGCTAGGGAAATTTTCAGTTGGTGCACCAACTTACAAACGACAAATTTGCACGGAAAATTTAAAATTTGGTCACGTGGGTTCCGGCAATTAATGAAGACCCTGTATATGTCCCTTTAAAAATTATCATAAACAGGGGTAGAAGAATCGCACTAAATACATGAAAAAGTGTCTTTTATAACTAAAACGTTTAAGGGACACTTGCAAAATATAAGTATATTATGATCTGATGCAAGGCTCAAATCGATAACACCAGACTTCAAAATCAAAGATCCTTTTTAATGTATTTCATGAACTCTCAAATGTACATCATACTTCCAGACATTTTAATTGCATGGGTGCTAAGAGATTAAAGTTAAACTTTTCTCTTTATTATGTTATTCAGCTTACTGAAAACAATTGATTTTTATTTATTTTTAAAGCGTTGTAATGGTTTATTACTGCATTCGACACATTCCCAAATACCCCGATTTTATTCGCCATTGAAAATGTAATAGTTAGAATACGAAACAAATGTTCATACCATTGTTTTAGGCGTTTAATTGTAAAAATCAATAATGAAAAAATAAAAATTATAACTTAAGACATAAAAAATGACGACAAAATTATTAAAAATATTGCTTTTTGTGAACTTTAATTATCAAGATAGAAACATTGCGTTCCTAAATATTAACTGAAACGAATGCATGTAGCAAAAATTGGTTATAAAACGGAAATTTTATATAAAACTAGAAATAACAGCAGTTGTTTGTTAGAATCTAATATTTCTGCAAAGATGTATTGTTTGCTTCACGTAAACAAACTTTCTGCAGATGACCCCGAAGTCCGCAACCACTGCATTGAATATTTTTGTTCATTTCACATTTTGTAGCTAGGTGTCCACCACCACATCTGTAACATTTTATATTTGAATTAACAATACTGTTGTAAATGACATTTTGATTAGCTTTCAAGTTTTGACAGTTAGAATTAAATGGCTTAAAAGTATTATTTTTCTTCTTAGATCTTGATTTGGTTTGACTGCCCATATAATTTAATGTTGTAATAGCGCATCTATTTTCCTGTAATTGACTAACATCTTTTTCAGATAATTCCATGCTAGTAGCAATTCTGACAGCTTTGTTGAAATCCAAATCGAGTGTTTCTAATAATCTTGACTGAATCCTCTTATTTGTAAGTCCAAAAACAAACTGGTTTCTTAGGGCTGTTTTAAGGTACGATCCAAAATTGCAATTTATTGAAAGTTTCTGAAATGTGACCACAAATTCTTGTAAAGTTTCGTTTTCCTTTTGTCTTCTTTGACGGAATCGAAAATTTTCTGCAATTTCCAGAGGCGCAGGCGAATAAAACTGTTCAAGCTTTTCTGTAAGTTCATCGAAAGTTTTGGAATATGGATCTTCTGGTCTAATCTTATCGCAAATTATTTCGAAAGCTCTTGTCCCAATGTAATGTAGTAAATATGAAACATATAACTCTTCTTTTACTTGAAAAATTTTAAAAGCTCCTACCAATCTTTTAAACCGCCTTTTCCAGTTCATGGCCGTTGGTTCAAAAGGTTCTATATGAAATACGGCTTGTACCATATGCGAAACTTCTACGTTTGGCATCTAAATGCTTTATCTCGAAAACTGTAGATTCTTTTTCTCCTCGTCGCCAATTCTGTTATGTATGCTTGTAAGCTGTAATATACTGTAAGTATGATCAAAATTTCTGTTCATCAAGTATTGCTGTGGAAGTGCAATGTACAGTTGTGGACAGAAAAAAATAGGACAGTGTTTTTTTTCTAGTTTAAAATGGCCCCTGTGTTGTAATTTGATTGCAAGTCAATGTGACAAATTAATGTCATAATTATAATAAAAGCCAAAATCAAGTTACTAAATTTTATAGGATAAAGTTTACTTGATTTTTCGACTTGTCCTATTTTTTTCTGTCCACAACTGTACATACATATATTTACTTTAATGTGACAGTTGTCAACAATTTTGAAGTAAATATAATGTAAGCCAATTTTAAAGGCGTTGGTTTGCACTTCCACAGCAATACTTGATGAACAGAAATTTTGATCATTCTTACAGTATATTACAGCTTACAAGCATACATAACAGAATTGGCGACGAGGAGAAAAAGAATCTACAGTTTTCGAGATAAAGCATTTAGATGCCAAACGTAGAAGTTTCGCATATGGTACAAGCCGTATTTCATATAGAACCTTTTGAACCAACGGCCATGAACTGGAAAAGGCGGTTTAAAAGATTGGTAGGAGCTTTTAAAATTTTTCAAGTAAAAGAAGAGTTATATGTTTCATATTTACTACATTACATTGGGACAAGAGCTTTCGAAATAATTTGCGATAAGATTAGACCAGAAGATCCATATTCCAAAACTTTCGATGAACTTACAGAAAAGCTTGAACAGTTTTATTCGCCTGCGCCTCTGGAAATTGCAGAAAATTTTCGATTCCGTCAAAGAAGACAAAAGGAAAACGAAACTTTACAAGAATTTGTGGTCACATTTCAGAAACTTTCAATAAATTGCAATTTTGGATCGTACCTTAAAACAGCCCTAAGAAACCAGTTTGTTTTTGGACTTACAAATAAGAGGATTCAGTCAAGATTATTAGAAACACTCGATTTGGATTTCAACAAAGCTGTCAGAATTGCTACTAGCATGGAATTATCTGAAAAAGATGTTAGTCAATTACAGGAAAATAGATGCGCTATTACAACATTAAATTATATGGGCAGTCAAACCAAATCAAGATCTAAGAAGAAAAATAATACTTTTAAGCCATTTAATTCTAACTGTCAAAACTTGAAAGCTAATCAAAATGTCATTTACAACAGTATTGTTAATTCAAATGTAAAATGTTACAGATGTGGTGGTGGACACCTAGCTACAAAATGTGAAATGAACAAAAATATTCAATGCAGTGGTTGCGGACTTCGGGGTCATCTGCAGAAAGTTTGTTTACGTGAAGCAAACAATACATCTTTGCAGAAATATTAGATTCTAACAAACAACTGCTGTTATTTCTAGTTTTATATAAAATTTCCGTTTTATAACCAATTTTTGCTACATGCATTCGTTTCAGTTAATATTTAGGAACGCAATGTTTCTATCTTGATAATTAAAGTTCACAAAAAGCAATATTTTTAATAATTTTGTCGTCATTTTTTATGTCTTAAGTTATAATTTTTATTTTTTCATTATTGATTTTTACAATTAAACGCCTAAAACAATGGTATGAACATTTGTTTCGTATTCTAACTATTACATTTTCAATGGCGAATAAAATCGGGGTATTTGGGAATGTGTCGAATGCAGTAATAAACCATTACAACGCTTTAAAAATAAATAAAAATCAATTGTTTTCAGTAAGCTGAATAACATAATAAAGAGAAAAGTTTAACTTTAATCTCTTAGCACCCATGCAATTAAAATGTCTGGAAGTATGATGTACATTTGAGAGTTCATGAAATACATTAAAAAGGATCTTTGATTTTGAAGTCTGGTGTTATCGATTTGAGCCTTGCATCAGATCATAATATACTTATATTTTGCAAGTGTCCCTTAAACGTTTTAGTTATAAAAGACACTTTTTCATGTATTTAGTGCGATTCTTCTACCCCTGTTTATGATAATTTTTAAAGGGACATATACAGGGTCTTCATTAATTGCCGGAACCCACGTGACCAAATTTTAAATTTTCCGTGCAAATTTGTCGTTTGTAAGTTGGTGCACCAACTGAAAATTTCCCTAGCTGTCAGCTGACATTCATGGCCGGTTAGGTTAGGTTAGGTTAGGTTCGGTTAGGTGCGAAGTATTACACAAGATGAACTTCAGTGTGTGTTTAATTCTACGAAACGAAGAATTAATTTATATTTAGCAAACGGAGGTGGGCATTTTGAACACTCCATGTAATTGATTAGCAACTTGTATTGCATATTTCAAACCATTGATGTAATTTTTATAAGTAAAAAAGTTTTATTTATTGCAGGTGTATTACTTTTTTTATTTCTTGTTTGGCTTTCAAAAAGTGCTAGATTTATCTACATCAATAATTGTCCTTTCAATTTTAAATAACTAATAACGCTACTTCCACAGCACTGCTTCTTACTATTTCCATCAAGCATTGCGTACTCCGCCTGAGGTTTAGCAAAATATAAATCTTAAATAGTAGTTTAAAATCGGTTGGCAACTTGTTTTCTTGTTTCTTAATTTATAAGTAAAATGCATCTTCTTGTATCTCGTGTGAGCATACAGGTCTTAATTGATTTTTGCCCGTAGTCACGCTTACCGCACGAGATACTGATGGTTAGATGTTTTCTTAATTTTCCTAAGTATTCCTAAATATTCTAACAGCTAGGTTCGTCGAATAGGTATTGGTAGTTGAGTTGTCCTCCACCCTGGGATTTTCGGCGATTTTTGTCCGGAGATTGGAGAATTCAGCGATTGAATTCGCAAAGATGATTTTATTTTGAATTCGCGATAAAGTGTTAAAACACAAGATTGAATTTTCGATATTAGAAAATTTTAACCTTCGCGAATACTACCGACTGCGCCACAGTCAATTTCAACGTTGGAAAATATTGAAAAAAATTATTTAACGGAGTACAAAATATTATATCGATGCTAGATCTAACATAAATATTAGACTAACAGAAAAGTTCTTCTATTTATACCCTTTATCTAAACTAAGGTCAAAGGTTGCATCTCGCATCCCTCGCTAGGCTGGTATGTAACTAGCCGATTGTAGTTTTTTTTATTGGTAAGTACGCAGATTGCTAGTGCAAGTAAATAATTCCCATGTTGTACACCATAAAATTAAGTATTCAGAAACAATAATCATTGTTTTCCTACAAACAATAGTGTTTTATGTAGAATAAATAATAACTGAAGCGAATGTCTGTAAAATTCATTGGTTACGAAAAGAAAATTTTGTATAAAACTAGAAATGACAGCAGTTGCTTGTCAGAGTCTAATATATCTGCAAAGATGTTTAAAGCAACTACAATTGTGGTTTTGGCAGCCTATATTTGTAAGTATTTAACTAATTTTTTAAATGAATTTAAATTGCAATAACAGCTACAGTTGAACAAAAGTTGGAAATACTAGTAATATCGCTGTTTTTATTTTTTGCTTTGTAAACTTGTTACATAATGCTTCAGCATTTTTTGATACCATAAAAGGCCATGCTTGAGATTAAGTTTTGGGGCAAATAAGACTTTTGTTGATATAAAGTCAGTAAAAATAACGCTGTAATAATTTTAACATAACGCAAGTCATGTTGTTAATGGCAAGTTTAATTTAATCGTCCTGCAAGTTAGTGTAATACTAAACATAAACCAAAACCAAGCCAACCTTTTTTAAAGAAACTCCGAAGCCTGTGTGATAAGGTTGATTTTGCATCTGTGGGTTTTCAGATAAATTTCACATCATAAAACAATTTAAATCCATTTTATATTGTGCTAAAAAAATGATTTTTTTATAAAGAAACTCTTTTAATCAAATTACATTTTAACATTTATGCTTAAAATAAAATTTGCGTTGTTTGGTTTGTTAAAAACTCAAGGACGTTGCTGAATATGAATTAGTTTATTAGTATTAGCCAATCTAAAACCTTCTCTGGTAGTTGTTGCAGTTACGGCAAGTGCTGACCCAAACCCTTTGAAAATTTATCCCATGATAGTAGCTCCACCAGTATAATGTTTATGTAAGTTTTTATGTGAACTACTGATTATATGTATATATATGTATAATTTACAATAAATGGTATTCTGAGCACTATTAGTAGTTTATGTGTTATTCATAATGCAGTTGAACTAAACCATCATTACAGTCATTTTGGAACTAACAAAAAGGGATAGTCACTTGTATGTACGAGTATAATTATTAAGAATTTAGAAATTTTGATTGGTTAGACACAGTTTATTTTTGGATTTAATAAACGAGTTTCTAAAGATGTTATACTAATTAACAGATTAGAATTAACCAGTACACCTGAAATTTGTTTCGTAGATGTTATAGTTGCAGCAAGGACAAATGCAAACCTTTTATATGAGATCCTCTACCTACCATCTCCACCGCTGTAGTTGTTTATTAAACGGTTTTTCCTTACTGCAATGAAAAGCAAATGACTTAAGCTATTAGTCCACAATTAACTACACTCTACGTATAAGCTGCAGTTTTTGTGAGGTATATTATTAAATATATTCTGCTGTCGACGAAAAATCGTTTATAACGCGAGTGTTATACAATTCATGTAAAGGTGTTCTGATTTTGTTAAAACAAGCCTCGTTTATTGAACTGAATAACCAAGAAATACAATATAATGAAGCGCGGTAATTAAGTGTGTGTTGGTTTACATCATTTATTTATATTTCCCTTTATAAAAATAGTTGACAATTTCCTTTAAGAGGAATTTTGGTAGAATAGTTATATTGATTTACGTTTGACAGTTTATAGAGTGAAAATCAGATCGGTTAAATGAATATGCTAATAACCTAAAAAGAAAGAAAATGAAGAAGAGAATAGAAGAAAAAGTTGACGAAAGTTTGACGATTTTGTGCCTAGTAATAAAAACCCCCAAGGAACTTGACGATGTCCGCTCCTGGGTATCATACACCATTCTGAAAGAATGAGAACCAAATCCGAATAATAATAATAATAATAATAGCAAAGTAGAACAAGAAATAGAACAACTAAAAACCAAATGTAACGGACACGACATACTAATCCTCTTCGGAGCCGGACGTTTAACCGCGGCCACTTCGGCGCGGGCGTTTTGACGCGGCCGTTTAGGCGCAGACCTACTTGGATGCAGGCACACTAAGACGCAGGGCAAAAGGGCGCCGAGACATTAAGACGCTTTTAAACGAAATTTAACCATAAAACGAATGCTTGAATGATGTTAACAATGAGGATCGGTAGCGAGTTTCACGAACATCTGTTAGTTGAATTGGAATTAATGTTATTCTTTAATAATACCAGAGAAACCTTGCTCAACAATGTTTTTGAGTTTTTTCATGTTTAAGCTTATCATTTTGATTTAATACGGAAATACCCCCCTCCCGCCCCAAAATTCTCCCCACGAAAATACCCACCAAACCCCCCCCCTTCGAAACCACCCCCACCCCCCTCCAACAAATCACCTAAATAGTCACCCCAAAAAAATGACAGATGAATAGAAGCCCAAAAACTTATGATTTTTACTCTAGTAATATTTTGAACTTTGACCTTTTGTTTAATTGTAAACACGATTTGCTAGACCAAAAGGTCAAAGTTCAAATTTGATCCAGAAGTGAGCTATCTCTACTACTGGGCTTCTTCAGGAGAAAAGGGAGCACTAAAAGAGCACGTTAACTCAACGTGTCAACCACGCCAGAGGCGAAACCCTTTTAGCAAGAGGCGGAAGTGTAACGGTAACTCAACTGTCCCTTCTGAGAACGGTGTCACCTCAGGCTTGGTTGACACGTTGAGTTACCGTGCTCTTTTAGTGCTCCCTTTCCTCCTGAAAGAGCCCTTTAAAAAAGTGGGCGAAACGTTAAGTTATTCTGTCTCAACAATGGCACGGTCCCAATCCAAAAAAAGTTTTGAAAACCATAGTGCTTCAAAGTAAATCGTGAAGTTAAAAACTTTGATTTAAAATACTTTGAAAAATTTATAACCGGCAGGTGGAATTGTCAAGTACAGTTTGACAGGTATGAACTAATTCTGTTACTAAAGTCACTTCAAATGACGCTAATTTACTGAAGCAATATGTGACATGACTTGTATACTATCTCTTTCTACCATTCTGAACACAAATTTTGTGGATCGCCCGTTATAATAAGTCCAATTTGTAAAATTGACGGAAGAAAATTGGTTAGTACGATATGCTAAATTTAGAAATGTATATAACAATTTTAATATGGAGTACTTTTGTCAGTAACTTTATGAAGTGTATCCATAAAGATCTTAATATGGCACTGGCTGCTTCAACGAAATTACGTAGGTACTACAGCTATATTTCTGAAATATTTTTTAACATATTATTAAGACCGTTTTATTTTCCTTAAACAGAACAACGAATGCTTATCGAAATAATAGAAAATGGTTATTTAAAAATGCAAATAACTTTTCAAATATTACTACTTTTATGTATTTGAAAATGTAGTTAAATGACAACCGTACGGTGAAATAGGTAAACTTGATTGAAAAACCAACAATTGTACGACTGCTTCCAAAATGCTTTAAATTAGCATTAATAGAATTTACAAATGTAAATTAGTGAATTATGAAAATTCCGCATATAAAAAAATGCTCTACAAAAGGATGCCCCTAAAGGCGATAATCATTAAAATTAACTCTCTAAAGTAAACATTAAATTGTGTTTGAAAGTTGATAGTACCTACTACGAGAACGTTGATAAAAGACCAAGATATTTCTTCTAAAATTTTCAATGACACTAAACTAGATAATTTGGACTGAAAATATTTTATGCAAACATTTACTGCGGAATTTTATCGTATCATATCTATGTAAGTTATATCTCTTTTATTAGATCAAATAAATGTAAAAGTAGTAATGCACCTTCATAAAGCAGAATATGGATATTAACCTTTTTCCAAGGGCTTGCACAGCCAATTACATAAAATATCACGTGAAACATATTTGTAGTCTTAAACCGGACAGTACAGTGGGTTGCATATAGTCAACATCATAATCGACAAAAAAGCTTAAATATAAATTAGTAACTACCTTGCCTATTGCACTACAAATTTTCAGAACACCTAATAAATTTTACTATAATTTTAATAACCTGGGGTGTATAAACATTCAGGTACAAACAATCTTCTTGTCCTACAATCTCTGTAATACGTATCATGTGCCTTTGATAACACTGTGGAGGGTCTTTCTTGGCATCTAAAATGTCATCCCACGCCTTTGCAGGCTCAGGAGCCTTCAGATCAATTATTTAGTTAAGTGCGTTACTTGCCGTGCTCATGTTTTACTTATACTTGCTTTGAATCTTAATTTTCCCACTGGAGGTTCTGCATAAGGAATTCCTTGAAAGCTGTAGAATTTTGCACCATTGCGTGCTGTACAAATACGACCTTCTATAATACCGTTCTCAACACACACTTTAGGACAGTGTTTGAACATTTTTATGTTTTTCTTTAATTACGAAGAACTTTAACTATTATCACTAGAAATTTTGATGGGCTAATTTAAAACGTCAATCAATATTAAAAATCAAGTCAAATGACGTCATTTTCTGGGAAACTAGATTTTCTGAAATGTGTTTTACAGGGTAAGGCATTTTCGATAATGTTAAATAAGAATCCTTATTATTATTGTTATTGTTTTTAGTGTTTTCGTCATTTCCGAGTTATAGGGCGAAATTGAAAATTTGATCATTTTGAAAATTTTAGAATGACTTTTATTTCTAAACATAATCAAAAACAGCACAAATTTTATGATGCACATTTTAATTTCGATATTTTGTAAGTTATAACATCCACGAGTTAATATAACTTTATTTCTTGTAATTTTCACAAATACAGCACATGGCATCCCGAAGATATGAATAATTACCACATCATGAGGAAATAATTAAATTTTAGTTAAAAGTACTAATTTATTGTGTAAATTCATAAATGGTCTTGGTTTCGAAAGGATTTAATTTTGATTGGAATTCCTTTTATAAACACGTCAATCTTTAACTTTTTTCGTAAAATTAAATGTTAATGCCAACAAAAATTTACAAAGAAATAGGGCCTGACATGGTTTCCATCAGTGCCTTTTACAATTTGTAACAAAGTGTAGTGTTACAAAATCTACGCCAAATTTCAATTGCGTTCAATTATTAGTGTTAAAGTTCTAGTAAAGAGTATAAAGTGATTATTAGGTATTCTTTGGATATATCAAAAAATTAAACTGGAATTTTTGCCTCTAATATCCTGTATTTCCTTGAGCATGCACCAATTTACTAAGGTATCTTTGACTTGATCAATTTATTTTGATACAAGGAAGCTATATTCGGTAAATAGTGAATTTGATAAGGGAGCGCTAGTAACTGATATATCGGAAGCTTAGGTGAGTAATTTGCTTCTTGTAAACCTGTTCTGATTTCTGATAAAATTCACCGTTGATGTTAATTTAATGCCTATGTCTTTTAGTGATTTTTCGATAACTTCGTGCCGTATCGAAGGGCAAACGTTATAGATTATCACCTTTAAAGACGGTGAAATCATTTTCCTTATGTTTACGTCTTGTCCTGGTATCGTAATTATACTGCGATTTTGTGTAAATTCGTTTACTAGATCTTTGCTCGATAAATAAATACAATTTCTTCCATTTGAGAGAGGAGAACAGCAACAATATTATTTGGCTTGCCCTCACTTCCAATGGCGAAAATAAGTTGCAGACCATCAACAGAGTTCCATATTATTGCTTGTTTTTTTTGTGGGTACTGGAATGTGGATTTATTTTGTGTTGCAGTCGAGGCTACAAAGGAATAGGACTGTTTACGATTAGAGTTAGCAATTGTAGGATAACCCTTTTGGCTGGGGGTGTCGTTTGCTGCAGTACAGGGCATTTTATAGTAGATTATGAATTATCTGTCGGGGATAAGCTTCCGCATTGACCGGTTAAAATAAAAAAGTAGGATGCAGTTGAATTAGCTTGTCTGTATTTATAGTAAAGTAATGTAAGAAGAGGTTAGGAACATATATCCAGTCAGGATCGTGGTCAGACACACACTTTAGAATTTTTATTGTTTACCTTTAAGTTAAACTGTCAATTTGTCAATTTTAATATATGCTTAAGACATACCTTTGTAAAAGTCAACTCGAGTTTTTACGTACTATACATATACCTATATGTATATTCAGTCTTAAATAGTCATCTAAAACCTACACCTTCTATGTGATTTGAAAAAGTTATGCTAATTTAAAGTTAATTCGACTTAATCAAGCTCTTTTGGTTTTTAATTTCAGAATTATTTTGCTGAACTTTAATAACTGGTACCAGTAAAATTAAAATCAAATTTGTCGATTGTCGATTGTCGGCGGGGTTTCCACTAGGTTGCTAACCCAGCAAGTGCACTTCGACTCCATGGTTTCTTGTGTATCCCCTATCCTATCTCCGTCAAGATAGCCCAGTGCCCTCAATGAGTTTTAGGATGTTGCTTATGAGGTTTTCGCGTGTAAAAGCTATACCACGGTAAATTTCCCAGCAGAGCGCAAGAGAGTCAAAGATTACATATGTGCGAGGCTGTTTCCTCCTCTTCTTCGCATCGCCTTCGGAGTGTGTCTCCTATGCAAACATCTATTTTTTTCTAGATGTCTTCTCAGGTGGCCATGGCCTGTAACAAGTCCTACCAGCCGTCATCCCAGCGAAAAAATCAAATTCGGAGATATGGTTCAATGAAATTCGTTCACCTATTTCCTGGGTTCTACGTAGTATTAATCTATTTCCTACGTTTTTCCGATATGACAGGAATGGAAATCGTTAAGATTTCTAAGTGAAAAATTTATTTTATCAAGATCTACGGCACAGTATATCGCCAAAAAATATAAACAAATCGGAACCCTCACAGAAAAAGCGAGGAGGTAGCAAAAAAAAATCAGATACAGAGCATAGAGTCCAAAAAAGAATTATAAAATCTTCCCGACTTAGCCCTAATGTTATCCAATCACCAAACCACCACCAGCACCCTCATCAAAATCTCAGAAGGAGAAGCCCATGCACTATTCCTTCGGGAAACGCAGGCCAGTACCTGTCCGCAGCATGGGACGCCACCATCCACCGCTGTGAGATCCTCCGCCGGACCACCCCCATTTCCACCCGCCAACAACCAGGGTGACCCATGACAACCTTAGGATGGTCCCCCGTCCACCACAGGTATGAGCCGAAGATTGTGTAGTGCTAATTGTGCAGTGACAAAGTGTTAGTTAAGGTACAGACTCAAAGACTTATTTAGTATTTAGTTTAGATTAGTTTAGTTTTTAATTCAAGAAGAAGCAAGCGACGTGCAGCCTTGATGATGGGGGAATGTTACCCAATCACCTCACAGAGAATGACCAATCCGCTGGCTTCCCGCTACTTGAAAAGTTTATAAGCAGAGCCTTTCGATCGGAGAGCATCAGCTTCACATCAGCTCCCGTCCGAATTCCACATCACTTCAACTCCTGCTCCGAGTCCAGTTCCAGCTCTATCCTCGATCTCAACTTATCCCAACTTCAAGACCTTCGCATCTTGACCTTCGAGGCCCGCCGGTTGACGTCCGTCGTCCCCGCCGCCTTCACGCCTGACAGCGCATCCTCTGCCACGTATCCGTGTGCAGCCTTCCTGTACATCCATACCTGTATTACTGTGTGTCAGCCTGTATACTTTGTGTATACCGGGTGTCTCAGGTAAGACGCACCATAGGGAAACACCAATGTATTTTTTCAGAAAGGATCCGCGGTACCTTTGGAATATGTATGGATTCAGTGCTCAACGTATGTTATTGAATTCAGTTAACGCTAGAAAGAGATAGAAATACTGAAGGCGTCTGTCATTTCGACAGGCGATTATTTCATTGTTTATTTTTCATATTTGTCAATTTTGACAGCGACAAAACGTCAAATTGTTAAACTTGTCAGTTACTAAAGAATCTACATCTACAATGCAACGAAGCACAATAATTAATTATAGATTCATTATTATTATTATACTAAAACAATAAGTATAATTTAAAAAATTTATTTATAATGCCATAATACTTTAGCTACATATTTACTAAAATCACTATGATTTGCGTAAACGTATAATTGTTACATTTTTCTTGCACTTGTATTTCACTAAATTATACATTTTTCTCGATGTAACCAATTTCACACTTATCTACATGAACCATTAAAATTTATAAGTTGCATTAATAACTTCTGACGGAGATTTTAGTACTTACAGCTGACTAGACAAATTCTTATTTTCATTACATTTTTAAGTTCATTCGGTACCTGACTGATGATCATTTGCTTTCTTTTGATAGGATTCAATAATATTCCATGTTTTTAGTGATATAAACTCGATAATTATTACGAACATAATTTACTGGTATTATTTCTAGTCTGAAATATTGTAAACATCACCTTCACATTTTCATAGAATTTGCTTACGTTTTCTTTACGTGTGGTGTTGTAATAAGGCGAATTCAATTTAAAATATGCAGAATGCAGAAATGGCGATTTAAAAAATTACGCATTTTGCGTATTTTTTATTGTAAATGAAAGTTTTAGGTGTTGTTAAAATTGACAGATATAAAAAATAAACAATGAAATAATCGCCTGTCGTAATGACAGACGCCTTCAGTATTTCCATCTCTTTCTAGCGTTAACTAAATCCAATAACATACTTTGAACACCGAATCCATATATATTCCAAAGGTCTCGCGGATCCTTTCTGAAAAAATACATTGGTGTTTCCCTATGGTGCGTCTTACCTGAGACACCCGGTATAATCAAATACAAATTTTTCCTATCTTGGTATGGTATCTTTCTTGCCGAAGATATCGCCCACAAGCTGTTCCCTTGGCCACCCGCAACGCCATAAGGTAACACTACGACTGAAATAAAAGAAAAATGTGTGGCAGCAATTGGTAAGGACGTATCTGTATGTGTATATTGTAGTTGGATTAAAAGTTTAGTTTATAAATTTTAGAAAGCAAAATCAAAACCTTTGTTAACGCTGGCGCAAATGAAGATATTATTTTTCAACAAGATGGGGCAACTTGTCATACTGCCAAGCTAATGAACAGTTGCTACAAAATCACAGCATTAATGTCTTGGTCGTCACCTGGTCCTGATTTAAACCCCATTGAAAACCTTTAGGGAATTATCAAAAGGGTTCTACGGAAAACTGTTAGAGAAAAGACAACCAAGTCTGGAATTCTATCACTGCAGCAGTGCCAAGAACTAATAGGAAGCATGGAGCAGTAATTGTAAATAATGGAATTTTTCTAACTATGTAGCATTTAAGTATGTTTAGTTTCATGTAATTAAAAGTCAATAAATTCAGTTCGTATGTTGCAAATCCATTTTTTATTAAATTTGGTTGCATAACTCTTTGTTAACAAATTACTGATGTTTAAGGTAAAAAGCTTCAAGTGTATGTATTTCATTGTCTGCGGGCTCGTATATGTTTTAAACAAACACGATAATAATTAAAAACATAATAATTAGATAAATACTAAATTAGAGTGAACTTGGAAAATAGGTGTACGAATTTCATTGAATTGTATGTCTAGATTTGATTTAAATTTCATTCCTATCAACAAATTATTAAGATTCGGCAAAATAAGAACACCTATTTTTAAGATAAGAAATATCGTTATAAAGGGCTATTTTTAGCATTCTAAAGGTATAGGTGTAACGAAAGATGCACATGTATGAATTTCATAGAAGTTGGACTCGAATATGGTTGTAATAACTGGGTAGGTTATACAAAATGAATAAGGCTACGTTAACAATAATAGAAAATTTAGTTTTTTAATGTGATGTAGAAATACAGGACCAGAATTTTTGTCGACAGTTTTTTGTTTTATTTCACGCAGGATATCATGACTAAGTGCCGTTAAATTTTCCAAAACCAATAACAGAACACTGTAATAGCTTTTCGTGATAATTAAGAGTTTATAAGAAACACCTGTATTAAATTGCCGAAATATCGCCTGCGTGCTGCACATTAACAAGAATAAAACGTTTAGTAGGATATCGATAGAACATAGAAACTACGGAAGTATCTCATTTAAACAAATAATTTTTCGTGGATACCAAGACATTTAAAAAAATACTTTACATAGGCTTGACACGCAACCCAATGTTGTAAAACCTGGACTAGAAATTTTGTGTTGAAATACAATACAAAGTAAACTACGAGCATTTTGAAACACGAATTCTTATGATAATTTTATCAGGAACTTCTTAATAATTTATGTTATGAAAGATTATTTTAATTAAAAGTTCGTGGCTGTCTTTAACACAAAGAACTGCAAATACTTTCTACCCGTGTAAAACATCGTTAAGATGAGCAACATTCCTTGTGCATGTAAAAGCGAAGCATGAAATTCTGTTTTCCCTCTTTCTGACCGCACAATTTATAATTACATTTCGCGCAAATAGAATCCATCTAGGATCGTTTTAGTTTTTATACATAAACGATCAAAAATAATAACCTCGGTCGTTCCATGATTGGGTTTTTATCAAAGCTTTTAAATTTTTATGAATTTTGTAAGCGTCGCTGCCATAAAATTATAATACTGCTCGCTTTATTTACGGCTATAAAAGTATTGCGATATAACACGAACCGCCGATAATTTAAAAATATTAATTTTACGACTGTAGTAGATATGTTAATATCAGTTCTGGACCAGGGGGGTAATTGTGCAGACTTTTTAAATAAATATCAAAATTTAGCTCTCTTTTAAAAATATTAAAAAAATATAAGAATTTTGCTATATTTTACTCGATTTTCAGATTCTTTTATAAATACCAAAAATCAGCTTCATTTCAGCTAATTTTTCATCATTTTTGCTTAGTTTTTAAGTCCAAACCACCCCATTCTTCTGATATTTCATATGAAATTAAAGACAAAAAGAATGAAAGGAATAAGAATGATTTCTGGAATTCACGGGAATATTGAAACAGAATAATAGAAATTGCCTTTGGTCCTGAGCTGATTTCAACAGATTTATTAAGATGGATTTTCTATATCTTTTATTGTTATCTAAACTCCCAAATTAATAAAAATTGTTTTTTTCCTGTGTATCTAAACCGAAAATAAAGTAAAATTTGTTAAAATGTGGCTAATTTTTAGTGTTATTGGAAGAAGCTGAAAATCGAATAAAAATATAGCAAAATTCTTACATTTTTTTTATATTTTTAAAGGGGGATAAATTATTAAGATTTATTTAAAAATTCTGCACGAATACCCGCTTGGTCCAGAATTGGTATTAACATATCTACTGACTACTTATTTCTAAGGTAAGTTTCTGAACTTGTCATGAAATACAGTTTTCCGAATTACATTAGTTTAAAGTTTTTGTCTAGTAATATCACAAGATGCAGACATAAAAGACAACTCAGTCTCATTTTACACTTTGTATTCAGAGAAAACCCGGAAAGCGCGAAAGTCTGAAACACGACTTGAAACAATCTTCCCATTATCATAATACATCGAGGTTCAGGCAAACTTGTAACTTTATACTGAAGGAGGCTGCATCCTATTCTAGATTGCTTCGCAACTTTGATTTATATTTCATTGTCTTTACTAGAGTTGCAAAGTCTGAAACGCTGAAATGTTTATAAATCGTGTCCCTTTCAGAAACATATAATTTTTCCTGGGAAAATATTATTTGTATGGAAAATTAAGTTGCAAGAGTGCGATTTTCCAGTTTTGCAGTTGTTTTTAGCAGAACTTTCATTATGTTTAGAAATATGTTTGCAATTAACTCCTGCATCTAAATAAAAGTTTGAGCCTAGCGAAAAAGCTTTTACTGAGATTAAACCTAAAGCTAGTAACTATTCGACCTACTCCTGGAGCTTTAGGTAAAGCTGTAGCTCAACTGCAAAGTGAAGGTAACGCCCGACTGCAGCTAGGAGTTTCGCCTAATCTTCCAGTAAAGCTTTCAAACCGTGTCCCTTTTAGTTTAAATAAAATATTAACAGTAGCACATTGTAGCAATTTCATGACTTTTTTAGAACTTTTCTCTGCTAAACTATTTTTAATGATAACTCAAGATAGTAGCTGCCGTTCAAATTTAACTGAACATTTGAATAATAAATAAGTAAAAGCCAATCATATAGCATTTTCTTAAAACTTGATATTGCTATTTCCCAAAAATTAGATCGATGTGTATTTGAACAGAAAACGAAATGGAAGGTAGTTCTTTATTTTTAACGGCAAGTGATTGTGTCTCGTCCGTAACTTAATTATAGAGTTCTGCCAAGTGTTTGATTGCGCCGGAGTTTGAACCAATTTGTGCTCCTTGTAATCCGCTAAAAAATTTACACGTCGCCGAGTTACGCTCGAGGGATCTGAGTATTTATACTGTAGAACGGAACGTTATTTGAAAATTCTGTCTTATTATCAAATTAAAATAATTAACTCGGTGTCGACAATAATTTTATATTAAAGCACGGAATTCTCCTCTACGAAGAAAAATTAACTTACAAAAGAAGCTACCGATTATTGAAGTTATCAAGCAAACCAAAAATGTCTACAACCAGAAAACAAACATTTTATTTGTAAATAAAAATCGATAGGTATTAGCTCAAATATTTTTTGCTACGACGGTTTTACTTCAAGTCTTTTAAATCATATACACAATACAAAAGAAAAATAGTTCCGCAGTCAGGCTGCTATCCATTAAATTTTTGCGCCTCTGGAAGGTTTTCTCTCTAGTTGCCCAAACAAATATTATGGCCACTGAAGTTACCAGTTAAATAAAAATAACTATTAACAAAAAGAAATGCAATAAGAATATCTTCATTTAAAATGAGAAAATGGAAGTCATTTTCTTTCTTAAAGCGAATTCCATTCTAAACTGACGCAATTCGCTCTAAGTAATGTACCTGTCAAGTTTACATAATTCTGACACACCTTTAATTACCCCAAATATCAATGCACTTTATATACCATTTAAATGATAAAACTGTACGAGAGAGATATGTTGCTTAATCCAATACAACTCAACTTAGGACGTAGCTATAGTTCCATTGTATTGAAATAAGTTCAGCTTTACGACAATAGAAAAATAAAAAATGTCCAGGAGAGGATAGAATCACTTCTGAAATGTTTGAAATGGCTTTAGAAAACGTATCCAAGGATATCGATTGTTCAAACAAGGGAGTGAATATTCACGGATATTATTATAATAAGCAGCGATACAGAGGAAGTAAAACTAATGTTAGTAGAACTGAATCGGGCATCTTAAAACATGTGTCTGGAAATGAACTTAAGTAAAACTAAGTTGATGTCGGAATGTAATACGCCTTTATATATTAATAACATCCTAATTGAACACGTTGAGCAATATATTTACCTTGGTTATCATCAAATTGGCCAAGAAGCACCAAACTGCAGAATTAACTAGGAGTATAGGTCTGTCATGGGAAGCGTTTGATAAGCTCTAATCTCTAATACATATTCAAGAATAAGAACAATCCCGTCAACTTAAAAGAAAAAGGTCTACAATTCTGCCTGTAACCATCTATGGCCTGGAAACTATTGACACTCACTGCCAGAAGAGCCCAAAGATTAAAAGTAATGCAGAGTCTCGAGATCAGTTGTAGAATGATCAAATTAGAAGAAGGACACAGGCGTCATAGACATAATACAGTATGGCTATTAATTTATAGTACCGAAAATTTCAAACTTTTTTCACTTAAAGTAATATGTAATAATAAATTAACACTTAAGTATTAGCTTTACGACTAACATGTTCTAAGTGCCCTCCATTACGTTGGACGCACAGTTCGTATCGTTCTTGCATATTTGTGGCAATTTTTAGAGGTTTAAGCAAAATTAGGCCTACCGTTTCAGTACTGCAAATTAATAGCCATACTGTAGAATATATAGCAAAGTCCAAATGGAGCTAGGTTGACCACATTGTGCGGCAAAGTAATGAGTGATACAGAGACTGATTTTCTGGAGGCCAAGAATTTCAAGAAAAAGCAGAACGTTGGCTAGGTGACGTTAAGAAAGTGGTAGGTCGAGACTGACATCAGAAGGTTCAGGACCGTCAGATTTGAAAGAGTTTGAGAGAGGCATATGTTTAGAAGTGGACTATAAGAGGCCGAGAAAGAAGAAGAAGATTTTATTTCAACCTATAAGAGTAGACTAACTTAAACAAAGTAAATATCCCAACAACTATGTATTTTTTTAATAATAAAGGGGAGGCAAAACCTGCTTTGCAATTAACCCCTCAGATTAAAAACCCGGTGATGGCATGGAAATTTCTATGAGTCCTCCAGGTTTAAAACCCGTTCAAGAAATCGCAATTAAATAATCAATAATAATTAATTCTATTTTTACGTTATTATTAAATTATTATTATTATTAAAACTATTAAATCAATTCGAAAAACATATTATAGCTTGGGATGTTTCAATTATTTTGTTTGTTTATTATAGTGGGAGAGACCTAGACCAAAAAATCTCAACATTATTCGACTGCTATGGTCATTAGCATTAGGTATTTTACTAAGCCTAAAAGACGCCTGGAGGGGATCATGTAAATTGTCGTATTGTAAAAGGACCTACTATCTACTATCTTGTATCTCGTATTCGAAATAGAACATACTTTTAAATCTTTCCGTATTTCGAACTTCACCAACCGGGAATCGAATCCAAGACTTTTAACTGCCTTTATTGTTATTATTACTTTAACTTATAGTCATGGCTAACTAATATTAATTAAAGTCTCATTTTATATACAACTATTTCGCAAAATTCAGATTGTAACAGTAATTTGAAAACCATTTTGGTAAAGTTCACATCAGTGCTTAGTTCCAAAAATGTCACTCGGTTTGCCACAATCACAAATATGTCCGTTTTTTGTGCCCAATTCTTCAATCCCTATTAATGTTCCTGACCCGATTAACACTTCTCTTTGATAACCGTTGTAAAATTGTTTTCTTGCAATTGTTGGAAAATTCTTTTTAATATAGGTTTCTTCGTGCATAACAATGCAAGCATCAGTTCTTTTTATATAACTTGATATAACTTTCGGGACCAATTTATTGCTAAGTTATATTGATTTATTGACCTATTTGCCACTTAAGTCCTAATATTGTGATTTCGTTTAGTTTTAGTGACCAGAAATCTGCCGGTATGAGTATGACATTTTTTGGCGATATCCCACTCCGACATTGAGCGATTCTTTTGAACCTCAAAAATCTTCCTTTCAATGTTCATGTTACTAGGCTCCCTTTTTCTTCCACTTCCAGATTTTCTTTCTAAAGATTTAGTGTTGTGAAACTTTTTTTTATTACATTGTACACAGTTTTTTTTACAGCTACACATGTCATATTTTTAGCAATTTTAAAAACGGAATACCAATTTTTTCTTCAACTTCGCTGGATTAAATCTTGAAAACAAGTTATTACTATTTAAAATAAGCAACCTTACAAGCAAATTGTCACTATGATCATTATTCCTGGCAATAGTTTGATATTCTAAATTATTTATTTCTAAGAGAATATGTTTAAAAACTGTGTACATTTTTCTCAAACCAGGTCATATTTAGATAGCTCTTCTACGTACCTTCACCAATAGGAAATAACAAGTAAATTATTCTGTTTTAAGTTTTATAGTCTCAGTAATTGCTATTATATGTTTCCGCAGTCTCTTCGTAGGATCTTTTTAAAACTAAAACAAGCGTATGTTTAAAATGTTTGTTGAACACAATAAATATAAGCGAATTTGATTTTAATAACAGTAAACTCTTACCTGCATTATTAAAACATTTTTGCAAAATCAATAAAAATAAAAAATAAAATATCGGTGATTGACAACATGCATACAAAACAATAAGCGATACTGCTTACTTCGACCATGCACTCTTATTTTGTAACGCCAGCGATCTTCACTTAAATTTGAAAAGCAGCCTCACACTATCAATAATATTGTGAAGTGTTATTGCACAATGTTTTTAATTGTGCTATAATATTATCCTCACATTGCTCCATATATCTGTGTAATATTTAGTAGTTAACGCCGTAATGGTGAGCAGCAAACAAACCATGTATGTGTGTCTGTTAATTGGCAAACCAAAATGTTAACCAATACAGAAAAGGCTTGTAGCTTGTATAGCTATTGCCCTTTCATTAGCAGTAACAAAAGAAAAGAAGAAACGTCGATGTATGAAAGATTGGTACAAGAAACGTTTATGATATAAGTACTCATGAAAACCTTCTTAAAGATCTTCAGTTAAAGCGAACCGAATGGCCAGAGTTGGCTGATAAATATCATCTATCTATTCCTGAATGATAAGAGTCTTACTGTTTTAAGTTTCGTTCTATAGTTTGTTCTAAGAGAATTGAATTTTTTCTTAACTGTCTCTTTGTCGGCGCCTGAACGGTCACATTTCTCTATATTTTGCGAGTAATATTTCATACGCTTCGTTTTTCTTGTTTCTGTCCTTATATTGGCCACTTTTAACTTTCCGCAAGGCTTCAAGCTGCCGATATAATTAAATGCATTCGCATATAAAATTTCGTTCATTGGTTTTTGCCGACATTGCAAGGTTGAATTGTTAACCAAAACATTGCAACTGAATATTGCACATCATAGCCCTCACACTGCACCATAAATCCGAATTGTGCAATAAAATTTTCAAGTTTTTCAATATTTTTTAAATTTTTGCGCAGTCCTTCAATATTTACCTTACATTTGCAATTTAATTGCACAATATCAGATATTGCTCAATAATATTGATAGTGTAAGGTGTAAGGGCCGCTTTATGTTTACAAACTTTTTGGGAATAAAATACTTAAATGGTCTTTTATTTAAATTTATTCGATATCAACTTCCAGAAAAATACAATATTCCAAATTTTAAAAAACAACCTGAATTGCTTTTAGGAAATTATTTAGGTACACTTGTAAACTCTTAGGTATATGTTTCTTGAACTGCTATTATTACTTTAGATTTAAAAAAGCCTTGTTTGGTAACTTATATACTGAGATGATACTTAATTGGATGTATATAATTAAGGTTAAGTTGTTTGTTTAATTTATAAAAGAAAAATGTTATTTGCCAAATATAAGTAATGCAGATTTTAAATTATTAAAAATTGTAATATAATTTTAAGATAGCTAGATTAGATTTAAGTTATGTGAAAATGTAAATAAGTTATTGTTATAATGTTTTTTAGTAATAATTAGCTAAATTGGTAGTTATAGAAATGTAAAATAAGTTACTATTAGAAACCTTGTAAATAGTTGTTATAGTGAAAAACAATTTAGATAAAAATATCTTGGATACAGAAAAAAAAACAATTTTAATAAATAAGTGATATTTTTGCGTTAAAAGGGGCAACAACCAAATAGGTTTGCTCGTCCCAAAATACTAAATATCAACCGATTATTTAACTTTAAATTGAGTTAACGATCAAAAGAATCATTTATTGAATCGAAAGTGAAATAAAAGCAGAAGCAAGTGAAAACTGAATTTCAAGCAGAGCCAATTTAAGCAAATTCAATTAAAAATTGAATTTCAAGCAGAGGTAATTGAAAATTGAAATTGAAGCGGAGGAAATTGAACGTTAAATTTGAAACAGAGGCAAATTGGATTTTGGTGGTGAAATAGAAATTATTTTGGAAAAGAAGAAATTTCAAACAAAACCCAGGAACCGGTGTAAATAGTGAGTGTAAATACCGTAATTATAAGATAGGTTTAAGGCAGGGTTGATAGGGATAAACGATAAATAAAATCTGCATTATAATTATTTGAGTAATTTTATTTTTATTTGGGTAAAAATATACTTAGAAAGATAACAAACAAGGAACCTAATTAACGATCTGAGATAATTTTTCAATAATTTGTCGAACCCAACGTGGGGCGTAACAGTAGAGATACTTATTAATAATTTGGTGCAGCAACGTGAGACGAACAATAAATGTTGATAGCAAAGTGGGGTGATTTATAAGATTTATAAAGTAAAAGGGGCGAAGTATACAAAAATAATATTAAAAGGTTTGTGGGGCAAGGTAAAACGAGAAAATAATTTATAATTGTCATTTGGAGAAAAGTCAAAACTAATGCCAATGTCATTTGTCAAATTTTTCGATTTTTTGATAATATTTATTTTCAATTAAATACGATTAAAAGGAAAAATACATTAATAAAAATTGAATATTGAATACCTGAGAAATTCAGAACTGAAAAATAATTATTAAAAAGCAAATTGAAAACCAAAGACGTGTTTTTGGGTTTTCCATAAAAATATTATAATATAATAGTGGATTATTACTGGAAAGCTGAAAATTAATAAATAAATATTGATAATAAAAATAATATTAAACTGGAGGTGCATTAAAATTGGATAGGCGATTTCATTGAAAATTGGATTGGAAAATTGTAATAAATTGGACAGGGCGACAAGGAATATTTGGTGGGACTTCTAAAAATTAAAAGAATAGTTGTCAGTGAGTGTTTTTAGTTTTAGTTGTTGTATTAATTTTAAGTTTAGAGATAAGTTTTGTTTGTAATAAAGTTTGCATTTTAAAAGTTAATAGAAATTTATTACATTACTCATTTTTCAAAATTCAAAATCGAATCCTTCAACGACCCTGAGATGTAAAAATTATTATTTTTAAAATTGAACAGTCACACGATTTATTAACCCTCCAGTGGTCGGGTGGGGTCTGTGAGACAATGCAGTTTTGTTTTGCGCGAGCATATTTGCAATTTTAGGCCTAACGCATTGTGCATTCGTGTACCTGTCAGGTAGTATCCAAGGAATACGTGACCGAGTAATAGTGCCTCAGTGACAAAAATTCCGGTAGTTACACGCCATTGTGGTCTCTCAGACACCACCCGACAGTTCTCGTAACCTTTTTGTGTTATAAAATACGAAGTGTGTTAAGCAATAATCGTATGAAAAGTAAGTAGAATGAGTAACAATTAACACAATTAATAGTTATTTATTATACATGCGGATTAAATTAATGTTTAATGAGCGGTACGTTTATACGCGCGAGCGGCGGTAGCCGCAAGCGCGTTAATACCGCGAGTTAATACATTAATTTAATCCGCAAGTGTAATACAACTGTTTATTCAATTTTGACATTTACTTGACATTTTTAAAGCGATTTGACATTTTTAAAGCGCTAGCGGAATAAAAATTTTAAATCGCTAGCGGAATAAAAATTTTAAACGATTGTTTATAAAACATCAACTTTTATGGGCAGGCCAGAAACAAATAAACGTCAGTTTATACGGCAAAATTGAATAAATATAGTTATTCTCATTTTAGTAGAGTATTACATCCGGCTGCAATTTTAACCGGTGTTATTACAATTTTTTGTTCGTTTTTGCCAAATTGATAGAATTTTTTTCAGCCAATAATGGATCCATACTGGAAAGAAATTGAACGATTACAGAAACTCCATGATGAAGTAGAAGTAGCCGAAAATGTAGATCAGGATGGTGATTCTCGCTCAGAAATAGATCACTGTGAAAACAGCTATGATAATTCACCTGCGCGCAGCGAAAACGAAAGGGGTCGATGCGCCTACTGCCGAAACCGTAAAACACGATATTTTTGCTCAAACTGCCATAAATGGCTTTGCTTAGAGCATGCTAGACCCATGTGTCAAGACTGCCTCCAAAAAGGAACTGAAGATTAAGATTTTTTCAAAAAAGTTTTTAGCGTTGTGTCTTATACGACTTTTCTTTATAATTATTAGAATTATCCTTTTTTTTGTAGCTATTGCTTAAAATGCAATGTCTAATACTTTACTATGTATCTAAGAACTCATTAAGTTTAATAAATGAAAAAAAATAATAATTATATTACATTTTTTCTTAATTCAAAAATTGGGCCTGCTAGACACCACCCGACTGTTCGTGTAATTTTTAGTCACCCGATTACTGGAGGGTTAAAAGTGTAGCATAACAATACCTTATTTAATTAAAATAATTTTGTTTTAATTATGGCAACCAGAAAATGGCGTATCACACGTTTATGAAATACCAACATTGATCATAAATTTCTTTGTTTTAAACATTTCAATATGGTATTATATAAATTTTAGTTTAGTTGCAGACTTCATATCAAATACAGATTCAATATACTTCCATCCGTTTACCCACAAACAGATAAATATATTTTTAACGATGCTTTCCTAAAGCGTTTGATCTCCAAAGCGTAAAATATTTCACTTTGATCTTTTCGGTACGAATGAAAATTTCAAAAAGTTTTAGTTGAACGTGCTTTTTATATGTAGTTTGAAGTTTTAATAGATTTTATTATGCTGCTTTTTGTGTATATTTATTTGATTAAGAAAATAGTATCTTTTATGCGAAAAAACATATCAGAGAAAACGGACACCACTGCATCTTCCTTGTATAAGTTAATTAATTATAGATAAATCAAGTAAATCGCAATATTAGTATCATCACAATAGTTAAGAATTATTCGCCAAATCTTAACATTTCTAAGACATTGCAAAATGAAGAAGAAAGAAAAATAAAATAAGATTTCGATGTATGCCTCATGTCCAAGATAGCTTCACCACAGAAACCATTATGAAATGTAGTCCACTCACTTTTGGCAAATAAACTTGCTTATTTCCACACTTGCCCAGTGTTTTTAGAAATATCACCTACTCATGAGGTCATGAGTATGCGTTAGTTTGCGTAATTACTTTTCTTCAGTAATAACTTACAAAGTTTTAACTAACACGCTTTGGGTAAATAATAATAATACTTAATAATAAAATTTAAGATTAAAAATACAGCTAACACCAATTTTTAATTTGCTTTCTTAATTTTCAATTTTATTAGGCACCGTTCTTCTGTACGAAAAATTTATCTGAGAAGAATTTGAACTTCCATAAATTCATAATCCAGAAATGAATTGTGATTGACGTATTTTCGTTTGCATAAATGCTTTTTAAGTTTTATACTTCTTAATGTCAAATTCGCCGCAACAAACCTTTGGAAAATACTGTTAAAATATTTAAAACCCGACGGCCTCAACAATTCGAGACATATCCAAAAAACGCTTTATAATTTCCCGCAGCTTAGTGCTCCTCGGCATTTTGAGTTTTATTTGGTGGTTACAGTAATAACGCACATCATAATGTCATAATAACTACCACCGGCTGGCGGCACAAAAAATTTAAATGTTAATATTCAGTAGGCGTTACTTTCCGGTTCGGTTGTTAGCCACACCGTTTAATAACATCCGGCATGTATGAATTACCAAGTTTGACCAATTATAATCCAGTACCGTGTACTGTTCGTCCGACCTCCAAAATTATTCTAATAATTATTAAAACATGAAGAAGCACCTGTTATTTGTTTTAACTATGGTGAGCGTTTTTACACAATAGATTAAAGTTTTTGTTTCAAAACGGTATTAAATCTCAAAATTCCGGTTCTCAGGAATTTAAAATGTTTTTGTAACTAAAAATTCTTGGGTCAATTAACTTTAGGCGCCGTATATAATAAATTCAATTAACTCTTTTTCTTAGACACTTTTTTTGTTTTTATCAACACACTTAAATACATCGAAAACCTAAGGAAAGCGTTTCCGCGTATTCGTAAGCAAAACTCTATTTAGTAACATGAACCAAGGGAAAAATTAAAATGCATTTAAAAATATATGTTTCGAATATTTACCGTTGCGATATTAAGATACCTTGAATTAAGGGTGCGTCACGGAAGGGGTGCAGATAAATTAGGTTGGCAGCGAAGGTGTGGAATAAAGTTGATTGCTACTGTCGTGTCTATGATCGTTCACTCACTTCCCCCGGATGTTAATTATCTATGTTTCCATTTGTGAAATTATTTGTTTGGTGTTATCTCCCAAAATTGCATTTTGATTAAATCGCTACCGCTGGCATTATGAGCCAATAAATATGAAATTTTAGCTGAAAGGGTTTGAATTAAAGTTCCAACCGGCGCTAGTTTTCAGTTTATTCTGCAAACACGTTTCATGATTTTCAGTAACTTTAAAAAAGACGAATTTTGCAATAAATAATAAGAGAAAACAGTGTAAAGGTCAAATTAATAAGGATCACTCCCAGGTACTATTTTTCTATACAACATACAATGTGATTTTTTAAAAACTCAATTGCAGCAGGCCGTATTCTGTCTTAATAACCTTAGAACTGTCTGTATTAAGTCAGAATACGGCCTGCTGTAATTGAGTTTTTAAAAAATCACATTGTATAGGGTGCTCATTTTTTAGCGAGTTGCACATGTATCTTCTTATTTAAAAAACTGGGTCAAAGACTAAATTAGCAAAATTATGCAGAATTTAAAACGCAATTTAGCAGTGAACTTGTATTTGGAACATCCCTCAAACCTTTCCAAATATTTACAAAAATCGAAAAACCGGCAGTCTTTTCTAATGTACAGATTTACTGACGCTTTAAATCCAAAAACAACGTTGCTAAGCAATGCACCACCAGCAGGGGCAGATGAGACAGCTGCGAAGACGTGAAATTTCCCGAACGGCTGGCCCTGTTGTTTGCAATAGCTTTTTTAGAACTACTTATTCGTATTTTACACCTATTATTTGATAGACAAAGCAACCTAATAAGGTTTTTCTGTGTAGAAATAAGAAAAACCAAACACTATGAAATATAAGTAGTTTTATTATTTTGACTAAACTCATATATTCGATTCTCTCACTTGTGTCAATTTGCTGGAGGCATTTTACAACTTAGTGGTGGATTATGAGATTTAAATACAACCTTCATAAATCATTTTAACAAGGCCGGATTCGAAAATTTTTAGAACACAGAAGAATTTGGGTAAAAATTTTCGAGTCCGGCCTAGACAAAATAATTTATGATGGTTGTATTTAAATCTCGTAATCCACCACTAAGTTGTAAAATGCCTCTAGCAAATTGTCACAAGTGAATGAATGCTCTAATTCTAATACCTATTACTTGGTGTGAGTCGACCATTATTCGAGCCAGCGTTTTAGATATTTTTACATTTATTATTGCATAGTGCTATGGTGCTGCAAAAGAAAGCATTGGGTTTAGACGTCTTAGAAAATTAGTAAAGAAAATTTTCCTCAATACCAAAGCACATTGAAAACCAAAATGTAGTTATGACTTATTTCAATAACTCCATATAGACACAATATTCAGATTTTTTGCATAGTTAAAGTTAGATTTAGATATTCCCTTCAACACTTATACCGGGTGTAACAAGATCATGGTATACCCCCCTTTTTTCCTTTAGTTTTCAAGATAAGTAAATGGTTGAAATTTGGAACATCCTATATACTTAATAAACGTCACTTTTTGACATACTAAATGATTTTTTGCCACTTCCGGTTTCACCGGAAGTGACACTAACTTTTGATTTTCAAATATAGAATACCCTATATATTAATGCATTTTTGAATTCTGCGTAACCTTCTTAATTCAATGATACCACATAAGTGACATTTTAGTCTTCGATATTTATTTTAATTTAATTTTTAGTTTTCTATTTAAGTGTACCATGACTGTTCCGATTTATTCTAATTGAGCCATGTAATAATAGAAAAATCGAAATCCCGTTGAAAATAGTAAATTATGTGATTTATGAGCAAATAAAGTTCATCCAAATGGTTTTTGGGACAAAACACAATCTTTTCAAATGTAACCATATTGGTACCGTGGTGTCATTTATTGCTTACTGAGATATAACTCCCTAAAGCTTACGGGGGAAATATGAGTTTTTCTTAATAATCAGAACGGTTTTAGTTTAGGAAATTTACATTTGGCGGAGGTCTTAGTCTTATGTGGATTTTAGTTAATTTTACATTCAAAATTTTAAGTTTTAAAAGTTTACAAAACATAAGTAAATGCTGAGTGATCAGAAATCATTTTATATCTGGCGGATAACTTTACATAATGGGTGATTTACGTAAGACGCGCCCCTTAACAATTGGAATAGGCAATCCAACTTACAAATTCAGAAATAACGCTGATCGATTAATTTTCTATTAAATGTATACAGTGTGTCCCAAATTCAAGCCCCACCATTAGGATCTCGGAAACTACTATAAAAGCTACAAAGTTGGTTAAATAGGGAAAGTTTTAGGAATTTTAATGCTCATTTAATATCCGTTGAGAAATCACAGCCAACTTTGACCGTTTTCGAGATATCTTGAAAAAACTGAAATTTGGAGTTTTCTGTTTTCCAAAATATCTCGGAAAGTATTAAGTTATTAGTTTAGTACTTTAAGCCTTTTATAACTTGTAAGGGTCCTATGTTTTTAACGCAATATAATGTTATAAACACCTGTTGTTTTTTTCATTTCAGGCACCTAAAACGATTTTGATTTTTTTTGTTAAATAATAATTTATTAATAATTTTATTTTAATTTGTTAAATATATCTGCTGATAAAAAAACTAATTTGTGTTAAACGAAAGAAAAATGGAAATAAATTTCGTATCCCTCCCCCATGAACGTTCTCTGCGTACGCCACTCTATGTAAGTAAACAATTTGTGATCTTGCTTTTAAATTTGCAGATTTTTCTAGTAGCTTTGGAAACATGTATGTTGGGTTGCATTTGAAGTTTTTAAGGGGTTACAAAAGATTTATCGGTACCTATACATAAAAATATCTACCGAATAAAAACGTTCTGTGCTAAAACCTTCTTGACTTATAAATAAAAATAGATATTTGCATGAATTTCAATGCAACCTTGGACGAAGGTATATTTCACTCAAACGTTTTCAGTTTTAGATTCACCCGTATAATTTATGATACTTCATTTACTAACACGCTGTGTAGTGTCTAGTCCTGAATTCAGGAATTTATGGTATGCCAGGGTTAATCCTGTTAACTAGCTCAACAAGTTGAAAAAATCGTTTTTTAAATTATCAAGATGTTTTTGATGATAACTGTCATAATTATGTACCGACAACTGCGCTTATTCTAAAAAGAATAATAGATTTTTTCAAATTTGTTTTTCCAGTGAAGAATAATTTAATGCGGCGATGTTTTTGTAATATAGCAATATTTTTCGTAAATATTAATTGGAGAGTTTTAAAAAAAGTTCATACAATATGGGACTTTTTTATCTGTCTTAGTCCTCGGAAAATATTCTGCAAATATTGTGGTATCCTCCTCAATCACCCTGTAGAATTTTATTGGTAAAATTTAGAGACGTAATTAATAATTATAAAGTACAACTTTTTTTCTATAAAAAAGAAAACACATCAATATGAACAATTGTTTGAACATAGATGTTTCTTGATTAATAAGGCTACAAGTACCCCAAAATAAATCTTGATTTTAGATTGTAAGATACAAACCATAATCGGAAATAATCTGAAAAATATAAAAATTCAGTATTCAAAGATATTACAAAAATATCAAATGAAAGACGAAATACTGTACATTTATGAAAGAGGTATACCCGCATTTTGTACATACAACGCCAAAATGATCGAATAATCATATTAATAATGGATTGCCATCAACAATTTCATTTTAATTCATGCTGGAAGAGTAATGGGGTCCATACTAAATACAATATTCATTTTTGAAAGTAGAACGGAAGCTAGAGATCACTATGATAATATAAACTATGTGAAAGAAACAGTTACTTTGTTGTAAAATTTGACTTAAATATTGAAGACGCTCTCTACTAAGGCGACCTTATTCGATTTTTTTTCTGTATAAATATTAACACTTTATACTGCTGCAGGTCCGATTATTAAATGATGTTACTGAGACATGTTAGGTTGTGAAAAAGCGTCAACGTTCGAACTTCGATCAAAATATTGATGTGCTTCTTTTTAACCGCCAGGTAATTCTTTGCGTGAATTTTTATATTCAATTCAGTTTATTTCAAGTTACGCTGTTAAGAATACCTCTTCTCACATTTAACCTTTAGGAAAAAATATATTATTTCTTTTAATTTCAACCCGCATTCGAAACATTTGTTTTAACGAGGCTGCAGAATGATTACGGAATCTAGTTACAAACTAGCAAATTACAGTTTAACCGCCTCGATGCTGTAATTGTAGCTGAGCAATTTCAATTTACAGGAAACACAAAACAAAATGGCCGTTATGCCTGTACTACAAACGAACCATGGTTGTTATTAAGTGAGTCAACACGTCCTTTTTCATTAATGGCTATCCTGCATTTGATTGGCTTGCTTAATGATAGGTAAATTGGAGATTACCGTTTATTTCTCCAACCGTGTCGCCCTTTTTATTAAAGCAGCAATTGAAACGACTATATCCCGTTAAGTAGCTTTGTAAAATTCTACCAAACCCTATAAAATGAAATTGGAAAGGAAATTACCTGGCCCTAACATTTTTGGTATAAAAATATTCTTGAAATTCAAATTTAAGCAATATAATTAAAGTACAGAATAAAATGTTTATTAAAAATAAAATACTCTTTTGACTAGTTTTAACCAATTTCAAGCAAAATATACTAGGATAAAGGATACAACGCATACTAGCAAGTTAAGGCATTATTGGTAATCTTATCGGTTTACAGTATTAACTTTCAATATTCACTATTTTCTTAGTAGTACAACCGGAAGATATTCCGTTAGTTCCGGTAGATGTCAATCATCCACCCCTACTACTTACCTACGATATAAACAATCAGTATATGAAACGTAAAAACTGGAATAATTTTCCATGTAAGTTTAATTTTAAAAAAGCAAATTTTTTGGATCTTTATAATTTATTAAATAACTGTAACTGGCAAGATTTACTGAGGTGTTCTGATGTTAATGTAGCTGTAGAAATTTTTTATAAAAAATTAAATGATATCTTTGAATTATGTGTTCCAAAGATAAAGCCTGGTAGAAAGCACTATCCACCTTGGTTTACACGCGAGGTAATTGACAAAATTAACTTGAAAGACTATTTTAGAAAAAATAAAAATAAAGGAAACTATTTCCTAACTGAATTTAAGAGATTAAGATCGGAGCTAAAAAAAGACATAGATAATTCCTACAAAAATTATATACTTAACATTGAGAGCAATATCATAGAAAATAATCAACCAAATATGTTCTGGAATTTTATAAAAAGCAGAAAAGGTAGTAGCGACTCCATTCAAAAGTTTGTATTAAATGAACGACATATTTCCGGAAACGTAAACATTGCAGAAGGATTCGCCGACTACTTTTCTAGTGTATACACGGATGACCTTTTACATAATAATAATTATAAACAATACCTGAACAATAACTTAAAGAATAATCAATATACTAAACATGATGTCTTAAATATCTATGCCACAGACTTAGCTGCTATTCAAAAAGCAATCAAAAAGTTAAAGAACACTAGAAGCTGTGGAATAGATGGAATTCCAAGTTATATCTTTAAAGGATGTAGTGAAAGCTTATCTTTCCCTTTGCTTATAATTTTTAATCTAGCTTTAAAACTGTCTCAATTTCCAGAAGCGTGGAAGAGATCGAAGATAGTCCCCATTTTTAAATCTGGTGATAAAAATGATATAAAAAATTATCGACCAATAGCCGTTTTACCTGTTCCCGCAAAGATTTTTGAATACGTAATATATGATAAAATTTATTCCCATGTAAGTAATGCGCTCTCCAATATTCAACACGGTTTCTTAAAAAAGAGATCGACTGTCACAAACTTAATGGTCTTTGTAGATGAAGTGAGCGCTGAATTGGATAGGGGTGGCCAGGTTGATGTAATTTATACAGATTTTCAGAAAGCCTTCGATAAAGTTGATCATGAGATATTAATAAGTAAACTTGAATTATTTGGCTTTTCCTTCAACTTGTTACAATTTATTAAATCTTACCTTACCGATCGCCAATTATTGGTGTTTTTTGATGGTGCTTATTCATCTGTCTTTTATGCAAAGTCTGGTGTGCCCCAGGGTTCAAATTTGGGACCACTCCTGTTCTTATTATTTATTAACGATCTACCAAACAGTATAAAGTATTCTAAATCTCTTCTCTATGCGGATGATCTAAAACTATATAAACCAATCTGTAACTTACAACAAGCACTAGAGCTGCAGGTAGACCTTAACGGCATCCTTCAATGGAGTCTTGCAAATAAGTTAAAATTTAACTTCTCAAAATGCTATGTTATGAGTTACAATGTAAAAAAAAGCAATATAAACGTACGCTATACAATGAACAATAATGAGTTACAAAGGGTAACACAGTTTAAAGACCTGGGAGTGCATTTCACATCGGATCTTAATTTCAAAGTACATATTGATAAAATTGTTAATGCCTGCAGCAAAAACTTAGGTTTTATTATTAGAAATGCCTACGCATTTCGTTATAGTCAATCAGTTATTGTTCTATTTAACGCATTTGTCAGATCCCACTTGGAATATGCATGCACGATTTGGTCACCGCATACGCAGTATCTTCAGCATCACCTTGAGAAGGTACAAAATAAATTTATTAAATACTTACACTACAAGGAATTTGGCATTTGTCCTGAATTTGAATCTTATCAACCCATTAGGGATTACTTCAATATAAAAACTTTACAATACCGACGAACTTCACATGTTATTATCTTTTCTTTTAAAATCCTAAATTATCTTATAGACTGTCCTTATCTACTCTCCCAACTCGCCTTTAGAGTGCCTCCACACGGTATTAGACCTACCTTTTCTTTTCATGTCCCATTTGCAAGAACAAACGTACGTCTCTATTCACCTATTGTTAATCTGTGTTCAACTATGAACACCCATTGTCGTCATTTAGATTTATTTGGATCTTCCTTAAATCAGTTAAAGATACAACTAAAAGATCTAAAATTATAGTTCTCGCGCCCATGCATTGTGATGGTGCCGCCATGTACAACATGATTAATTACAATTTCTTTTTTTTTTCTTGTCTAGTTTTAGTTTAGCTTGTAATTAGAGATAAGAGCAATATATATGTTTTATGTTTATAAGAAACATGTAATTAGGCTTTGCCTGTTTGTTTCTTAATAATAAATAAATAATAAATAAATAAATTTTCAAACCGTACTACATATCACTTCAAACGGGAAAAGTATAAAAGGAACGTAACATACCTAATGTAATTCCGATTCAGAATTTAAAGAAGTATCTACTTCTGGGCGGACGTCGAAGGCAGAGACCTGTGCGACGACTTCAAGATTCGATTGCAGATGCAGCATCTTATATGTATTTGGTGCAGCACATTGAAACCCTTCTCACGTCCGACCTACCGTATCATTGTATTCTTACCAAGGTTTGTGGTTGGAACACGAACATACATACAAAGAAGCTCATTTTTATCAGCTTTTTCGGAATAATATTGCTAATGCAACAGCGAGCAATTGCGGGATGCACTATTTGTTTTGTTAATAATCCAATCTAGTAAACACTAATGTTGTAACTGTTGGTAATGTGTGCGGGATGATTATTAAAATTTTTGTATACCTGATAATATAATTTTAATTTTGATAATACCGCAATACAGAAGGAAAAATAAATGAAACAATTTCACCGACAAAATTTAAGGAGAGATTACCAAAGCTTTTTCTTTTGAATTTAAAATCGTCTATCTGGAATAAACTTGGTACATACTTTTTAGCTGAAAAAAGGTTATTGTTTGTATGTTATAAATTTGTAGTAAACTGAATTGGTAGGTAGTTATTATACCGTGTCAATTCTGCTGTTTGTTTTGGCAATGTTCAATTGACATAATGATTGTCGGGTCGTCTATCTAGTTAATGGAAGATGTTTTCATAATTACCGGTTGAACATACAGGGTTTGTCAAAAAGTACGGGTCATATGGGATTTTTTTTTTATTAAAGTATTTATTAAAAAAATCAATACGGCGTTGGTTTGTGCTTGTCTAAGGACTAAAAAAAGTGCAAACAGATTTGGTCAAATGACATTCTGTACCTGTCAAATTTGACATTTTTTGAAAAGAATCTTCAAAAGTGGCCTTATTTATGATTTTTTCGAAAGTTTTTATTTGGAAAAGTTGTTCAGAATGTCATTCTACGTCGGTATCCAAAATTCCAGTTATAAATTCGGACTTATTATGTTTTACTCATTTTTTTGAATTTTCCAAGTAGTACTACAAAATTCTGATTTTTTTTTCATTGAAATCTGATAAAACGTGTGGAACCAACTTATTTCGATAAATAATTGCCCCCCTGGACTCGCTTGAAAAAATACTGTTAGCAAAAAACTATTTTCCTTTTGAAAATTCGCGGCATCGTTGGACCAAAGTGGTTTTTAATCGAAATTGAATCATCATTTTCGATATTTTTACTAAAAACATTAAAAGTATAATAACAAGCGAGTTTCATCGGATTTCAACGAAAAAAATTCCGCGAGAATTTTGTAGTAAGTAGATATACTTATGCTTGGAAAATTCAAAACAATCAGTAAAAAATAATAAGTCCGAATTTTTAGTTGAAAATTTGCAAACCAACGTAAAATGCCATTCTGAACAACTTTTTCAAATAAAATCTTTCGAAAAAATCATAAATAGGGCCACTTCTGTAGATTCTTTTCAAAAAGTGTCAAATTTGACAGGTGCAGAATGTCATTTGACCAAATCTGTGTGCCCTTTTTTTAGTCCTTAGGCAAGTACAAACCAACGCCGTATTGATTTTTTTAATAAATACTTTAATAAAAGAAAATCCCATATGACCCGTACTTTTTGACAAACCCTGTATAACGAATATCTGAACAAAATAGGGCTTCTCAGTAATACACATTTATAAATCTAAGAAAAATTAGTTCGAAGTTAATTATCAGAAATACTAGTTGAATGAAGTAACGGACGACCATTTGGATATACAGGGTGATTCCGGATGAAAGAGAAATACTTTAAAGGGTGATAGTATGAATCAATACACATATAAGTAAAGAGGTTAAAAAGTTCATATAAATATGTATCGGATTCTTAACAGTTAAGAAGATACGAAAGTTGTATTTGAACATTTAAAAACAAAGAATGTTATTGTTTTATGAAAAAGCGCTTAGAAGTTAACATTGTTTTTTTTTTTTTGAAAATTTGTTCTAACAATTCTGACAATTATTTTCATGGTTTATCGCTAATAAAGTAATTGAATTATTCGTTATTGCCAAAATTAACAGTCTTATATCGCCAATTTCAAACACTCTTAAATCCGTAACTATACAAAATTAGATACATATTGATACTTAATTTTTTTAGTCGTATTGATCCATACCATCATTCCCTGAAATATTTACCATTCTTCCTGAATCGCCCTGTATGTGAAGGATGCTTCACCAAAGTGACGTATTCTTAATCACTTTTTTTTATTTTAAAACGCATAAATTTGTAAAGTGTAACTAACGGTTTATGAAAACAATCTTTATTGTAGTTTTTAGATTTTTCAACCTATCATAAAGAGATAATAAAAAATTACTCAACAGATGGAACAACGATCTGGATGAAATTAAAGAAGATGTGATAAGTTGTTGAATAGAAAATCAGATTATACGAAGCATGGCAGAAAAATAATGAAACTGGCAACACTGTGCGCAAACCGACAATGCTGCTGCCTCACCCTTCACACGGCAGTTAGAATAGCCCCTGCTGTAGACTCAGTACAAGTTTGAACATGTTGCAGTTTCTACGCAATTGTTGAGATTGTTTGTTAAGTGAGTTACAAAAATGCATAGGTAAAAGTTTGAGCAAAGTTGTGTTATCAAATTTTGCGTAAAACTTGGAAAATCCGCCACTGTTACTTATGAAAATTTATGAAGTGCTTATGGAAAACATTCCCTATCCAGGGCATAAGTATTAAGATGGCACAGGGTTTATTTAGAGGGCCGAGAAAAAGTGGCAGAGGAGCTTCGTGTGGGAAGACCTTCAAGCTCAAAAGCAGAGGACAATGTGGAAACACTGGAGACTATAGGTATGTCAGGGCTCAGGAAGAGGGTGTCTCGTATGCGACTAGGCATTTCACGCACTTGCATGGTGCAACAGGACAACGCCCCATGTCACACGGTAGTCTCCATTAACAAATTTGTGGCAGAAAAAAGCATTCCTGTGGTTCACCAGCCCCCCTATTCGCCGGATTTCAGACCGGCTGAGAATATCCAGAAAAGCGCAACCGACGAGTTGAAGGACATTCCAGCAGAAGCCGTCCAGGACTGCTAAGAATAATAGAAAAAACGCCTCCATTGGTGTGTAGCTGCCCAAGGGAACTATTTCAAGGGGATAATCTTGATTTGCAAAAAGAATAAAATTCATGGATAAAAGAAAATTAGTCTTATTATTTTTCTGCCAAACCTCGTATGTGTTATAAAGATGCAAGATATGTAAACAAAGTGATGAGAAGCCAATAACTAATTACAAAAAAGAATAAAAAAGGAAAATCGAATTTAAATTAATTAATAAAAATGCAATGCCAATTAAAAATAATAAGTGGAAATAAACAAGGGATGTCTGCAAGAAGTTGATACAGTGCCGAAAAGATTAAAAAACTTGTCAAATAGATGTAGACAATGAGATAATTATTCGTAAAAAAAGTATAATAGATTGGGAAATAGAATTTAAGATTGTTAAATCAATGAAAGAAACTATTAAATATACTCGTACTTATTTAGATTTCAAAAATCTAAAATATTTTAATTTGAATTGGTTTTGTTTATTGGCATAATCTTTACAAGTTATTGTAATTTTTGACGTAAAAGTTACCTTTGTTATATGTCAACCTGAAAGTTATTTTATCTCTACCCCTTTATCTCTAACCCTGTAGGTTACGGAAGCTCTACAAAATTTATTTTCTCAGGTGTTGAGGTAGTAATAGCTATAATTGGTTACACTTAAAATCAACTTAAAAAACGAATAAACTACCATGTTGAATTATTTAATTACGGCTTCACGTTTTATTCATGAAGATACCCATTATTATTTTTCCGTCTGTGCGTTCAAATATTGTAATTATGAATTACATTAAATATAATTTATAATTTCTAAGAACGCCATAAAACTTAACTTAGGAGAATCTCTTTCCATGCTGAAATTTAAACAGTAAGGAATTTTTAATATAACTAAAATTCCAACTGTAACAAACTAAAAAATTCTAAAAGGCTTAAAATATGCATTTATTTGCTTTTACAACGTGTAGTTACATAAAGTGACTGTTAAAATATGCAGAGTTTGTTGGCACGTATGCACCAAGTTTGTTGCGCTAATAAAATCTTTTATTAAAAGTTGTTCATGTTAATATATGAAGTTTCCCAATATTTTAAAATTGTGTATTTATTATATGATAATTAACGAAAACTTGTATTTACCAGTGTTGATTCTTAGTTATTACAAGATATTTTTAACGTTATACTTTTATCTGCATGATAATTGGTTGGCAAAAAGTCGTGAAAAATTCAAACTTTATAACAGAAAAAAATTAAAACAGGGAAAACCCTGATAATAGATTTGCTAGTCTACTAAATAATGTCAATGGGTAGCACACGAACGTAATTTCGCAATTGTTACTCATCAGGTAAAAGTGGCCGTTCTGCCAACTCATACCATTCAGTAACCTAGCCAGTGGTATAATAACATTTTCGCTGACGCATTAAAGGGACGCAAAGATCAAAAGTATTTTAAATACATTTTTTTTGCTATCATCATCATCATCAATTGACATGGAGCAGATCCCCGTGGATGAATCCTGGATTACGCCAGGCCCACCCCATGCCAATAAGGTGTGAAGGGATTGGTTATGATAGGTGGAGATTGGGAGTACTGCATAACGTTAACATGCCTGTGACGCCAGCCGCTATACACCGTTTCTACAGCGCAAGGTAGTTAGTAGATCAGATATTCAATGGGAGTTGGAGATATGACCGAGACGGTTAAACATCTTATACTAACACTATTTCTGGTATTACGCTAATCTCCTAGGTCTATGATATGAAACGCCTTAGCGCAGACATACCTATTATATATTACTTTACTACATACTAGCTTAGTCTAATCATTATTATTTTCAATATTAAAATTCTTCTATTTTTCACAGGTATACGTATTCCTTATTTCCTTATTTTTTATTGTCATTGTTATTAAGGTATATGTTCCGCCGCCGTTCTTCTACATTATTCTGCCTCTACTTCTTTTTCTTCGTTCTTCGTATGATTCTTTTGTTGAGTTTTATCTGCGGTTTATTTCCTTCTTCGCCATAATTTTGTTTCTTGACGATTCTTTACAGGTTGTGGTACACCTGATCGCTCTATATCTTGTTCCAGTACTGTTTTCCCCCCAGAATCCTTCCGTTCCCAAATCTTCTATATAGGCATTTTCATATAAGCGGCTTGCATGGCGGGCCGAAGAGCTGTGATCCAGATGATCTAAGTCTTTGATATTTTCTTCCAGCTGCAGTTGCCTTTCTTCTTGGTTTTTCCTCACATATTTGCGATTTTCCGTCTAGGGCTTCATTCTTGTGTTCTTCTTTGTTTCTTATACCTTCTGTTCATTGATCCGTTATCGCTCTAAGTAGGCGGTTTCCATCATCTGTTATATTCTCTACTTGAATTTCATAGCAGGCGGTGTACTTGATTTCGCATTCCCTTCCGTTGCTTGTGACATGCAGCTGCCTTCCCGCTCCTGGTATAGTTTACGTTGGTTCCTCTTGTATTTATGCTTACTTACTAACGATACGAACTATGAACCCTACTTTCGATCTATGTACAGGGTGCCCGTTTTTCGACCTCAAGCATGGGGATCTCTGTTATTATAACAGATGCGAGATCGGTTAAATCAGGGCAAAGTTGCGCATTTTTATGGTGATCAATTATCTGAAAGAAAATTTGATCTGTCATTTTTAGTTTTTGAATTATTGGAGAAAAATGGGAAATTGTGATTTTTCTTTTAATTTTTTTAAACGAAAACCAATAAAACTAGACATTTTTAACTAAGACATTGTGAAGGCACTTTTTTACAAGGAATCTGAATCTGGCATCGTGTTTTCCAAGGCATCCTAGATGCAAGAGTTACAACACTTAATTTTTTTTTTCTTATGGGCGCCATATTTGATTTTTGCATTTTCGAATAGAGCTCTTTTTTCTGATTACGACTATGTATCACATGATATGGTCAAGCTTTACATTTTGATTAGAATTTAAGAAAAATGTTTTTGCGAAGAATGCTTTGGAAACAACAACATCTACTTTTGTCGAACAAACAAATTTTCGACAATGCAATTAAATTTAGAGTTGCACGTTCACATTTCTTCCCAATTTACCTACAAAATTAAGTTTTAAATTAAGAACAGGATAAGGCAGAATTTTTGTATTTAAATTGGAACAAAATTAAAAATAATGCAACCGAATAGTGAAATTTAATTGAATTGTCAAAAATTTGTATGTTAGACAAAAGTAGATGTTATTGTTTCCAAAGCATTCTTCGCAAAAACATTTTTCTTAAATTCTAATCAAAATGTAAAGCTTGACCATATCATGTGATACATAGTCGTAATCAGAAAAAAGAGCTCTATTCGAAAATGCAAAAATCAAATATGGCGCCCATAAGAAAAAAAAATTAAGTGTTGTAACTCTTGCATCTAGGATGTCTTGGAAAACACGATGCCAGATTCAGATTCCTTGTAAAAAAGTGCCTTCACAATGTCTTAGTTAAAAATGTCTAGTTTTATTGGTTTTCGTTTAAAAAAATTAAAACAAAAATCACAATTTTCCATTTTTCTCCAATAATTCAAAAACTAAAAATGACAGATCAAATTTTCTTTCAGATAATTGATCACCATAAAAATGCGCAACTTTGCCCTAATTTAACCGATCTCGCATCTGTTATAATAACCGAGATCCCCATGCTTGAGGTCGAAAAACGGGCACCCTGTATATGTACAAATATGTACAAGTCGCAAGCGCTTATTGCCTATTTCCGAATTTCAGTAATGCTAGGCGCCATTGTTATTCGGTTTACATTCCCCATATTCATGCATTACCTTACAATTACAACTATATTTTAAAGATTGAAACCACTCGCCTTCTTTGCATCCGTCAGTTCTTAAAAGTGCCAACTAACGCTGCAGCTATAATTTATAGCCTTTGGGCTGCAGTCCCGTTATTCCTTTGAACCGAAGGGATGGCTTCGGTTTCACAGATTCCTGGAAAGGTCTTCAGAAAATCTACCTGTACGCGATCCGTTGGGCGAAAATGGTGACGCTGTTTGCAAATTTATTTCATCCACCTCGCGTCACAAACACCATGTATGTCTAATTTGGATGCTTTAATAAGACAGAGAATTGTTATCATTCGGTCTGTGATTGGCTAAGCTACCTGTCTATTACTAAATTCTACAATGTTACTTAGCTGTACTCCGTTTGAGCCCCGTTTCTGTCGCCCTGCTTCCGCCCTTCTTGTTTACACACACAAACCATTTACGCCAAACCGAGTTCTTAGTTTATTTGTTCACCAGTCTTATTATAATTGCAATCACCGGCACTTTGTTATTGCTCCGGCTCCGGCAGCCCCTGCGTGCTAGTTATGCGATTTATGTCTTTAAATAAAACTCAAAAACATTTAAGCATCCCGGAGAGCTTCATAAAAGCGTGCATCCTCTGGCACAGTCGGTACACTTCCCCTTAATACATTTTGTTTGTTATTATTTCAATAAAATCAACTATGCTCTACGAATTTTTGCAACATTTTTGGGGACACCCTTAGCTCATTACTTATGCCACTGAAACTATAAATAGATAGACTCCCTGTAGTTTACTTTCCTAAAATACGAGGGATATTTCATAAATAATGCACACTACTTTTGTACTCACATGTATATTTTATTTTAGGTAATATCTCCTTCTATATAGTCCCGCTACTGCTCAATGACTGTCTCGGAAGATTTGCTATTCCAGTGAGGTCACCATCTTTGTTCATCTTTCGGATGCGCCGGATAATCTCTGCAGAAAGAGAAAGTTTGTCCACGCATGGGCTCCTTGAACTCTGTCGGTCATACTGATTCCTTGGTGATCGTAAGCGAAGATCATCATCTGCTTAACCTTTGATTGCGCCCGTCGAAATTGTTTCGGTCGCGGCGATGATGGACTTCTCCACTCGTTTGACTGAAATTTTGGTTCAAATTCTCTAATCCGCGTTCCATCAATAGCGACAATTCGAGACAGGAATGCTTATCCTTTAACAACAAACCGTTGTTTCAATATTGTTGCAATGTCCAGACATTTCTTTTTTCTGTTCAGTTGTCAAGTAGTGTGGGACTCATCGGGCTGCAATATCTCTTTTCTGCAAATCGTTCTTTAAAATACGGAATACAAATGTTGATGAAATTCCGGTAGCTGCGGATGTTTCCTCACACGTCGCTCGACGATCTTTGTCGATAAAGTCCGACGCAAGTTTCACACTTCTCTCATCAGTTGATGTTCTTGGCCTTCCTGGTCTTGGATCATCACGTATGCTTCCACGTCCTTCACGAAAACGACAACCCCAACGGGAAACTGAACGGTCTATTGTATCCTCCCTACAAACTTCACGTAAAGTTGTGTTAATTTCTGTTAGGTTTTTGTCACGTAGAGTTTCAATTTTAATGTAAAATCTTTGATATTCAACAGTCACAGTACCCGAGGCACATGCAGACGCCATTTATAACACACGTGCACTACGGAAGAACCGAAAATACGTGCTCACTCCTCAACTCTTAACCTCGTATTAATATTTCGATAAACTGTAATTTTACCTAACTTATAGAGAATTTTAGGTATTGCTATACGGTAATGTGGATATTTAAAGTACTAGGATTTGTTGTTAAATTTTTAGAAGATTTTTGTTTTAACATTTTTCACGAAGATTATTTATTTTTAAATTCAAATCAGGATATTAAGATTGGTTCTATATCTTGAAAATAATAAATAACTGAATTGAATGCTATAATTAAATTTAATTTTTTAATTAATATTAACAACTAATATTTAAAACAATGCTTCTTTTATGCATTTACAAAATTCAATTGTATTATTAATTTTTTTTTTCAGCACCGTTAATTGGTTTTTACATTACCATAAATATCTTTTAAATTGGTTTTATTTTGTAATTTTTAATTAAAATAATCCATAAGTTGTTTGGGATTCTTTACGTACACACAAAATAATATCTCACTTTTTCCATTGTAAAATAAATAGAATATGTATAATTTTTGTTGTTAAAGTGGACCGAATCATACACATTTTTTAAACAAGATGTAACAGACAAACTTAGTTTTTAAATAACTATATAGCAAAGTCTTCTTAAAGTGGTGTGAATTTAAAAGTTTCTTAACCTTTAGGAATTTAAAAAGTCCTAGTCTCACAGGTCATACGACTTCATTTAAATAAAATGTTCATTTAAGCCGAAGACATTCTTAATATCCGTAATGAAATTCATATTTTATTTAATATTTTGACGTTTATATCTTTATTAGCGGTCGCAGCTGTGTTGAAAAAATTCTAGCTGCTAACTACTACATTTTAATAATAATAAAGTTGTCTTGGTTATCTTTATAAGAGGTTACTATTTATGTAATACTGCCACCTAGCAGATGCATAAACATTCCCCTCTATTAACAACTCGCATTTCATTCTTACGAAATGGCTTCTGTAGGTTGCGTTTATGTCTCGGTAAACACATAAAACGTTAGGCGAAATTTGACATTTTCATAATAAACGTCAGTAAAACGTAGTTTTGATATCATATTTTAATATTTTAGGTGATACTTTCTAATGGGTTTAGTTGTTAATATTTTACGAAATGAGATAAAAGTTTAACATTCACTAAGCATAGACAGGTGAGGCCTTAATTTAAACCGTAACAGTAAGAAAAAAGATAACTCTAACCTATTGTCAGGTAAATAGTAATATATGGAGAGCTTCTAACGAAAGGTTGCTCTGGGCAATCAGAATTTGATACGGCGGCATTAAAAAAAGTTCTTACTCCATTACAAACTACACCTGCTCCATTCCAGTTTAATCTATTTAGCTACAGATTCCGAATTTATTTTAGAGCAACTCAACCATATTAAATTAGGTAGTTTAACTTTTAAAAATGTGCAAACAGGGAGCGAACATAACAAATGAATCTGCTAATCAATCATTTACGTGTGACCATTGGACAATGGAGATGCGTACATTATGAAGCTCTATTTACACCCTCATCTGTTACGTTATGTTTTTGTGGCCAGTCATGTATCATCGTTATAATTGTAATGTTCACAGCCAAAGAACCTTTTTGCATATACTCACCCTTTCGTCTGACATTAATATTATCAGAAAATATAGGGTAATTTGACGATTTCTTGCCCTATTATTCTAACCATTTGTAATGTTGCAACCATTAACGACCGTTTCTTTAGTTTTAGTGGGACTGATATTAATTTAAATGATGGATTTTACATGTAAAAGTCTACATGAACAACAAATAGATAATCCACTATTTCTATACTTTTTAATACTATTACACATTGCGTGCCAAAAAGTCTGCGCCGTATAAAATGTTTAATGTAGTACGAAACAGATATTCGTTAAGATTGTCCTAAGCTCAAAATCTCTATTTGCTATTTTACAATCAACAGTTAAGAACTATTAATTTTGGATTTTATAATTTATTTTATACATTATATAAAGTGTCTTTGTTAATAAAATACGTGAATCTCAGTTTTGGTCCTGTAATGAATTTCAAAGGGCCGTTACTTCGAAAATGCATTAATTTCTAATTTTCGTTCGCGTTCACTTAGTTACTTTATTAATGTAATTATTTATTTATTTATTTTTGAGTATAACTTAGTGCATGCCCATTATATTAAGTATAAATCTTCGAAATAGATGAAATGTTTAATAATTCGTTGTAAATTTTATAAAATCATTAAATAATTGTAATGTAGTATAAATAAAAATATATAATTATGGGGTATTCTTCAGTTGTTTTAGGACTTCTCAATGGTTTAACGAAGTGCTTTTCAGCAGAAAAGGAGGTTATGTAAAATAAAACTGCATCAAATCAAAGTTTAAAAAATTAACAAAAGAAGATGCTGGGTTTAGAGATTTCAAAAGGGTTGTTTTTAAATACATAGGCTGATTGATTTAGCAGTCCTATATTTATTTTAGGGAGGTCCTAAAGTACAGAAAGAAAATTGCAGGATTCAGTTAATTTTCATCAGAGGGTTAGTAATTTTGAGTTTTATTAATTTTTGATCAATTTGTTAGCTCTTGAAGTAAGGAATACAATTACTTAATTTTTTATATATTAGGTATAACTTTTAGTTTTCTTCTACGAAAATTACTTTTAATTAATATACTTACGATTATCTTTCAGTTAGGTATTAGCAGGATTCAAGATGTTGCTGGATCATCGAAGTGAATGGTTTTTCATGTTGTTTTATTTTTGTCCGAATAACTATTCTCGAAAACTGTTAACAGTAGTTTTATCGGGTTTCAGGGGTGGTTTACAAGTGTAATTGAGTTGTGACATTAAAACCTTTGCAGTTAAGTACACTTTTATTTTTCTCTTGTCCAAAGTACGGTTATTCCTGCAGTTTGGGAAAAAAAGAAATACCACGGTTAAATGCATATAAAATTTTTCTTACAGCTCTGTTCATTACGAATATTCACGAACATCAGTTCTTTAATCTGATAAAACAAACATACTCCTGTTTGTTAGAAATCAAATAAATTTCGCCGATTTAAAGACAAGGTGGTCAAGCAATTTCGTTTTATACGTACACTGCATCAGTTGGCTTAGTTGATTTTCTTAAGGGATAAATGAATGTGTTGTGCGGGGTTATTGGTACGGAAGTCTAGAAAATGTTTCGGCATCATCTGCTGCTGAGTTCTAGGATTAGAAGTGGAAGAGATCTCATAAAAAGGCGAGAAACTTTATTGTTATACTGAACTACTTCTAGGTTTTCCAATTAATTGACGTTATTAACCAACTGTTAAATAATAGGAGTACTAAATTTCAATAAAATACGTTAAAACCTAGAGTTTTCATATACAATTTTGAAATCTTCACCTGAAGATTCACCTGATTTTATTTTACAGAATTTTTATTTAGTTATTTATTATTTCTTTTGAGCAATTCATACTATATAAACCTGTGGTTTTGATAAATTTTAAAATATATTTTTCATGGTTACAGGTAAGACCCACATCGAGGAATGGCGTTTCCAAGATAAAAATTTCATACCTGATACTTTATGATAAGCTTTGCTCTTACTGTTACATGATACTTTCCCTTTCGAAATGTCAATTTCCAAACTTTTCGAACTCGTGTTTGATGTTGTTGCATCTGATATTGCCCATAAAATTAGTTAATGTTTATTCCAGCTCTTTAAATATTTTCTTTTCAGCAGCTAATATTTCTTTTCAATTAGCTTTTAATGAAATTTGTTGCCTTTCAGCAATAATTAATATCATTTTACCTGAAACCTGCTTGTATCTTTTACCTTATTTTCAACAAAATAATTTCTTTCAGATTTTAACGTTATTTTACAGCAGGTTAAAACATTAACAAACTGTTTTGCAGAATGTGTGTATTTTAGGTAGTATTTACAATCCTGTCATTTATTATTTCTTTTTAATTGTCAGGACAAATGATTTTATCTCAAGGTTTTATAATTAGTAAATGCCTTCTCTATATGCGGTTTGAGTAGCACCGAAGTTAGGGGGCCTTTTAGCCCCCGGCGAGTATTTGTTCAAATAGTTTTGAATAGATCAGTAAGCATTTATTTATTTTTTTTTTCATATGACTGTTGCTGCTTTTATGGAGTTTTAAACATGATTGATTATGTGAGACTGGACGTTCTAAAATTCTGAGTTTGTCAGCAATCGGTATTCAAAAAAATAAAGAAATTTAGTAGAAATAATATTTAATGTTCGTGAAAATTCTAATTGGTGTCCATAAATTGTCAACATCCCAGGAGGTTGTAATTTCAGAAACATATTTCGCAAAACCAAATGTCAAAATTTGTAAAATGTCATTGTCTATGATTTAATCTAAGACTTGTAATTTGTTTTTCAAAGCAACTGGGATGACGACTGTTTATGAACACACGTTATATTGATTTTTGAATTAAAAATTATGAGTCAAGTAATTGTTTTGCTATTTTGAATAAAAGCTAAGTTTTCCATATGTGTTTCTACCAAAAGAGTGATCTTACTTTATGAATAATAACCTTCAGAAAGTAGTTATCATAAATACTCAAAATACATTAACTTGTGTCTCATTTCAGCTCATTTGTCGAAGATTAAATCGCCTGAAAAAATATAAACTCCTTAATAAATTATTTTAGGTTAGCCCATAGAGCCAATCGGAAACTAACGAATGCGAATTTTTTCTTTGTTGTTATCCTCTGTTATGTTCTCAATGTAATGCCAATTAAATTCAGTGTAAGTTGTTAACTTGAAGTATGTATCAACAACTTTAGTTATCTTTATTTCTTTTCCTTTTAACGAACACACCGAGCTGCAGAGTGGTCACCCATTTAAGTTCTGATCAAGCACGTCTTCACTTAACTTTCTATATTGCAGCACTACGCGCGTTTCCACTCTGCCGTACTGCCGGTCAACTTTAGTTAGGTATCAAGTGACAAATTCGATTTTAAATTACTATAGTTGTAATATACCGACCCTCTGACGAAACGAAAATGCCTCCAATTCTAAGAACTTACCCTCTAAATCAATTAGCTCTTAAAATAAATTATGTAGGTTTATCTTAAATAAACTGAAAACCTTTTAGGGCTGATACAGGGTGCCAAGGGCAATATGCTTCTGTAATTCAACTCCTTGTCACAAACGTACGATAACTAATCCAATGGTGTTAAAGATTCATGAAAACGCCTTAATGGGGTTAGACAACCTGCCATTCATACTAAGTACTTAAAACAAGAATCTGATGTGTGGATGGTAAAAATAAACATAAAATGTATTTTATAATTAATGAAATCAAACATAAATTAGTAAACTGTAAAGAAAATGTCCAGTAACGAAATTAATATAAAAAGAACGAAATGCCATTTTTACGGAAACAAAAATATTGCCAATTTTATTATTCTCCAATATAAGTAGCTCACATTCAGTCTACACATTTTATCTCGTTTCCCTTACTGGATTTCAATAGGCAACACACGTTACATGTCACTGGTAAATGTTATGGAATAAGTATAAGTGGTGGCCTATTCAGAATGAGTATATGAGTAAAGGGGGTTTGAGATAAAATTTCGTAAATCAAATCAAACATTTTACAACCAGTTGTCGAGCTGCGCAGACCGATACTATTTGTACAGCGAGATTCTACATTAAAAACTAGGTGTTTTTTTTGAAGAATTGTTAATTACAATTTTAAATCTAGCAACACTGTGGTAATTATGTAATCATCTTAGTTAACTGCGATACCATGTACGTAACTGCAGAAACAGCTTTTTATTGATACTTGATCCAAAATATGACAAACTATATTTTGTGCACAATCGCATTATAATTTGACAATTGTGTCTGAATTTTTTTGACGTAAACGTCTCTTTATAGCCCGCTGGGCTATAATGAAACGTCAAAAATTGATAAACAGTTTAACAGTCTCATAAAGAATTTTTTTAAATTAAAATCGAAAGTATGCTCTTTATTAAACCTCTATTTAGGGCAATTTGTATTAACAACACAGTTAACACACTTATTTATGTGAATATTCCTAGGCGTAACTGCTTCAACCATTTGATGTACATTTGACAGCAGCCAGTAAAAAAAAAATTGAGCAACTAACTACTCGATGTGGGTAGAAAATTAATTTATTCATTTTATTTCAGTTTTGAAATCTTCGATCGTGCATAAAATTATGTACGTACCACTGGCGTAACTTGCTTTTATGGCCTTCGGCGTGTATTTAGCCCTAGGCTGACGCCTCCGGCTTAAAATCACGTCTCAGGCCATAAAAGCTTCTTTACACCCTTGGTACATAAATAACTATTATGGCTATGTTCTACACAGTCAGTCAATATCCTCAAAAAAAGGAATTAATTTACCTACCACTACTCTTTTAGTTTGGTCTCACGGAGTATCCTTTGTCACTTGTATGAAAAGCTAGATTCTTCTTTTAGATCTTTTTTTATTTAGGTTATGCATTATCACTATTATCAGTATTAATTGCAAAATTAAATATGTAAGTACTAAGTATAATACCTTTTTATTACTGATTAGGTATATATGTTCGGAGGTTCTTATAAATTCTAAAACTTTTATAGCGTGTTCATAACACCTTTTGTAGTTAATGTTTTCGTTACATAAAATTTCAGGAAGACTTATACATGGTGATCGGTGAAACTTGATTATATTGAGAAAAATTAATCTTTTCTAAGAGTTCTCGCATAAAAATACTTCTAAACGTTTGGTTCAGCTGTTAGATACAAACCATTGTAACAGTGAGTGTCCTAGCGAAAACCTTATTTTTAGATTAAGTCCTGCCAATTGTGGTAAAAACCAGAAAGTTCTTCCATTGTCATTCAAATACAAATATTTTAATCAAGCTATTTAAAAGAAAAAAATTGGGTATTTGTAAATTAATTAAACAATATTGAAGAAAAATTGCGAATCCCAACTTTTTTAAATATTTGCTTTAAACTTTAAATATAGACTTAAAACTAAATTCTAATCAACTTGTTCAAATAATTTTCTTTAATATCTTATCATCTACCACACTTTTTGCGACTTTATAGTGATATTTTTTAACTTTCGGCCATACCAGTGATCACGTGACATACGTCAAACTCGATTATTAAGTTATCAGACATGCAGAATCGACCCCCAGAAAAGTTTTTTTCGGTACTACAATACGAAAAAATTTTCATACACAGAATTTCTGCAGATACTAAGTACACTCGGTAACTAGATACCAACAAATAAAATGGAAATATTGTTATATTTACAATAATACATTAATCAGAAGGGTGTGTTATTTAACAACCACTTAAAATTTTAAACCGTCTCTGTATCTAGTTACCGTTTGTACCTAGTACCGTGAGGCAAACTGTATGTTGCGAACTTTTTGCCGACTATACAGGATGATTTATAATAGGTGTAACAAACTTCGCCATCTTGTCCGGGAAGTAATTTTAAGCTAAAAATGTTATATGAGCATTCATAGGTCATAATCAAATTAGTTAGAGAATAACAACAGATTTTAATTTTATTGAAATAACTGGTGTACAGTGTCGAATTAAACACACGTGAACAATTACTTGACCAAATAATAATTAGATTGAATGAAATTCGTCAAGATCGTGCAACAATAGCGCGTATCTACGACTCAGTGGTTCGAAGATATCATGCTTGCATTCGAGCTCAAGGAGGACATTTTGAACATTTTTTCTTATAGACAGTGCATATTTGTTTTACATGACCAGTTGTTAGTTCATTTTTCTTTAATAATTATTATTAATTCAGTAAAATTAAAATCTGTTGTTATTCTCTAACTAATTTGATTATGACCTATGTCCATCTAACATTTTGAGCTTAAAATTACTTCCCGAACAAGATGGTGAAGTTTGTTAAACCTATTATAAATAACCCTGTATAAGAATGTCTAGATTGTCTAGCGACCAGCCTATCTGTAAAAAGCTTTCAAGCATAATGGCCTAATCTCTTTATATACATTATTAAACGCTTATTGTATAGAGGTAATAACTGCGAATTGTAACATTTAATAATTTAATATCGTTAATAAAGAAGATAGTAAATAAAATAAGATTCTAAAGCTTATATTGTATATGCCGACAACAGTTTATTATTAATGTTGCGCAGCAGCTCCTTTGAATGGTATTACAAGTGCAAAACTAAGTACCTATGTAAGATCAAATTCAGTTGTTAATGTGTAGACAATCAGTTATATACTAAATAGTTGTAAGTCAGGTAAGAATCTATAAAAAATTCTAGCTGAAGGTAAGCTGGATAGTGTAGGCATAATATGTAGACATTTATCTAAACTATCATTATAATCTCTTGATAGGAAGCTGAAACCGTTAATAATATTTTTACATACCCAGACGATTATAATCAGGCTTTTCTGCTTCAACATATGCTTCCAAAGGCTACGTATACGCATAATCATCATCATCAAGGCACGGATTTTATGCAAATGCATATCCTATACTAATAATATGTGCTAAGTGAGCTTTTGTATTTACGCGTATCTAATAAAACAGACCTAAATGGAATCAATTTTTTTTGCATATTTTGCATATTTTAGGCATTTCGTGCATAAATTTGTTTCAAGAGCATATTAAAGCATATTTCTTTATACATTTGGTTAGAGATAAATGTAGCTACACAGTTTCACTAAAATACGAGAAATGTAGAAAAATGAGGGAATGTCTAAATTTCCGAGAAACTATAATTCTCTGGTAAATGTCCATTTTTGATGGGAATTGCTAAAATGAGGTATTTACCTACAAATATTTATGTACTTTTAAAAACTGCCCACTTCCCAGGCGTCTAATACCAGCTTAAAATGTATCTCTTTATCTGGAAGGGCTGTGACAGGCATACAAAACTTTCACTTTCGAAGAAGTGACTAATGAATCACTGATACCATGGGATTTTCATGTTTTTGACCGTTCTTGGTCTTACTCGTTAGTTAGTTTTTGTTTTACTTTCGAGTTTCGCTTAACACTGTTGAATGAAAATAGGTAGTTAAGATTTATCTTATTATTTTTCTCTAAAATTACCATTAGTTCTATAAAGATATAAGTAGTTTAGTATTAATTATGTTTCCTTTTGCTATTTGTATTTAATAATGTGTTAACAATTAAAATAAATAAATTCGTTTCATCCAAAAATTTCTATTTTAAATATATACGTAAAATAATTAAGGTCAATAATCTGCATATTTTAAAGCATATTTCATGAAAACCACTGCATATTTGGCATGTAATTTGAGCATATATATGCGCATATTTTAACACTTTTTGGTGCATACAAGTCCGTGCCTTGATCATCATCATCATCATCAATTGGTATGGAGCAGATCCCCGTGGATCAATCCTTGATTACGCCAGGCCCACTCCATGTCAATAGAGTGTGGAGGGATTTGTTATGATAAGTGGGGATTGGGAGCACTGTATAACGTTAAGATGCCTGTGACGCTAGCAGTGCAAGGTAGTTAGTAGATCACATATTCAATGAGAGTTGAATATATGAACGAGATGGTTAAACAAGTTTTTTTCCACCTTATAAAAGGTTTTCCAATTAGTGCGTCAGAACTTTCAAATGAGACACAATAATAACTACAAGTGATGATCCTTTAATCTTTATTTTATTTTGAGGAACAATCGATGTCATTATGTTTTAAAAATAATATCGTTTAAAAGTCCTCCTCGACTTCGTCTGATTGGATGCATTCTGGAGGCCCAATATTCAGTTAGCATATTGGCCTGAACTGAGAAATGTCGACATAAACAATGTTTTTTTTTCAACAAGACGGAGCGACGTGTCACACATATCGTCAGACAATTGTTTTACTGCAACAACAGTTTCCTGGACGCGTTATTTCGAAGAATGCTAATGTCAACTGGCCACCTAGATCATACGATCTCACGCCCTTGGATTTTTTTCTATGGGGCATGTGAACTCTCTGGTTTACAAAAATAAGCCACAAACAATTCCCAACCTTAAGCGGAACATTCAACGCACCATTACAAATATGTCACGCGATATGTGTGAAAGAGTAGTCGCAAATTGGGCCTCCATAATGCATTCAATAAGACGAAGTCGATGAGGACATTTAAACGATATTATTTTTAAAAATGACATCGATTGTTCTTCAAAATAAAATAAAGATTAAAGGATTATCACTTGTAGTTATTAATTGTGTCTCATTTGAAAGTTCTGACGCGCTTATTGGAAAACCCTTTACTTATGGTATTTCTAGTATTACCGCTAATTTCCTATTTCTATGATATAAAACGCCTTAGCACAGACATGCTTGCACTGTTACATGTTACTTTATACTAGCTTAGTCTAATCATTATTATTATCATTATAATATAAGACATAATATAAGAATATTTCATTGTACGTCACAGGTAGATGTACTCCTTGTTTCTTTATTATTATTATTATGGTAAGTATATGTTCCTTCGCAATTCTTCTGTATTATTCTTCGACATTTATATATTCTTCCTCTTCTTCTATTTCCTCGTTGTCTGGTTCCTCTCTTGAGTCATATATGCGGTTTATTTCCTTCTTCATCATAATTTTCATTATTTCTTGTTCATTCTTCCCAAGTTTGTTGTACCCGATCGCTCTGTATCTTGTTCCAGTGCTGTACAAATCGCATGCGTTTATTTCCTATTACAGAATTTTTGTAGTATTAGGTGCTATTATTATTTGGTTTCTATTCCCTGTTTACATAGTACCTTATAACTATATTTTAAATATTGGAAACACATGCATCGGCCAGTTTTTGCCTCTCGAGGGGCCAGCTAGTCGGGAAGGACGGTTTCAGATCAACAGATTCGTTACCTGCTCGAGCTCAAGTAACACCCGTTAGACGAAATGGTGACTAAATTGCTTGCAACTTGCAACTTGATTACATTTTTGATTGCGATTACTAGATTTGCGTTATAATTACTATGTACACCTAATTGGATGCACTAACAAGATAGACAATTGTTATTATTCGGTCTATGTTAGGCTAAACTACCTACATATCTATTGCTAAATGCTAATGTTACTTAGCTTTGCTCAAGTGTATGTTCTGATTGCACCTGTGATTTTGCCGTGGAATTGCATGTGTGCATCAGGCACACACGCGTGCTCGGATTTTTCCTAGTCTTGCCTAGCCCTGCTGCTTTCATCACCTTGTGTGTAAACAAGATGGTGGGAATTTCTTGTTTACACATACTATTTAGACTAAACCCACTTTTAGTTTAATTGTTCACTATCTTTATTATAACGTGCTATTTATTAGACTTATTTTTTAAAAATAACCGCGTTTTTAACGAAAACTCAGGAGCGTTTTGAAAAGTTCGCACAAGACTCTCCACTTCCAAATGCTAAGCACATAATATAATTAACACAAAAAAATACTATCACTTGTAAAGCTAGAGTAGAAAAATAACCCATAAAAGGGGAATAAAAGTCGGCAAGATTTTACTTTAAACACACTAAATCTTAGAATATTGGTATGAACAAGCTATTTCCCTTAAGCTTTCGGCCGCCCTGAAAGTTATTTAATTAGTTGTTTTTTTTTACATAGAGTTGCATTTTCTGTTAATAATCTTGTGTTGGGTGTTTATTCGAAATTATATTGAAATCAATTGAAATTAGTAAGACCAAAGAAAACATTCTTACATCTATGCTATATAACAATAGTTATAGTTCTTCTTAGTGCCATATCATTTTCAGGACGTTGGCTAGGGGCATCAAAACCAAATTTTTTAACCGATTTAGCGTCGTGAACTTTATTATATCTCCCTTCTACTAGGGAAATGTGTTCTCTGCAGTAGATTTCCGTTGCCTTCTGCAGAGTTTCTGATTCGTGTATTAAGTGTATAGTGTATGTTTCTTGTTACTATCAGAAGTCGACCACTCCGCAGACAGAATCGTTAATTGTAACCAAACGATTAAATGGCTTCACTCACTCAAGTACCGATCTGGAACAGTGGGGAATTCTTTGTAAAAACCCTTATCACTGCGTGAGATTCGAATCCAAGACTCCTAGCAAGGAGCCCAGAGCTGTTACCACTGCGCCAACGAGCTTCTATACTTAGTAGTATTATTATTTATTTATTCAGGTAGTTTACATTGAAATAAGACAATAATAACTAATACAAAAAAATAACAGCAACAGTAAGGAAACAGAATCGAATAATTTGAAGAACTCTACTTTTATTTAAAAAATCTCAAATTATACAGCTGGATCCTGTATTTTTAATACAAATATACTAGGTTCAGTGTCTATTAACGCTTTATCCTGAATAATTACATTATTATAACGTTACTATAGTATATATTCTAATAGATAGTCTAACATTAGTTAAAATAAAATATTTTGATAACTAAACATAAATATCATCCCATAATAAAAACTAGAGTTGAAGACACGAAATATATGTACTTTTCTATTAAATTCTAAGGAAATTGTGATTCACTGAAAAATATTTACTATTTAATTTTTAAACTTCAACCTCAACTTAAAACAATGTGATCCCAAAATGAACCAGTTTAATTTTGGATAAAAAGTTAATTCTCGAAAATTTTAATTTTATTTCAAAGCACCTGCTTTGTGATGTAAGACTAAACCTACGTAAAAACTATAAGGAAATAATTATGGGCTCCTTTTAGCAAGCAGTCAGTTCTAAGAAGTTTATCATTTATTAGAACAGTTTTCTAAAAGTTGCGCTCTTATAATATTATATTTAGTTTGCAAATAATTTCTGAGCTACGATATTTGTTAGTTTCAAAATGTCTAAGACTTTCAATGTATAAATTAATAATTCAGCATATTTAAAAATTTTAATTGGTTTTCAATGACAATTTAATATCTAAATTTATTTGAAAGAAGACACAAAAATTTAAGAATTTTTCTACTTTACTTCAGTACTCAAACTCTCTTATGTAATTTGAATTTTGTTACGCTAACTACAGCGCATACAAATGATTATTAATATTATATCAAAGAAGAGCAATAAAAATATCTATCTACTTCTACCACGTTGCAAACACACACCACTTAATAAGCAATACGATTTGATCTGACCACCCTCTTCGATTCTTCGCAGCTGCTCTTGATTTATCTTCTTTACCTTTCATACATCTTACAGACTTTATCGTTGCTTATGTATCAAACAAATTGATTTTCGAACAACCAGCGTCTACCAGCGAACACTAACATATAGCTCTATATAACAAAATAATGGGATAATGCAAACTGAAAGGACCGATATATAAACCTGTCCAGGTTTGTAATTATGAACGAAAAGCCATTCGATTCTGAAAAATTAACTTGTCTGTGTTTAATTTCTTCCTGCAGCATAAAAATCTCAGACGATTTTATTTTAATACACTCTAAAAATTAATTTATTGCACAAAGCACTTTTAAAACTACAATCCTATAATACTCTTATAATAACAACGGTTTTCTTGTAAGTAAATAGCTCTTATTATTTTTATAACATGCTTAACATTATCTAGATTTGTAACTATCTTCCCAGCTACTCAAAAATATATTAATTATTTTTTGTTTACATGTCAAAAATGAGTATAAAATTACAAGGGGAGGCCCACTATAATGAAGTAATTCTGATGCTCTTCATGATTATAGTTAGCAGCCATGCGTGTTAGAATTGAGATATCAACTGCAGATGTAATTATCTTAACAATCTCTAATTAAAAGTATCGCTCTTCTGAAAAGCACCGGATATTCAAGTAATGCCTGCTCTTTAACCCAAATGGCTTTTCTCTACAGTTTAATTACAGTTTTAGAACTTGACCGTTTCGGTTTGAATTTTGATACCTAACGTGTAAATTACTATGTAGTTTTAATTAACAAGCAGCTGCGAATTTTTTGCTTTAAATATCAATAGAGTCGGCACTTATTACGAAAAGTTTATTTCGTAATTTTTATGGGCACGTTCATAGGTTGATTCCAATTCAATGACCAACATGGGAATCTTGTTTATTATAGAAGATAGAGGTTAAGTTTAAAACTAATCAGCACTTCGTGCTAAATATAATACCTCAAACTTTAGTTAACTACTTCCGTTTTTGATTAATGTTAAAAAAAGAAAACGAAAAATAGTAAGGATGTAATCGTAATCGGTCATAGAACGGTTCGATCGGATTAATTGTTTTTATTTTTTAATCAGAAATGAATGTTGGATCTTGGTCTTTCCAACTTAAAATGACTATGCCCTTAAGTCGAGTTGCGAAATACCGTATATAAATATAGTACAAGGCCAGTTCTCTTCACTTTTACATACATTCGAAAATAAAAGAAAATAGAAAGGTGTACTCTTTCTCAGAATTTTAGTTGAAAAGGAATATTCTAGTCTTAATATGAACACACCCAAAGCAGTAGTAGTAGTATATTGCGTAACAAGTACGTAAAGTGACTCGTTATAAAACGAGTTTTATAATGGCAATTTACATACGTATTGTGTATACTGTTTTATTTACAACTATAAGTAAAAGTAATATGAAGAGATCGACATTATTTAAAAATAAATTTCATTTCTGTATTTTTCGAACATACCGTAACCACTATCTTTTACTTTACTAACTAATGCGATAAAATAGAAGTTTACACACTGTTTGGAAGTCGTAAAAACCTATTTTACGCAAAGTCAAAGGTAAAGGAAATTTATGTTGCTGCTGCATCAATTGACATGTTTTTTTCGTTAACGAAAGAAGACTGAAAGATATATTTCTTTCTTGTTTTAGCAAATTCAATGGATTTTAGAAACCTTATACCAGTATTCTATAATAATAGGTAGGTAAATGAAAACATACATACATACATAATCAATTTTCTCTTCTACCGCAATGCAGTGTCGAGGCTCATTCACATTTGCTGGTGTGCAGGGGAGGTGATGGGTCCATTTTTGGACTTGCACCACGCTCCAACCAGCTTTCATTCACAACTTATTCACACACCTTAAAGCTTAGCCTTTGACCCAAATCGGCTCCATAATACTATGGCCGCCGATGGAATCGAATCCGTGTCAGCCGGCTAGCTAGCAGGCACTTACTTGACTGAGTTACCCATGCTGCCTAACGAAAACAACAATCAACATATATTTCTAAAGATAGCCGAACGGAGGTAAATCTGGAAAATAATTAAAAGCTCCTGGAATTTGTATCTACTGTTACAGCTTCGTATGACCAAATAATAGGTAAAACTAAAAATGATGTCGAAATGCTTCCAAAAGTAGCCAAAGTAAAGATTGATTTACGAAATCTTGTCACAACTTAAATAAGTATATTACGTAATAAGTAAGTACCTAAAGTGATTCATATTGGAACAAGTAAGTGCTGAAAGCTTATGAGTTCCATAATGACACTTTCCGTACATGTTGCATTTTTTCTACTATAAAATGAAAAAGATATGGGTAGAAAAGATTATCAGTATTATCTAAACATAATTTCACCTTGGAAATCAAGTTATTCGTTCATGTATTATTTGAGATATTGGCCATAGAAACTGAATCAACAGTGTGTAAAGTAACCGCTGTCATTTCTTCTTCTTCTTTCGGCGGTGCGAAGTAGAAGCACTCGGGCCCTAGGGGCATTGTGCATCCGCCGAAAATTGAGGGATGCCTTTATACAGACTGACACCTAGTCCAAAGGCTAAGATCTTGTCCCATAGAGGAGCTCCGTGTATCATCGGGCTCTAGAAGACCGGCACCAAATAGGCGATGCCTCAAAAGAAGTAGTCTGGGGCATTGCAAAAGGAGACGAAGGGATGTTTTATCTGTTTCATTGCAGAATCTGCAACTTTGGTCCCCAGAGGGGCCCATCAGATGTAGATCTCTTCTAAAGAGGCCATGGAATGTAAGGAGGCATGTGACTATCGTTACCTGCTACCTACTGAACCTAAGAAGCTGTTCGGACCTAGCTGTTGCTGCTATCATTTTACTTTACGCACTGAGTTTTCATTATCGTACGAGTGCGACAAACACACTGTCATCGAAAAAATATGTTAATTTAGACAATCACTGTTAGAACTACTCTAAGTTTGGCAAAACAGTAGAAACATATGATAAAATTAGTTCTTTTATAGAACTGGGTAATGTTACACTTTACCACGACGTATTTGCTACACCTCACATAATTTAGAAAATATTAGAGACCTTGTTCACCTAGCAAAGATATTTGTAAATTGTTTCCCATATTTAACTGTATTTGCTAATATGTAACAGGCCTCTAAGAAATGAAATTTATGAAATTTTCTGGCATTAATAAATTTCAGTTTGGGAAATTATTATTCTATGTTAGTTTTGCATGACGTAAACCTACAATGAGATCGAAAAAAAAAAGATTCTGAGCAGGCCTTGACTAGTACAACACGATTGGCTACACTGGTTCTAGAATGATAGTCAAGGCCTGCTCAGAATCATCTTTTTTTTGATCTCATGGTATATGGATACAGGGATATGATGTGTACACGGTTATACAGCGCGATTTATTAAACGAACGCATTATCATATAGATGAAACGATTCTTCTTTAAGGAATAATATTACTCATTACTATACTCGATCGTTCGAAAGTAATATTATCTGCCTTGATAGTGTATGAGCAGAGCACTAACCAGTTAATCCTTAAATCAAAGGTTTCAAGTTCTAACCCGTCCGCGCTGACTCGGAAAATTTTGAAATTTTGCCATCTATCCGATACGAGCTAAAGCAGTAGGTCCCATGTCAGTATGATATTTCACACGACAAAGATCCCTATCAAGGGTGGAAGGAGTTTGGGTAATGCTAATGGCTATAGCAGTTGACGCGTGTTAAGATCATTGGCTCTTACAAGCCTAGACCTCGGTCAGTTATTCAATAGTTAAACTAACAAAAGCAATGTAGTTATAAATAAATTCTTCTTGGTGAGTAAAGTTGAACTACGTTATATTAAAATCACTCATTAATTAAGCATTTTGTTAAAGCTAAAAGTCATCATTAAATTGTTTGTTATTTATTTTACCGAAAGCGTCTAAAATTATTGTTATTTTTTTAACAAAGCTCACTTAACATTTGCTAAAACTGAGTTTTTTTGTTCCCAATGGTTATAAATGTTAGCTTAAATGCGGTAACTCGTACTTATTAGCAGCTAAGTCATAAAACTGAAATTTTTAAGTGGAAACATACTGAATTGCAGTAATATAATATATGAAAAGAGCGGATAAATTTTACTTATTAAATTACGTAACTGTTGCATATTGTATTATAAATAACGTCATGTGGTGTATTCATGTATAAATAAATAGTATAAAAGTATTTTATTTCACCAAATTTATCTGGTTCAGATCGTTTATCTTTACATTATGCTTTAGGAAATAATATAACGTAGAAAGTAAGCTACTAAAGGAATTAAAAGTAAAAATAAAGAACCTGAAAACTAGTCTAATATAATTAAAGGGCACTAACATTTTGTAGTGTGAAGTAAGCTGGTCAATACTCGCACTAGGATACCATCACTAATGTTCATTTTTCTTCCAATCTGTTGCAACATCAGTTTTGTGTAATGCTTTTAATAAGTAGCTTTTTATACGGCACAAAGTAGGTTAGCATCCATGTCTTCGTATTCGTTTTCAGGACTAATAAAAACAGTTTATTTCGGCTTTCAGTTTTACGGCAGATCATAAAGTGATGGCATTTGATCTTAAAGTTAACTAGGTACTCACAAGTTGCGTCGTATAACATTAGTTAAATATTGAAATTTAAAATTTTATACGGCCCGAAAAGTGGATTTTTAAATCATCCTTAATTTTAGTACCGAATTTAATGAGGAGGCTTTGTTTTTATGCGGTGAAAGACTCGTTAATACATTCCTCGAGTTGATACATAATTAAATAGCGACTTAAACGTTGATGTGCCTATTTAGTTACACCCACGCCTTACTTGATGAGAAAATTTATAGACCTATCTTCGGCGAACCTTACACATCTATTAAGATGAATTTACACACCTGATATTTTGCACCTGGCACCTTTGTTGATAATTTTTTAGGCTGAACTTCATTTTAACATTGTTTTGATAATTCTAATTTTAAAACTGAAAATAAAGCAAAATAATAAATTATATAAAAATATTTTTAATTTCTCATATGTACTTAATAAAATCTAATATACTTATTCTAAAAACATTAGTACAAGTCACTGCTTTTCCTTTTTGAGCATTCAACCGAATAACATAATACAAACAACACCAATTCTAAATTTATCGAAAAGGTTTTTTAAAATGGCCAAAAAGAAGCAAAATAGAAAAAAAAGTTAATTTTTCGAAAATGGCTTAAGACTTTTAGTTCATTTTTGCTATGTTTTGCTTCTGAATAAACGTACGAGTTCCGTACCAAAATTATTAGGCCGTTCAAAAATGATTGGCACTAAAATTGTTTTCTCCTCATTACTCTTCTACTCAGAGGTATTGCCCTTCAAGGTCTATGCACTTTTTCCAACATTCCGATAGTATGCGTAAAGCTGCTACAAACCATTCTTAGGGTGTAGCACCCCACGACTTGTGGACAGCTGACTGCAGCTCGTCGCTAGAGAAGAATTTCCTGCCGCACACCGGCTCTTTCATTGTGTCAAACAGAGCATAATCGCTTGGTGTAAGATCCAGCGAATATAGGGCATGAAGCAGCACGGTGTACCCGGCGACTGACATGTTGCCGCGCATTGTCACGTTAAAGAAACGGGACGCGTCTCCATTTCCTGTGGCGGCGTTGTTGAATACGTCGACGGAATTGCTTCAGTGACTCGCAGTACCACTCACTGGCAATGCTCTTACGAGGGAGCATGCTGCCTATGATTGTCTGCTCCTATGGCTTTTTCGCTTTGTCCACGACTGCACTGGCACGGTTGCACAAATAGCGCATTACCTTTCCTTCTGTGTGTTCTGTGTTCGAAATTCTGCTAAATAGCTCTTTCTAAAGCAGAACGTGATGGAAAAGTGACTCCTCAGAATGAATCCTCAAGATCTGAAAACAGCAAAAAATCACTAGGCGCAAGATCTGCCCAATAAGGGGGGTGAATGAAGGTTTTGATTCCATTTTCTAAAAGAAAATTGTAATAATTCGGGCTTTTTGTGGCGATGCAATGTAATGTAAAATAAAATTTCCGCCAGTCAAATGAGGGCGCAGTTTGCAACAAGCCATCACGCAAAATTTCGCGCGTGTATTCGCCAGTTATTGTATGACCTTTAGGTACAGGATGTGCTACAATTAAATCAGTTTTATTCCAAAAGATGGCATAAAGAGCTTTATTGTTACGGCAATTGTTTGAACTTGCTTGGTGGGGGAGAGTCCGAATGTTTTCATTGTTTTGATTAGGTTTTGGTTTCAGAATTGGAATACGGTATCCAGGTTTCATCCATGTTTATCACAATACCTATTCAAAAACGTATCCCCCGACATGCATGATTTCTTATTAACAAAGTTTCACAAATGTCGAAGTTAGCTTGCTTTTTCTCGTCAGAAAGCTTGCGAGAAGCTCAACGTGTACTAACCCTGCTAACCCTCAAATGATCCGTTAAAATTCGCTAAATAGCGCCGTGAGAAGAACCTATGGGTTCAGTCAGTTCTTCAATGGTCGGCCAACGATCTTCCATTATCAAATTGATTCTGTCAATGTTTTCAGACGACATTTCAAAAATTGGCCTTTTAGAATGCAGTTCGTCTTTGGTAGACCCTTTGTCTGCTTTAAATTTTCTTACCCACTTATGAACGGTGCAGTCAGCAAGAGCAGTGTTCCCACAAACATCCTTGAGCTGCTGATGAATCTCGCTCGCGTTTTCGTCACGTTTCGATAAAAACTTTATCACCGCTTTTTGCTCCTCTACACTAAAATTCATTTTTAAGGCACACTCAAAAACACCTCAAGTTGAACCCTCGATAACTTCCATAATCTTACATTAATAGTTATGCGCTTTGACTTATGCAACGAGAATATATTTAACTTTCTTTGTTATGACTTTTACGCATTTCTGGTACGTACCTCGTGTATTTCTTTTACTCGTATATCGATTCAATTTTTTAAATCAAGTTAATGACGAATTTATTCGTTGTAGTTTAATCACGTAATCCACATGTATTCAAGCTTAGTATTATTTTTCTTGTGTACATAACGAGTACAAACACAATAAATTATTGAAGATTATTTCGTTGTAACGTAAAGTAAATCTAGTGAAAAGGCGTCAGCTAAATTTTTACTATGACGGTCTTGGAAACGAGCCCTCTCCAGGAGAAATAACGTAAAGATGGAGACGCTTTAAAGTAATAAAACTTTAATCAGAATTTAATTACTTCCTGAAAAAGCTTAAGTTTTTATAGATAATTTGACGCGTCCATTGCAGAAGCTCAGTTCTTCCTACATTTTCTATTAAAAAAACATTTCGCTTAATTCCGAAGGCGCTCTGCAAAATCACGTATAATTACAAAAGAAAACGAAACAAGATAAAACTTAAATTCGCTCGGATTACTTGCGATAATTTAAAAATTTAAGCACATTTCAATTTTTAATTATTTTTAAAGCTGGCGGATTCCTCTGTCTTTTGTGGAAATGTGAGTAAAATTAATACCTATTTAAAAATTATTTCTGGAGTTTACTTAGATTTTATTAAAATGTTTTCGTGGCAACTTTTAAACGGTCAGTTTGCATTGTAAATTTTGGTGTTAATTATGAAAAAGGGGCATTAATTTAACACCTAAATTTAAAAAGGAAAGTCGTTTATTTTTTGTATCGGTTGCATAAAGGAAGCTCTACCTTTGAAGTTAGAGAATAGTTTGCCTTTTCTAGTCGATAACAGCCTTTGTCAGTAAACACACCCAAAACAGCTATCACAAACGATTTTGTAAACAAAGCAGTATAATGATCGGCATGTTCGGGCCCTTTATAATCATTTACCGACTGAAAGCATCCACCAAAGCACTGTTCCCTCAGCTTTCAACTTCTTAATTGGCTAACATTTTCGGATAGCGATGGAAGCGATAGAATTTATGTTACACGATAAGCCCAAGTTATACATCAATTTTATCTTTCTCCCTTTGTATTTCGATCTAACCAGATTATTAAAAAACTTTCGGTATTCTCAGATATTTCATCTAACCCACTATTAATTTAGGGATAACATACCAGCCGATCTTTCGTTGATAACTTTTGTGGAAAAGTCAAGGGTCGCTCGAACTTTTTATACGAAAAGCCTATATTTTATTTTAAGGGTTAAAATTGCAGTGATCCACGACACAATGAATGCTGCACAAATAACACTGTCATTTACGCCAACAGGCTAAAATAATTACAGGCTTCCCTCGTTTATTACCACGTAAAAATGAAGTTATGCTATTCTGCATTCTCTGCACTGTCACGCCATGCTATTTCATTAATTAGGATATAATTCACGTATTCTTTTATTTCGTATTCCTACAATTTTTAACTTAGAATAACCAAGTTTATATGTAAGATAAATATACAACACTATTTTTTAAACAATAACTAGTGACTGTTCTACAGAAATTTAACCCTAGGGTTTACTTAATAAAAGTGATGGGCAGTTCCGAGGGTGTATTTATGTGAAAGTTCGCGAAAGCGAGCATCTCCAAAATTAACTTCTGGACGGCGACTGCGGCAGAATGTTGGACTGACAGATGGACAGCAACAAATATGATTAAGTCATTAATTTCTGTCATGCGATGCGGTCGCTCGGATTTGCACATTATGTTGGCTCGTGTAGTGCGCCGGAAAATAAAAAACGCGGAAAATGGGAAGAAATAAAGTGAATAATGCGAGGTCCCTCACGTTAAGTAAATTTGTCTGCATCCGTAGGGAAATACAGGAAGCCTCGCTGGCAATACATTTTTCGCTAGATGCTTGGTCAGTAATTAAATACACTCGAAAAATTAAGCTAATTCAAAAATTTGTAAATTCAGTTATGAGAGTAGCTAAATAAAGGAACCGTTGAGAGATATATTTTAACAACTTGAAATGTATGCAGTCGTGCTGTAAATATTAAGAATTCCAGTTGTTGGGAAAATATCTTTTTATAATATAAATATAAAGATACAGGACAGATGCTTTATAATTTGTTTAAGATTTAAAATGTTTTTAATAAACAAATTAATAATAATTTTAGCCAAAAAAAGGATTAATATCAAGACTTAGGCAGTTTATAAAATGTATAATCTAATAAAAATCGTATGATAATTATTTATAACAATCTTTTTGTTAGCGAAACAAGTCATTTAAGAATATATGAGAATTCTAAGTGAGTGTATATACCAGGTAGCGAAACATTGAAATTCGTGTTTGCGAATCGACGTTAACTATCTTGCAGAGAAGAAGTAATTGACATAGTACTTGATGAACCAGGTATTATTACCAAAAAATTAAAATGTAACCTGCCTGCAAAGTTCGTTTGAAGGATTTAACAATTATCAGAGTGTCTATCACTTACAACCAACTGATGAAGTACAAAGATTAATATTTTCACAATGGCTTCTTAAAAAACAAGGGCCAAGCATCTTTATTCATTCAATTTTGTGGAAAATAAAGACACTTTTACCAGAGATGCTGTCGATAACCGTGAATGTAAGTGAACATATATGGTCAGTTGAAAATTCGCACGTATTTAAAAGTCGTTGTTTCCAGCACAGATGGCGTACAGTTTTCAACGGTCGTCTACTGCCAATACAAATTCTGCCGCATCGTTTAAATACTGCGCCCTGTTTATAAATTTTGCATTTTGCAGTGGCAAGAGTTTTTATAAAGAATTCCCCACTGTTCGAGGTCGGTACTTGAGCGAGCGAAGCCATTTAATCGTCTGGTTTAATTGATGATTCTGTCTGCGGAGTGGTCGACTTCAGATAGTAACAAGACACATACACTATACACTTAATACACGGTCACAAACTCTGCAGAAGGCAACGGGAAACCACTGCAGAGAACACATTTTCCTAGTATAAGGGGGATATAACAAAGTTCACGACGCCAAGTCGTTTAAAAATGTGGCTTTGATCCCCCTCGCCAACGTCCTAAAAGGATTTGGCATGAAGAAGAAGACAGATTGCTATGGTATACAAAAGTTGTATACGATGATCCGTCACCGCATGCTATAAGAAATATTGCAAAATGGCTAGTCAAGCATTTTAATCGAAGGTGGATGGAAAGTTTAATGCTCAGTTAGTTCGCCACTAGATTTTTACTTCACGCAATTCATAAAGAAGAACAATTACGCAACAGAATAATGAACGTTACATTTAAAATTCAAAATGGGCAAGCATCCGTCTTGATTTAGCAATAAGAAACTTAAGACATATTATTTCTAACTTTTTTTTCCAAATGCAACATATAACATATGTTCTTCTTCTCCTTCTTTAGTAGCCCTACATGCAGTCCACTTCATTGAACCTTGGCTTCTTCCAGTCTTTTCCTTTCGATTCTTTCGATCTCTCGCTTCCTCTCACCAATTTCTAACTACCAAAATTCGTTGTGCGTCCTTGTTAACGCCATCTTTCCACCTTCCCCTGGGCCTGCCTCCGTCTCCCTACTTTCCATTTCACCCAAGTATATTCATAGAGGTATTTTCTGATTTCCTATAGTGTATTACGCTACATCGTTGAAAATAAAAAAAAGCTGCCTTTCAATTAGGTTACAGTTAACTATAGTTTTATTTAAAAATATACAGCTTTGGCCAATTACTCAAAAATGATAACAGTTATCAAAAAGCCGTCTAGCCTACTACGTTCTACATAAAAAGATACTCCAAAAGTACTTGAGGCATATTTTTCTAATTCTAAAAATAAACGAACGACGTGGGATTATAGAAAAAAAAAAACAGTTTTTCATTTTCAACCACGCCTGGCATATCAAATTGAATTCCTTATAGGAACTGCACTACTTTGCGTATTTAACCGCTTCTCTACTTTTACAAATACAGAAGTTACCTATCCATATAACTTTCAAGAAATAGGGCCGCCTGTATACAATAATAAAATGTCCACTTTAGATAAAAATTACTAAAATTATGTTTATTGGTAGCACTGTTTTTAACAGAGTTTTTGGATTTATTTTTTTATGGCAAAAATAGGATAAATTCTGTATAAGTCTTTGTAAATGGGTGAATGTTATTCGTTATTCTCTTGAACCTCCTCCATCTTACGTATAATAAAACACTTAATAAAATAGCAAGTTTTTAAATTATGATAGCTTTCGAATACAATTCAGCGTGGTTGTTCCAATCATATGGAAACTTCTCTTGCGACGAGAATTTCATGAGTAATTGAATACTAGGCTTGTTTTGATAACTGTCAAATATCTTTAGCGACTGACGATGATTGCAGAATTGTAATGGAAAGCTATCGTGATTAAAAAAGTTGCTATTTTATTAAGTGTTTTATTATACGTAAGATGGAGGAAGTCCAAACAAGAAGAACGAAAAACATATGAGTACTAACAAAACTGCCAGCTTCGATGGCCTCAAGGTTAATATACTTCCCTTATAAACCTAAATCTTAGGTTCGATCCCAGGTCAGATCGGTGAAATTTTTAATATGGAAAAGTTTGAAGGGAACCTCTCTTTCGAATACGAAAATGCGATGTTCACAATAAAGAGTCCTCGCAGGGGTGAAAGTTTTGGGTTTGTTACAATTCTAGTCGGATAGTACTGAGAACTAGCCGTCGGTGCTCACTGAGATCTTCAGCACTTGTAAACCTCTTCTTTTTTTTTGTGTGTGTCTTGTATGCGTGTAAAGCCAATCTACTCGGAACCGCCTTTAGGCATTACTTCAAGTCAGACGGCTGTGTCATGCGTGTGTTACTACGTGTGTAGTGGTGTTGTTACTCTATCTCATAGACCAGTCTTCCAAGTAGAGCACAGTTAATTAAGCCCAACTGTGAATGGTGTCACCAGGCCTAGTACCGATCCCAGAGGCCTGAGAAAACATCTCCACCAATGTAGGGATTCGAACTCGGGACTTGCAACATGCAAGCTTAGCCCTCTTACATCTGAGCTACCTGGCTTCCCAGCACTTGTAAACCTAAGTACTGTCTAATAAGAAACAAACTAACAAAACTTTTCAAGAAATTACTATGACAACCAAAATAAATAAACTAAAGACAATTAGATGGTAATATAGTCTAACCTGTATCTTATATTTTTGACAACTCCATTCATAATTTGTCATGCAATTAAATCACAGTACTTTGGTGAATTGAACCAATCACAATCGAATTACAGTGATTATTTTTTAAACAGTCCTGTCAGCCAATCATAATGAGAAAAAAATTTAAATCGACCAATAGCATCAAAATTACACTGACAATTTGCTAGTAGCTGATTACAGCGACAATTTTTTCACATTGTTTCATTAGATCTTTGTTTAAATAAATACATAAAAAAGTTAGCTTTGACTTAGTTGTTAAGGTAGCGCAGCCATTTGTCTCAATACAAACATTAAAAATTCAGCACTGTCATCATTGTGTAGTAGTTTAAAAAATAATCACGCCGAATTACATTCGTGGTAATAATTTTTTTTGATAATTTTAACTAGATTAGCACTCATCTTTATTGCTATTAGGAAATTCCACTCGTGGACTTCGTCCACTCGTGAAATTTCCATAGCAATAAAGATTCGTGAATCTAGTTAAAATTATCAAAAAATTATCACCACTTGTGTAATTACTGTCGATAATTTCACTACTAGTGAAATTTTCCTCGTTACTTAGAAATAACGTCTGTCCAAATTTTTTGAGTGACAAGTATTTCTGTAATTTATTATAATTCGAGAAATTGTCATGCCGAATACCATTCGTGACTAGAATTTTACAGGCAATTTTTGCCGTCGCGATCACTCTTGCTTGTTGCTTTAGAAAATCGTCACTCGTGCTATCGCACTCGTCGCAACAAGCAGTCGTGTTCATGACGGCAAAAAAATTGTCAGTAAAATTCTAGTCACTTATGATATTACTGTTGACAATATCGGGCGATCCACAAAATTTGTCTTCAGAGTGTGCCATGGAAAAAAGAGGCAGGGTATACAAGTCATATTGCTTTAGCAAAGAAGCGTCATTTTTAGTGGCTTTTCATACCTGTCAAGCTGTACTTGACAATTCCACCTGTCAGTTGTAAATATTTTCAAACCAACAAATTCGAGGAAATAAATAATTCGCCCTTTAATAATAAAAACAGATTTAGGATTTAGGTAGATTCTTATTCGACTTATTCTTATTAGACTTCCCGTAGCCTTCGCCTTCAATCCTCCTTATGCCTTGAAGCCCCTCCCCAATTTGCCATGTCTAGCAGTTGTCTGGCGTCACTTCCGATGTTGTCTTTCCATTTCATTCTCGGCCTTCCTTCCATCGTCCCTTTGAAAATTCTTCCTGGCACTCTGTTATGTTCTATCTGCTGCACATGTCCCGCCCACCGTAGTCTCTGTACTTTAATTACTGCTACTATATTCAGGTATTTATAAAGATTTGCTAATTCACATATTTTATTCGCTATTCATAATTTTCCCTTGTGGGGCCGTATGTTTTCCGGAGTATTTGTCCTTCGAATGTGGCTAACATTTGTTTATTTTTTTTTCGTCAAGATCCATGTTTCGCACACGTACATCACTACCGGTTTAATTAGTCATCATCATCACTTGACATCGAGCAGATCCCCGTAGATCAATCCTGGATTACGCCAGGTCCACCCTATGCCAATAGGGTGTGAAGGGATTTGTTATAATAGGTGGGGATTGGGAGCTCTGAAGAACGTTAATATGCCTGTGACATCAGCCGCAGGACACCACTTCTACAGTGCAAGGTAGTTAGTAGATCACATATTCAATGGGAGTTGGATATATGACCGAGATGGTTAAACAATTTAAACATGTTTTGTCATCTTATACGTACTAACCGTATTTATAATATTACCGCTAATTACCTAGGTCTATTATAGTATGAAATGCCTTAGCACAGACTATTAACTTTTCCGTAAGATCTTCGATACCTAGATGTGTATTGAAGTCTCCTACTATTATCGTTGGAGTCCTTCTGACCATTTTACTTGTTTCCTGGTGTACTTCCAACATTGAATTATCCATCCTTTTGTCCGATAGTATGTGCACCCATCTGTCTATTTTTTCACGCTCCTCTTACGTTCCAGGAAACTATTTTAATTTCTGTTGAAATTGGTACCCTTTTTTGCCTATGAGATGGTTGTGTTTGTTGGGACATGTCGTATCGCCCCGATTGTATTCTTGTTAGCTACTTTTATATATCTGCTTTCCAGTTCCTTTTTTGCAAGTCTCTTCTTTGGTGACTCGTATTATTTTCTTCTGCCATTTCTACGCTATCGTAATGGTTTCGCGAACTGTTTATTGAAGTCATATATGCTATTCTTATTATTGTCGCGTGCCCTCCCGTGCTCTTCGGTATGTACGAAACTTCTAATTATGATCCCTACTTTTGATCTATGTATATGTACAAATCGCATTGCCTATTACAGAATCTTTGTAATACTAGGTGTTATTATTATTTGATTTATATTCTGTATTTATGTATTACCTTATAAATCTATTTTTAAATATTGTACACCCGCTCTTCCCTTGCCTCGAACGGTCGTTTGCCTCTTGTTTGTTTGTGTCTGCCGGGCCTGTTATTATAGTTTATGGCCCTTGGGCTGCTGTCCCGTTTTTCTTTCTACCGAAGTTTTAGGGTTCGGTTCCGCCCAATTCTGGGAATGCCTTTCCTGCGACTACCTGCTTGCGATCAGTGGACGCAAAACGAACCCCAGTGGCAACGGCGCTTACAGTTGGATTGCATTTACTATAATCCGCGATGTACTTGTGTACCTCTAATTTGGATGGACTACTAAGCTATACAATTATTATTATTTGGTCTATGCTATTCTAAACTACCTATCTACCTATTGCAAAAATGCTACTATGTTAGTAATGTTACAGTAATGATATCACTTGGCTTCGCGCAGGTGTATGCTGTAATTCTACCTGTGCAATCTCACGTGTGTGATTTTCGTCCTTGAAGTTGAGTCTCTTGTTCCCCCTTTTTCCCGTTACCGCTCTTGTACCAAAACACTTTTAGTTTATTTATTCACCAGTTTTATTATGATAATTACCAGAGCTTTGCTATTGCCCCGGTAGCTTTCGCGTGCTAGTTGTCCGACTTATTTTTCGAAATAAAATATCGTTTTCTAAAAATTCAAAACCATTAAACTGTTGGAGATAGCTCGCAAACACGTGCGTCCGTCTCGGCTGCTTAGATCATTCTCATCACTACCGGCTTGATTAGTGTTTTATACATGATGATTTTTGCGGGAGGGTGCATTAGTTTCGACGTTATCGGTTGTTGCACGGCCTAATATGCTCTATTGCCTTTACTTATTCTTTCACGAATTTATTGCATCATTTTATTGGCTTCCGGTATTGGGCTTCCTGGATATGTAAAATATGTCACCACCCCTCCGAGTGTTTTACCTTAGTTTTATGACTAATTTAGTTGCCATAGCTTTTGTTTTGTCCTCATTCACCTCCAAGCCTATTTTTTCTGTCTGTTCTTCTAGCATTATCTTAGTAGTTTTGTTGAGGAGCATTCCATCTAGATCTATTTTTATCTCTCGCATTATTTTTGCCAACGCCACATTAAAGACTACGGGACGGGTGCTAGACCATCTCCCTGTCTGAGTTCTTGTTTCATTTCGAAAGTTTCCGTTATCTCATTTTGGATTTTAACCCTATCCTTGGAGTTACTCATTGTCATCTTCGTTAGTTTCACCAGTTTAGTTGGTATGCCCATGTGTTTCATTTCATCGAAAAGTATTTGCCTGTCTGTGTTATCGTACGTCTGTCTGAAATCTACCAATACATAGTTGATATATGCTAATATTCATTTCCCAGGCTTGCTCTAAAATCTGTCTGGCGGTAAATAATTGATCAATTGTTGATCTCTCAGTACAAAAGCCTCATTGGTATTCACTGATTATTTCTTCCGCATATGGTTTTATTTTTTCTTCCAGTATGTTGGATAGGATTCTGTAAGCTGAGCATAGGAGCGAGATGACTCTGTAGTTATTACATGCTAATTTATCCTCTTTCTTATAAATGGGGCATATGTTTGCTTCTTCCCACTCCTTGGGTATTGTTTCAAATCTCCAGCATATTTAAATGAGTCTACGCAATTGTTTATGTAGGTCTGCACTATTATGTATAATAATATTTGTGTTGCCGATATAAAATAGTTTTACTTATTTGTAACTTTCTTTATTCGAATCTCAGTCTTTAGCACATGCAAATTAGTTATAATTTAAAACACCTGCCTGCCATACTTAAGTTAGTTTATACGAAATCTTTAATCAGAGATATGTATTAATTCCATGATTTCCGATACCTCAGTCATTTAAGTTTAGATGGTATATTAAGAGACTGGTTTTGTATATAAACTAATTTCACCAAACTGATCGCTGTAATTCTGTAAATTAAACTGAATAAAAGTAATTAAATTTTTTTAAATATTTATAGTTAGTTGCCGTGGTGTAACAAGTTCGTTGATCTTTTGATCGATTTTCAATAGTAAAAAGAAATACAGTGCGTGGTCGTAAAACAGAAGTCAAAAGGCGGTAGCAGTAACAGGTTAAGTGGTGTCACTAATCAAGCCAAAAATAAATTACAGTTTATTTATCAATGGACATATCTATCATACGAATTAATTATTAGTAGTAGAGAGTTGTTGCTGATAACGGACCCACGTATAGTCTATTTTTGACGTATTCATGGGAGCCAACAAAAAACCAAATTTAAAAGAACAACATTCCAAATAAACACCTCATGCATGTTAAACCATGGTTAACAAATATTAGCTCCGGGGGCCGGCTTATTAGGTTTTATAACGTCGTAAAACCTAAAACATAAACTAGACTGCAGGTTAGACTTGAGCTTGATTGCTTTGCTGCTACGTCAGGTGTAGTATCGGCAAAACGGGCAGGTTTTTTTTATACCCACAAGGTATTTCGACAAAATACTTAACACGCTTATTATAAGTAAACTTGCTTTTAACTATAATTTGTAATTGCAAACGGTTTACACATAATTTCTTAATAGTAATTCAATTGCCGATCGTATACACCACGCAATGTATGTATTAATAATTCAGTACTATGTTCAAACTGATTATTTTAACTTTTAAAGTTTTCTTCTTTTCTTTCTAGAAAATTTTGATAAAAATACCCAAAAAAGAAATTAATTAAAAGCAAGCCCTTATAGAAAATTGTGGTGAATATCGTAGTTTCAAGTAAATGTAACATTTAAGGTTCTTTTTTTGGGATAATTTTAAGGAAACATATACAATATCAATCAGTTTTTATCGATAATGATTTTCTTGTACGGTTTGGATTTATATACTAACGAGGTTAAAAATGAATACTAAATCATTTATACACCTAACGTTTGTCGGCAACAGCAAATTCTCACGTCACAGTAAATTTGGTAACGTTTTAAAGAAATTAATGATGATGGAATTCTCAGCGCCTGAGCTCTGAGGATTATGTTTTTCATTAATGTTTACATCCAAACTGCTTATAGAGACTAATTTAAGGATTTTGTTTTTTACCTCTTATATATTCATGTATTAAAAATTAAAATTATACAGAAACGATTCATATAAAAATTTAAATAACTTGTTTAAAATGAATATAAATGTGTAAAAGGTAAAAACGTCACATGGGTTATAATTAATTAATTTATTTCTTTTATAACTTTATTTCTTATTTCAAAACTACAAATTTGAATAATAAATATTTTATACCTACATAGAACCCCCGTAAATTCCAAGAGATTTCAATACACGATTAACCAAGAAACCCTAGGCTAATATTACCATGTTTCTGTGGTATGTTAATTATGTGCACATAAAAAAAAACACCGATTATCTTTTCACATAAATTAATTGTAGTTAACATGTCCCAACAGATATTTTTATAAACATATTATTTTATTTCATTACTGCGTCTTGCTATTGCTATCGTTTAAGTCGCTGACCATAACTGTTGTTTTCAACTTACGCTATTTTAATATTTAATAGTACTACCTAAAGATGCTTGCAAAACATTTTTTTAGGTTTGTGCACTAAATATCTCAGCATCCCCCTGTACACTAAGTAAATAATGAATGCTAAATACCTCCAGGACTTTGGTTGGTTTCGCGAGCGTAAATAAAACAAATACATTGTTCGTGGTTTCTGCAACTGGATGTATATAAATTGGTTTTACAAAGGGCCAGGGGGTGTTCTGCAAGATTGGCGGCCGTACGCACGGCGAAGCACCTGTCGCCTGGCCGGCGGCCTGCGGCCGGACTTAATGACTTCATCAGCGACGATGCGAGGCCCCTTTACCCCTCCTTGTTTTTCCAATACAATCAATGCAGGCCGCTGGCCGCCCATCACCTTGCATTTATAACTTTTGGAACCAGTGGCGTTCCTGTAATTTTCTGTTCATTAATTAACATTTGGATAGGGTATTGGTATGTCTGACGTTCGATTTTCCAATTATAATAATTCATCCTCGTTTTCATATTTTACCCAAAAAACGAAAATAAAATAGAAATCAAAAACAGAACGATTCGCGAAAATGTTTTGAACTGGCCCGGGAAGTTTTGCGGTCCTATATCTTTATTTAAAACAAACCAAACAAAGTTCATAGTTAAACATATAATCAATGTATAAGTAACATAACGTTTTCAAACCGATACAAATAACAAATAAATGTCTATGTTTGCAAATATGGTTGCCTGAAATTAACCTGTTGAAAACTGAAATCACATACACAGAGGGTTCAAATGGCGTAAAAATGGGGTAAATAGAAAGAAGCAGGAGAATATGAACAAAGTTTCAATTCAGGATTTACCTCATTTTTTAAGTTTAAAACAGTATGTGTTAATTAAATTTTAAAAACAACCCATAAAGAAATACATATACCAAGCGATCTAATTTCATCCTCCTCAGTTGCCCATGCAATTAAAAGTTATGTCTAACTAACAACAGATATTTATATTTATGTGATTATTATTTGTTTTGTATTTTGTCAACGCTTCCTGAACTAAACCAACATAGGGTTTTTAAGTCCATCGGTTACTAAGGACGCCTTTAAATCGAATCGCTTGATATTTCTGTGCTAGTGGTAGTATTCTTAGTTCATAAAATATTAAATTTGATATTATCACCTAAATTCGTACTGTGTGAAAAACTTGATTTAAAAAATGGCTATATAAAAAACTACTTAGATATTTTTTGTAGATTGTGGTAATACGTGCTTTACAAATATAAATTCTTATTTAATAAAATTATTTACATAATTAGCTACTGATTTATTAGATATAAAGGTTCGTTTTTGTAACCTGCAAAAAGGAAAAGGGACACCAACTTATGTAAAAAGTTATATAAAAACATGATTATATACCAAACCTTGCCGCTATTTGGCTACCTATTAAAAGTGGGAAAATGTTGTACAGAGAAAAAAGTTTAGAAGCCTTTACGAAATAAATCTTTTATCATTTTATTACAGTTGAACTTTAATATCTTAAACCTTGATAAGTCGGTAACCTCGGTTACTTAAACTCCTCGAGAACTACCAATAATATTCGTATAATATTCAGCCTTATGTTATAAATATATCTTTGGTATTCGAATTTTTGGAGAACTCACTGTATTTTCTAAACACGTTGACTATAAATTCTTCTATACTATAATATACAGGCGATATATTTCTGGCGGAGTTGGAGCTGCTTAGGGTTGAGATCTTCTGACCTTATGACTGCTTTTAGTGGGGGTGGTAGGCTGGTAGATCACTCCTCTACGCGTTTTCCTTTCTATCTCTCTACAGACCGTTGTGCTTTATCGCTTCATCTGCTATTTTCTTCCATTTCTTTCTGTTTGCTATCTTCTTTCTTCATTCATCAATTCCCATGGTTTTTAATATCTTTAACAACCTGGTATTTCCATCTCATTTTAGGTTTTCCCTTTGGCCTATCTTCAGGTGCTTTCCTCTTTGTGATTTGATTAATTTTGATATTGCCACTGATGGTAGGGCTGAACGATTTCCTCGTTCATGCCTTGGAGCAGCATTAACCTGTCGGTTTTGACTGCTTGTTGGTGTTTTGTGTATTTGCATGGTTCAGCGATGATTTTATCTTTGGGGTTGACTGCCTAGACGACGTCCAGTACTTGTCGGCTTTTCCGTAGAACGGTAGCTGCTCTCTCGCTGCTGTTGCTAATTTTTATTATTATTATCGTATTACCTTCTCATCTGTATATGTGACCGTTCCATTTTAATCTCTTCGATTGTTTTTACAATATCTTTACCTTCTAATACCTCATTTATTTCGTGGTTCATTAATCTTCAGTGCTCTTCATCGTTTATCTCTTTTGTCCCATGTATTCATTCGTCTTGTGATTTTTCTTTCAACAATTTAAAATTTTTCTTCATTGACATTTAATCACCTTAAAATTAGTCTCCTTCCGAAGCCACACACTTAATACAACGTTGATGCCAGTACTCAAAACATTTTTTAAATTCGTCTTCTGAAATAGCCAGCAGCTGCTTCGTCGTGTTCTGCTGTATCTCTTCGATGACTTGAAATCGTTTTCCTTTGAACTGAAATTTGATTTTGGGAAATATAAAATAGTCGCTAGGAGCAAGGTATGGCGAATATGGTGGCTGGCGAACTTGTAGAATGCCATGTTTAGCAAGGAACTGCTGCACAAGTTAAGATGCGTGATGCGATTCTTTCGTTCCTAGTTTATTTTCATATACTTTCTTTTTGTCTGGTTAATTTCCAGTCATCCTTTGTTTGCTTCACTGCTTGTCTTTTTAATTGTGTCTTTCAATTTCTGGCTACCACTGCGGTGTCATCCGCATAAGCTATTATTTGAACAGATGTTTCTATGATTGTCCTCTCAATTTCATAAGCTTTTGTCACACCTTCTAGTACTATATTGAACAATGCCGCTGAAAGTCTATTTCCTTATCTTACTCCTCTTGCTATTTCTATGTTGTTCGTTACTCCCTCTTGTGTACGTACATCAGCTTTAGATCTTTTCAATGTCATTTTAAGCAACCTGATTAATTTCTCTGGTATTCCCATTTTCCTTGCATCTCTTAACATTGTTTCCCTGTTTAGATTGTCAAAAGCTTGTTTGAATTCTATAAATACTATGTGAAGTTCAATATCAGGCTCACAGCATTTTTCTATTTTCTGATCACTCGAAGAGAACATTTAACAGAATCATGTGTTCAAATTAGGAGAAACAATTTTCGAATGGTTCAGAACAGTTCAGGATCAACATTAATTTACCGATATCCGATAGTTAATATTACAAAAAGCGGAGGAGCTTGGTTATGTAGTGAGGGGCGGCTTGATAATTTTAAAAAACCAAAACAAAATTCTACAAAAAGTGATAAGGTTATACAGTGTGTCCCAGATCGAGTGGGATTGCATGGGTAACTTTCTTATTATTGAAGATGGAGATTTGGTTAAATTGGCAATGTTTTGCAGTTTTATATGCTGATTTAAAATCTGTTTGAAAAAGTTCAAAATGTCGATCCCGTCAGAAGTTATTTAAAGAAAACTGAAAACTGTCATTTTCTTGTATGTCAAATATCTTCGTAAGTATAAGAGATATGAAAAAAAGTTTCATATGAAAGTCACTGTTTTCGATAAGATCAATTTAAAACTGATGTCGAACAAAAATTCAAGATGGCTGCTTTTGAGGTACTCGTATCAACTTCCTTAAGTTAAATGGACGCCATATTGGATTTTTTGGTTACTGAATAGAATTTTTTATTCTCTTTTCAACGATGTAAGATAACGTATGATTGAATAAAAAATACCAGTAAAATTAATTGTTTTTACATTTTAATCAAGTAGGTTTACATGGATCCAAACAAAATTAGGTGAAATTTATTTTAGAAAACATTTTTATGTAATTCCTATAATACTTAGTAATATGTTAATTCAGTACTAAGTACTAAGTACTTAAACCACAAAAAACATCATGACATTACTTTTTAAATGTATAATCAAGTAGGTAAGTAGCTTTGATGAAAAACAATAACAAAGTTTATCACAATCTGTCAAAAAGCAGGTACTTTTAAGCTAATTTTGTTTGGATCTATGTAAGCCTACTTGATTAAAATGTAAAAACAATTAATTTTACTGGTATTTTTTATTCAATAATAAGTTATCTTACATCCTTGAAAAGAGAATAAAAAATTCTATTCAGTAACAAAAAAATCCAATATGGCGTCCATTTAACTTAAGGAAGTTGATACGAGTACTTCAAAAGCAGCCATCTTGAATTTTTGTTCGACATCAGTTTTAAATTGGTCTTATCGAAAACAGTGACTTTCATATAAAACTTTTTTTCATATCTCTTATACTTACGAAGATATTTGACATACAAGAAAATGACAGTTTTCAGTTTTCTTTAAATAACTTCTGACGGGATCGACATTTTGAACTTTTTCAAACAGATTTTAAATCAGCATATAAAACTGCAAAACATTGCCAATTTAACCAAATCTCCATCGTCAATAATAAGAAAGTTACCCATGCAATCCCACTCGATCTGGGACACCCTGTACATATACCCCCCTTGATTACTTTTCGAAAATTTAAATATTTATTTATTGTACGTAAAATATGTAATAATTATAAGAATTTTGCAACTACATGTTATTTTTATTATTAACATAAAATTCGATTGATTAGTCGAATTTTTGGTAATTCATAATTATTACATAATTATTGAGTTGTTATCAGTACTTAGTCCTTTCAGATAGGTACATTTTTTCGCGATGATTAATTTTGTTAAATCTTAAATCGATTTTACAAGATTATGAAAGAAAAAAAATCATAAACGGTCAGCGGCACCACTGGAAACTTCCCGATTTCCCGTCAACGATTTTAATCTGAAATTATGGCAAACAATAATAATAACCTGATATAATTAATTCATAATTTGTATATTTGCATTAAAAAGTAAAGCAGAAATGTTGTTATGCAGCGTGTAAGTAGGTATTCTAGTTTATAGTCTAAACGGTTTCATAAATTAATCGATTATTTTATACAGGGTTATTTACGAGCGATTACGCCCCTTGAGAAAAGTGCTAGACAACCCCACCTAGATATTTCCAAAGCACCTTGATATTTTTAAATAAAAAATTACAAATCAAGGCTAAGTAGGCAGAGACAATATGATTTCGCTAATTGACATTTTGTTTGAAAGTGACACAAATGTTCATATTTTACTGCCTTGGCCGCTAAAAGAGCACTTTTACCAACAGCATTAAAGCAACCAATAGAATAGCATTTGTAAAAATTTGTTTTTCCATGGCGAACGTTTACCAGCCGATGGCTGCATAACATAACATAATATGTAAAGCATTCTAAAAATTATCAAGTATCAAGTAAATGATGATTATAATCAGTCAAAGAATTATAGGTTCAACACGGATGGCAGATTTATTTACTGCTCTACCTGCTCAAATGCCCGTCGTGACAACAAATCTGCTACTTTTTTGACTTGCTAAACAAATCGGACTCCACTAAAGAATACCCCCAAAAAAAAACGCTACCAGTGAAGGAAAAGAACTTTTGGTTATGAGTTATGTCGAAAACTTGCGTATGAGACTCCGCTTGTGGATGAAGAAGATATTATTAGATCAAGCGTGAGGGTCAGTTACACATAATATCTTACAAGGAGTGAAAATATTATTCCAAAAACGGTTACTAACGTGAACTTTCAAATAATTTACATTTGGAATACCAAGTTAAAATAATCATACCTTTTTTAATTTATCTTAATTTAAATGTTCTTAGCTTAGTTAAAACTTATTCTTCTTGTAAAGTTTTAAATTATTGCTTTGCGTTTTGTTGAATTCTGAACCTTAAAAATAACTTAATGGATATTCCTATATCAAATTATCTTGAAAAAACGTTCTCTAAAATTTCGTTATTAAATAACAAAAAAACAGCTGAAGTGGCACAAGAAGTACAGTGTACTGCATATTCATCACTCGTGAGTAACCCTATATAATATAGATTTTTCTATCTCACATCATTCTTAATAATGCCTTACTTTTGACATCGGCTACTATAATATCGCAAGCGTAGGGAGTAAGCATTAATTAATCTTGCACATTAAACTAAATTAAGCTAATCTCCAAAATTACGCTGCAGTATATTAGACATCTACTAATTACGCATAATACTTTAAAATTGTCTGCAAAAATATTAGTCACACTTATTTGTTTTTGGCGTTGTGTCGAGTGCTTTTTATTAATGTTTTTTGCAGATAAATTCTGTTATCATCCAGAAAATTGGTTAAGTTAAAGTTATGAGTTTTTTATACACACCCAGGGAAAGAAACTAACGGTTGTAGCTTGTATAGCTCATTACAGTTAATTTATTCAGTAATATGAACTGAAGATAGATGTCTGCATCAAATATCAGAATAATAAATTTATGGTTATGGGGTAATGCATATGCCTTAAGAGATCAGAAGAAAATACATATTTTTTTATTAAAACCGCAAAAGGATACTATTCAAAGCAGAATATCTAGTAGCTACACTGTATTTCCAGTTAACGTTGGCATGAATAATCCCAATACCAAAACCAGGAAAAGAAACATCAGAAGAACCATCAAAATTCCACCCAATATGCCTGATAATAATTGTAAGAGGGAAAGTTTTAGAAAAATTAATGATTAATAGAATTATGTATCACCTCAGATCCAGAAGACTCGTTAACAAAAAACAATTCGGATTTACACCACAAAGCAATACAATAGACGCGGTGATGGTTGTTAAAAGAGTTGTTGGAAAAAGCTACAAGGAAAAGAAAAATACTATATTGGTCAGTTTAGACGTAAAAGGAGCGTTCAATGCTGCATGGTGGCCGGAAATTCTGGTGCAGCTTAAAAAATTTGAGTGCCTCAAAACCTTATTTTATCTGCTGGAAAACTACTTCAGAAATAGAAGAACGGAAATAGAAGTTAATGGAGAAAAAATGGTAAAAGAAATAAGTAGAGGCTGCTCTAAGGACCACGCTGCGGCCCTGGTTTATGAATCTTACTCAAATGAAGCAATGTATAAAATAACGAAGTGGGCAAAAAACAATAAGATGGAAATCAGCGAAGAAAAATCGAAAGTTATGTTAATTAGCAGGAACGCGAAAATAAAAATCAAGAGTTGGAACAAGTGGAATGCTTAACGTACTTGGGAATTTACCTAGATAGTCAAAAGAACTTCAACAAACATCTTGAATATGTTATACAAAATTGTCTTCAATTAATTAATATGTTGGCAAGATCGGCAACAATTAAATCAGGATTGAAATCTGAAGCACTTAAAGCTGCAATAGTACCACTGTTATCATATGGGGCGGAAATATGGAAACCGGCTCTCCTTCGAAAATATAATCAAAACAAAATGCGTAGAGTACAAAGAATGATAAATATAAAAATCATTAAAGCATTCCGAACGATATCATACGAAGCATCATGCATTCTATCAGGAATAACCCCGATAGCACCAAAAATTGAGGAAATATCGACTATTTTTGAAATCACAAGAAAAGGAGAAGACAAATAATTACGAATATGATGCTCCACTTAAAGCTGCCAATTTGAATCACCCAGCAGATAACATTAAAATCCGAGATGTCAAACAAGAAAAATTCGAAGTAAAAGTATATACAGATGGAAGCAAACCAGAAGACAAGGTTGGATCAGGAATCAACATCTACAACAACGACGAATTAAAATATCAATAAAAATTTAAATTGGGAGCTAAATGTTCAAATAATCAGGTGGATCAAATAGCCATACTGAAAGCTTTATAGAAAGTAGAAGAGGAAGAAGAAACAACAGAGAAAAGAGTGGTGATATATACAGATAGCAGGATCAGTCTGGAGTCATTGAAGAATGTAAATAAGCACGGTAATTTAATCGAACAGATAAGAAAACAAATTAAGAGGATGGAACAAAAGGAATGGAAGATCTATTTTGGGTGGGTTAAGGTCCATGAAGGATTACTGGGCAACGAAACGGCCGACAGATTAGCAAAGGAAACAGCCGAAGAAGATAATGAGATTTGTTTTCAAAAAATCTCTAAAAGTGTTATTATTAGTGAGTTAAAATAAAACATAGTGAAGTGGCAAATGGAATATGTAAATACAACGGAAGGTGCAATAACTAAGGAATTCTTCCTGTCTGTGAAACAGAGACTACAAATTAAGTTACCAGACTGTGCAAATTTAACGGTTTTATTAAGTGGTCACGAAAGAATAAACAGCTATTTACATAAGTATAAGATAGTAGATAGCCCAATATGTACATGCATGCAAGGTGACCAAACAGTACATCACTTGATTTACGATTGTGACATGCTAATTCAACAAAGACATTCTCTCATGACTAACGTAGGAAACTGGCCAGTTAGAAAAGACGAATTGGTACAAAAAAATTCACAGATTTCGCAATCCTTGCAACCATCGGATACATTGGAAATGATAATGCCATATGTAATACATAAAACGTATAAACTTACCTCAGTTACGACTTCGAAATTGTGGAACTATCACACCTCTGATAGTACATTAAAAAGTGGCATTTTAATGTGTCAAATCTAGTTATCAAAGCAACATTTTAACGTGAAGGGTGGATAAAGTGTTGCTATAAACATTTTATCCACACTTTCCTTGGCGACACTGTTTCTATATACATTTTATTCACACTTTCCTTGACGACGTGAATTGTAGAATGAAAGTCATGGTACTTTTAAATTAGGTTGCTGGCTATTGTTTTTTATCCGCTCAAGGACATTAGCTCACTCGGCTGCGCCTCGTGAGCTAAACTTTTCCTTTCCTGGATAACATTTTTCTTTATTCACTCACGGAACACCGAGTGAGCTATATTCTTAAATAGTGGCGGTGTGGCCTAAAGTAGTATCACATTAAGCGCATTCTTTTTGTCTTTCGATTGATACTACTATCAATCCTATCAACTCAAGCAGGGAGCAGGAATGTGCATATACAGGGTGTCCACAAACTCACTTCACAAAAGAAAACTGCAAATTCTAGAGCTCATTTTATGTCGATTTGACGTAAATCACCTTATCCAAAAATGCTTGCTAAGGGAGCTAGAGCTCTTTAAAGATGGCGCTCTTATATCTTCCCTTAAAACTTATTTGACAACTAACAAAACCTGTTTGAAATACCAGTCATTTGACATTCATACAATTGTTATTATGTTTATTTTTCATAGCCATCTTTCATAATTTAGAAATGAATTTGTTAGTCAATGGAAACGAATGCATTGACACATGAAAAGATCAAATCGATTTTTTTCGAAAACGGTGCGTCATAGCGACTTCAGATAAGAGCATCATTTTTTTTATAAAAAATCGAAATTTGTTAAATGTTATGTCAAAATGGCGAAATTTTCAAAGACAAAAAAGTTATGAATAAAAATGTCCAATACCCCTCCCAAACGAGCCGCTTATGACTACAATTAAAAAATCGTATTTATGCCATACGATTGAGCATATTCCACGAAATAAATGTACAGAATGCTATCACTTAAAAGGAAACCGTTTTGAAGATATTTGAATTACACCGATGTAAGGGCGCCATCTTTAAAGAGCTCTAGCTTCCTTAGCAAGCATTTTTGGATAAGGTGATTTACGTCAAATCGACATAAAATGAGCTCTAGAATTTGCAGTTTTCTTTTGTGAAGTGAGTTTGTGGACACCCTGTATACGATGGATCACACCTCTGAGAGTACATTAAAAAGTGGCATTTTAATGTGTCAAATCTAGTTATCAAAACAACATTTTAACGTGAAGGGTGGATAAAGTGTTGCTATAAACATTTTATCCACACTTTCCTTGACGACACTGTTTCTATAAACATTTTATTCACACTTTCCTTGACGACGTGAATTGTAGAATGAAAATCATGGTACTTTTAAATTAGGTTGCTAGCTATCGTTTCATAAAGAGATTTTATCCGCTCAGAAGGCGTTGTGTTAACCGCATCACTGGGCCACTTAATGACAATTAATATTATACATACAGTCTGTCTGAAACTAAAACACTAAAACTGCTAGCCACATAGGTACTGGTCCTGTTCCATATATCCAAGACAACTAGAAAATTTCTACTTACAAAATATACAACAAACAAACAAACAAACAATAACGGTATCTGCCTATTTTATAATTACTCGTGAATTCCGTCATGAACGCGGTGCGTATTTAGACTTAAAACAAAACGTGCTTTTCAAACACATTAAGACCGCTTACTGTTTGTTCTTATGAGATCATCGGGTTCGCTTTGATGTGCCGATGTCGCAAAAGCTACTGAAAATCTTGTAACTTTGTTCAATACGCGAGCGCATAAACATTTCCAATGTTAAAATTGAATTCATTCATAAAATTCACCAAAAATATCAACTTTGATAACTTAACAGATTGACTTTGTACCTGCGAGTCACAATTGTATTCTTAAATCACACGCATAAAGATGTTATAGTATATAGTTTATAATAGATAATAGGCAATATAGTATAAGAAAATTGTTGCAATAATAATATTAATATAAGATGTAGTAGTAAGTAAAACACAAACTGTAGAAAAACATACATACACTTAAGAACCCACTTTAATTATTACACACGATCTTGAGGTTTCTTCCTTTTTAAGCGCCTTGTGGGGTTGGCGAAGTCAAGTAACTGCAGAGCTTGAGGATTGTAGTACGTGCTGCTGGAGCCGATTTTCGTGCTTCCTAGAGTCGCTAGCAAACCGCCTTGCCTGCTTAGTGACGGAGGAAATATCGAGGTTTCAATGTATATCTTGGTTTCGCTCATACAAGTTAGCATTAACTATTGGGCTGAGAACTTTATTCTGACATTTTTGAATAATCACGATATTGGACTGTTTGGCACACCCCCATACTTGAACGCCATAGGTCCAAATCAGCTTCAAAATTGTTTTTCTACTCCCACCATGGAAAGTGGGATTTTCAGACTTCGTCTCCATAGATACCAGTATTGAAAATGAGTGTTTGCCGAACAAGTGAAATTAGCGTGCGGAAAATTTACTTTCCGCACGCACATGCATGATTTTCGGTGCGGCAAAGTATAATTTTGCCGCACCGAAATCAAAATGTCAAATCTGACATATATCTGATATATAAGTAATTCACACAGATTTTTGGTAGTAATATGCTTAGTTTGTTAATTAGCCCTGTGTGCCATACACGGTCGAACGCTTGGAAGGTGTCAAGGAAAACGGCTGCACAGTACTTTTTATCTTCTAGAGCTTTTTCTATAACCTCTGTAACCCTGTGAAGTTGGTCAATAGTAAAATGATTTTATTACGCAACGCGAACTGGTGGTTTACATTCTCTATGTTCGTTTTAGGAGAAATTTTTCATATAGTTTGGAGATAATCGGTAGTAGGTTTATTGGTCGGTACGAGGCTTACTCCGTTGGTGGATTGCCTGGCTTAGGAACTAGAATAATTTGCACTACTTTTCAACTCCGGGACATGTTTTAATCTTAATGTCGCATTAAATAAATGGATTAGGAGTCTAGAGGTGGGAAGTTCGATTCTTTTTGGTGAATCGATTCATTTGAATCATTCATTCCAAGTGATTCGTTTACAAAGATTCGTTCTTAAATGGTTCACTCATTCACGCGTTTTGTTTAGACTAACGTGGACTAACGAGGACTAACAAAGGAAGCAGTATTGAATACTCAGAAATCTAAAATTGAATAATTTTATGTTTACATCGCATATACAAGCTTATTTGTAAATATATCTCAATGATTTTAAAACTATTGGAAAGCTTATTCTTTCTAGATTCAGATGCTGCCACAATTATCTCAAAATTGTTGTTAACAAATGCTACATAAATTATTTAAACTAAGCGTACGCGAAACGCGTAGTCGAAATTTCAGCATCGGGGTATTTTTGTAAACTATTTCACATAGATGGGTAATTATATCGCATGAAATGGGTAGAAAAGAATGAAGAAGTTCTTAGTGGAAGAATTACTTGCATAGCTTTATTGTTATAAAAGATATGATTTATTTTTGTACAGCGAGAGCTCCGTTGTATTTCGTACCGCTGGCATAAATGTACGTTTCACGCATGATTTGCCAAACATAAATTAATTTAAATAATCAACGCCAAAAGAGAATTATAATTACTGATTTACTTATTTGCCATTTTACATTAAATTTTGAATCTACTTTTAAGACGGAGAACCACCGCATTGTCAAATTTTACACCATCGAATCCGATTTACTGGTCAATTTTACGTATAACTCGAAACTCGAACGAATTGAACGCTGAATCTTTTGACAAGAATTAATACCCGATGGTTCCGCTGGCTTCGATACCGAGTCGACTGAATCGATTCATTTTAAAGTACGGCGGCTCCGCAGTCCGCGGACTTCGATGCCGAGTCGAGTGAATTAGTGAATCGATTCACTTGATAGTAAGGACTCGATTCATTCGATTCAGTGTACTGATTCGTTCTTTTTGAACGAATCGTTCACGACCGACACACCTCTAATTAGGACTACTATGGCCTTCGCCGGAAGTTCTTAAAATAGACAGGCGGTTATGAGTTCGAAGCCAGAAGCCTTTTTTGAGTTCAAATTAGATTAGATTTCTTTAAGTAGTTACCTCACTAATTCTTATAAGCGTAATAGGAGAGTAGTCATTATTATAGTTCTCAAGTTCCATCTATTTTCTCATCCGAAGCGTTAGGCTGAAATACTATTTCTAAATGGGTAGTAAATGCTTTCGCCTTCTCCTATCGCTACGCACCCAGTTCGTTTTTACTCGCTGGGATTTGCATCTGTGGCCGTTGGAACTTTTTCGTTGCTTTCCATAATTCGATAAGGTTTCATTCTTTATTTTTTCAATTAGGCGTGTGAGTTGCTGAGTAAGTCGATTTAATTGAGTTTTATCGGCCCGTTGTTGGGTTTGCTGCCATTTCCTTCTTGCTTTGCGTTTTAGCGTCACCGGTTCTCTAACTTCCTTTGGTTTGGGATTAGTCGGTAGAGTAGCTTCCCATGCAACTTGTTCGATGATGTTATTAAAGTCGCTTATCGCTTCGTCTAAATGCTCAGCAGTTTTTAGTGGACGATCTATACCTTTATTTCACTTAATACCTGATAAGACGGAATCGGCCCCAGTTAGTTTTGCGACTGGTAATGTCACTAAAATATGTAAAACCAAGCTAACCAATAAAAACTAAGCAATTTTTACATTTGTTATTTGTTATTTATTTACCATATTCACATGTAAAAGTTTTAGACGTATCCATTCAATACAGTTTTCCAAAAAGGTTTTTTTGTGCAGCCGGACGCGAAGTGGTCATTTCGCGTACGCAATACAGGACGCGAAATCCGATTTCGCGGCCTTACCCTTAGTAACGGCCGCGAAATACCTTTACCCTTAGTAACGGCCGTTAAACTAAACGTCACTTATTTGACACATGAGAGTTGACATAACAGATAATATGAAAATGTCAGTTTTATTATGCATTTTTTACGGCTGCACAAAAAATGTTGTGTATACTTCGGCCGCGAAATTCTTTAGCGCCCTCGAGATTGTCTTGCCTCGGCCGCAAGCGGCCTCGGCGACAATTTTTCTCTCGGTACGCTAAAATGGAATTTCGCGGCCTTAGCATACAAATAACTATTATAGCATCATATTACCAGTTTTTTCTTTAAAAATTTCACTCCGTTTTTTATTAAACAATTAGTATTTTTTGTTTCACTTACTAGCATCGACATGTGATGTCATTAGCTATCTAAACTAATCTTTATGCTAACAGGTTCGTACGCCAATCACACTCCAGATCAAAATAGGGCTTTGGCTAGGACCAGAGAACACTAGGCACGCATCCCCTATATAAGGGTGGCGCAAAACGTGTAATTAAAATTCAAGAAAAGTTTGTTATTTCGTGAATAATTTGTACACCGATACGGTCGCGAAATAGATTTATCCGACATTGTTAACAGAAAAACAAAATAAGATAGTCCGTAATAGAGATAGGAATTTTGCAGACTTAATCCCGTACATAAATAATTAGTTTTTTTTTGCAGTTTTGAAACAAATGTTTCATAATCTTCTTCTTCTTCTCCTTCTATCCATTTTTAGATATAGGTCTCCCCAATTTACTTCCACTGTGCCATGTCTTGAACTCTTCTTTTCCACATTAGGCCGGCATATCTTTTGTCATCTGTCCCTCGCCTCTGAGGGCGTCCTTGTGTTCTCTTTCCCAGTCAAGGGCGACAGTCCAGTATCTGTTATTAGTTCCATCTGGCGTCTTTTTGTTGGGTGTTGTGACTGGCAAACTGCCACCTCAATTTTGCTACTTGTCGTCTTATATCCTTAACCTTGGGTTTTCCTCTAATCCAGCTGGTTCTTTTATATCCTTTAAGGTTAAGTTTAACATTCGTCGTTCCTTTGCGCTTTGTGCAACTATTAATCTTTCCATGTTTTTCTTTGTTAGCGTCCTTGTTTGGGCTCCGTAAGTTAAAACGGCCAGGATGCATGTATCGAATACCTTTGCTTTAAGGTGCCGTGGAATTTTTTTATTTTTCAGTACGTGGTGTTTTTTAATACCAACTCATACATATGACTTCAAAAGAACGTATAAAAATTAGAAACGATATATTTCATTTCGGAAAATAAATATTAGGAATGATGACCGACTTGCAAAAATATGTAAGAACAGTAAACCAAGGGGAAAGAGACGAAGAGACCACCGGCACGGGGTGCCCGCCAAAAGCATGGCAGCAGAGTTGGTTCTCGGCATCAAACGGGTAAGCAGGCCAGACAAACAGGATATGATCCTCGTCAATAGGAAGAAGAAGAAAGATTAGGAAAAAAACTAAAAATGAGAATATTTTGATTGAGCTTCCTCGAATTCTTTTCTGAGTACTTGGACTCATGGTAAAAGATTGTCGTAGATATCTTATACCAAATATATTTAAAAAAATAACAACAAAAAAATAGGTACATAGAAAAATTTGTTGGACTTCACTGAAGTAACATAAAAAATGGCCTTTCTTTACTGGAAGGTGTATGTATTTAAAAAGCAAAACCCAACAAAAGCTACATGTTATTAAAGAGGTTTGTATAAAAAACATCTTAAAACGTGAGTATTCACGATTATCCACAAATTGAACAGATCATTTTTTCAGTATAGATATGTTATTTTATTTTATTTTTTCTTTATAAGTAAAGAAACCAACCGAATAAAAATGTGTATAGGGTGTTGCAAGAACTACATTTTATCAAGAGTTTATTATAGTTTATTTGTAGATACATTTTTATAGTATAATAAAGTTTTAATAAAATAATAAAACAAATTATTAAATTTCTAATTTAATAGACCTTATTTTTAGAGAAAGTCGAAGCTTTTACTCCTCTAAATCCGGGAACGTTGGAACGTACTGTATAACAAAAATAATACCTTATGCCACTTACCTTAACTAACTATTAACTGACTAAGTTAGAGGGTTCATAAAAACTAACATTACTTTGTTCACTATTCGGACATGGAAACCTTTTCCCAATTTTTTCTACTAAAGTTTCTTTCCTGACGGAGTTCCTGATATACATTTACCCTAGAAGGTATATAATATAGATTGTGCTCTAAAAAGAACTATTCAATATAAATAAATACATAATATAATTCCATCTCATTTTGAGGAAAATATCTTGGACATTATTTATTATAGGTTGACCTTATTTTTATGCAAATTTCCTTCATTAGTCGTGAATACATCGTTTTTATCGAAATTAGCAGAATCTGTTTTTTATACTTTCTACTGACCTCCTGCTTTACATTTCAGTACTTATAAAAACACTTACATTTTTCATAATTTTTAATTAACATAAAATTCACGCTTTGAATCTGTGTGTTGATAGCTGTTGAGTTTTAGCTGTCGTCGAAAAATAAAAATTTTAGTCTTAAAGTAAAGCGAATCCCACAAACACTAAGTACTAAAAAATTTAAGAAAAGAGGAAGAATGCGACGTGTATATGAAATTTTCATAAATCGGTATTTCCGTGTCTAGCATTACGGACTTTTAAACTTAAATAATAAATGCTTTAATTTTTCTGAAATGTAGATATAACTTAATGGATTTTACATAATCCTTTGTACCATAACTTTACGTATTTATTGCAGTACAGCCGAGTAGTGCGCTTGCGATATTCATATGCATCTCAAAATGCATCTAAATTTGCATACTGAAGTTGTACCAGCCACCTGCGAGGATTTCAATTTGTGTATGCATATATATGAAAGTTGTACAAAGAAGAATTGCTCGCCTGTTTATATTGCATGAATTTCTGAACGTCAAACAAAATCAACGCTAAGAATGAGCTTCGTGAAGTAATAATATACCAAATATTAATTCTAAAGGCTATGTAGTACTTTGAAAAGCGAACTAGCTTTGAATTGCTCAGATTTATTAACCGATTCATTCTATTACGATATTCTCAAACACAACCTGAATTTAAACTGGAACTGAAAGTGTCACGTTTAAAGATAAGAACCTAAACCCGCTTACAATCGATCTATTCTATCAATTAATTTCAAATATCGTAATTAATATTCCAATTTATAGGGCAGAGATAAAGAAACACAGCCGCACCTTTACATAATGATCGTTCATATAATAGGGGAATCAATTTACTTGTCATGTACTGGAAGACACGTAGGCGAAGAAAAGTTACGTGCTCCAAGGGTTTTATCACTAAAACAACCACCTGTGGGATTTACTAATACTTATTTCTCGCTTTATTTACGCTAAGAATATTAAATAATTTCAATAGCGAAAGCACACTTGTGCTGTTTGTATTGAACATCAAGTTGTATCAACAAATTTCCAAAATATGCGTATAAAGTGTATGGTTTGTAAGCATTTACTTACGCAAAATTTTCATGAAAATACAAACAATTTTGTGGGAAAATACGCGGTAAAGGAAATCATAATTTCATATTAGATTTCATTCCTGAAAAATCTACATATCAGAAAAAACATGCCAGTTTCTTAAAACCGAAACCGTAAATACACAAAAATAGTTCAGTAGCAAAGTTATAAGTGTTTTTTACATGACATCTACCAAAAAGGTTCCTACTTTATTTGCTCCAGATTGAAAAAATCGGTTACTGATGGAATTTGTCGCGCTATCTTCCGGGTTACAAAGCGGACGTCTTATCTACTGAATTACTTAAGAGGCAGAGTAACAAGGTCCAACACGTACACAAACTTACACTATACACACGCTGCAGTATGTACGATAAAACGGCGCACCAATAACGTAACCCGCAGAGTCGGGCCGAATTGTGCATTGCACGCGTAGGGTCGCATACGTTAACGCACCAGCTTCGACGCCAAAAGATATAAGAGGCTACAGATAATACATACATAATGACATAAAGAAATTATATTTAACTACATCCGCTTATGAATTATTGAAAAAAAGACTGAAAGATCAAAAGTTCCTTCCCCGCTTCTTGCGCTCTTATTTGAAATTATGTAATAAGTTCTAAGTAGTTCAATCACATTTTTAAAAGAACGCTTCGTCTGTCTTCCATCTTCACCAGTTTTTTTAATTTATTTCTTAAAGGTACGGACACCATATTGAATCTCTTCGTAGTCAAACAAAACTTTGTTCTCTAATTTCCGGAGTGCATTTCTTTAAGAAGAATCCAAAGCAGGAAAAATCTGAAAGGATATTCTCTTACTCTAAAACAGTAGATCACGTGCGACGTAATAATAAAAATAGGTACGCTATTTTTCACCTAGCATTTGGGTTGTGGCCTCTCGAGCTGAGATAGAGGTAGAGTAGTTTAAGTTCGAGAAAATTAAATAGATTAAAGCACTTAAATACTTAAATTACATTACCTACGATTTAATAAAACATATTTTGCCTAAGCTTCCAACAAGTTAAATATCGCACTGACCCAGATCCTTATTATTTTGTGGCAAAGAGGGAAAACTAAATGTTGACCATGATACCAGCGAGGCCTATTTTCAAATTTATTTAAAATTTATGAGATTCAACTCATAGTATTTTTGTGGACCCTTGTTAGTACTTCATACAATTTTGATTTACATATTTATTTAGCGTATGGAATTTGTAGCCAAAAGATCACGATTTTGTGGTTAGTAAAACAGTAAAATCAATAAAAACGGACCAGAGTAGGTTATGGAGTTTTTGCAATCATTTGTCAATTTATGAAACAAATTTCAAGCAAAACATAACCTTTCTTAGACATCAAAAAACTATAATAAATGTTCAAAATGTTGTCATTAATTTGCAAGACACAAACATATTTTTTTTTTTATTATACATTATACAAAAAGCAAAAGCCAGCATGGCGTAGTGGTAAGAGCGTCAGGCTAGCGTTGCGCTAGTCTCCGGTTCGAATCTCGCTGGGTGCAAGATTTCCCGGAGTTCGGTATCGAGCACTGGTGACCATTCGTCGTTGGGCACCTAATTAACGACGCTCTCTTCCGAATACAGACCTACGAGGTTGAGCAACAAGGTTCTATACGTACACACACATCATACACTATACACATGGTGCTGTATGTAGGCAAAAAACGGCGCACTAATCACGTGACTTGCATGCGGGCCGGATTGTGCATTTCACGCGTAAGACCACATACGCTAACGCACCAGCCTCAACACCAAAAGGTATGAGAGGTTAACGATTACATACATACATACATTATACAAAAAGCAGGTATAATTTGATCCATTTGCTGCTCAACTGTAAGCATTATGTTATATTTTAATACTTAATTTAAAACAAACGACAACTCCACATTAATCAAGTCAGATGAACTTACCTAAGACTTAACATTCAAAATTTCCAAGCCAACTCTGGTCTATTTTTATTTGATCGCACGGTAGAAATAATCTACGCAGATCATACGTACAATCTTGAAATCAAGTAACAGTTCTGTTCAACCATGTAAAGATCGGATAACTATAAGACCTAAAAATAAAAATGATCGTGAGAAAATTTTTAAAAATTCTTATTACGGCATATATCAGAGCCTAAAAAGTTGCCTTAAGAAATGGGTTTTAACGTTATCTGAAACAAAGATGCGAGAAACGGCAAGCGAACTTTTGATTTTATTTTGCAGTAACTCATAACTGGAAGTGTAGAATTTAAATCTACTTTCTATCTCTTATAATCAGCGAAATCCTCATGGTGAACCTCGAAGTTTAACAACTGGACTTTAATATAGACGCGTTAACAACATAAATAGATATAAACTTGGTACTCAAAATGTTTTTGGATATAGGAAAGTTCTACTTTCGCTTTGTTCACAACATTTACATTTTTTGAAAATTGTTTCACCTGGTTAAGCTTCAAGGCAGATACGAATTATGTTCCGTAATTAACATATTAAATCATATAAAATGACAACCACATTAAAAACACCTAACTTATAAAATATTTAACCACATTTACAATACTTAAACTATAATTTTTCTAGGGCCAAGATTTACCCAAAAACTTTGGTAACGGATAAGTATATTGCTTTTATTAAAAAAAGCATTATAAAAACAGCAACGCCGGCCGCGGTGGTGCAGGGTAATATCGAGGTCACGTGAAATTTTAAATGCAAATAAATTTGACATTTTACCCTCTTTCGAATATAAAATAATAAAAATACATGCCAATGAAGTGTTTGTAGTGATTCGGCAAAATTCTAATCTGGCTGCACTAATGATTTTAGTAGACTGGCGTTAAAATCCTTGGCATCCACAAAATCCACATGCGTAACTCTCGCCTAATTAATAAACGAACGAAGAGTAAATCGACTAATAAATGTACGAGGAATGGTTGGTTACCTGGCCTCGATGTCGACCAACATAATATCCTGCAGGGAAATACTGCCTATCGGGAGAACGTACATACTTCCATAAAAAATGATGACAATTATAAAAGCTATCTATTGCATTCTTAGAATATGTAGTCAATATATTTATACATATATTTTATTTTCGAATGTAGTATCTTCAACTTGAAGTGGCTTTCCTTTTACAAGGCGTTATCAGTCTTCTCGCCATATGTCTGTAGTGTGTGTGTCAAGTAGCTTACAGACATAGGGGACTTACAGATTTACGTAGGCTCCGAACCATGGAAGTACTTGCACTTCTACTCCAGAGAGGACTTGCTGGCAGAAATACGTCGCTGGTTTGCCATTGCCTTCTGAGGGAAGCGGTCGGGTGCTTTCGGTGTATGTGTGGCCCTGGGAATCGAACCCAGGTCAGTTTTAATCTCAGCGTTCAGACACGCGCTGAACCAAGAGATACGATCACAAATGCAGTATAGGAACAGTAATTTTTTTAAAAAAAGTAACTATAATTAAATAGTAAATTTTGACATCTACCACTAACTGTTAAACATTTGCCCAATCTCTTTTCCAGTTATGTATAACATTAGTCATTTAATGGGGTGTCATATTTCTAGAAACGTTTTCAACTCTATAGTACAGTTATTCCAGATCATTTATTGGTTTGGATTATTTATTATTTCAGCATTAAAGACTTTACTTTGTATACCTATAGATAATATAAACATATTTCATTTGGATATTTGAAAGGCAAACTATTTCTTGTATTTGGCATTTAAAGGCTAAAGGAAAGTCGTTGAGCCAGGGTGGCGCAGTGGTAGAGCGTCAGTCTAGCGTTGTGCTAGTCCTTGGTTTGAATCTCCCTGGTGACCATTCGTCGTTGGGCACCTAATTAACGACGCCCTTCTCCGAATACAGGCTTAAGAGGTAGAGTAATAACGTCCTACACTTATACACACCTTACACTCCAACACATGGTACAGTATGTTGGTATTAAACGGCGCACTAACTTCGTAACCCGCAGAGACGGGCCGGACCGGGTTGTGCATTGCACCCGCAGAACCTAATACGGCAACACACCAGCCTCGCCACCGAAAGGTATAAGAGGTTACAGATAATACATACACAAAGTCTTTATTACTGGCAAAAGATTCACCAAGTTGGAACAGTTTTAAGTACAGATTAGGTAATTTTCAATGGTCAGTTCTAGGACTTTAAAAGAATTGATTATGATTTTATTAGCGACTCTTGTAATCACTTTTATGCTTTGCATTACTGCTTTTATTTTGCATTTCAAGATAATCGCATTTAACGGGTTTTCCATTCAGAGGTCCCATTTTAAATTATTTAAAAACAATACTTTTTTATGGAATAGTGCCGAAATATTTACTTTAATACGAAGTACAAACACCACGATTAGTTCTGGAAAACGATATCTGGTAAATGGCCACCTCGGCTTCTTCTGCAAATGGCCATTCTTTTGAGGAAGTTTTGCATCACATTTTCGCACAACTGCGGCTCTATTTGACGAATAATGTCTCGAATATTTTCTTTCTATTGTTTGTGGGCCATTAGCGTAGACTTTTTCCTTCGCGTAGCCCCAAAGAAAAAAGTCTGGTGGTGTGAGATCGCACGATCTGGGCGGCCAGTTTATGTCTCCATTCCACGAAATAAGGCGCTCGGGAAATTTCTCACTCAGTAGTGCAACTGTTTCGTGGCTTGTGTGACTCGTAGCACCATCCTGCTGGAAATAAAGATTGTCTACGTCCATGTCGTCCAATCTAGGCCAAAGGAAGTCAGTTAGCATCCCACGGTAGGGAAATGTGCACCATAGGTATAATGAATTTTCACTATTTCTATACGTTGTTGGAGCGTATATCTTTCCATTTTCTCAAATCGTATACTTTTCACTTGACAACTGTCAAGCAATCAAGGCCCTCTATTCAACGGTTTAAAAATGCCAAGGAATTTAAAATGGGACCTCTTAATGGAAACCTTTTAAATTGAATTGATATCATTTATAAGAGGATATTATTAAAAAAATCATTATCTATTTTATTAATTAGTTGAAGTTATTGTTAATTACAATCATTTTATTGTTAAATCGTTAAATGAATTATGCAGTTTTAATTAAAATAAGAATGTAATATAAAAGAATCTAGATTGACAGGATTAAAATAGTTTAGTTGTTAAGGATGTTATGTATTGTAACTATGAAAATAATTTAGGTAGCAACGTAGCAACATACAATAATTAAGAAAGAATGTAAAATTAGTTGATTTGTTACCAAGGAGAATGAGAAGTTTGCTAAATGAAGAAAAATGAAAAGGAGCCAAGGAGACGGTAGTGATAGTAAATAAAAACAAGTAATACGAATAATTTTCTGTTGAAAGGAAGCAATAATTTCCCTTAAAGGAAATTATACTTAAAATAAAATATTTCATTTGTGAGTTATTGGAAGTAGTCCTGCTGTCCTGCTCATATGGATATTGTATATTGGAAGTGAAATAAATAAAATAAATATTTCATTTGTGAGTTATTGGAAGTAATATTGCTTATATTAATATTGATGGATATTGGGGGTTTATGGAAAATAATCCTGATAAATGGTGTTATATTGAAGTTCATTTTGTTTTTGGTTGGGTCTGGAAGTTAGATTGAAGATTGTTTATGATTGAAATTGAATATTGGAATAAGTGAATTGAAGTAAAGTTACGTGAGCCAAATTAGTTTTATTTAGTATTAAATTTATAAAATAATAATTTAGATATAACAGGTCAGGGAATTTAGGGAAATGTTTATAAATAAATTTGCATAATTATAATTTTTGTCATTATTGATCAAATAATATAATCAAAAGATCTAAAAAGGTAGAAGAATCCTTCGAACGACCCTACACTGAACTAACCGAGGTAAATTATTGTAAATGAACCTTAACTGTGATTAATAATCGTAAACTATTATTGAGATAATTTGAATATTTCATTACAATCATTACATTGGTAATCCAAATAATTAAAAGGAGGTCATAGCAATATATTGTCCCATGTGCCTTTGCTATGTAATGTAGATAATAGCAAATTACTTTATAAATCAAACGTTTCGGGTTCGATGCTGATCAAGGCCAGCTGAAGTTTTTTTAATACACTGTGGGGGTATTGCTTCCAGCTAATGTTAGATGATAAATTTGAACTCATTATACTTATACAACTGGTTACACAAAACCTATCACTAATAAATATAATGAGAAATTCAAGATATGCGTAAGATTACATTTTGCTAAATTACGTACTACACACTATATGAGTGAAGTCCAAGTTTAGTTTGGCAATTTATACCAAGAACAAGTACACCGAATGGCGGCTGACTTCTACCCTAATTGCTTGTGGTATTCGTTCCAAGAAGATTATAAACACAGCTAGATAAGCTTACAACCCGTTTGATATTTGGTTAAAAATTTTATAGTAGTTACGTATTTTTAAGAAAAGTTAGGTTATTTTACTCATTTAGCTATCACTAACTCGACAGTTCAAATCCAAAGCTATGTTAAAGAAATCAAAACCAATAAACACTGTGTATTTGAAATGTAGATGCAATGTCATGTTTGTAAATTCACTGTATGTTTTCCGAAGACTAAGGGTGGGTTGCACAAAATGATTTAACAGCTTTGTAAAATTAATTAAACAAAAAATGTTGCTCTTTTGTCAACTTTGATCATTCGTTAATTTAACAAAAGCTTTCTGCGACCGGCCCTTAATAACTTATTACTTGGGTCCCATAACTGCATTCGTCTAAGACAGCTGCAGCAACGCAAATTTCGTCTGTCGAGAGTAGTTCAATAACGATATATTTAGTGCTTAATGTGACTATTCTGATGTTATTTTCGAACTACAATATTATTCGTTTTTAGAAACAGAACGCCACTGGTACTTTATAAGTGGTACAGACTCGACCGTGTTTTACCGCGTCGAGTTTTTATAAGTCGTGTTCTTTTACAACCCTAGCCCTTTCATTAATATAACATTCCGATTTTTTAAATTTAAAGCGGAGTTTCGCTAATGTTATACTATTTGTTAAATTTTGTTTTACCTCGACGTAATGGCTTAAAAAGGGACTGTTATTATTAGGAGTTGTAAGACAGGTGAGGAAATAATAACTCAATTTAATGGAGGTTTGAGTAGCCTAAAATGGGCCGCCACATCTGTCTTAGTAGCGGCTATTTCATAATTTTGGATAATTTGTATACATTAGGCAGTTCCAGGGTTTATAAAGCGAAAAATATTATGCCTTCCTCGGCTATAAATAAGATTTTAATCTTACCTACATCAAATTCTCGAGAGCGGCCACACACAGGTATTAGTCGCAAAAACGCATGTAAGACGTATCACCGGCCATGTAAATTGCTTCGAGAACAAAGGCCATTTGTTAATATCATACAATACATTTATTCATATATTGACATCTTATTTACAACAGCTTCGAAGAATTCCTGTCTGTGTTACAGCCCACCCTCTGGTTATTTCTTCGAAACAAAATTCATTTAATCTAACGATTACAAGTTTATTACATATTTTATAACTTTCACAAATACAGAATCAATTCGATTTTTAGAGAAATAAAAATAAAACCTCTTTTAATGTAAATTTTTGTAACAGGATACGGCTATTAGTATCAGATAAAAAACGTATCATGCACGGATGCCATACAATTTAATTCTAATAAGATAAAGGTGTTCTAGGCATTATTACACACTCACCATAAAAGTAAAGATAACAGATAATCACATAAGATAACGCAATTTTAAGGATGTTTATCTAAACAGTATAAAACAATGTGGTCAGAGCTATCTGGATAGCTGCATAATTGAATTTTTAATTAGAAAGTGATTAGATCTAACACATTTTTAAGATAGTGGTAAATTAAGAAATTTAGAATAAAATTTCTAAGTTTCTACTTATAGGGCACAGATAAGTAGAAGATTACAAAAGAACATGAGCTTATATTAATAAAAACCTACACCTCCTAATTATGGTAACCTATTCAGAATTAAAGCAGTGAAATCTATGAATATATCTATAAATAAATATGCACACGCCATAATCTAACAGCATAACTACAATGCCAGAAATATGTTTTGTTTTCAATCCTTTTGTTAATCGTCTACGTTTAGCATAAAAAACAAATTATACCGAATACACGACCAATGCTGATTCATAATTATAGCGATAGAAAAAGGTGATAGGACTGTCATTATATATAATTTTTTATAGATTATGATTTGTTAGGAATAAATATAAAAAATATCTAACCATAAATAATGGGTGTAATAACACAACAATAGTAAAAGATGGCTAAACAGGATATAACCGACACACTGACTTTAAAAATTTATAACCGACTTTTACCAAAAAAGAATTTTTAAAAATAAGTTTTTTCTATGAATTGAAATTGACATGAAGCAAACCATAAATAATGTTAATGTCTACCCTAACTTAGTACCGCCTATCATACAATTATTTAAATTTTACTCCTAATCCTTGTTAATGTTTAAACAAATGTATGTATGTATGCGTAGCGAGTATTTCCAGCTTCAGTTTTGCCGCATCTTGCATCATAAGCGGCGCCATTCTTCTTTGTTGTTTCAATTATCTGGTTGTAGGCCTCTCTTTTCAATTTTCCTTCCTATGGAATCCTTCCATTTTTTCCTCGGTCTTCTTTGTTTTATCCTTTCTACTGGAGACCAGTTCCACGCCTTACATGGTATCCTGTCGTCATTTATACGATGCAAGTGGCAAGTGTGCATACTGATTTAGCTGATTATGCATCGATCCTTCACCTTATTTCTTCATTCTTAACGTGGTGTAATAAGGTCAGACCATATTAGCATCTTCTCCAGTATATCATTTTTGCTGATAATAGTTTTTGAGACATGTTTTTATTTATGACCCACACTTCAGACCTGTCATCATCATTTTTTTGTCTAGTATAAAATATACAATTTACCTAAAACTACCTTAATCCAAAAGTTAATATTTAGAGAGATACGGGGTGTCAAAGTTAAAACTTTAATTTTAATTTTCTTATGTAATTTCAAAAGTTTTCGAAATATTTATATGAAAACTGGTGAAACTAGGTACCTCTTTTGCGGCGGGAAAGCGGGAAACAATAATCCGTTCTTGATTTTAATGTAGCTCCTAAAAGAACCTTACTAACTACTACATGGTTAGAGAAAGTAAGCTGACTGTCAAAGTAAACACCCAAGTCCGTGATACGAGTATCATCACATCTGATAAGTTCAACGCTACCAATGCTGTATGCCATTATAATAGGAAATTTTCTCCTGTAATAACTCATAACTTGGCATTTGTTTATGTTTAGGCTTAAGGAATTGCGAGTAAACCATTCGTTAACAATATTCAACTCGTTTTAAAGAAAATTGCAATCATTCAGAGAATTAACCGTTACAAAAATCTTTAAGTCGTCAGCATATTGCAATTTGTGACATTTTAGATGAGACGGTAAATCATTAAAAACAATTAAGGTCCAAGGTTTGACTCTTGTGGAACCCCAGCTTCAGCATAGAAGACATCAGATTTATAGTTATTATATTCTACAATTCTACGTATTATTTCCTTCCAACTAAATAACTTTTAAATAACTTCAAACATGAAGAGCTTGCTCCTAGTTGGTTCAAGACAATGATCAATTTGATCAAATGCTTTCTGTAGATCCGTGTAAATGACATCAACTTGCCTCTAAGAATCTAATATTTCCGAAACATGTTGTGTAAAAGACAGTAAATTCTAAACAGTAGAACGCCTTTCGACAAACCCATGTTGAAATTTAAATAAATGGTACTTCACCGAATTGTAAAGCTGATTGTAAATCATTACTTCAAAGACTTTTGAAACGTTGGATAAAATAGGTATTGGCCGATAATTGGTAATGTTTGTGGGATCATCTTTTTTAAGAACAGGACAAACATGAGCTGTTTGCCGCAATTATGGAAATATATATTTTTTAATGGCGACATTAAAGATTAATTTCAATGGATGTGCCAATATTACTGCACAATCGCTTAGTATACCATCAGGACCAGCAGTCCCTTTATTCTTGAGTTCTCTTAAAGCTAGTAATATATCACTTTCTGTTACCGGGTCGATACAAAAGTTATTTAGGTGTCTATCGGTGTTCGGTGTTCAGAGTTTCAAATGAATTAGAGGGTTTATACACGCTAGAGAAATAGTACGCAAATGCATTAGCAATGGACTGTGGATCATCGTATGGAGTATTATTCAGTGTGACTGAGCCAAAAATTCTTGAATTACCCTTTTTAGTTTGAATAAAGGGCCAACCACGGTGGATAGCTTTTATTGTTAATATTATTGTAAACAGGAACGTGGTACTGAAAGATAAAGTAATATTTTATACTACAGAACACATCCCTAAAATGATGCCGTGCAATTTTGGAACACTCGTCAAACCTTTATTCCACAGGATAGTACCTTTACAATATTTTTCCATTTGCCTATTTTGTTCATTAAGTCCTTGCTATCTTTTCCATCTTCCCAAATTGTACCTCTAAGATACTCGTATTTTTTACCGTTCCATTTTCTGTTTCAGTGTCTTCTCCTCTTTCTCCCATTACGATGTACTGCTTTGTCTGTGTTAACCTCTAATTCCCATTTATTATATTCTTCTGTTAGTTTATTTAACATATATGTCATGTACTGTTTGTCTTCAGCAAGAACTATCTAATGTCTGTAAAACAGATGGCGTACATTGGGCCATTTCCAGCCATATTCCCATCGGACTACATTTTCTTGTCCGTTGTTTTAGAGTAGTAATCAGACAGATTTTGAATGAGGTAAGAAAGAGGCAATAACCCATGTTAGCCTTTTTGTTGGTGAGAAAAGTGCTGATTAATGAATTTCCACACTTTATAGCAGCATAGCTTCCTCTGTATAAAACTATTGTAGCCCTTATGTACAGTTTGTTTACGCTTCATTCTTCCGTTGCAATACAGCTTTTGGAGGGGCGTAGGTCTTACATAGATATATAAATGTCACATGGAGTTTTCCCCCTCGTAATAGTTCTCCTCTGCTACCTCTTTCATCGTAAAGATGTTATCGACACAAGATCTTTCTGGTCGAAAGTCACTTTGTTCTTCTATATCTCTGGTTTACTCTTTATTTCTGGCTCACATAACCCTTCCATACAGTCTCCCTACTGCTGATATTACACTTATCCCTCTATAATTTCCACATTCCTTTCTACTTCATTTTTTATAAATGGGATTTAAATATATATAATCTCTTCCAATCATTTGGTATGTTGCATCCAGCTAAACATTTATTCAGTATGTCGCTGATAATTTCTATTGTTTTTGTTGTCGCATGTTTGAGCAACTCGAGGCATGTCACCTGGTCCTGGTGCCTTGTTATTCTTCATATTTTTTAATGCCACTTCTCTTCTTCTTCAAATGTAATGCTACTTTAAATTCTTTTAATGTAATCTACTAAATTGCTTCTTTTCTGTCTTCTGTTTTTTCTTCGTCTAAGTGTGTATTTACATAGATACTCAGGACGATGTGCCATAATAATCCTTCCACTTTATTGGATTTATTCCCCGTTTTTCGTTCGTATTTTTTCTTAAACTGTTTATAATATTCCAAACTTTTTTCGACCTAGATTGTCCTAGACCCTTCTATCATCGAATTTAATTGAGCACATATCCTACTCCATGCTTCATCTTTTGCTTTTTTTATCTGTTTCTTTACCATATTATGTATATGTATCGAACGTATTGCTTACGATCCTTTGCGTCGTTTGTTGCCAACCACCTAGGGTATAACTTTTTCTTTTCGTCTGTTAGTTCTTGTAATTCGTCTGTTCACCAAAAGTGTTTTGGTGCTTGTCTTTCCCTTATTTCTAGGGATTCGGATGCTCCTTCGTATATTTTCTTTTTTAGTTTTTCATATAGCTCTTCTGCTGTTCCAGTTTGTTCTTCTTCTAATTTTCGTGCTAACCTTAGTTTATGTAGGAAACTTGTAGAGTATCTCTGAGGCTATCTACATATGTTGTAAACTTTAGCACTTATTGTTATTAAATAAATGTACCAACCGGTAAATGAAAATAAATAAAATGTATCTGTCGTCCAAATATCATATGTAAAAGAAAATACCATGAACTGAAAATTTGATTTGATTGATAAATCTGCTAATTTTTTAAATAAAACTCTTAAAAATATGGCAATATTTTTATAATTTAGCAAAAGTGGTTTCATTAGAAGGTTATTTTTGTGATTAAAAATAAAAATTGTTTATGGGAGTACTTCTAGCAAGAGTGCTATGGCATATAAGATTATGGCAAGCGTTTTGATTGATTTCAAGTGAAACAGATTTGGTAGTAACACAAAAAGAATAGAAAATTAAGGATTGAAGGTATTGAGATTGCTCCTTCAACTTAGTCAAATTACACATGCTATTTTAAGTAATTTGTTATGAAGAATGCAGTTCTTTTGCGAATGAAAAACAAATTTAGAATACGTTTTATGATTTCTTGACGCTTAATAAAGCTTACTTCTTGTTTGAAGATTATTTTAGAATTTGACGAATCGACATCGTATTTCATATATCACTTCAGAAAGCCCATGGCCGACCTTAACCCGTTTTTATTTTACTTCATGATAACTTATAATCTTATAACTAGAGATTCATAGAATCTTTGCTTTTATTTAGCTTCGAAGAGCATTCCAGCATTTTGGAACACGGTTGGTACATTTCAGGCCCTTTTTCAGAATTTTGTGCTTAATACGTCCCAAAAAAACTTTACTTAACTAAATTCGTTAAAGAAAAACAATTTGAAGTTTCTTTTTCGATGTCTCTCATCGTTAAAGCAACGTTTAAAAGGCAATAACAATGTTTTAAAAAACGTTTCATCTGACTAATACCATCAGCAGATGCTTTATTTTTTATGGATTGTTCTGTAGTTAAATTGAGCTTTCCTTTCTGACTTGGGAAATATACAGTATTATTCTAGTAATAAGGTCAGATAGTTAATATATATTTTTTCTTTATTACCAAGTTGAACTCGTTCATAATTTTTATGAGAAAGCACTTCTTGTAATTTCAGTTAAAACACATAATTTTCAAGAAACTCTTAATGACTCCTACTGTTATCTTAAATAATAACGCGAAAAAAGAAAAATAATTTTTGATTCTTTTAGCATAACTTAAAAACGTATACAGTTACTTGCTGGTATTACAGTAACCACAAAATTATGCGAAAGTTCAAAATTTAAACTACTTTGTATGATGCATTACAATAAGCGAGATCCCACGAGTTTGAATAGTTTGTATACACTTAACTACTACTTTTAAGTTATAAAGTACTGTAAAACGTTCCACTATTGATGTTTTTCAAGTTTATCTACTTATAAGAGAATTGAATAGGGCCACCTTCAGGAATATGTCCTTGGAGGGAAATCTGGCAGCCACGGATTACCGGAGATGGCCTATCCATCTTTTATCACCCGTTAAATGGATGCGCCAACAAGCTATGAGACCGCGGGGACTTCTTTTATTATAAGGCATTGGGATTTCAGATTTACTCAAATTTCAATTTAGGGGAAAATATGTTCGCCAGACGCCAATCTTATTAAAGCACTTCAGCCACGGTTTATGTAAGTCCTAAAACGATGTTTTCAGAATACTGTTAGCACGCTTGATTCAAAATCTATCCGGCAACGCTTAGACTATATGGAATTAAGTAAGTTAAAGTTAGTTTAATTTTAAACAAAGTCTTGAATTGGTCTTCGCTCGCGTCTCTGACACACTTCAAGATAATTAGGAGCCAATTTAGCGCTACGAAGCGTTCCTGAAGCCTGGGTACCGCCCTGTCATCCAAGTTTTAACTTAATATTCTAAATTGCCATTTTCACAAAAGAACTAATCAAAGACAATAGAAGGCTTTCTTATTTGCTAATTGCTCATTGTTCCGGTCATTTTTTTTCGGTTAAAGCTTTTGTTACTTCTTCTTTGGTACTGAAAGCTTTAACTTTTAAATGGGGTTTGTCCATTGTTCCCAAACTCGTTTATGTTAAAGATTGGAAAGACAAAGAAGAAATTTTTAATAAATACTCTATCTTGCGCAATCTAAATAAAAATTTGCTAATACACAATTTGTGCGCTCACGTTTTCGACCTGTAAACAGAATAAAAGCAGGAATGGCATGTAAACAGACATTAAGATTGTGTTGCGGAAGCGAAAAGAAAACCGACGAAAACGCTTAGAAGCCTAAAGTGCCCCGTAAATTATTACATCACGATAAGAAGATGAAACAGGATGACTGGTTACAATTACCGAGAAACAAACAGAGCCTTTAATTCTACAGAATGAGTCAATTAATACATCAACCTATTAGATCTTATCGATATAACAACAGGTATATCATTTCACGTTACAAGAGAATTGAAAATATATATGAAAGAACACCTGTAATTGTGAATACAAGACAAGCACATAAATAAGGCGGTACGATTGTTCCATATCAAACCATAAATTCAATACAACATGACTTTAAAAACGTTTCATTTCGTATCGCAACACGGCCCCATGTTGATAGCAGTGTAATTATGGCACTTAATAAAACGATACCGGACGGGATAGACTGATATATGCGTAATTTATGTATAGTAAATATTCATGTTGCATTCGATATAGATATTCATAAACAACGCCGATAAATTTTGCCTAGTGGACCTTTGGGTCGTGGCATGCAGGAGGTGCCTCAAAACCTGTCGAAATTGACTCGGAAGGTGGTCTTCTTGGTATGCACGGCGAATATCGCAGTGCTTTTAATACTCTAATAGACCAGAAAACAACATTTTAATTAATAAGATTAATTAGATTATCAACTTCGACTCGTTCTTAAAAGGCGTACTTAATCAGTAACCGTTCTTATACTTCCTTCGAGATGACTAGCTTTATGTTAATCTTAGATTTATCCCATTAACCGCCTATTATTTATTTTAAGCGTTCTAACAACTATGGCAATAAGTCTAATCGTACGGACTTAAAATCTGAAACTGTAGAAGTAGAAGCACAATACGTTAAAGTAAATTTATATGATCTACTAAAAAAACTCACGATGTTCAGCTTAAATGAACATTAATATAGACGTCCGTGGGAATTTAAATTACAGGCGTGTTAAGACTAGCACTTTGTTGAAATATGTATAGAACACTGTTTATAACTTATTTATGAAAGATTTAAATATAAAAACTACAAAAATAAGATTCAAATTTGAAGTAATTTTAAAGGTTTGATAAAATTAAATTGTAAACAGTATTACAAATTCCATAAATCATTTAATGGTATAAATAAATATCTAACTGATATCTGTATATAAATCGCAAAAAAACGTGTAGGTAATTTAATTATCGATTCAATATCAAAACTTTTGCAGATTATAAGTAAGGGTATTGTAGATTGTTGTATTATCGTGTATAACAAAAATAAAGTATTGGAGGTAATAAATTTGACCCTTTCATCCATAATCTATAAATACATAACGTTATAAACGTTGCTTTGTTCATATTATCTTAGCTAAGGTAGACAGATCTGCTGTAAGGCACAGCATATATGTAAATGTATAGGTATATGCTAAAGTATGCGGATGAAATGGCTAATACACATACAGTATACACCTATATATTTTTTAAAGTTATCTACCTAACCATGAAAATGACCTCAAACAAAAAAAATGCTTGGTTGTCAAATTATTGTCGCTGTTCTAAGTACTTTGACGAAATTTTCTACGAGTTCGTTGCGTTTTGCACTTTTTGCGATTTCTTTTCTTCCGAAAAATGAGTGAAAGTAATTTGGAGCATCGCGCAGTGATAAAGTTTCTCACTAAAGAGGGAAATGGACCAAAAGTTATTCATGAAGGAATAGTCGCTGTGTATGGGGAAGATCCACCATCTTTTCAAGTTTCGATGGGGCCAAAATCCAATTCAGGATGACCCCAGATCACCGGCTGAGGCAAGAACTCAGGAAACAATCAGGCTTGTTGAAGATTTGCTGCTGTTAGATCGACGAATGAAGATCCCAGTGCTTCCTAAAGACGCTGGAGTATCCAAAACTACAGTTTTTAAGATTATGCGCGAAGAGTTAGGGATGCAGAAAGTTTTTGCAATTTCTGGATCCCCAAACTCCTTACACCAGAGCAGAAACTGGCGAGAAAAGAAATTTTACAAGAATATTTGGCAGCTTTAGAGAACGATGAGAGTTATGTTTCACGAATTGTCACTGGCGACGAGACTTATGTTATATTGGAATCCTCCCAAGAAGCAGGAGTCGATGCAATGGGTGCATGAGGGCTCTCCACCTCCAGAAAAGGCAAAAACGCAGTCATCTTCTGGAAAGTTGATGGCGACTGTGAGGGAATTTTCCTTATTGAATATGTGGAAAAAGAGTCCACAATTAATGGAAAGATTTACGGAAGGACGATCCAAAATCTGAAGCAGGCCATTAGAGAAAAACGTCCGAATCCATGGAGAACCAAAACTTTGCCGTTGCACGACAACTGCAGGATCCACAAGGCTCGTACAGTCCAAGCCATTCTCGAGACCTCGAGAGCTGTGGATTCGTCCACCCTATAGCGCTGATTTAGTGCACTGTGACTTCTTTTTGTTCAAACATCTGAAGAAATACATCAGGAGCCAAAAATTTTTCACAGATGATGAGTTTAAAGCCACTATTGCATCATTTTTTGAGACGTAAACAAAATAATTTTTTTGGATGGAATGAAACAACTCGAGAAACGTTGGACTAAGTGTATTAGTGTAGACGGTAGTTATGTAGAAAAATACATTTTTTTGAAGCTCGTCGAATTTTCCGTCATACACATAGCTAGGTAGATAACTTAAAAAAAACACGTTCGTACATATGGCTTAATTTAGGCTCTAAATAGTAATTTGTAATACAAGTGTTGAAAGCTTGCGTTTGCCACACGAATGTGAAGTTTGCAGCACGAACGATAGTGAGTGCTGCAGTCACATGAGAGTGGCAAATACAAGCTTTTAACACATGTATTACACACTATTTTTTCTACAACCACATTTCCATAAAAAAATTTAAATATTTCTGCAAAATCAAATCTGACATTCATCAAATGTCATTTATGACATTTTGATTTCGGTGCGGCAAAATTATACTTTGCCGCACCGAAAATCATGCATGTGCGTGCGGAAAGTAAATTTTCCGCACGCTAATTTCACTTGTTCGGCAAACACTCATTTTCAATACTCGTATCTATGGAGACGAAGTCTGAAAATCCCACTTTCCATGGTGGTTGTAGAAAAAAACTATTTTTGGGACATTTAATAGATATTTATACACCAAGTGAGCTAAGATACCGTTTATTCATGAGAAGAAGTTTAGCTCACGAGCCCGTAAGGGCGAGTGAGTTAATTTCTTCGAGTCATCATTAACTCCATAGCAACAGCTAGGATAAATAACTGTTTATTTGTTGCATAGTGATTTAAAATTCTGTGAGTGATTTAATAGTTATTTATGTATCAAGTGTGTAAAACTTATTTACACACGTGTTGCATACATTATTTTTTGCACAGACGCAGTATAAATTCAAATAGTAGATTATACCCAAATTTAAAAATTTTTTATTCGAGAATTTATTAATTTCGTTTTCCATATTGTAATAATTCATTTCATCTTTTTCGGAATTATTAATTTCGTTTTCCATATTGTAGTAATTCATTTCAATAAACTGAAAACAGTTTTTATACTTATTTTATTAATTCGTACAACATTCGTACGGTAGGTATTTAATGTGACAAGTAAAGAATAAAAGAGAAAACATTTGCCAGTACGTGACATCGGATTGGCCGTGACTGAAGATGCACATCATGAAAGTTCATTATGCGTTCGATACCATCTTTACGTGTTAGTTACGGCAGTCGTTTTGTAAACATCGACTTTTGCAACTGTTTAGAATTTGTAAAACGTCAACTTTAGAGGCGACTGTGCAAAAATTTGTTTTTTCGCATTTCATACATTAATGTATTACATTAGTACACTCAAAATCGTGAAGTAATGGGTCACTTTACAGTATAGCAACCATTACTGCATAGCAACGTCAGGTTTCATTAAAATGCAATTTGACAGCTTCTCGGGCAGCATTTAAAATATCTTCTGAATGGTTTTCCAAGTTATTTTCGTCCAAAAAAATGTATTTATTTGTTTGAATTGAATTCTGTTAGGTATGTCAAAAACAGTTCCTGTCAGATTACTATTTTATCGAGAATCCGCCTACTTTTTTCAGTGTTTTTATTAATTTTATTCAGAATGTACCTCAATAAATTTAGATAACTTTTTATGTGAGAATATAAAATGCGAAAAAATAGTATACGCGTCGCGTCAGAAAAGTGATTTAACTAGACTCGTATGCCATACTCGTCTAGTAAAAATCCACTTTTCTGCACTTGGCACGTAATCTACTATTAACTCACTAGTAAATAAACAGTTACTTACAGCTGTTGCTATGGAGTTAATAATGACAGTTTAAAACGTCAAAATTGAATGAAAAAATATAATAATATTTTTAATCATTATAAAAGCAATGTTTTTTTGCACCATTATCGACTATTAGTGTATTATAAATTATACAGGGTGAATTCTAAATGGCGGGTAATACCTACACCACGTGATTCTATATCAAAGACAAAACCAAAAAAGTAAATATAATGTTGACGCCTTAGATGAGGAGTTATTGCAGCCTTAAGTCGTATTCTGCTTTGCCTGACCTGTGATATTTTTATGAAATAATGATTTTAATCATCAAAAGAAATAGCTAATCTGTAGACCTTGGTTTTACTTTAAATTTCTATCCGAAGCTTGAAATTTCTACACTGCTTTTGCATTTGCTTTCAAATATTGCAAGGATGTAAAACACAATTTTTGCATTTTGAAACAGAAGCAGACATTTACTTTCTTTTGTATTTTTACTTGCATTTCTCTCACTATTTGCTGATCAGAACGTCGTGTTTGATTGTCCTCGTGTTCATTATCCTTGTTTTCATTGTGTTGCTTTCAATTTATTTTGTTTTTAGTTTATTTATACGTTGTAGATTTTCGTTATTTGCTCCGATCCAGTTTATGCATTTTGATAACTATTAATTTTGTTCGTTTAATTTTGTAGTACAGTTTTGTGGAATGTGCAGACGTGCGTCTGATCTTAGGGCAGTGCGTGGTAACTTTAATGCTGCTGCAAATTTGTATTTCGAACGTTACCCAAACTGAAGACATCCAAATGCTAACGTTATTCGACGACTGGATCAATGGATGCGAGAAACTGGAAAAACTGTGCCCACTCCAGTAGCCTTCGTCGAAAATTGTTGCCACAAGTTGAAGAACATATCTTATGTAGTCGAAAATGAACCAGAACGAAGCACGCGGACCATTGCCAGAATATTTGATCTAGTCAGAAAACCGTTCATTGAGTGTTACATGAAAATGGTTTGCATCCATATTACTACCAAGGGGTCCATGGATTATTACTAGAAAACTACCACCAAAGAGTAAGGTTCTGCACATGGTTACTTCGTGAACAAGAAAGGGAACCTGGTTTCATAGGACATATCGTATGGACTGCTGAAGCTACGTTCACTAGAAATGGAGTATTTAATATTCATAATACCCACCAATGGGCCGACGAAAATCCACAGACACTTTACCAAACGAATCATCAAGTTCGGTTTAGCGTTAATATGTGGCGTGTAATTATTTAGAAATAGGTTTATAGAACCACATATATTTTGCCCACACGCTTAAATGCGAATAATTGTGTTGAATTTTTTGACACAGATTTTAGAGACCTGTTGATGCAGCATTAGATTTAAGAAGAGATATGTGGTTCCAAACGGATGGGGCACCAGCAGAACCATGGATTGGCCATGTCGGTGTAGTAGGTACGTTAGCCTCCAAAAAGCCTGCATGCGAGTTGTTTGGATTTTTTCTTGAGGTAAACTTTAAAAGCATTTATCTACGAAGAAGAGATTGATACTCAGGATCAACTTCTGCAACGAATAAGTACGGCAGTTAGAAGAATTCAAGGAAGCAACATGCTTCAAAATCTATTGTAGAAGCAAGCATAATTTGCAGGTCTAGGATATGTAAAGAAGCTGGAGGTACCCATTTTTGCTTTAAGAGTTTTCACTTTACTTGAACTGTCAATGTTTTGGTAACACTTTCTGAGATGTATTTATTTATTTATTTCGTGTACAAACATTTTGTTGTTCCATATCTTTTAGCTAATGCTGTTAGTTTTATTTTTTAGTTTAAGAATTTAGGTATTTTACGTTTTTCATTCAATTTTAAACGATTTCTTGTTTTAAATTAAAACCTTAACTAAACTGTTTAACAATATGTCCCTACACATAACAGAATAGTCAACAATAGTAAGTTATGCCTTTTATATGGATAGTTGCAAGTTGCAACTGTATTTACTTTCTAGAAAGTAGAGCTGTCAAGATTCAAATTGGAGCTCAAGATTCAATTCTTGGAATTAATATTTCGAATTCAAACTCTTTATTCCGAATTCGTAATTGGGTTCACGAAGCAATGTTCTAGAATCGTATCCAGATTTTGAATTCAATCGTTGAATCCCCAGCCTGAATTCCAAGATTCGTATTTTTGATTAACAAGAAATTATAATATTTATTAATATTATTGAATTTATTTAAAAGGTAATTCGACGAATTTTTCAAATTTAGGCACATAAAGGAAATGATTTTTTTTCAAGTACAAGGAGGGTTATCCAAATTATCTAGACTAAATTTAAAATTCGAAAATTAGTCGTGGGGCATAACACATCCCGTGGGAAATTTGATGATGAAATTGTGGGACCGATTTTAATACATTCCTTATGCCCTCCGTAATCATACCTTACCAGGTGCTTTGCTTGAATTTGTGGCAGACGACCTATATGACGTCATATACCCAAGATGGCGGCCACACCAGATAACTCTTGATAGGGCCATCCTATCAATATTTTGTACTGAATCTTTTTTGTTCTAAATAAAATTTTAAACAAAAAAGGTTATACACGTTTTTGTGATATAACCTACCGGTTATCAGTTATAGCCAGTTAAAAAGTGTATTGGCCAATTTTTAATTTTTAATTTTTGGTTTTAAAGGATTTTTAGATTTTTAGGTTGAAAAATAACAACTAGGTAAGAAATTAATATTTATTTCGATATTTTTATTGAAGTAATTGTAATGTTCTATTGAACGTAAAATGTTTTCAGCTTAATATTCTTCATCTGAAAGGTCATCGATATCAAAATGTTGGCCATGATTTTCGCATAAGTTTTCATCGCCTCCACACATACAAAGTTCAGTGCATAAAATGTTTTGGGATTTACATTTACAGGATACAGCACATTTCCCTTTTACACATGAACACCGAACTAATTTTAAAATGGTTTCAGGTGCACAAGGAAGCGTACACAAAACAGGAACATAGTAATTATTTTGCATTTCCCATCCATAAGCAGAAGGTGTTGGTAGATTAGGGTGCTGCTGGTCAGCAAGACGCCATTCCATAACCTGGTAATGTGCTCTACGAATAAAAGGAGATAGTGACGCTTTTGTAGGAGGCAGATTTTCACTTTGCGTCTCGTGCTTGGAGAACATCCACCAACGAAGCTCCCCAATGTCTGAAATCTTCGTCCCTGGTATATATACCTTACAAATAAATTTTTCAATGATAGTTTCAGCTTCATCCCCGAATTCTTCAATGGATCCAAGTTTCCCAAGAGCATCAAAAATGTCATTATCTGCGGTCTTATAAACCTTCCAAAACGATAGTTTTCCCTTCTTTGCAAGTGAACCTGTGACATCACATCCTGACAGAGCATGCAGACCTAGTAATCCTTTTATCTTTTCTGGTCCTATTGCGGTGCAAATTCTGCCAACGTCAAGCATTCTTCGATTATGTCCTACACCAGTGACAAACATGCTTGGGCATGTAAAAGATTTTGACCACCACATTGCTAGTAGAAATACGTCTGTATCAGGCGAATATATATGAATTGCAGTAGCTCCTTTTCGGGAGGCAAAAAGGCAGTGCAGTATTATTTTAACGTCAGCTTCTTCATGACTACTTTCAAGTTCACTTACGTCACTTCCGAAAGACGATTTGGCCTCAGTCCTCCAGCTTACGATTAGGCTTCTCTCAATATTGCGTGCGTACAACTTAGCTTTTTCTGCAAGATACGCTGTTAGCTTATCCTTTGTTTTTATATGAGAAAGGAGGGATTTCATCTGTATATTTGCAATGTTTGTGGAGTCGGTTATTTTGTACTCAATTTAAAACACGAAGGAAATAGCAACAATAATGGTCTATATTATGCCAATGGCAGAAAACTTGAATAAACCTTCTCGTAAGCAGCTTTGCACATGGTCAAGACCAACATAGTATTTGACCAACAAAAAAATTTTGAATAACACTCTTGAGAAAACGCTTAAAGTATCTCGCCGTAAAGTGCGCCCGCGGTCTGCAATAATTAACTTTACGCCCTTCTTCGCGGGCGTACTTTACGCACGGGAGTGCAAAAAACTATATACGCGCCCATAAGAACTGTGTGCATTCTGATTTAATTTTAGTGCGCGTAAAGCGGCAAATTCTTTAATCTTTTTATCCGAAACAAAAAAAATTTGAAATGATGCGACTGATAACAAAATTAAAAGTGTTTTTATACAATACACCTAAACGGTAAAAGATATAGATAAATTCCTAAGGACCTTTTTTATAGAGAATTTCCTTGTAAATAAAAAACGTTTAGTACAAAATATTGATAGGATGGCCCTATCAAGAGTTATAATCGAGAACTTCCGATGATGTCTGGTGTGGCCGCCATCTTGGGTATATGACGTCATATAGGTCGTTTGCCACAAATTCAAGCAAAGCACCTGGTAAGGTATGATTACGGAGGGCATAAGGAATGTATTAAAATTGGTCCCACAATTTCATCATGAAATTTCCCACGGAGTGTATATTTCATTAAGTATGCCCCCCGACTAAATAGAATTTATTCTGAAAATTTAAATTTCGAATTAAATCTGAGATTGAAAGTTTCGATTTGCATTCCTGATACGAACTAGAATATGTAATCTAAGTCCAATATTGAAAATTCAAATTTGGGATCAGAAATTTTAATTCAGATTCGAGATTCCAATTTTATCAAAAGATATATTCTAATTGAAACGCAAAGATTTAAATCTCAGATTCGGATTCTGATTCAACTGACAGTCCTACTATAAACTAAACTGTATTGAACGTCAACCTAATTCCAAAAATTAATACATAATTAGGGGAAGTTCCAATGTGTTTTTCTTTCTACTCCCATACAGGGTGATTCAAAAGTAGCGCCATTAAATTAAATTGGTGTATGCTGACCTTAACAGAAGTACATTACAGCAAAAGTTTAAAGCTTATCGCAATTTCTTTTATTTTAAATTTTGTTAGTAACTTTTGAGAACCGCAAGCTAATATGCATTTAAAAAGCCTGCGACAGAAATTTGAAACTGGAAAAATAAATGAGACATTACACAATTGTGTAATTTACAGGTTTCACTCTCCACTCACATTTTGTCAGGCTTGAGACTGGCAGTAAATAAGTACTGGCGTGTTTGAAAAGTGATATTAGAAAAAATTGTTGTTAACAAAGAGGAAGAAAACTTACGTACCATGTTCAAATGTTCCTCCATTAACTTCTACACAAACACAACAGGAACACAAACACAATAGAAACACAGTACAAAGATAAATAGATACCGTCTTTCTTTAAGAAATTAAAATAACGTCAACTTCGGCTAACCTTCCACTAAAACGTTCGAAGAGTGACTGTCGTGACCGTGACTGACCTACATAATATACGTGGGCTCTTATCAGTAAGGTGTTTGATAAATTTAGACTCCAGTGACCCCAAACCAATTTTTGTATTGATGTTTTTAATTTTTTTTTTCTGAGGTTAACGTTTACTTGAGACACATAGTTTATTGTTCCATTTGATATGCTCTACCTACCCTTAAACTTAATGACAATACTTTTGAATCACCCTGTATAAGTAAGCTTAGCTCATTTTAAATAATATTTCCGTTAGCAGACTGTGACAGATGAGAGTAATAATATATTACAAAACTGTCAAATCTAAAAATACAAATATTTATTTCTTAACTTGTGAAAATATTATTTATTTAATATGAGTAAAACATTTGTTTAACAATTTTGTTATTATTTTGGTGTCTGCGGTGTCTATTCACTTCAAAAATGAACTACATTTGTCTGACTTTCTATTTTATTTAAAATATTTTTAATTCTTGCATTTTAGAAATTATCAGAATCGATACAGAATAATATTTACAACTAAAAGTTTATCAAAAATCATTTTGAAATTCTTCGTAGACAAACCTTTGATACGAGGTAAAGTTTATATCATGTAAATCGCTAAGATGCAACGATAAAGAAACTCACTGTAGAGCCAAGATCAAAAACTCTAAGAGAGAATTTTGACGTTTTTCAAAGCATACGTACATTAATATATCACATATAAATTAAAATTTTTAATTATAACTTACACGCTTGATATTAAACAAATAGAATTCAAAGATAAACTTTATGTTCTTGTTATTGAATTAATTAAGTTAATTTTAGATAAGTCTACAACATACAATTGATGAATCACATTGTAAAGATAAGTCATCGGAAAGTCCATCTAAAATTAATGGTATACATACATATAATAAAAATATGGTAAAGTAATAATACTGCTGTGTTCTTAAAGTTGAGTGGAATCACCTTTTTTAGTAGGTGTTAGATACCCCAACAGAAGGAATCTCTAAGGGCGCACGTCTCGGCTCACCGCACGCGTTCTCAAGTCCGGAATCAACGTCTGGAGGGCCTAAATCAATGAGCCCATGTGATATACGATAGACCTTTAATAGCGCCCTTAGTCGTGGCATTTTAGAAGAATTGAAAAGGTCTTGGACGACTTCGATTCCTTAAATATCAACTAATGTTTATAGATTGCAGTTTTCAATACGCTTTTTACTAACGTGTGTTCATAACTAGTCGTCATCTCGGTCGCTTTGAAAAACAAATTACAAGTCTTAGATTAAATCATAGACAATGACATTTTACAAATCTTGACATTTGGTTTTGTGTTCTGAATCAAATTACGAAATATGTTTCTGAAATCACAACCTACTGGGATGTTGACAGTTTATGGACACCCGTTAGTTTTGATTATTTTCTGTGTGCAGTGTGTATCGACGAGATAACTCCCACAGAGCAAAAGTTCTTAATTAAATTATATCTATCAAAAGAACCTAAAAAGTCTACGGAAATTCTTTAATCGGCTCTCGTGTACCTAGTAAAAATTTGCATAGTCTTTCAGATTCTGAAAATTTACATAATCTCTTTTGGGGGTTTATGAAAATTGTTTCGTAAGAGGGAAAGTTACACGAAAAAAATTCTTATTATTATTCAGTTCAAAAACTTGTAAGTACCTTGAACGGAGTGGGAATCGAACAAATGAATTAAACACCCTAATGATTTGAGAATAATTTTAACCGGATCGCCGATCGCATTGTTAACGCGCTTAGCGAAAGTTTCTTCCTAAATCTACTTTGCTTCGCTTTGTTCAAATCCCAAAACGAAACTTTCAGACCACAGTCAATAAACTTTGAAGGCGCAACTTTTTAATTCGAACATATGGCGGAGGAAATTGCGAACGCTTAAGAAAGCTTGATATCTGAAAAGTTGGGTAAATGGCTTTACATGAGTTCTCTTATGGTTTGACCCACATTTGAGAAAAGTAAGGCGGGAAAATATAGTTCGAGGGCTCTACTGAGTCGAATTCTTTACAGGGTATTTTAGAACGCTTTCGTATTTTTAAAAAACGCATTAACGGCGTCCGTAAAACCTGAATGTGCTGTTAAAAGCTCTTTGCGCTTCTAATAGGGTTGCGTTAAAACATTCTCAGACGTGGGGCCACGAGAACAAAATTTAGTTTCTCGTTAATTCGGAATGAGATCTTTGTAGCCCTACCTACACCTATAATCAAATCCTGCTGACGAATGACTTTGGTGCCGGAATAAGTAACTTGATGTCTGAGATTTCGTCGGTGGAAGTGACAGGTAATTGATATTTGGAACAGAATAATGGTGTCACCGTAATAATACGAGTAAATCCTCACGTAGCAGGACGATATTTCAAGCCGTGCAGCGTTGTGATAGGTTTTTGATTACTTTGTCGAGTTTCAATTTCGCAGTGGCTGAATCGGCTTATATTTTCACAAAGCAGACACATGCGCTATTAGGAACAACTAAATGTTATCAAATAACTCACGTGCAAAACTAAATTTTGTTTCTGAAACTTATAAAACTGTCATTGAGCGAAAGCACGCCGGATGGGCCCGTTGCATTTAGATGCGAAGCAGAACTTTAAATTTCTTTTTTATTTGACCTGTTGCAGAAAAGTGTAATATGCATTTATAAAAAGAAAGAAATCAAGTGTTACGTTACATTACGTTAAAACATTTAATCCGCTGAATTTAAACAGACACATATTTCACAAAATTAAATTAAAAAAAGAAAATAACAGAAGGATCCCTACTTATAATACATACTATTATTACGCTATATACAGGGAATTTTTCTTTTTAGTATACATATCCCCCATGTATACTTTTAAAATAAACGCAATATGTAGGCAACCAACTATACACTATAAACGTCACGTCACGTGGTGCGTAAAGGTTATGTTTCATGTTTGTAAATAAAAATAAATCAAAATTAGTGGAATATCAAAATAATTTTAATTCAACGATTATTCTAAAACATAAAATATCAATAATACGAAACAGAAAGGAAAATAAAAGCAGCAACACTTAAAGACTAATTTTTTTACATTAACTTAATTTGATGATTTTTGCCACAGCATGCTAATTTTTTAAATCATCAAATTAAGTTAATGTCAAAAACTCACGTTCCTTGTTACAGCAAAAAAGTAATCGACAATTCTTTGACCACTTGTGGTATTGTAAGTAAAAATTTATTTTGTATCAAATTAATTCTAAATACAGCAACAACAACGAACCTTCACAACGACCCGTTAGAGGTGCGATCTCAGGAATTCGAACTAATTAAAGGGCAAAGTATTTAAAAAAAAATTGTCGATCCAACGAGGAGATTTATAACGTAAGTTGCTGCCAAAGCAAGGATCAGTACAATATGTATCTAAATTGTTTACGTTTTTCTAATGACTTTAAAACTTTAATGATGATACTTTTAAGTCTGGCGTAACGAATACTATACGACTGTAAACATTTCAACTCTGCTTATGAAATATTAACCGAATATCATGTGGTTTATTTTATAAACTAAATCATTTTTATAACAATAATTTTTATATTACATTTAAAAATTTTCTGTTATTTTGAAATTCCTTTAAGCGCATGCGAATATTAAAATAATTTACAATTATTCCATATTTTGCTGACTAGTTTATTAACGAACGCCTCCATACAATCTTCGAAACCAATTTAATACAGTGGAAAACAGTGGTTCATGTTTGATCACCATCAGAATTAAAAGTTTTTTCATTTTATATACGCCAAATAATTTTTCATATTGGGAAAGATTAATTTATTTAACAACTGTACTGCATTCACACAGTCGCGACAGTAAAATCTGCAACCCATATAGCATATGTCATCAGCGACTAGATCACTAATGCAACTTTATAATAGAATTAGCTCAAAGAATCAGACCGTTCAATTTTATATAACATTTATATGTTAAGTATTTTGTCAGATTTGAGTTTGACAATGCAAACTTCAGTGCTGGTAAAATTACTTCACACTTTTATATGAAAACAAAAAAGCAACTAACTCTTTGCCTAGAAAATATCTAATGTGGCTTTCATGTTTCATATTTTACTAACAGAACTCAGTGATGCAGTATGCAGTAATATTGTTTTATTTTTTATTTCATACTGTCTGGTAAATTCAGTTTCCCGGCGCCATTTTGTGTCCGGAAAATGAGCTATTACGGTATCAGAGCCGGAAAATGTTGCTTGGCAACATTTTCCGGACAGTTATTTTATGCACCCAATCAGAGCCCGTAAAAGTCAAACCAAGCCACACCTACCGGCTTTGACACAGTAATGTCACATGTTGACGTTTTGAAAAAGCGTCACATGTAAAAATTAAAAATCAAATTGTTGACAGTATGAAATAAAATACATAACGACATTCGTCCGTGAACTCTTTTTACAGTACTCGTTTCGAGTTTCAAGACTCGGCTCCTTGCGTCGCCTCGTCTTTAAACATCTTACTCGTACTGTAAAATATGAGTTCCCGGACTTGTGACGTTAATTACTATTACTGTTGCATAGGCATTTCGCCACAACAAGCATTGAAATAATAATTAATATGATGATAATTAAAACGATTACAGTATAGATAAAGCATATCTTGGTAAAATTTTAGGCTAAAAAGATTATATTAAGCTGACTGCTTAATATAATCTTTTTAGCCTAAAATTTTACCTAGATATGCTTTATCTACTTTTTCTAGCAGTAAGATAAATGACTGCTTTGATTTATCTTACTGCTAGAAAAAGTAGAGTTTTTAAGAATAGAAGAAACATTAGTAACCTGTTGTGCCAACAGTTTACATTTTATTTATCCATATTGTATCCTGAATTTTCAGAAAACAGCTTTTTTTCTAGTAAAAAGAGACTCAGGTGTATTTTGTGTTCTGTCAATTACGAGGGACTTCGTGTGTAGAAAACTAAACTGGTCAGTAGTAAAACGCCCCACTTCTACAGCTTACAAAAATGTCTTATTAGTTAATAAAGTCATAAAATGTTTTTTAATAAACGTCTTTATTACCCTCTAAATTTCGCAGTTTTCCCATGAAGCGTTAAGCCTTTCATGTGAAGTTTTGCTTAATCAGCCACGTTGAAATAGCACGTATCCGAGGTAAACTCTTTTCATATTACCTCGGTCTTATCTTGAGTACACTCGTAAGTACTTTGTACGTGAAAATCTTGCCTTGCAGTGTTAATTACGCCTCGTTTATGAACCGTACTTGATTAACCGTCTGTATACAAGATGTGAGTGCAGTGCGAGCAATATTAATCATAAGACTTATATTAAACCTGTTATTAGTTAAAATAAACGTAAACTTTGTGAATAGTAGAGCCCGCTTTCTGGTTATGAAGGATATGACGTTAAACTCATAACGCTACTTTCGAACAAAAATGCACCTTTCAGAAACAAGAAGCAAGGAGTAATTAGTATTTAGAATAATTAATTAAAGTTGTTTCTCCAGAGAAGTTTTAGCAAACAGAAGTATTGCGAGTGGTTAATTAATTGTAAAAGTTGTTTCTGAACATTGAAAATCCTAGATTTTCAATTTTTCATGCAGCAAAGCACCACGGTATGAGTTTCTAGAACAAAAAGTAAAGGACTTTCCGTAGCTACAGAAATATTCAGTTAAATGTAGAAGAAAAGAGGAAAAACTTTCAGGATATATCATTTAATTAAAGTGTTGCCAATCATTTAGGATTTTCATAATATGAACTAGATCTATAATAGAAGTATATTGCAGCAGCGTGTATTTATCAGTGTAAGTAGGTACATAAGTATGTAATTATAATACCGGGAATCATAAATTCAACTTTTGATGACCATAGAGGTACTTAGTTTAGAAAGCGTTCTCGGTCATAAACGCATTTATTGAATAAGGTGCATATAGCATTTTTTCAATTACCTGAAAGAAAGATTTTAATTTATGATATATCGTTAGAAGAAATCAGAAACATGTCAAGAGATAGAAAGAAGCGTAAGAGATAGATTAAGGATAAATACACTCGTGGACAAAAAAACGGACACTTATATTTTTGGCTTTAATACGGTCTAAGAAACTCAAATGACGCTTAAATATAGTAATATTTTAAAAAATATCCAATGCTCACATGGGCAAAACGATAAGTGAAAAAAAGCGAAAGATATGTTTTTTAATCCCTAAATTTTTGTGGTGGTCACCTTGGTTTACAATGCGTAAATGTACTCACCTGACATACTTTTCAAAACTACAGGGCGAATCCTAAATGGCGGTCAATATCGACATCACTGATTCAGCATCAAAAACAAAGCAATAAAGTCTTATATCAATTTAATAACTTCTTAGATGAGGAGTTATTGGCAGCCTTAAGTCGTATTCTGGTTTCCTTGTGCTGTGATATTTTTATGAAACAATGATTTTTAGCTGTAGTTTAATCGACAAAAGAAATAATTAATCTGTAATTGTATTCAACATGCCCTTTGTTTAATTAGAATTTCCATCCGAAGTTTGAAATATTTGCAGTGTTTGTGCTTTTAATAAATGTACAATACAATTATATTAAATCAAGTGGGTTGCTATAGGTATAGGTGATATCGCAGGTGACGTAATATGATTAGTGTTGCTAAGTTTACAAAAATTTAATTAACAATTCTTCAACAACTACACGTGTTCGCCTAAAACAATTATACAATTGTGTGTTCAGTTTTTAATGCACAATCGCGTGGTGCAAATATTATCCGCCATTTAGGATTCACTCTGTATATTAAGTACAAAAATCATTTTAAAATCAGAGCAAGATATACCTTCTGTTATTGTTTGTTTGTTTATTTATTTACTTGGCGAAATCTAGGCTTAGGAATTGCAACCGACTACAACTTTGCTGAAACCATGGTATTTCCAACCCCGGACTTCTTTATCGAGCCAAACATCTCATGGACTACGATTTCATCTCGTATCCGAAAAAGGACATACCTTAGATAGTTTGTTGCGCATTAAAAATTTTATTTGGCCTAGCCTAGGAATCAAACCCGAGATCTCTGGTTTGTAAGGCAAGTATGCTAACCATAACCCCTTCGAGGCGGGCTCTGTTGCTGTTATTTGTTCATTTAGTGTCTAAAATCTAGGTTTGCGGATGCCAAGAGACTTCAAAGCGTGTCAACTACTATAGTCATTGGCATTACCCGACTACAGTGTTGCAGAAACAATGGGATTTCCACTCCTGGAGGGGGAACTTTATCGTATCAAACATCGCATGGACACGGAATCTACATTTTACCTTGTATACGAAGGAGGGCATACCTTTAGATAGTTGTTCCGCATTAAAAGTATTATTTGACCTGGTCTGGGAATCAAACCCGTGATCTCTGATTTATAAGGCAAGTATGCTAACCTTAACGCCGCGCCGCGCCGTGGAGATCGGCTCAGAAGCACTGCAGCCTGAAAGGCTTATTGTGCATACCCTGTTGTGAAGGTCACACCCATTCGACGATCTTTGTTCCCTGTATCAAGACATAAAGGTGGTTCACCGGGTGTCTAATAAACTCCTTCGGTTCCATAATAGGTTTCTCGAATATGCGCCGTCTTTTTCTTGCTAGCGCATCACAAGCACATAAAATGTCTGTTGCTGTCTCTGTTTCCTTATTACAGAGTCGACAAGTAAGGTACCTATCCATTGTATTTACTGATCTTCCACGGGTCTTCCTTAACAGTTGCATGTCCTGTTAGTACACATGTGACGATCCTGAGTTGTGCCCTACCCATGAGAAGTAGTTCAACAGCTCGCTTCTTTTGTCCTGGCCTGTTGGTCTAGTATCTTTCGCATTGAGTGCCAACCTAGTAACTTACATATCCTCGAATGGCACTTCTTGAAATACCTAAGGCTGGTTTTGGGCCAAGGTAAGCCTCAGTCGATACCTGCCTTGCTAATTCGTCGGCTTTCTCATTACCGTCTATGCCACAATAACCTGGTACCCAGAACAGTCACACGACGTTCTGTTCTGCCAAGTCATTGAGTTTCTCTAGGCATTCCCATACCAGTCTGGAAGAAGTCTTGCTACTCGAGAGAGCCTTCAAAGCCGCCTGGCTGACGGAAATTATGTAGATCCGTTTATGTTTATAAGCCCTCCGATTGTTTTCCCCGCACACTGTAAAATCGCGTATATTTCCGCTTCAAAGACGGAGGCATGTTTACCCAATGAAAATCTGAGCCTAACTTTTGGTTTTCCGCCATAAATTCCTGATCCGGCACCTATCTCAGTCTTGGAATCGTCCATACACGAGATTAGGTTTCCAGGAGTAATGTCCTCTTTGGGATCTTTCCACTAATCTCGATACTTAATTACCACCTCTAAGAGTGAACCTACACAGTATTTGGGAGTCTTTGGTTTATAAGGCAAGTATTCTAACATTAACGCCGTCGAGGCTGGCCCTGTTATTGTTGTTTGTTTATTTAGTGGGCAAAATTTAGGTTTGCGGATGCCAGAGATTTTGACGCGCATCGATTATGGTTATTGGCATTACCCGACTACAATTTTCGAAATCATGAGATTTTCATTCCTGGAAGGAATCTCTATTTACGTAAGCCAACTTTTTCAATTAAATTTCCTACCGAAGATGGTAACCAAAATACGTATTTCGTTTTAATACCTTTGTAGTTTTACAGGATGTTTTTAAACAATATTATTGTTAACCTGAACGCATATAGAAATTCTAAGTAAAAACCTTAACAGAAACTATATACCATGTACATAGATGTGTTAGTATGCTGGAACTACTAGTAATATGCTGTTGGAGTAATTTATATTTTTTAATACTTATTAAAAAACTGCATTAGTTTTTCTTCATCTTTTACAGGATTGTCGATTATACAATCTTTCTGGATGCAGAAATTATACCTTTAGCGATTCTAATTCCCAGTTACTTTTCCAAAGTCTTTAGTAGTATCACTGAATAAGAAGATCTTCTTATCTTCTTATTCAATGGTAGTATGTAGCTACGAGTATATAGCAATAAAAGTTATTACTTTGATATTCCATTTTTAATTCCTAGCTCCAAACTTAATATTTTGAGCTTAGTAGTTTAATTATTCATAATGCAATTTTGGTCCTTAAAATAAATTATAATTCTTCATTTCTAAGCTACACACCTCATTACATACTGTTCTTCTTTACTTTTAAATTTTTTATTTTTAAAAGCAGTTAGAAGTTCAAGTGGATGTTACATTTAAAAAACCACTACTGCAATTTTATTGTTTTCCAGAGTAAAATTAAATCTACATACGAGATGTGTCAGAACGCATACCAGGTTTTACTAAATCTAGGAAATGTTTAGTCAACACTAAAGCAGCTTTAAACGTACATGGTCAAAAACCTTAACTTGGTTTTAGTAAAACATTTTTCAAAATTTCTTTCTAATTTATTGCTTTAATAAATATTTTGTTGAATAACGATTATTTAACCGCAAATTAGTATTATTATTATAATTTAATAAAAAGCGAATCTAAGATTCATATATGAGTGTAGATCAGGTTTTATTTTTAACTTCAATTTAAAAATGTAATTTTATACCACAATTTTAGGGTTTTTTTGACAAAGGCCTTTATATATTCATAGAAGTCCAGCTTGGCTTGATTAAACCATTATTCTACATTGAGTGAGATTGTCATGGTTAAAGCAATGTTTACGACTTGGAAGTTGGGATCAGTTAAGACCAGGGCGAGGTCCATTTACGAAAGGACACCGTTGATTAAATTTATATTAGATGGTCATATAATGAATTGTCTGATTTTGTGTAATGGCAGGTTGTTCGTGTGGGCCCGGTGTCGTTTACCTTCGATTATCTGATGGATCTATGCATTTAGACCTTTTCTGAATTTGATTAGGGTTTGCTTTGTAGGCCTTAAGAGAATTTCTGAGGGAAATTACCCTTAAATCATATATTACAAGGAAATTGATTTATCGTTAAATATTAAAAACCTGGAAACTTCCTATTTACTTTCAACTATTCTTCTTGTCCTTGGTGTTTCTTTTTTCTGATTTAATGTAGTTTAAATTTTCAATAGCTATAAAATTTGAAACACGTTTTTAAAATCTTGGTGTGGATTATATTACGCCTCTGATGAAAGTCGTTCATTTTTCGGTGCTTAATAAATAGATATCTGATCGAGGAGCAAAATCGTTAAACCGAATAATAAAGTCCTTAAGCCGCCGTATCGGGCCATCAAATATTAAAATGCACATAAAAAACGCATCAAGTTTCCCGAACTCATAAAATGCGGATCTGAAGTTTGATGCATTAATAGCAGATATAAACATGAAGGGCGAGCCAAAATCCTCTAAAGTTTCATCACCGCTGCATTCGACAGTGCACCGCACCCAGTGCAAGATAATCAATCTTAAAACGCATTACTTTGAAAATTACGGGTACGTCAGATTGAATTACGGCTTTCCAAAATATTGCGGTTTCCGCCTAATAACGACCAAGTCATTATAAATTTCATGCCTTTGTTGCAATCGTTCCCTAATAAATTCGAAAATCTTTTATAACTTTCACGGTTTTAGCTCCTCGTTTATTATCGCTCGTGTTGGGTATTAGCATCCCAACGGCAACAGATCGCTTATGAAATAACAACAATTAAGCAGTTGTTTGTTTGGAAAATAATAGCGTGTAGTTGTAATTACCGGTTCCCAGGTTTGTTCTAAGTTAGGACAACCTCTACAAACACCTACACCTCTCATATACATAATGAAAGGTACACGGGATGTCCTACATATGCATGAGGCCCGGCTTGATGCCACTGGGAATAATGGACTCCGCACCACCCTATCGATTATTTTGATTACATTGTACGTTTAAAACGACTTAACGCCATCAGTTAACCGAATAGTGTGGAAAGCAGATTAACAAATACCATTCAATATAAATTCTATCAATTTGGTCTTTTTTGAAATAGAATGAGAAAACTTCTGATATTCATATTGATTAACTTTTATTCATTTATATTTTCTAATAAGTAAAAGAAAATGTTACTTCTTTTATTAAACAAATTTTTTTTCTTGAGAGTTTATGTACAATCTGCCATAATACATAGGTACAGGCATTAAGTAATTAAAGTGAATGTTTACATGTGTTGCGGGATAGTACCTACCTAATGTAGCAATTTGCTTTATAATATTTATCCTAGAATAGCTGCTAGCATTTAATGGCTATATTCACAACTTCATAATCTACTACTAATATTCTGTACATTATCAGTGAACTTTAATAAAAGCTAAAAGTTTTTTTTTCTTCCATTTCCTCTTCTACCGCTGTGCAGTGTCGGGGCTCATTCACACTTTGTTACAAGTTTTTGTCTTTCAAATCAAATTGTATCGTTTTATTTTATTCTGTTGAGAATCCATTAATTTCTATGCACTCTGTATATTTTGTTTTGAAGAATTCCGCATTGAAAGTTAATGTTTTATTTCTGTCACAGGTGTTATGCACCAAGACTTCGTGCAATTCAATTCCTTCTCGAGGTCCTTGCGGAAGCGCGCGAGGTTGTGATTTTCACACCTCGTGTGAAGTTTTGTTAAATTTTTAATGCGTTTAAATTTATTACGCAATTTATATTGTTTGTAAGCGATCCGTTTTTGGGTGTTTTTTTGTCGAATTTGTCGATTAATTATTCTGTTTTAAATTGCACGTGGGATTCCATGTGGTAAGTTTCCTTTCATTTCTTAAATTCACGTTCTTATTTGTGTGGAATTTCTAGCAATTAATTTGATCTGGGAATCATCGTATAAATTAATTACATGGTTGGTTCGTATTGGAAATTATTCCTAGCGACGTAGTCTACCCAGATGTTTTGAAATTCTCGTGGCGACTCCATTTTCCATTCCTCCATTTTGGTGATGTTGGACATCCTGTTATCTTCTCTTGAAATTATTTACATCATTCTACATCTACTGATAAATTTAAGATAAGTGTTTTGGGTTATATTTCTAATTGTGTATTAACTGGTTTTATCTTTAATTAATTTTGATGCCCTTCTGGCTTATTTAATTAATTTACTTAATTTTTTTGTTCAGTGTTGCCTGTGAGCAAATTCTGTTTAAATTTCATTATTATAATGTGTATTAACTTCCCTTTTTATTGCATATTTAATTTATTGTAGCTTGATTATTTGGTTATAAAATTTTGAAAAGGTCACGCTAGTAATTGCTTTTATTGGTTTAAAATTGCCATTTATTTATCTATGTTACCCTGTAAACGTTTACAAAGTAAGTGGATGTTATTTCATTTTTTATTAATTGCGTTCCCTGAGTTAGACTTTCAGCTGTGTAATTTATTTAATTATATTCAGGATTTATTCTTTTTGTATTTTACCCTATTTCAATAAATTGATATTCAAATTTTATTGTGTATTATGTTAAGCTTATTAAGTTTATAATTACGTCTCAATCTTTAACTAAGTTTATTGTTTTCATTTATATTGAACCTTGGCCTTTGCGCCGTAATTGAGTTCCGTAAAAATAAAGAGTAACAAAGAATTTATGGCTTTTTATTATCTTTTTGATAAGTTTATGTTACAACTTGCTGGTATGCAGTGGAGGTGATGGGTCAATTTTTGGATTTGCATCATGCTCCAACCAGGTTTCATCCACAACACGTTCATATACCTTAAACCTAAGCCTTAACAAACGAATTCGGCCCAAATCGGCTCCACAATACTATGTCCACTGCTGGAATCGAATCCGTATCAGCCGGCTAGCTAGCAAGCACTTACCTGACTGAGCTACCCAGGCTGCCTAAAAGCTACAAGCAAACCACTCAAAATTATGATCTGCTATCAAATCTATTGGGCAGGTCTGAGATCTTAAACCTCTTGAGTATTCGTGCTTCACCATTATTATGTAAGAAATCACTAGCTAATTCGTTTGAGTTTATCATGGTCGGTAACAGTCTTTTGTAATTAACTCGTTGACCGAATTTACTTCAAGATCACGTCTTATCTACTCGTTAGGTAAGTACCACGGAGCGTCTACAGTTGCTCGTAGTACCTTGCTCTGAAATCTTCTGATGATATCAATGGTGGAGTTCGCAGCTGAACCACAATAGCAAACCATATGTCCACCCACATTGGTCTTAAAATTGCTTTGTACACAAATACGCCATTGCCTTAGCCAGTGCTGTACTATTCCGAGATGAATTTGAAGATTGCATGGGATGTTAAGAAGGCTGTATCGTCAGCGTTGCTACTGTAGTTCGTTAATGACTTTGTTGAAAAATCAACTGTGTACAATTAATAGATATAACAGTGGGCTAAGGACACTGCCCTGTGTACTCCAGAGTTTATATTGTGTAGTGAAGTGGATTCGACTTGAAGTTTAACCAAGTAGTGCTTGTCAGCAAGATAGATTTGATCACCTGTTACAGGTCAACGGGAAAGACACTTTTGAGTTTGAAAAACAATTCTTCCTGTCAGACGTTATCAAAGGCCTGGCTGATGTCGGGAAATACTGCAAAACAATATTCCTTGCCTTATAGCGCTCTGTTTATTAAGTGGTTTATCACTCTGCTGCGAACCTGCTTGATAGTACCGTGTTGTTCAAGAAAGCCAAACTGATGGTGATGTAGTAAATTATATTATTATCGAGCAATGGCTTGAGTCTTAAAAGCAATAATTTTTCAACCACGTTGGATAGAAGTAGGATAAAAACTTCAGATGGTTCGCGAGATTTTAGTATTAAAATTGTGCTAGCAACTTTCCATTGTCGAAGAAAATATGCCCATCTAGGTACAGTTGGCATTAAACATCTTGATGATAAATTTGATGTCTCTGTCTGGTAGCTTTGTAAGTATTTCACTTGTGATATGGTTCTATCTTGGTGTTTTACTACATTTTGGGTTGCTAATTATTTAAGTTACTTCTCTGCTTTTGAAAAGTGTACTTAGAAGACTCATTTGAAACGGTGACTGGAGGAACTGCTGAATTTCTGTCCCTTGTCTGTAAATGGTTGGCGAATACTAGCGCTTTATCAAAGCTATTTCTAGCTCAGGTTCAGTCTTCCCTGCGCAGAGGTGGAATTTGCTGTGTAGCTTCAGTTTTTTTGGTGGTTTTCCACAAGGAGTAATTTGTTGCTTTCGTGGGAGACACATTTTCCAGATGGTGCTGTATTGATTGATTTTTTAAGCAATTTAGGAGGCTCAGTCCAATTCAGTTGTAGCACGATTAAGATTCTGTCTATCAGCCGGTGCTTTAGTAGTTTGCCATCTACGTCTTTTTGACTAATACAAGTCTGTCATCATTCTTGTTGTTTCGGTATCTCTAGGAGTCCCTTCCCATGGAAATTCTTGTACAACTCGATTAAAGTGTTGAACTGTGTTGATTAAATCATCTTCAGTCGTCGGATAAAATTTTATTTGTAGTAACCTAGTAACTATAATCTTTATTTATTTTGAAAATCAGTAAAATGGGTACCCTGTATGTATTACTCTTTAATAACTGCTACTTTACTCCTGGCATCATTTCACATTTCCTTAATTTCTAACCATCCTGTAAGTGTTATCGTCCTTCTAACTATAACTAAAGACTTTTCAAAATAACCAAAATTTTTCATAAAGTTCAACTTTTTCTCTGAAAATGAGAAATAAAAAATTTTTTAGGTATAGTTAGGTACATCTGTGGACATATTTCATAATAATGAATTCTCTGACCCTACTTTTCGAAATATTATAATTAAAAAAATTGGGCTCTTATATAGGAAACTGTGTAACCGAAATTTATATTCGTTTATCCGATTCTTCAAAGTATATTACGTAAAAACCTTTAAATTATCTTAAAGCTGAAAAGAATTTCTGGAGCTTTAGATTTTGTTTTGTACTCACATCATTTTCAGGATTGCTCTTGATTTAATTTATTAATCTTTCTTTTCTTTCTGTTATGACTGCTATATTAGTAATAGGTTAAAATGCACCACAGCTACATTTGCATTCTCTGCATTTCCTGATATCTATCAACTAGGTTGTAAAAATAAAATCTCCCTTTGAAAAAGAGGTTAGATCGGATATAAAGCTCTTAAAGCGAGAAAATTCTAATTTAATAAAAGGTTAGGGTGCACTGCATCTCCTGCTGCATAAGATTCGGTGCCCTTTTGCATTTTACGAACAGGCTGCAAATTAGAGGGGAGGATAAAGTTTTCCCAAGTTGGTAAGTAAACGTTACCCTCTTATAAAATGGTTTTTCGCAATACTAGGGATAAACTTGTTTCCTATTCTTCGACGTGTTAATTTACATTTGAGAAATCTTTAAACACCTACAATGTGATTTTTTAAAAACTCAATTGCAGCAGGTCGTATTCTGACTTAATACAGACAGTTCTAAGGCTATCAAGACAGAATACGGCCTGCTGCAATTGAGTTTTAAAAAAATCACATTGTACCTTCCTTCTGAAATAATCGTAAAGGAAAACACCTTTGTTAACGATGATGAAATACAGTGATTGTTCAGAATGTAATATTAGAATTTCTAAATAAGTTATTAAATTAAAGTTATAATAAAATCAAATCATATATGATACAGCTATTTTAACTAGAATGTTTGAATATACTTTATAATACGATATATTTAAAGTCTCGAAAGTGAGTGTTAATAACTAGCAAAACAGTTATTCATTTCAGTTTGGGAACTCTCAGGGTTGAATTTCGCGATAAGTTTTAATCTAGTAAAGTTGGATCAAGCTATCCCTCGTATCACGATTTAATTTCAAAAAACCTTTCGAAGATAAGCAACTTAGTCTAGAGACGTTAGCATCCAGTATTCAAAGAAGTACCGGGTGATCCAGAAAAAAACGAATTAGAGCAGGCCGTGACCTAGTTACCAAAGTTGGTATCCCGTGATTCCCCTACTGTGAGCGTAAACAGAGACACTATTGACCATTGAAGAGGTTACGTTAACTGTCAAAATCATGCAACAATATTATTGTCCGTGTTTTAAATAATAGTAAGTAATTGCCTGGTTGTTGGCAGTCTAAATAAATAAATAAATAATTTTACTTTATTTAATAACCATAAATGTAATTACGTCCACTAATGCTTTTATTTTAGGTTATAAAATGTCAAATTTATTTTTCAAGTAACAAATCAGATTACCGTTGATATGAAATTCAAAAAAATGAGAAGCAATGTTACCATCCTTAACAGCTTAATCAGGGCCTGCTCTAATTCCTTTTTTTCTGGATCGCCCGGTAAGTCCCAGACGTAAATTGTAGAATATTACGAATATTCTAAACGATTATGAAACAACGATCTTGTAGACCGATAATTATTTATTTCTATATTTATTTTGTATTTTGTTTAAATGTTTGTTGAATTTAGATAAAAATCATTCACATTTGTTTTTCTGAAACGAAAATAAGGCTTACGCGCGTATAAATACTCTATTAATTTCCTATTTTACTTTTTCAAAGTGGATCTTTAAAAACTATTTGAGATTTTCGGATAAAAAATAGAAAAGTACAAAATTATATTGTAATTATAAAAGATTCATATACAGGGTGTCCGCAAAAAGGAGGTCAATCCGTTAACCACATGTTCCTTGAGCAAAAATAATATGACTTTTATAATGCCATTTTTTATTTTAGATCCACACGTGCGATGTACATCGCACGTGTGGACGTGCGATGTACATCGCACGTGTGGATCTAAAATCAAAAATGGCATTATAAAAGTCATATTATTTTTGCTCAAGGAATATGTGGTTAACGGATTGACCTCCTTTTTGCGGACACCCTGTATATGTTCGTTCCTTTGCCTTTATTTCTTATTGACTTGCCTTCCATTGGTAAGACATAAAAATAGCTTCCGAAAATAATATATTATAAATTGGAGTTCCTAATTTAAACCCCGATGGTTATTTTCAATGCCTTTTTGATATTTTTACGTTACTACGTGGGCAGGTATTGTAGCCTCTGACGTAATACACAAATATTTTAAAACCCTTTTACGCTGTAGTTAACGTAACAACATGTATTATTACTGATTACAGATATAATATGAATTAAACGCGTATATTTTGACAGATCTTCCTACGTGTTTGGTTCTTCGTATTTTATTTTGTATTTTAACATTTTTATTCTTTCTTGTACCCTTCTTGAATTATTCAATTTGTACCGGTTTTATGTGTTTCATTAATTATTAGTATTCATCCCTATTTTTAAAGGCAAGTTAATAATTTAACCTTTTATTGTTTTGGAAGTAATTTCATTTTTATTTTTTAACAATTTTGATGCTTGTTTTTACGTGTTTTTGAGAATATTTTGCTTTTTGTACAACAAACGTTATTGGTCACTTAACGCTATGTGTTACCTACTTGTTTACTAAAATAATTCCAGTTACACTATAATTATTATTAATACTTCGTTATAATTTTAATGTATTTTAAATTATCTTTATTCAAGATTTTCTGGTAATTATGTTACTTATATTGTAAAATGCTTTATAAATTTTATTTTTAAAACATGTTACCACAGTAATTGCGATATTAAAGTCATTTTTTGACAGTCCATTGCAATTTGAATATTACCTTCAGTCCCCTCTAAAATAACGATTGATAAAGTAGTTTCTAAATAAGCATTTGTCATACATTTTTATAATGTAAATAAGCAATTTCCTTTGACCATCTTAAATATAAACCCTAGATCCTGGTTATGGAAAAAGTTTTACGATACGATAATAATATTATCGTATAATTTTAGTTCGACTACTGTAGTTATTAAAGTAGCAAAGCAGTAATTAAATGAATAAATATGTGCGATATTACCTTAATCTTAAAATGCCGATAATTTACTAAAAATTGGTGAATTTAAAATAAAAATTTTGGTGAGGTGAAAAATTGTTTTAAATTTTCCAATATTATGTTTTATATTCTTTTTGTACCTTAAAAAAAGAAAAAGAATTTCAACGGAATCACATTGGATCAGGTTTCCATTTAGACTCCAGTTTATCTGTAAAAATAGGAAAGTTTTAAATTTAAACCTACTCTTTGTGTTTTAATAGAAGTAAAACTGTAGTAGCGAGACTCGTGAACGTAAACAAACCTAAAATATCTCTAGAAAGAAGTGACTTACATTACTGTTCTGGGTGAGAATTTCCGTAATCAATTCTTCTTCTAGAAGTGGCGTACCCTTCCGGTCTTCTCTCCATATGTCTGTGGTGTGCGTCTCAAGTAGGTAACCTAGAGACATATGGGACCTACAACTGTACGTGGGCTCCGACCCACGAAAGTGTTTGCACTTCTACTCCAGAGAAGATTTTACTAGGCAGAGTACCTCAGTAGTTTGCCATTGCCGTCCGAGGAAAGTGGTCTTGTGTTTTTGGTGTTTGTATGGCCCTGGGAATCGAACCCGGGCCACTGGTTAGACGCACGCTGAACGAACTGAGCCACGGTCGAATCAGTAATCAATATATACATATGTAGTACCTATACACATATTATAACATAGTTCCGTTAACATGTATTTAATATACGCACAGGGAAGGAATAGCAAGTCAATGATACCGTAAATTTCCATGAAATTTACAATTTCGATAGTTATATTATGACAGCAATGCATAAAAACCTGTGTTTTTAGTAGATGTGCGGTGAGATCCTTGGCATCCACAAACCTATAGATCTGGCCCACTAAAACAAACAAACAAACCTTTAATTTAATTTCTTATTACACAAAAATTCAATTCAAGATCAAGTCAAAGCCAGATACATACCGGGTGGGGAGTTTCAAAACGGAACATAGCAAAATTGTATTTGAAACTACGTTAGTGTACACTACTGCTCCCCATTTAAACATACAAAAATGGTAATGGTATCAATGGATAGAGAAAAATAGTGCCCATAAGATGCAACTAAAACTAACTTGTAAATATTATTTGTCCACGACTAGTCAATAATCTGTCAATTATTCATGTGTTTGGTCAAACATACGAGTAGTGCTATCCATTATACACTGCCAGCAGTGCATAATCATGATTCGCGGTGTCATGGTAACATCATTATCTATGGTGTAGAATAAAGGAAATAGGTTATGTTTCTAATCCTACCCCTTCGTTTAACATAGTCCTACCACATGGTTTTAGTAGCGTTGTTATTTAAATTTTAATTAAAAATTCTTCGTATTTGTGTTCGTGGACAAAGTATAGTATACGACTCGCTATAATGGCTACAATTGTCTCGGATAATTGCAAAACTCGCTCGCTCGCTCGTGTTGCAAACATTATCCTCGGTAATAATAGCATTCATTATAGCGTCGTGTATAATATACTATTTTAACTAAAATAAATTATTATAAAAATTACAATTTAGCAAAATAGGTATAGCCATGACTTCTCAGATTTATCACTTCACTAGCAAGTACTATCTATTTCACAACTAGGAAAAGCACTAAATTGAAATATCTGGTGCATTTTTTTGTTATTGAATTGACAGCACTACATGTTTGTAAAATTTAGTGGGATATTTAGTTCCCTGAAATGTTGGGTTATGCTATCATGTTGATAGATATCAAAATCAAAATTTTTATAAATAGTTCCATATACAGTTTTCAATTCTTCGTAACGTAGATAAATTGCCTTGTGTTCTCTTTCGGTAAAATTCATGGTTCAACATTTAGGTTACATTGCATGAAAATTTTTATTTTATAATTTGTTTAAATGTCATATTTAAAATTTCCCTTCAATCATATAGTAACCAGAAATAACGACATTACAAAGCAAATTTTCTGTGCCAATTATAGGTACCAATTGTTCAGTGCATGCCAACATAAGTCTAGTGTCCGCCAGATCAGCGAACAGAAATAGACACCTTGGACAACAGGATGAATATAATTTTGAGTCGATTGACGTATCTATTGAAAGTTATTTAAAAATAATGTTTATTGATCAAAATTCGCTGCAGTTTTGAATTCTTTTAAAATAATTATTTTACGCGAAATGGTTGTTATAACAACAAATTACATTATGTACATCCAGAAATAAGAGTATATTCCAAATTAAACTAAATGGTTATTTAAAAAGCTAGGAAATAATATCGTTTTTCTATTTTGCGTTTAGAATAACTCCATTCTAGCACCCAAATGACGTCATTTGAGTGTTAGAATATGTGTGGAGTTATTCTAAACGCAAGCTAGAAAACAAAATATTTTTTAATTTATAAAATGGTATAAAGCGGAAAAATAGAAAAAATAGTATAAAACACTCGTTGCAGAAGGTCCTTCAACTAGCCGCTATGCTGCTCGTTTCGGAATTTCAAATTCGTGCTTGAATAGATGCCTTCTGCAACTTGTATTTTAATACACTATTTTCTGTTTCGGCATTAGAATGACACTATTCTAGCACGCATTTTGATGATTTAATGAGCTTCATTATTAAACGATTTTTGGTGATATTTTGTTTTCAGAAATTGCTGGTACTGTATCAAATAATACACAAAATTGCCTAGTAATGAATGAAAACAAGAAAACAATAAAAACACTGGTAAATCAACAATTGTTTGGCAAGCTAAATATTTCATTGTCTTCAAAGCCATCATATTTACTTCTTGCCTTATAATTGGAACAAAAATGGATTTTCTTATTTCCTCTTAGCTGTAATTTTGATTGTATTTATCCCAGATTTTAATAACGCACATGAATAAATTCATTATTAATACTAGCAATAAATGGTACCACGGTACCAATATGGTTACATTTGAAAAAATTGTGTTTTGTCCCAAAAACCATTTGGATGAACTTTATTTGCTCATAAATCACATAATTTAGTATTTTCGACGGGATTTCGATTTTTCTAGTATTACACGGCTCAATTAGAATAAATCGGAACAGTCATGGTACACTTAAATAGAAAACTAAAAATTAAATTAAAATAAATATTGAAGACTGAAATGTCACTTATGTGGTATCATTTGATTCAGAAAATTATGCAGAATTCAAAAATGCATTAATATAATATAGGGTGTTCCATTTGAAAATCAAAAGAAAAGAAAGAAAAAAAATCATTTAATATGTCAAAAAATGACGTTTATTAAGTATATAGGGAGTTCCAAATTTTAATCATTTATCTTGAAAACTGAAGGAAAAACCCCCGGTGTACATACGATGAATTTCTTTATCGTTGCATCATAGGGATTTACATTTCTCTCTCTTCAGTCAGTCAACTCCCAAAGAGTTATGATGATATTATGTTTCTATTTATAGCTATGATGTTATTTTTCCAGGCATCTCTATTTTGTGCAGCTTGAACTGCTTCATACAGCTCATGTCCAATCAGTTTCTTCACTTGATCGGTCCAGCAGGTTGAAGATCTTCCTCTTGGTCTTCGTCTGTTAACTTTTCCTTCTACTATAAGTTTTTCTATGCCATCTATTCATCTAGCTAGATTCTAGATGACCAAGAACTCTCAGGAAGGACTGGTTAACTCTAGTTGATAATAATCTATGTATATTGTGAATGTGTAATTATTTTAGGATGGATGCATTTGTTCGATGTTCTATGTAAGACATTCGAAGCATTCGTCTGTATACCCACATTTTAAGAGCATCAATTTTTTTTCCTGTTATTTACCTTCAACGTCCATGTCTCTGCAACATAAGCTACGATTAGGAAAAGAATAGTCCTGACAAGTTTTAACTTTGTATTTTGTGAGATTGCAGTCTTTCCATTTTCATCATAGAGCTTCTGGCAATTGCCAACCCTCTTTTGATTTCATTGTCGTAGCCACCTCTGTTAGTAATCGATGATGCGAGATAGTTAAGTTCGTTAACAACTTCAAAACCAGCCACTTCCCGAGCATTTCTGGGATTGTTAGTTTTTCCGTCGTTAAGAAGGAGGCCCATGTCTTAGCATGCATGTTTCAGTATGTCATCAATTTCTTGTAGTTCCTCCCTACTTCCAGCGACTAGCATGGTGTCGTCATTCGGCAGCCTGCAGCAACACCGCCTTCCCAGCCATCTAGCACATCTCTCATTATGTATTTGCTGTAGATGTTAAACAAGAGTGGCGGAAGAATGCAGCCCTGTCTCGCTACTTTTAATTTTAAATGCATTCGAGAGAATGTTGTCTGTTTTCACCCTTACACTGCTGCCCAAGTATAAGTTTTGGGTGAGAAAAATGAGATGTTTAGGTACTCCAAGTTTTTCTAAGATAAACCACGGTTTGTCCTAATGTACGCAATCAAACGTCTTAGTATAGTCTACAATCTACAAAACAAAAATATGTTTGAATTTTGATTTCATAAATCTTTTCAATGAGTTGTTTAACATTCATTATTTGTTCTCTAATGCCTTTTCTAGGCATAAACCCAGTTTGTTCCTCCGATATTTCTGGAAGCAAAAACGCTTTCAATCTGTTATTTACTATAAATACTTTTTTTGCGTGGTTAACCAAGGCGGTTGCTCTATAGTTGCTGCAATTACTAGGGGAGCCCTTCTTGAATAGCGGAATAAATATTATCTCTTCTACTTGAAAAATCTTAAATAATAATAGGTTAATATTTTTGTTTTTCAATTTAACAGTTTTCTAATTTATTTTGCACTTGACACGGCCTTAAAGGGCCAACCTAAAAGCACTTAAAATTAAAAAATATCTAAGTATTTTCTCTTTTATTTAAAATATTTTAATTTTTACGTTTTAGCTTGATTTAAAAATGTGTAAACTCAAAGTGCCCTAATAACATTCCCTATAGAAATGCCATTGACACGAACTGAAGTTCATGTCATGTAAATTACTAAGATGCAACGATAACGAAACTCACTGTGTAAATAGCCCATTATAACAATTTTCATTCTTTTTACCATAATTTGTCGCATTTATTACAAAATAATCGATGTTTTCTTTATGCGTTATTTAATTGGTGATTTATTAGGGAAGTCAATAATAATTTGTATAATGTAGGTTTAACAATGAAGAAGGCATAGTCATGTAAACATAGCATGTTGCACTTGGATGAATGGTGTGTGTACAGGACCTCAAACTGCTTGTCGTGGCTATGCCATAGAGCTGACTCCTGCAGAGTGCTGCATGCATAATACAATGATTCTATTTCGAAATGCAACCATGCACAAGGTTGATGGTAGACTATATCGACTACTAGCGGTGTAAATTTGATCACAGCATTCATAGCTTATTTTCTATGAATATTGATAACATTCGCTAGTAAGATACGTAGTGTTTTTATCAAATTTATTATATTCTTTCTTTCTACAAATATTTTCAAGATTACTAGAAACCTTTTTAAAACCAAGCGTTTCTTACCGTTTGCTGTTTTTATATTCCCTGCATTTTACTGACTATGCCCAAGATTTACATAACTAAAGCTAAACAATTTATTGTTTCGCTAATATTACAAAAAAGAGATATCTATGAAGTAAATTTGAAATAATTTATGCCGGATAAAGATGGTTATTTTACGTAGCCACGGTACAAATTGTTTCAGAAGGTAGAGCGCCTCAGAGAGAGTTTTTAAAAGTGTAAGTTATGAATTGAATTTATTTATGTTACTTAGTAAAACATTATTAATATTCATATAGCAGAAAATTAATTTCTACTCGTGCGCTTATTGGGGGAAATATATCATATCATCAATGATACTTTCCTTATACAAAATATGAGGCAGTTGCAGAAACGATGTAGCAATCCGTGTCATTATAATTAGGGACTTACCTTACAGATTACAACATTATAAACAAAGAAAGATCTTTTGAGGCCCTCTAATAGACTTTACTATTTAAATCTTACTTTTTATTACCATTACGGTTTCTAGCATTATTCCTATTAATAAAATGTAATATTGAACCAAATCAAACTTGTATTTTGTCTAAAGAAGAAACTGGAAATGGAAAAAGAAAATGTCTCATACTCGACGTAAAAACCTACCTAGATAATAATAACACAATAACATCATAAAAGTGGAACCACAGGAATACATCAACTCTAATAGTACGGTTGTTATTTCTATAAGAGAAAATGTTAGAGTTTTACTTGTTCAATTTTACAAGGAACATACAATGTGATTTTTTAAACACTCAATTGCAGCAGGACGTATTCTGACTTAATACAGACAGTTCTAAGGTTATTAAGACAGAATACGGCCTGCTGCAATTGACTTTTTAAAAAATCACATTGTAAGTAGTTCCATAGTCTTATTTACATATTTTTTAAATCCTTCAGACCTTTTGTTTTGAAGACTAATTTGATTTCCCTTTTTATTATTTTCTGTATAAAGTATAACTTTGAGAAGTCGACTTTTTGCTACTTCACATTAATTTTTTTAAATTTGCCGCCATACCAGTGGCCACATGACATACATCAAATTCGTTTTTTAGGTTATCGGACATGCAGAACCGATTCCCCAGAAAAGTTTTTTCGATACTCTAATAATCAAATTTTTTTACAGATGTATAATTAGTACGCGAGAGCTACCAGGGCAATAACAAAGTTCCAGTAATTGTAATCATAATCAAACTAGCGCATAAATAAACTAAAAGTGGGTTTAGTGTAAACAAGAAAGGTGGGAACAAGGCGACGCAGGGCTAGTGTGAAGACAAGGAAAAATCGGAACACATGTAATTCCACGGTAAAATCACAGGTGGAATCAGACCATAAACCTGAGCAAAGCTAAATAGCATTGTAGCATTTTAACAATAGATAATATGTAGAGATATAATAGTTTAGCCTAACATAGACCTAATAATAACAATTGTCACCATTTCGTCCAACGGACTCCGAGCAGGTAGATTTCCTACAAACCATTTTCCGGTCCCTTCGTTTGAAAGGAAAAAACGGGATAGCAACCCAAGGGCTATAAATTACATTTACAGGGTCAGGAGGACAAGAAAAGACTGATGCCAGAAAAGCGTGTGTTTACAATATTTAAAATATACATAGGTATAAGTTGCAGTTTAGATGTGCAAATGGGGAAGTAAAATAGCAAATGTAAAGATAAGGATGCAACTAGTTACTGACATCACAACTACCCACTAGAATCTGAAGTGCACTCTGCGTAGCAAGTATTTATTTAATGAAATGCGAAAGCAGGTGACAGAAACTGTATATTTACAACAATAACGGATCAATTAACAGAAGGTAGAAGAAACAAAGAAGAACTCAAAAAAGAAGTCCTGGACTTAAGAACAAAAAATCGCAAATTATGCGAGGAAAACCAAGAAGAAATGCAACTGCAACTGGAAGAATATATCAAAGACTTAGTCTCCAAATACGAGCATCTGGATTACAGTTTCGACCCTACTATGTAAACCGACGGCTATACATATAGAAGATTTTGGAACGGAATGATTCTGAGCGGGAAAACATCACTGGAACAAGATCAGGTATACCACAACAAACTTGGAAAAGTAGGAGAAGAAACAAAACTATGAATGATGAAGAAGGAAGCAACCCGCATATATGATTCAAGAGAAGAACCAGATAACGAGGAAATACAAGTAGAAGAAGAAGATACAAATATCGAAGAATAATGCAGAAGAACGGTGAAGGAACAAATATAATAATAATAATAATAATAATTATAATAAAAATCAGGAAATAAGGAATACGTATACCTGTGAAGTACAATGAAAAGAAGAATAGTAATAATCATAATAATAATGATAATAATAGTGATTAGACTAAGGTTAAAGTAACATGTAACAGGGCAGGCCTGTCTATACTAAGGCGTTTCATATCATAGACATAAGAAGTTAGCGGTAATACTAGAAATACTATTAGTATTAGATGACAAAACATGTTTAACCATCTCGGTCATATATCCAACTCCCATTGAATACATGATCTACTAACTACCTTGTACTGTAAAAGCGGTGTTCTGTGGCTGGCGTCACAGACATGTTAACGTTATACAGTGCTGCCAAACCCCACCGATCATAACAAATGCATTCAGACCTTATTGGCATAGGGTGGGCCTGGTGTAATTCAGGATTGATCCACGAGGATCTGCTCCGTGTCAATTGATGATGATCATGATGATGAATTGGGTCTACACCAGTGGCGTGCGGTCCATGGAAGCGGTGGAAGCACCGCTTCCCTTGCCTTCATAAGGCAAAGCAATATAATTTATTAATTTTATTTTTGTTTCAGCAGTATGTTAAAATTATTTATTTAATTTTCGCTTTTAATATCATGCGAATACTCATTGCAAATTAACGCATTTTGTAACGCGCCGTTCAACGTTGGCCGTGTAGCGTTGAACTTTACCGGGAAACATCGGCTCGAACGTCGAAAGTTATCTTGGGCCCGCTTGGGCCGCTCCGAAATATTCGCACAAGGTCCCGTATAACAATCGTTTGTTGCATCTGCGCTGTTGTAATTTCACATACGTGATTCTAGCTGTACGAGAAGCGGTGGTCGCTGGCGCAAGGCACATTTGTACTTGCCTTCTAGTGGAGTAACTTTACGTTTATATCTCGAAATCGGTTCAAACTTCTCCGATTTGAATGATTTTTTTTGTAAACGTCGTAAATATAAAATATTATAACCTTTATGGGTTAAAATGACTGATTGTTCATTCAAAAATTTATTAATTTTATACAGGGTTGTCCAAAAGTAATGGGACAAAGACCAACAGTAGATTTGCGAAACCAAAATATTACGATTTACCTAAAATTACCTTAGTCCAAAAGTTAATATTTAGGGAGATACAGGGTGTCAAAGTCGAAATTTTAATCTTAATTTTTTGCTGTAATTTCAAAAGTTTTCGAAATATTGACATGAAAATTGGGGAAACTACCTTTTTTGGCACGAGGAACAATAATCCGACCTCAATTTTAACATAGCTCTTTATAGAATCTTATTTTCGCTACACATAATACCTTTATAGCAAAAATGAGGTTCTTTTGAGAGCTACATTAGAAATTTTGAATAATATTACGTAACAACTGAGTCAGGTTTCAGAATTTTAATGAATTAAAATTTGTTGAATTATATTATTTCACTAGCTACAACAAATCTCGTTTTCCAAAGAAAGCTTTTTAGCCTAAAACTGAATTATGCCAATTTCTTTGACACTGACGTTTTGCATTATCAAAAGCTGTCACTTTTTGTACTTATCAGTAAAACAGAAGCGCTTCCCCAAGTAAAAAACTCACTGCACGCCACTGGTCTACACACATTATTATTATTCCAAAGTGAGCCAAATTAAATTGAAATTAATTCCAAATATCGCCGAGCTTTAACTGGAACTAACTTTTCCTTCCAGCAAAGTCAAAAATAAATCAACTAATTTCAAATGCTCCAAAAACACTAACTCGAATATTTTTACAAGATGAAATAGTAAAGAATCATTTAAAAATAAAACCTACTTAATACTTAAATAAATAAAAGATAATAAAAAGTACTGTATTGAAAATTGAAAATATTACCAATGTTATAAATTTTGGATGAAGTAAATCTTAAAGTGTGGTTTCTAGTAAGATTCAATTGAAAAATCGGAAACGCCATCGTTTTTGTAAATGTAACATTATTCAAGACAATCCCTACAGGTATAAACATTTATTAAACCCTTAAAATCTGGGTTTGGGTGGTGACATTTATACACACATTTTTCATCTTCTGTAAAAAATGCGGAGAGTGGCTGGAGTTTTCTGTTACGAAAAGCCCTTGAAATCTATTTTGTAGACTTTGCTAATCCCGTACACGATTGCCACCTTTTTGCACATAACATGGGTATCCCCAAGTGACAGTGACTATTATTGCTGTATCCTGAGGCGAGTAGGATGGATCATCGGTGTAGATATGTCCACAAATCCCTCGGGAAAGCATAGGGTGCCCCGGGCCAGCAAATCGAGTGCACTACGAGCCAATCGCTTTATCTGTCAGCTATCGACCCCCTGGTCTTGAAATTGAGTAATGTCGATGTGCCGATTGTCCTCTATACCTGCACACTAGTTTGATTTGCACGTTCTTTGTCACTAATTTGATTTTAACTTAATAGCTTCGTGATGTCGCTTAAATATTAGACTTTCCTACTTACCGACTAACCAAAAGGAAAATCTTTGGAGAAATACACGTTAGCGAAATTGGCTGTTATAATGTCACCGTTAATATCTTAAATTGCCGTTTAAACCTTATATTATCCTAAAATGCACAGCTACTCCACTAATGCTGTAGAATAGATATCGGGCAAAATTCCAGAACCGAAGTTTCATACTAAAAGTTCTTTAATAACATTAATTTCGGTAGACATAATTAGAGTATATACTTACGAAATTGAGGTTAGAGAATTTAGCCCATCAAGAGGAAAGCAGAATTTACTTTTAAAATGTATGTTATGAAATTATTAAGTTATCTCGTAGAAAGGGATTATGCCTAGAATAACTTCTAAATGGTAAATGCGCTCAACTTAAAACCAAAGACTTGTTTTGCAAAATTATAATGGACAGGAACTTAACGACGTGGTTCATTCCGTTATTAATAGTTTAGAGTGTAGGGTTTTATACGAAAAGCTTATATTTTAAAGGAGAAACTATCAGAAATCGTTTGATTTAGAAGATATTTCGTTTTCTTTGTTTAAAAGATCGTGTGCAGTGAACAAAATGACTAAAATATTAAATGCTAGTCGTAATAAGGTATCATAGTATAACTACAACTCAGGTATTTTCAATTAATGCTAATAATAAAACACTCTCAGGCCCAAGTTTCATCCGATGAATATACAAACTATTTTTCTGATTATTCATAGTATTCATTTCATCTGTCATATGTCAAAAGTAGACCAATTAAAAGGCAGGATTCTCAATTTCACAACAATTAAAAATGAATGGCAGTTAATATTTTTACTAGTAGTGTATATTATCGAATATACGACTAGTACTCCAAGTGAATATTTCATCATCATCATCAGTTGGCATGGAGCAGATTATGCAAATAACAAAAATTTGTTTTCATGTAGCTATGAGTATGAGACCAGCCATGATCAAATTTGAAGTTTGTTTATGTCAAAATAAATTTTATTTACTGTCATTTAAATTTAAACATTGAATGTGATTCAATGAATAGTCCCTTGAATACCATTCGTAGTCACAGTATTATCTAATATTTTTCTTGTAGTATTAAATACTAATGTTTTGTGCTTGCGAATATTACGAGTGCGCAGCATATACCAGCACAAAAACATTCGTAATTCTTACTACAAGAAAAATATTCGATAATACTATGACTACTTATGGTACCATATGAACAAAAATTATTTAGATAAAGGGTGGCTTCGGAATTCTGAACGTACCTTGCATGTTTGATTAATCGTCAGTAGTTAAAATTATATAGGATATGTAAGCTAATCAGCTTGTCAAATAAAACTTAGTAGTAGTAGATGTGCTTCCTGCTGAACCTAAGAAGCTGCTCGGATCTGGTTTTTGAAGGTCTGTGGATGAGTAGCTTCGTTTGTCTTAACCCAAGACGCGAATCCCAGTGTGAGATGAATTGAGAGTGGGTCCAGTCTCTAATTGCTTGGTGAATGCTTGCTTTAGGTTGTACATCGAGGGCTGTTTCAGGGCCTAAGAAGGGTTCCAAAGTGCCCTTCCTATCCAGGCGGACGGTCTCCTCGTTGCCAGCAATGTTACTGTGTACCCAGTACCCTACTCAATGGATATTATCAACATACCTTTGCCGAAAAAGAGTAACGCAAGAAATGCAAAGAATTATCCGTCTCATGAGTTACGCCCAAAATTATATCTCAAAATCATTCATCACAGAATATTTCGAAGATGCGAACGAGCCATCAATGATTCACAATTAGGATTTAGCCAAGGTTTTTACACGAGAGAAGCCTTAGGTGCAACACATGTATTAGTAAAAAAAACTGCTACGATCACAGGAACGACGTATGCCTAGGCTTTATAAATTACGAGAGGTCGTTTGATAGAGTTCAACGCCATAAACTCATGAGCATCCCGAGATAAATGGATATACATCAAAAAGAAATTCGCTGTATAGAGAATTGATATTGCAATCAAAACTCCGACAAGGATGTGTCCTTTCACCACTTCTATTTAATCTGTACTCCGAGAGTATTTACCAAGAAGCACCTGAAGATATTGAAAAGGGAATAAAAGTTAACAAAATATGGATTAATAACATTCGATACACCGACGATTCAATAGTGATTGCTGATAATGCAGAACATCTGCAACATCTTGTTACTATAGTCGGAGAGCAAAGCGAAAGGATGGGCCTTAAAAAAAAATTATGGTTCATACCCGAAAACCAGATTCGTTCAGAAATACCGGGTGATTCACCCATAGAATGGGTAAACAAGTATAAATACCTTGGAATCTGGCTCTACAAGGACTGGACATCAGATCTAAAAATTAAATGCCGAATTGATAACGTTCGCGGTACATTCATGAAATACAAGAATGTCCTCACGAATACTGGCTTTGGCCTCAATCTCAAAGTGCGATTCATCAAACGCTAGGTTTGGTCAGTACTATTGTATGGTATGGACATTGAAGGCAACTATAAACATGAATAAAATGGAAGCTCTGGAAATACGGATGTATCGTGGAGTCCTCAAAATACCATGGACGTCAAGAATGACGAATGAGGAAGTACTCAAAAGAATAGGTAGAGATCGAGAGTTGATAGTTAACAATTAAGTAAAGAAAAACTGCTTATCTGGGACGAAATATCAATTAAGTAAAGAAAAACTACTTATCTGGGACGAAATATCAATTGTTGCAGCTCATTATTGAGGGAAAGATTGAGGGTAGAAGGTAAAAGAATAGAAAATGACACACATTATTATGTATACCTTACTTTTGTATTTATACAGGGTGTATCGAAAATCGCGCATAATATGTATATCACGCGATTCTATGTCAAAATCCAAGCAGAAAACTCCAGTACCAATTTGCTGTTAACTCTTTAGTTATGGAGTTACTAGCAGCCTTAAGTCGTTTTCTGGTTTGCTTGTCGTGTCATATTTTTATGAAATAATGATCTTTAGTTGTAGTTTAATCAACAAAAGAAATATCTAATCTGTAATCGTACTCAAAATACCCTTCTTTTAATTAGAATTTCCATCCGAAGTTTGAAATTTTTGCAGTGCTTGTGCTTTTCATAAATGTTGCAACGATGTACAATGCAATTATATTAAATCAAGCGGGTTGCTATTGATAATATTGCAGGTGACATAGCATGACTGACCGCACAGTGTTACTAAGTTTACAAGACTTTAATTAACAATTCTTCAAAAAATAAACATGTTGGCAGTTATACATTTTTTTGTCCAGTTTTTAACGCAGAATTGCGTGGTGCGAATATTATGCACCATTTACGACATACCCTGTATGTAGTCGAAGAAATAGAGAGCATTGCTTGCTAAAATTGTAACTAACTTCTACTGCAAGAAACGATTGTCACAAATAGATGTTGTAAATAAAGATCGGTTATAAAAATAAATTAATAAACTTTTAAAGGTTTTTATTTGCTAATAGCTTTCTACAGATTTTTGAAACTACAATTTATTATTCATGCAAATATGTATATATACTGAAGTGATATAAACTTTTGGGAAACTTATATTTATTAATTAAAATACAAATTTGGAGTATACTTTTAGGATGCAAGTTTTAAAAGATTAATTATGTAAATAAGTTAAGATTAATTTAAGTATTTATTGTTATTTGTTGTAAATATTGTTATTTATTGTTATTTAGTGTTAATTATTGTAAATAGTAGTCATAGTTATATTTTATATGCATGTATGTGAAAGAATGACTGTTATAAAACAAATTCAAGGAATGGGAGATTTTGGGGAATAACTAGGGAAGGAAATAAAAATTGAAGAACGATAAACAACAGTTTTTTCTAAAACTGAAAACGTGAAAGGCGTTTTTTGAGTTTTGCTCTGGAAAACTTCGAATAATAATAAAATAGCAACGGAAAACTGAAGATTATTTAATAAAGAATAAATACGAACTGAAATACATTGAAATTGTAAAATTGGATTTAGTAGAGAAAAGTTTAATTGGAAATTGGGTGTAGAAATTATAATAACAAATTGGAACGGATAATAAATTGGACAGGGAGCAGTATTTGGTGGGATTTTTCAAATTCGGGGATTGATTGTTTTGTGAGTGAGTGTTTTTAGTTTTTAGTTTTTGTATTAATTTTAAGTTAGAAATAAGTTTTGTTGTAATAAAGCTTGCATTTCTAAAAGTTAGTAGAAATTTATTACATTACTGACTTTTCAAAATTCAAAATCGAATCCTTCAACGACCCTGAGATTTCAAAATTTTATTATTAATTCAAAATTTCAAAAATAATAATTAGAGAGTCTGAAAAATTGTATGGAGCTTCTTTTATTGATAAAAAGAAATTAATTAAAAGACTGCTACCATAACGATACATATAAAACTCAAACCTTCAAAAACTATTAGCATTTTTTTCATCAGCACCAACAACCTATCTAAATTAGAAATGCTTTATCCTCATTCTTTGATTTAAAAACTCATGGCTTATTTTACTGGGCTAAAATACATATAGAAACTTCCATTGGCGCAAACTGATCTTTCAACTACTAATGAAGTTCTGACATTAGCGGGCAATAGCCAAAACTATTCAGAATTTAAACGCTCCTGACACGTTTATAATTGCTTCCTGAATATGTAACATCGATTTAGATATTCTCCAACAACATCTGTTTTTGAGACATTGCAAACTTCTGTATATTTCCTCTTTGTGCTAATTTATTTACTACCTACATTTGATAATGTTGTTTCAAACGTTTAGAAATCGTACACCATCAATTAGATCTGACAAAGTTAGCACATGTATTTTATATAACTGTATTACTCTATCTGTTTTTGGCTTAAATAAAGTATATTTATTTTTAAAGATATTTACAATAACATATTACATAGAATATATAACATATTTTGCATTTACAATTTTATAATAGTTTTCGGTTTTTAGTTAGTTAATTACAATTTCCCTCGATCATTTCAGATTAGAAATAACCAACATAATCTTTGACATTAAAGATCGTCTATGTTTATAGAAAGAGTAACATTTCAAGGTACTTAAAACTCCTTTGCCACTCTCGTTGACTACTATATGCTACTAAAGTAGTTTAAGGAAACCCCTACTAATTAGCGATCGCTCCATTTAATCACTTCTTGCTGCAGAAGGGATGCAACCAGGGATCTTACTGGCGCCTTGATAAACTTAACATAAAAGAATGGCTGCAAGTTTTGAAATGACTTCTTGAGATTTAATTGCCGAAACCCCTTGTCGTAAGTTTCTCCTTAAGAATTATTTCTAGGCATACCCCTTCCTTAACAACTCCCTCGTAATGACAGCGACGTTTAAAATTCGTAGATGAAAGTTTTTAGAAGTTAAATTTCGTCGATCTATTGTAATACTGTGAATATTTAGTTTATTGTGTTACAATTTCTTGATAACAAATTAAATGTTGGTTTTTAAAGCAATTTAAATGTCTAATATACTTTTTTCAAATTTATAAGTTTTCATATCAACAGCCGAGTATTTTCATCATTTTTTCAGTCAACTAAATTTGGGGATCTATCAAATCATAAGCTGCAGTTATTTAATAACTTTTCTAAAATATATTATGACTATTAAATGATTAAGTATAACCAAATTTTAGATATTAATCTATATTAACAAAAACTCGACACAGTATACTGGGTGATTCAAAAGTGTTGTCACTAATTTTAGAGAATTATCAAATGGAACAACTTTTCTCAATAAACCATGTGTCGCAAGTAAACGGTAACCTCAGAAAAAAATTAAAAAGATCAACACAAAAATTGTTTTGGGGTCACCGGAATAGGTTCTGTTTACATTCAAAATCTAAATTTATCAAACGCTTGATAAGAGTTCAGGCATGTTACATAGGTTAAGGTCGTTGATTTTTCGAACGTTTTAATGTTGGCATTTTAGCAACCAAATTTACGGGGAAGCTCTTCAGAATGCTGCAGCAGCTCTGAAAGACAGTTTGTGTTAGTGTTTGTGTAGAAGTTTGAACATTTGAACATCTTCTGTAAGTCCTGTTCCTTTTTATTAAACAGCAATGTTTTCTAATATCACTTTTTAAACATTGCTTACTGCCAGACTCCACCCTGAAAAAATGTGAAAAGTGAAACCTGTAAATTACATAATTGTGTAATGTTTTATTTATTTGTGCAGGGTCAAATTTCTATCGCAGGCTTTTAAATGCATATTAGCCAGCGGTTCTTAAAAGTGTGTAACAAATTTAAATTAAACAAAAATCGCGATAAGCTTTATGTTTTTGCTCTAATGTACTTCTATTAAGGGCAGCATATACCCATTTAATGTAATGACAATACTTTTGAATCACCCTGTATAATAGTAATATAATGTGGTAATATAAAGCATTGGGTTACTATTAATTACATATATAAAAAAGGGAAGAAACATTTACTTTAGAATTGCAAATAAAGTAGGTACATAAACTTAAGAGGATGAAATATTTTTTACGATAGTTACTTTCTAATTTTTCATAAAGTTTCACATTGTTTGATCTAAAGCATCATAAATATGAGTTTTCGAATGGAATTGTTTTGTTTAAAACAAAACCCAGCGGTAAATAGTTAAAGTAATGCATGTATCTTCTTCACTTCGCCTGTTCGCGTGCATTAAGGCTAGAAGTTTTAGTTTTATTTAAGTCTGGTGCATGTAGTGATTTATTCTGCTTAGCTGTGAAGTGAGGGATCCATTTTTCTACCGTCCCCCACGAGATCACTGTAGACTTCTGAATATTGAACATCAAAAATATTATAGCCAGCATGTGAAATATTGCACACGGCTGCAGCGACATAATAAAACGATATTGTGCCGTAGGGATTAATTTATTGGTAATAGGGTTTTCAAATTTTTATGTTGGCACTGCACAGTTTTTAATTTATGTGTATCAACCACAAAAGTTAACTGGTTTTGTTTTCCCCTGGCACTGTTTGCGGGACGCTGAATAATTTGTCTTGATTAACAGCAAAATACGAGATAAAAACCGAAAATATCATCGGTATTAATTAGTTCGGGGTGATTTTTGAATAGAAAGGAGCGTGTCAAATGCAGAAGCTATTACCTATCGATAATTCCCTACTAATTAGAGATCTCCCCTTTAAGCTATACAAACCATAAGGTGTATTACGAGGGCAGTTAATGATCCTTCTGCTAGGCTTAGAATCGAAGAATTATTTCAACCCCTAATGACTTCTGGTTTACCAACAATGAGCTCTGTAGATAGCCACGTCATCGCCATAAGTTTCCCTTTTAATAAGTAACTATCTACAGTTTTCACCCCTTCGTGCAACCCTCGTGTAACTAACTAACTTCTGTATAAGTCTTTGGATACATTTTCTAAGTTGCCTTTAGAAGATAAGAGCATAAATGGTAGTTTAATTAATTGCGTAGGGGCTCATCATTTAAGCTATCATTCCGAAAGTGCAGTTTAATTTAGTCAGATTTTGAGCGAATGTAATTCAAAAGCTTTTTTGTTCCGAGTGCTTTACTTAGACTTAGAGGGAACAAATGCAAATTCACAATTATGTACACTAAAATAAATAATAATAAATTAGCAGTGTTATACGGGGGCTTATTATATCACGAATGTACTTATCTGAAATAGAAACGACAGTTATGCGACAGTTATTCTACGTATATGAAACTGCAAGACATTTCCTAAGTTCCAACTGTGATCGTCATAATTTTAATAAGGTATTATAGTTAATGGTTATTTTACGAAATGAGGGTCTTTATAATTTTGAAGCTTTGATATTTCCACCAAAAACTTTAGTAACTATAAATCCTACTTGTGGTTTTCATCTTTCCCGAGATTCTATTAAGATTACTTAATTAAAATTTTTCTCATAACCTTCAAATGCACTTATTGTCACATTTAAATTCTCTGATAAAGGTGAGAACATAATAGAAAATAATATTGTTCCTAATAATAATTGTTACTTATTTACTGGGCATTTACTTAAACGTAAAAAGTGCTTAATTTAATTAAAAAAGCTTCAATATATCATACTCTAAAGTTAAAAACATTTCAAGAAAAAAGTATGTGCGATCTTTACATATATAAATTTAGAGACGTTGGAATAATAATAGAATCTTTAACATTTTAAAATTAATCAGATCATGAATTTTCGATCAGCTGAATTTCTACTCAATAAATAATATGAAAAAGAAGCAAAAAGAAGCATTATTTAATTAGAAAAATTTGAAGTTTTTTAAAAGAAAAAGTAAAATTCTCCTTAATTTAGAATTATTTTTCTTGATGACATGACACAGTATAAACAATTATTTTAATAAAAGAAAAATAAAAGAAAAATCTACTCTTCACACATTAATTGTACGGCAGTTTTTGTAATTTTTACTAGAATAAATATTCTCACTAGCTGTTAACCTATTAACAATACAAAGGAAATAAATGCTTGTCCTTTATAAGTATTCTAAATCATTGTAAATCCTCGTAAAGCAGCGTGAGGTAAACAATTTAAAGCCTGGTGATGTTACATAATTCCACTGCATTGCTACCATGGTCTTTTCTCAAAGACCGCAGCACGATCCGTTTTGCTTACAATAAAATTACATGACTTGCTGTTTGTTTTTATTTACTTCAGGTACTCGATGAGCCGGCGTTTTTATAATTTTACAGAATTTCCATTAAATTATATCCAGATTAATATAAGATGTTTTTATGTTTCGCGGTGTTTGTCTTCAACCGAGCTAATAAAGGATTGACGCAATTTTCTCCAAAATTATATGATTCCGGAGTATTTTTTGCTTATCAACTTTAATAAATGGCTTCTTTAGGACAAGCTCGGAGAAATGAGCCACGGGCTGCGATATTAACGCTTAAAAGCATGATATCTCTCTGATCTTTCAGAATAAAAAAAAATATTTTTTGTATTGTACCAGTTCCTTTGTAATATCTGCTGGTATTTACATTTCTATAGGAGTTAGATTTTTGATTTAGATACCACTTTTACACCGTTAAATAGGTATATATCTCAGTCTTTTCAGAATTCACACTGATAGCAATGGCTTGCAAAAGAGTTGTGTTGGCAGTGTAAATTTAGACTTTTCGACATTTAGTTAACCGTTTTAAACGGACCTTAGTTTATCAAAGTCAAAATATTCACTCTATAGTAGGATATTTACGCAATAAAACAGATTTTTTTGTAAATCTCTTCTACGGTCATTACAGAAATTACATTATAATATACAACTAGTCCGGATGGTAATAAAACAAAAAATATGTTACCTACATGGGGGATTTGAGTGCATTACCGTCATCGAACGCAGGCAAAATGCGAACGTGGATAAGCAATTTGTTTTCTTTAATGGATTTTTTGTGTCGCAAATGTAAAATGTATGGTAATCCGCATAATAAAAAAATCTGGATCGTTGTCTGCGAAGTGCTTCCTGTTGAGTATTGCCACTGTGTCGTATAAGGATTAATTTTTAAATAACGAAAATGTGGTGGCAATGCCATACGCCTAGGTAAGCTATTATCAAGACTTGTTTAAGATCTGCAGAGGAAGTGGGCGCCGAATTTCCCAAGGGCAATTAAAACCCTTGTAGCTCACGTACAGCAACAAAAGGAAAACAAGTTTGAGTTTTCTTTACGAAGGAGTGTCGAAATTTAACTTTCCCGGCGACGAAGTTGTTTTAAAATTCAATAAACTTTTAACGATCCGAAGCATTCACGCTAAAAACCTCTATAACGTGTTTCACATTAAAACCTCACAGTTAATTCAAGTTTAGAACTTATATGCTCACCTAAGTGTGGATAACTTTTTAATTTGCTGGTCAGGTAATTCGAATTAGATATTTGGAAACAGCGGAGATAACATAGATAGAATAATTTCCGATTTTATTTAATATAAATTCCTTTGGATTTTCGTATATTAGTTAATAGTAATTTACGATACTAGTAACGTTATGAAGCATTTTACATTACGAGAGAAAAGTTTGAAAGAACGAGCGACGAAGGATCAAGTTCTTTTAAATCTCGAGTAATGTAACAGCAAATAACGTTACGCGTGTCGTAACACGGTTTACATCATCCTATAATAATTTTTTTCAAAAAATAAAATATTATTTTCAGTGACAGTTCAATGACAGTTCAATGACAATTCATAAATAGTAATGTAAAACAGCCATAACAGCACGTTATAAGCTTTACAGCACTAGTGCTGTTAAATGTATCATAACATAACTCGTTGCTAAGGAGTTATTACCATGATAACGTTATAGGATGATGTAAAAAACATTTCAATAGAACAACAGAATTTAAAACTGAGATATTAAAGATTATTGAAACGCTGACAATTTACTTGAAAATTTTTCTTTGGGGTGTATGTCACCTCCTTATAAGAGCATCGTCCACTATATATTATATATCTAAATCATGGCACACAAACATAAAAACATGATTAAAAATTACGGAATCGTACAATATGCCTAGAAAAATTAGGATAAAATACACTGGGCTCGAGTTGCATATAAAGAAACTGCAGAAAGTAAACGAAAAGCCAATTATACCGTTTATATGTTGAACTTTGAAATATTTAGCAAGTGATGGCGAAATACCTATCAAAAAAATAAAAAGACATGTTTCTTTACTGTTTATCATTTTCTTCATGTATCCAGGAAGGATAGATATTATCTCTGAAAAAGCTTCCAGTAACCTAGGGCCAACACAAATTCTAGTGATCTTGTCAACAACGTCAAGGAAACCAAAAGAACAGAGGTACAGAGTCATAGAAGAGAAACCTGGTCTACTGCAAGGATGATTTGTAAAGCTAATCTCCATGGCACTAAGAACCTCAATAACCAATACGGCGAAGGTTTCTTTATACCTCAAACGGCCTAAACCATTCTCAAGCTTGAACTGTAGGTTAAAGGACAATCCACCACATGATATGGGAAAATATCTATGTATCTGTATCTGTAACCTCTTTTACTTTTCGACGTCGAGGCTGGTGCGTTATAGTATATTCGCTACCTCGCTACCACATTGGGATTCAAGGACAAGTCCGCTTGAAGCCACACCGTATGACTCAAGAGTTTAGAGATTACAGACTTGTTCCAGCGGTTCTGAACATACGGCATTGTTAATATTAATACTGTAACGCCTAATATTTATTTATTTTAGCGAGTTTCCGGTAGCCTATGCATAAACTCAAGTCCCAGTGTGGTAGCGAATATACTATAGCGTATGTGGTCTTTACGGGTGCGATGCGCGATGCACGTTCAGGCCCGACTGCGGGTTATGAGATTGGTGCGCCGTTTAATACCTTCATACTGCACCATGTATGTATATAGCGTAAGCGTGTGTACATGTAGGGCCTTGTTACTCTAACTCTTAGGCCTGTATTTGGAAGAGAGCGTCGTTAATTTGGTGCCCAACGACCAATGGTCGCCAGTACTTGATACCGACCGCCAGATTGCAGGAAAGTCCTGCCCATCGGGAGATTCGAACCAAGAACTAACTCAACGCTAGCCTGACGCTCTACCGCTGCGCCATCCTGGCATTTTTATATGGGAGAATATCACTTTTCCAATTTTCACGCAAAGTGCGCTTATTCTACTCTACTTTTCCAGACCTGAGCAGGCAGGTAACACGTATTTCGCTACATTAGGAGCATCATCCGATCTATTAAAAGCTATTATAGTCAGAATTGCTTTTCAATACTGTGGGTCGCTTAAACACCAGGTTCCCCATTTTGTTCTTCATCATCTTCTTCTTCTTCTTCCTTACTTAATAGGCAAATCGTCTGTTTTATTCTGGGTATAGGTATAAGCCTATTCCTGGGATGTGGACTGCCAACTATCCCTCCATCTTTTATGTGGTCATCTGGGAAGTCTCCTGCCTGGGAGAATTTTTTTTCAAGCTGTCTTTACCAATCTTACCTCCGTCATCCTGTTTAGGTGCTCGTCCCACTGTCTTCTGAGTTTTCTCGATCAACGAACTATGTCATCAACTTCACATTTCTGCGTTTCTTTTCCTGTTATATAGTGCGTAACCTGTGATCATTCTTAGAGTTTTCATCTCGGTTATTCTCAGCTGTATATGGACGTTGCCGTATCTCTTATTCCTCCATATTAGTTCATCAGACATCCACATATTATTATTACCGCCGGTTTCTTGACTTGTTCTCGTACTTCGTCTGTTCACCTGTTCTATAGGACTGTCGTAGATTGTTATTTTACATCACACTGATTCTTTAGCGATAACCATACATTTAGTTTTGGTTTTTATAGGTGGTCATATTGTATTCTTCGGCTTTGATCTTGAGTATGTAGTAGTAGTCGTTGTAAGTCGTCTTCCGACTCACTAATGAGGGTGGCGTCGTCTGCGTAGCAGATGATACTGACTCGGTGATTTCTTAACCGATATCCGATATTCCTTCTTTTGAGTGCGTTTATGATCTTGCCCTTTACGGTATTAACCGTAAGAGAAGCGGACTGAGGCTATCTCCTTGATGTATTCCTATGGTAGTTTTTATTTCTTTTGTCAATTTTTTGTTAATTCCTATTTTAGTGGAGTTGTTGGTTTTGAGGTCCTGGATTATTTTTATAAAGTCATGAGGTATACAATTTTCTTTTAGTATTTGATCGAACGCATTGATGAGGTCGACGAAACATATGAAGGCCGGTGGGTTGTATTCCAGCGATTTTTCGGTTACTTGACGTATGGTGAAGATGGCGTCTACGGTCGATCTATGCTTCCTGAAACCCTGTTGTTCTTCATTTATGGGGAGGGTGGAACTGATTTCGTCTGCCAATATGCTGGTCATTAGCTTCATGATTGTGCTTAGCAGCGTTATTCCTCTGTAGTTGGAGGGGTCTTTCTGCTTCGCATTTTTAAATATTGGGATGGTGGCGCTGTTCTTCCATTCTTTAGGAACTTTTCCTTGCTTTATCGTTATATTGAAGAGTTTTGTCAGTTCTTTAAGTAGATGGTCTCCGCCGTATTTAATAAGGTAATTGTGTATTCGATCCTTATTTGGTGAGTGTAAATTTTGTAAACAATTTGAGTTTTTTCTTTGCTGACATTAAAAATCTTTGCTTTAATACAAGTGTATTTTTTGGTGCTGTCCTTGTATAACATTGTGCTGATCCTTTGAGCCGGATCTTAATACATCTATTTATACGTAAAAGTTCATAATACAACACTTGTCAAACTAATCAAACTTATGATGATGTTCTTTGTAACAAGCTGACATTGAATAAGGCATTCACCAATACGGCCAAAAGGAAAAAATACAGTATCAATATCCAACACTTATTTAAGTATAATGTCATCAAACTAACATTCGTATTTCAGTGATTCTTAAGATGATACCTTTTTTGATAAACATATGTCCTCTAACGGCTTCTCATATCATCATCATTATTATCAATATTTTAGACATTCATTAAAATTTGAAAACCAGTTGCTTATTATATACGTTCTCAATTCCCAAATATTTTGCGTTGGTCTCTTGTTTCCTGCACCTTGTTTTCAAGTTGTTCCTTTTTCCTCTTGCAGCTGTGGATTTTTTCTTGACGCATATCAAGAATAATACTGTCTTTATGACAATTTCTAAAGCTACTGAATATTATTAACAAAGCGTTCCGGATTGGGACCGTGTTATTGTTGAGACGGAAGAATTCAACGTTTCGCCCACCGTTTTAAGGGGCTTCTTCGGGAGGAAAAGGGAGCACTAAAAGAGAACGGGAACTCAACGTGTAAACCATGTCAGAGGCGAAACCCTTCTGAAGAGAAACAGAAAAGGCAGCGACTTTATACCGGCTGTAAACGGCCAAGCGTATCGGACTGTGAAGACGATTGGTCAGAGTGGCATGGAGCGGAGCCAATAATGATAGCGGATTTGTATGTAATAATAATAATAATAATAAATGGTTTTATTTAATCCGAAAAATATGCATATGCATGTATAGGTAAATAACTAATATATCGAATAGATGATAGCCAGTATCACGATTCAAGTTATTAGGGGTCTTAATGATTCCAATGGCCTCGCAGATTTTGATGTTGAAAAAATACGGGGCATTGACAATGATCGAAGATTTTTCAAACAATATTTTATGGCCATTTTTATTTAATATTATATAAGTCAGTTCGGCACACTGGGTGCTATACATAACTGATTTCATTTATATACATGCATATTTACGGTTATAATAATTCGTTTCGGGTTGCCCTAGAGGGTTCCCTGTCACTAAACTATAATTAATTAATTAATTAACCGATAATCACTAATCACTTGTGCAGAATACGTCTTGGGTTAACTTCCTTTTTAATCGCATATGAATGTTCCTCGTTCCCAGTGAATAGTGAGCGGCTGCTGGACAAGTGCGAAGTCTTTCAAAAAACTTCTTGGTAACAGAACGGATGAAGTCTTCGATGTAGGGCACTCCTAGTTCGTCATGTATATGTCTGTTTCTGACAAACCATGGAGAGTTAATGCCAACTCTAAGAATTTTACTTTGAAAACTTTGTAATTTTTTTAAGTTCGTTTTTGAAGTTGAGCCCCAAATTTGACAACCGTATGTAATTGTTGGACGTAAAACAGATTTGCATAGCAATACTGATGTTTAGTGCCGTAGTTGGGATCTTCTGTTGATCAAAGGATAAAGATTTACTAATTTAACATGAGCCTCATTCAATTTCTTATTGATATGGAAATTCCAGCTTAGCTTCTTGTCGAGATAGATTCCTAAATATTTAACCGATGAGTGTCCTGGATTCCATTCAATATCAGCATTGTTAATTCGTTGGATTAGTAGGTCTTCTGAGCATAAAAATTTTAGTTTCGCATTTGTTAGGGTATAATTGAATATTCCAGTTAACACACCAGCTGGAAACGATGTTCACAATTTCTTGAAGAGTTTGGGCAGCCTTATTTATGCACCAATCTTGGACTACTAGAGCCGTATCGTCCGCGAACATTGCAAGAACGGTATTGGGTGGATAGGGTATGTCGTTCACATATAAATTAAACAAGATAGGGCCTAAGATGGAACCTTGAGGGACCCCAGCTTCTATGTTACGGTTTTGTGAGTAACAAGCGTTAATGCGAACTGCAAATGTTCTGTCCAATAAGAATGATCTTATAAGTAGTAAGATGTAGTCAGGTAATTTAGCTTGTGACAGTTTGAAAAGGAGACCCTTTATCCATAGCTTATCAAACGCCTGAGTAAAATCCAGAAAGGCTACTAGGCTATGCTGTTTGTTTTCGTAACCCCTTTCAATGGTTTCTACCAGACGCAACAGTTGGTGGTGGGTTGAATGGTTCTTTCTAAAACCAAATTGGAATGGAGGAATGCATTCGTTTTCCACCAGAAACTTATTGATCCTATGGAGAATGACTTTTTCCAGTAATTTGGAGAGTGTGCAGAGCAAGCTTACTGGACGATAGCTGGTGAGATCGTTCGCGTTCTTGCCTGGTTTGTGGAAAAGTAATATTACTGCGTGCTTCCAAGTTAGTGGGAAGTAGCCCATTCTCATGCAGGCATTAAAGGTTGTAGATAAAAATGCCAGTGCTTTAGAGGGCAGGTTTTTCAGTATTACATTAGGAATAGTATCGTGGCCAGGAGCTTTTATCAAGGGAAGCTGGTGTATAAGTCTGGCAAGACCTGATAGCCTTGGGAATGTTGAATCCAGATAATCGTCTATATCTTCGGAGTGATTCTGGTTACTAACGTCTATTCTAGTTGTAAAAACTGTGGACAGGTGTTCAGCAAACTTGTTACATTTTTCTTGGTGACTACAGTAGAAAGTGTTGTTTATTTTTAAGGGTGAATTTATTGGGGGTTGTCGTAATATGCTCTTGAAATATCTGCTTGATGGTCTGGTCTATAAGGAAAATGTGTGTATTCGTCTGGCGCTAGAACAATTGCGGCCGCATGTGATGCGTAATTTAATAATCTTTCTCCATTAGGATTACCGACTCTGCGGCCCCAAGTTCTATGCTTACAATTTAAATCACCAATCAGAAGCGTTGGCTCATTTGTACTGAATACTTTATGTATATCTTCCGGCTCGAGACGTTGATTGGGTTGCTTGTATACAGCTGCTAATGTTACACAGGTATTATTACATAATAGTAATTTGTAATACAAGTGTTGAAAGCTTGCGTTTGCCACACGAATGTGAAGTTTGCAGCACGAACGATAGTGAGTGCTGCAGTCACATGAGAGTGGCAAATACAAGCTTTCAACACATGTATTACACACTATTTTTTCTACAACCACATTTCCATACAAAAATTTAAATATTTCTGCAAAATCAAATCTGACATTCATCAAATGTCATTATGACATTTTGATTTCGGTGCGGCAAAATTATACTTTGCCGCACCGAAAATCATGCATGTGCGTGCGGAAAGTAAATTTTCCGCACGCTAATTTCACTTGTTCGGCAAACACTCATTTTCAATACTCGTATCTATGGAGACGAAGTCTGAAAATCCCACTTTCCATGGTGGTTGTAGAAAAATTCAATTTAATCGAAGTCGTTTCTAAGGTTGCTAAGATTGTGGGCGGTAAGGCAGTCTGGGATAGCTGTTTTTTGCAATGATTGCCACTCCTCCAGCAGCAAACGGAGCGATTCTATCCTGTCTATAAATGTTATACCCAGGTATACGAAGAGATTCGTTATCTGTAAGGTGTGTTTCACTCACACAGGCTACGTCCACGTTATGTCTTTCGAGGAAGGATATAAACATATTGCGTTGCGTTTTGAGGCCATTGTTAACAAGTAAGGAGGGTAACAAGGAGAATAAAAAGTCTTTCATTTTAGAGAGGTGGGGAGTGATAACTTCTATGATTTTGGTTAGGATTGTTGTGATGAAAGTTTGGAAGGGATCATTTGTCTGTGGTGTGTTAATATTAGTGTTAAATTGTTGAGCTTTACCGGCATACGATTTTGGAATTGTTTGGGATCTTTGGTTTGAAACATTGCTTTCATTCGGTTTGGTTCTAGGTAGGGATTGACGTGGAGTATTAAGAACTTGAGAATTTTGGAGATTCGCTTTAACACGTGCATAATATTCACATCCTTTGTAATTGGCGGTATTATTCCCGCCGCAGTTAATACATACAGCAGGCACTGATTTATCTTTAGGATTTGGACATTCGGAAGAATGGTGTAAACCTGTGCATTTCACACAGCGGGGCTGGAGACGACAATAGTTTTTCGTATGCCCAAACCTTTGTCACCTTGTGCACTGCGGAATATCCCTAGATTTCCTACGAGGTTCCACCGCAACGTCACAATAGCAGAGTCTGGTTAATTCGAATATTTTGTTGTTCTTGCTATCTCTCTTTTGGGGGGGGGGGGGTTGAAGATGGTTTTAATGTTATGTTTTTTGAGTGGGCGAAACGTTGAGTCTCGACAATGGCACGGTGCGAATCCGGAAAACGTTTTGTTAATACTGACACTGACCGTGGAAGTCCTCGAATTCACTACTTGTTTGAAATACTTTGTTATTCTGTTCGCGTATTGCCTTTCTCTTTCTATTCTTCGTTTTTCAATCATTTTTATCTTTAGCTATTTTTCTGGTTCCGATTCTTCCATTACCTTCTCACTGTAATATTCTGTTTGCATCTTTCCGTTCTTTCTCTTAACATCAAAACTTAGGTGGTGACCCTTTAATTAACTTGTTCTGTAAGCCCATGTATGCTAGCTAGGCTAGTGGTTATTAAAGGTATTTCTACGACAACTGAGACCGTCGGATTAACGTATCCTTCGAAGCACAAGGATCATATGTATGATTTTCAATAAATTTCTGGGAGGATATCGTACGTATCGAGAATGAAAACCAGGATATCTCTTAAGCAGCTTAAGCAATTTACACACAATTGTGCGTCCTTTATTTTTATTTTTTTTTATTTTATACAGGGTGCTGAAAAAATGGCGTATTAACTCAATGCTACGCTGTGAAGGGACACTTGGTGAACATGGGAAAATAATTGAAAAAAATCTTTGAGTTTTATTCTTCAAGATATGGAGGTACTACTTATTTATGAAAATAAGTTGAACTGGCAACGTGGTTTATTAATAAAAAAGTAGTAGGTACAGTATTTAAGTAAGGTATCCTAGAAACAATGCAACAAACAAATAATAACAATTAAATAATATCATCATACAAATGTTGTTGAAATAATTAGAGAAGGTGTTCGAAGTTAAGACCCTATGCGTTCAAGCAAGCTCGAGCTCTTTTGATAATATTATTTGAAACTCTTTCTAACATATTTTGATTTATTAATTTAAAGGCTGCTTGTATCCGATTAATTAGATCTTCTCTATTTTGAACTGGCGTTCGATAAACAACATTTTTTTATGTAACTCCAAAGGAAAAAATCCATCGCAGTCAAGTCTGGCCAAAGTACGGGGCCGTTTCTGCCAATCCATTGGTTAGGATAATTGTTATCAAGCCATGCTCGGACTGGTGCTGTGTTATGTGCCGGTGCATCGTCTAATAATTGAAACCACGAATTATTTACTGCTGCCAGAGGAATACCGTCTATAAGCTCAACAAAAGTATTCGTTAAAAACTGCAAAAAGTTTTCTCCGCCGCGTAGCCGTGCTGGTAAAAAAAACAGGTCCAATTACATGGTTCCCCAATGTCCCACTCCATACGTTTACACGGTTTACACTAAACCGATGTTGATAGTTTCTAACATATGTTTGGTGTTGATTTTCAAGGCTATAACAATGTTCGTTGTGTTGATTGAACATTGTCTGTCCAAATCACCGTAGATGTAAAGTTTCGATCAGCTTCGTTTTGTGCAAGTAACCAGTTGCAAAAGTTAATTCGCCTGTTGTTATCTTCTGGTAGTAAAGAATGAGCCTTGGTGTAGTGGAATGGGTGGTATCCGTCATCATTAATAATAGTCCACGTTAATCTTCTATCTAAACCCAATTCCTGTGCTACACCTCTAGTACTCCTCGTTGGATTTTCTTCTATTAGGTCTAGCACAGTGGTCGAAGTGGGGGGGGATGCGGGTGGATGGCATCCCCCTAGTTTGTTAAAAATATTAAGCCGTTCCCCTACATTGAAAAGAAAGTTAAACCACCCCCCTACTTAAAAAAAAAATAAAAGACATCCCAGTGCTAAACTATGGGGTCTTCAAATATGATTTTTAAAATTAACTATTTAGTAGGTAGCCGGTAGCCGGTATGTAACTAACTAGTGTTCAATTCTTCAAAAAATATGATTCATTGTTTGGATTTGGGCACAGCGCGGTTCCCGTGGGGTTTATTTATTTATTTTAAAATACCCACAGACAAAACAGCTATCCATTACTGATAAAGACACTCTTATCAATTTGCGTGTATTAAAAAGTAAAAAATATTGGAGTATGTGGAATCAAGTATTAGATTCTAAAGTGACGTTTTAATTAACCAAATTAAAAAGAACCCAGGTTTATTTTTTGTCTTTGTAGTATCGCCATTTTATTTTCCTAAAGTGATAAACTATCTCACACATGTAAATGGGGGGGGGGCACTGAATATTCGAAAATCTAGCATCCCCCTTGTAATGTTTTCCCACTTCGACCACTGGTCTAGCACAGTCTCTTATATTTCTGGGGTACGTGCCTATGGCTCTTGGACGGCCACGGTCAATATTTTGCACTGGTACAAAGTTTCCATTCTGCCTCGCTCGTTGGTCTAATCTTCTAATGACATTTGAATCAGGATGTACATAATGTCTAGCTGCTGCAGTAGCATTGCCATTACAGCGGCCTAATGCTTAATACATATCGGCGTATTCATTGAATTGGTACATTTTCAGGATGAAAATAATTCAGAAAAATTTGACAAAAATGTCAAATACTGAATAAATAAAAATATTAAATCACGTAGGTGTGTGTTAAAATGCCTGTGCAAAATCGTCTGCGTTGTTCCTGTCACTGTTGCCAAATGGATTTAGTGCTTGTTGCTCCAAATTTTTAACATTTTTGAATTGATACTTTTCGAATTTTTCTTCGGCGACGGCCTAAATTATTTACAACTTTCATCATTTACGTTATTAACTTTCCAAATAAATGTATAACTTTTGTTAATATAAAATAATAAGAAAGTTAAAAAGTCAACTTTAGACCTCCACATCTTGAAGAATATTCTACACATAATTTTTTTACTATTTTTCCCATACTCGAAAAGTATCCATAAACAACGCACCATTGAGTTAATACGCCATTTTTTCAGCACCCTGTATATTGGCACAAAAATAGTGCAGGAAAATTATATTGTTATTCATAGAATTTATAGTCTGTATGGTTTTTTAAAATTAATAATATAATGAGCAATTCAGTAATCTAATATGGTTATGATTCCTAATTTTTTTGATAATAATTGTTAATCTGATACCAAGTTAGGTATTCTTTTAATCTTTAAAAAGTTAATATTAAGTAAGAGTTAATAATCACTAAGTCTAAATAAAATGTTAGAAGTAGATTAAGGTACATATCTACAAGGTTTTTAATTTGAGTGATGAAGTATAAATATGTGTTGGCGACACCAACTATCTTCTTTTGCCTAAGCCGCAAAATATTAAAATTTTTAATAAAATAATCCGTAGACATATAAAAGTGAATCTTGTCATCAATAAATGTAAAAAGTAATATATAGAGTAGCTTTATTGAATTTTTACCTGAATTCACCGAAAGCAGAAGGAAGATAATCTTATAAGATAAATGCTACACAAATAAATTTGCTAGTCTCAGCTGAGAAAACGCCCTTCTTAAGCCCTATTAATGGAGTTGTAATTTCGAACAGTTGTTTCGTTTTTTCACTACGCAGCATCTGTTATTTATTTATAAATTTATTATCAGCAAGTGTTTTCGAGACACGTTTAAGTCAAACTGTTAATTTCCTTAATTATCTTAAGAAATATCATATGCACATGTTCTCCGTTTCATTTAGTTTTTATAAACTAATAAATTTTGGTTCCTTTTACTTTTCAAAATCTTCCGAAAATATGTGTTTTATTTTTATTACACAAATACATTAACGTAAATTAGAGAACTTTTTAAAGTTTCTATAATCATCATAAACCCGTTCCTTTTAATATTTTATATTCATTTTGTAATTCCCTAACAAAATAGTTTCAAGGGCACTTTATACGTAGAGCTTATTCCCTTCTGGCTGGCGAAAGGCTTAGATGCGCACTAGGCTAAAGTGGGCTGTCTTAACTATTGAGAGAGACGATAATCCGCTTAAAAGCACGTTGTACAGAAGTACAGTGGTGTACTATTTTTCAAGGGCGGAGTTACCAGCAAAAGTGACCACCTTGTCTGACCGTTCTTTCGCCAGCCAGAAGGGATAAGCTCTACTTAATAACTAAGTTAAATAAAATAGTACTTAAACAGGGCATTAACTACTTAACAGTAAATTTTCAATGCATTAAATTAATTTTGTATAAACAAGCCAGCAACAAAATTTCTAAAGTACTGTTCTAAACTTTCCAAGTTCGTTAAATACACCATTAAAATAAGCTGCTACAGTAAACTGGAGAAGTTATTTTATTGACAAAATATTTTATGCACTTTTTACAACTTTTACTTTACTATGTCTTTTACGATTGTGCAGGGTCTAAATAAGTAATTTTAACGGAAAGATGTTTCAGGCAAGGAGTCACTAATGTGCAAAAGTTTAATCCTGATTTTGTATGTTGCTAATTTAATTCAGGTGTGGTATTGGTAGTCGTCCCTTTCATTGAGTATCAGATTTTTCTGTCGTTTACCTTTATACTTAATCAACCTTTAAAGGTTGATTTTAGCATATTTACCGAACGCTAATACAGGAAACCGGAAATTCATTTGGTGCTCTTTGCTATCCTTTCTGTGAAACCTACCGATATTAATTTTGATCGATTACGTAAAAGCAAGAGTAATAAATATCCCTTAATTTAGTATAGCGCTGTTAAAGCCGCTAATAAAAGCATTTACAAAATATTCATGAGTTGTTTGGCTAACCTAAAATTACAGGAACTTCACTTAATCGTCCTGTTTATATTCAGGGTTCTAATATACAAATAAATCAGGTTTTAGTAAATGGATTTTGCATAAGCTAGCGTTGTTGGACCGTAGTGTTACTACCTGTGCGGTTCCTTTGAGATTTACCTGAGGTATTGTCACGAGGATTTGCTTCTGGTCGCCGTGAATTGCCTGCCTCGCCTTCCAGAACTAATCAGCGTGGACAAAATTCGACATAGGATGCATTCGGGTATGTTAAACCACCCGGTATTGCACTGCATTCGAAATTTGATCAGTGGCTGCCAACATTTTGTCAAACATATTTACAAGATGTTTAATAATAGTTTTTGGTATTGTAAGAAAGTACAAAAAAAAATCTTAGGTTAAAAATTATCAAAACAACTTTAATTCTAGTGACCATTATAAATTTAGATTATTTATAAGAATCATGAATGGTATCAAGATTTTCTGTTAGAAGAGAATAAACTATTTTTTAAACGAAAATGCCCACCTTGACGTTAACAATCCTTTTTAAATCATAATTTGCAAGCATTTTCTTTTAACTACAATTACTTTACAGTAAATCAGTATAGTGACTAATTGAAAAATAGTATTATTTATTATGTACTCCGTTTACAATTAATGAATTCCTTAGGCATTTTGTTTCTTTTTTAAAATACTTGTAATATATGTACGCATTACGCTGGATTTCACTTGTTCTTATGAATAAATATTTAATTAAAACTCATAAAATGTTTACAACGTCACAAGTAAACTTAAGCAGGAATGGTTCCCCCTTTTGATTATCCTTTTACAGTGTTTGGTAAGTTGATAAGAGTAGATGGCAAAAATAGTTTTGATGTAACCAACAAAAAAGACTTTCTCGATGAAATGCCCTAGACCGGGTACAAACAATATGTGTATTTCAAAAACATTTTATTTATTTATCATTATTACCCTTATTACTTTTTCTGATATTTTGTTTTCCTTTTTTGATGGCACCCACTACTATGGCTTTTCTAACTAACTGGATTTAAACGTAGGTGGCGGGTGGCTCGTAGAAATGTCCATGTCACCATTGGGTTTCGAACCTCCAGAATCCGATCGCAAAGCAGGATTTCAAGCTACTACACCAACAAAACCCTCATTTATCGTAGTTTTCTACAAAATATTCTTGCTATAACAGTATTTTAGATATCAAGATATCTATTAATTTTGAGTGTGAAACTTGCGCTCCAGCAATAATCGCACGAAAAATTAAAAGGTATTTAGTCATGTGGTATATACGCTATTTTTGCACTTTCGGAATTAAATGCCCTCGCATAATATGAAATCATATAAAACTTAGTGATTTTGCGAGTGAAAAACAATAACCAAAATACAAACTATTCTGTTGTACCAAATCACCATTTGTCAATAAAATCCATTGAAATAACGTATGTTTCATAAGTTTTGGCACAAAATAAAAACTCAAATATTTTTAACACAGCAAACTTTTATTAGAAATTATTTTATTCTTAAAATAAATGGACTATCTGTGAACATAATTTAATTATTTAATTATATGTAACAGCCCGTACTGTTCTACGAGGCGCAATTTTCTTCGGACACCTCTCATAAGGGTCTGGGCCACCAATTTCCCTGATCTTAGTCAAAATCCTACGACGTAGTTGGTCCCCATTTTGGGCCGTCCATCCTCCGTCGTACACTTTTCGTGCCAAAAGTGCCCAAAAGTCTTCAATGGGGCAAGCCTGCGGCAAGTTTGGTGGGTTATCATTTTTTGGTACATAAGGAATGTTATGCTGTCGAAGCCAATTTTGTGTTTCTCCGGCATAATGGCAAGAAGCCAAGTCGGGCCAAAACATTATTTCATCTCCAGCATGATGGTCTTGAATAAAGTCAGCGATTTTTGTTAGGCAGTTGTCAATATACCGTCTGCTGTTCAGTGCTTCGCCCCTTACATGACCCACATAAGGCATTGCTACACCCCTTTGAGAAATTGCACACCACACTAAAATTTTGTCAGAAAATTTTGCTTTTTCTTTAAACCTCACATTGTCTGGACATTCCTCTATATTATCAGTATAAAATCCGTCGTTGCCTTTGATTTCTGAGTTCCCCAAAGTAAAGTATTTCTCATCGTCCATGACAATCAGCTTGTTGTTTGCAAAATGAATACGCCGAAGATTACGGCAACATCGGGGTATTCGGGCTAGCTGGTTAGGGGTGTATTTTGGACATTTTTGTCTTTTTCGGTATTTTTGACCACTTCTGGCCAAAATTCTAAAAATAGTGGTGGCTGAAGTACGATTCTCCCTGGCTAGTTTCCTCACAGACACGCCAACCTTATTTTTAGCACTTCTTGCCACTCTTCTGCACTGCTGGGGGGTGAACAGCCTTGGTCTTCCACTTTTCGGAAGGTTCGTACAAGGGATACCCTGTTCGCATTCCGCTATGGTTCGATATACGGTCCTAGAGGATATATCTTGGTTTCGAAAAATACGCACTATTTCAGCTTTAGGCATTTGCCCAACTAAATTATAAATACTTTTTCTAATCTCCAATTTGTATGACATTTTTCGCAAACTGACTGACGATACACATATGTCAAATTGAAGCCTAGTAAACAAATTTACTTTTGTTTCCAAAGCCATCTCGATAAGTTACATAGGTATCTCATTTGAGCCCCCTTGAATTTTTTGACAAAACTTATGAAACATACGTTATCACCACTTTAAATGTGACCTTTCATGCAATAATACTTAGCAAAGATAAGTGCATTCGAAAATTTTGATATTAGGCCACTGAAGAGCCCGTGGAAGAATTATTGCCCAGACAATCATCAAAGAGATATAAGAAGTGACATGTTTGTTAAATAGCGCAGTGTAAAAAAAACTGGAAAATCGAACATTTTTGTTGGTATACTTCAATGAGAAATCGAAATTACTTCGCATCTCCTCTACTCTTTGGGTATATTATTCCGTACTGACAGCAGTGCTGTACAACAAACATACTATCCATATTAGCAAATTACGTAAATTAATATCCATTCTGAAATGAAGATAATAAATGTAAACCTAAAAAATTAACAATAATATTAATATGAACTGGTTTATGATACATATTGAATGAAAGTAATTTATAGTAATATCATAAGAGGTCTAGAATTATCGGTTATATTAGTGTTATCAGTTATGAAAAATATTTTACTTTGCGGAAGCCTGGGAATTGACCAAACGAAACCGTATGAAGGATACAAGCTGTAGAAACGGAAGCAATGAGATGGAGCTACCGAGTGTCACGGGAACAACACTTAGGGAATAATGAGAATATAGAAAACAGTAAGCAGTAGATACTGTTGAAGCAAACCAACTGTTTATGGTACGGCCATATGAAAAGAATGGCGTAATATTAGAGCGTTGGCCAAAACGAGAACGGGAATGGGTTCCTGTACGAAAACGAAGAAGAAGGGGACGAACGCCTAGACAGTGGAAACAAGGTGTAGAAGACGCAAATGAAGAACCGAAATTTACAACCCGACGATTAGCAAGATAAAGAACTTTGGCGAAGAAAAATGACGAGAAATGGCATGTAAACACTAATATTAGTGTTCTATGTATATCAACAGAGAGTGCCATTTTAACAATTAAAAAATCACAAAGACCTGCGCACAACACCAATTGTAATAAAAGGAACAAATTAGAATTGCGATGGTTTTCAGATAACAAGATGAACATAAAAATTATCACAATACCACGAGTGCTGTAACATCACTAATGTTCCTTGTGCTCGCATATGAATATCACGAGTGCACAGCACGAGTGGTATTCGCAATCACAAGGAACATGAGTAATTTTACAGCAAAAATAATCTACAATTCTTTGTCCACGAATGGTATTTGAGGGACTATTCAACGAAAAAAAAAATCATTTCCATGGAATCATTTTTCATAAATTAGTCCACATTCAAGTTTGGTTACATGAAAATTGTTCTCTGTTGGATATAACTAGCAATAAACTGTTTTCAAAAAATTGTCGCTTCGTATCACTAGTGAAATTTTCACTAGAAAAAATTGTCGATACAATTCGTTTTGATTGGCTCAAAAACGTCAAATCTTGCATTTTGATTGGTCGATTTTTGACAGATGACATATGAGTTGAATAGTCTCAAAAATTATAAAGGTTTAGTTGCAAAATTATCGAAAAATTATTGAAATAGGTACAATGATTCCATGTAGGGTAGGTCAAACTAGGTTTGTGGTCCCTTGGAATATAAAATTATTTATAATTACTTCGGAGTACAAATAACACTTTAGTCTTCGAAACGAGAGACTAACGCTGAAGCAGAACTGTTACTCAAGAAGTGTAGCAAATAAATTTTAATCAGAAACGAACTGAAGAAATGTGTAAGTATTATAGAATTACGTAAATTAAAAGAAATAGGATAATAATTAACAATAACATGAAATTTAGTAGAATTCTTTGTTCATTTAAATTTTACTGTTGCAAGTAATGTTAAATTTCGATTAAAAAACCAAGTTTAGTATTTCAGTTGCATACTTAGAATTCAGTTGTATTATTAAGTTGATGTAATGTTATTTACAAATAAACTTTATTTCTATGAAATATGTAAGTCTAATTTTTTTTAATGAATTATAGACAGGAAAAAATATTTATCTTAAAGCTTAAAATAAAAGTAAACCTTTAAGGTAGTTTGCCAATGTAAAAAAAAACAGCATTTACAATTGTTCATTGTAGAATATGTTAAAATTAGTAAATAACGGCTTATTTACCAAACACCTTTTTAAATACGTAAGTAATCTATAAAACAAACTTCAAATTTCGTTTTTATACTGCAAATTTTGAATTTAACATGAATAGTTATTTGTACAACTAGTAATGAAAGCAATACTTTTTTTCATGAGTTTGAAGTTTGATGCACGACGGCGAAGCCGGAGTGCATCAATCAAACGAGTGAAAAAAAGATGCTTTCATACGAGTTGTACACAATATTTTTTTGCATTTTGACATCTTAAATCCCTCAAAACAGGATAAAAAGAATTTGAGAATTTACAGTTGTCAAACTGACAATTTACAATATTTTATTTAAAGCATACTTACTTAATGCAAAATGTAAAATTAAATAGTTAAAAAAGTGTTGCTTTCTTTATGATATTTTAATAAAAAAAGTCCACTTTTTTTGTCAAAATGCAAAAAATTAATATGTAGTGCGTATTTTGCTAGCCTGCATCTAATACGAACTCTCTGTGGACGTCAGTGTAACAAAAACAAAAACTGATTAGAAAATATGAAATATTTGTTTTTTTGTAATTAAATTGAATTCACTTTACCGTTCCGGAAAGTTTGTAAATTGGTTTTCATTTAAAACACCGTATATGTAGAGATAATCCATAGGTATAGGTATTTACTTATGCTTTCGATTAATTCTATATCCCTTTGGAAACAAATGCAGAAATACATAAGTTCACAGCAACATTTGATTACTAAACTCAGCATTCCACTTCGTTATCCAACAGCAGCATTTAATTTATATATCAGAAACTTTTAGGAAGTTAACACGAAAATACATAAATTTATAGTTTGCTGTGCTTTCAGGCGCTTCAAACTGTGTTTATCAAAGTTGTTTCATAAAGTACACACGCGAAAACTAGAACAGTACTCAATCATTTAAATATTTTAACTAACCAACCTCCTCTTCACATGTAATTTAACACATTTACGCTCGAGCGCATATCAAATAACGATTCAGCACTAGACATCAGCAATTAGACTACAAAGCAAAACGTTTATTAACTGAATTAACAGTGTCAAATGTTGCAACTGCACAGTACAAACCATTAATTCTACAGACTCGAGATCATCTCTAAACCAGCTCGCTAACCGCAGTTAACATACTATAAATTTTCGTTGCAAACTGCATATACCAGGATTTCCCAGAGCAATTTCCTAATGCATTATAAACAGAGAACTGTGGACACAAAATTGTACATAAAGTTTTTGTTGCCACTTTTTATTTTAGCAATTTTCCAAGAAACCATAATGACTCAAGTTTATTATGCCGTTAAAAGCATAAAAATTTGAGAGGTCTCCTAAATTATTTATCAAAAAAGAATATTGCTCCAGGCATAAAATTGAATTTAAGACGAAATCAAAGTAAATCGAATTTGGAAAGTCAGGTATTTGACTATGCATAGCGGGATGCTCATAACGCGTTTATACAAGGGCGGATCCATTTAGGGTTATCTCCCCTAACGGTCTCTTATAAAATATATAGTTTAGAGTACAATACCGGAGGATCCCCCGCGGTTAGACCGCCTGTCTTACGTTATTTCACTGTGGTGCACTTGCAATGAACAGAACGCTTTACAACCCTAACTCTCTCGCATAAGGAAAATTCTTATTAACTCTTTTATTTTTCATGAGCTTACCCATGAATATTTTAGTAAATGCTTAATTTTTAGTAGAGGGATTTCGTAGTTGCTCTGTCTTTAACCATTTGTGAACGAAATGTTATGATGGTGACATTTTTTGTATTTCCAGGTATTTTGTAGCTGACATCGGAAAACGTATTAGAAAACGGCGACAGCTGTTCATTAGACATGCTCTAAGTTTCTTTAGAATCTACATTTGAATTGATCAGTAAGTTTACGCTGATTAGCCTAACACGCTTTTTGGGGTTCACGTTTGCTACCACGAAACCCGGGTGCGTTATATATTGTCAACGATCTCAGTGCTTGTTAAAATGTTATGCATCGCTGATAGTTTTGTAGAATATGTGTGAAATAGAGCTGAAAATAATAACGGAACTGTTGCTTCGCATACATGTGCTGATAAATTTCAGGTCAAATATAAATTACATTTTGTATGAAATATATGAATGTACAGCAGCACTGCAACATATTTATTTTTAAAATTATTGAAAAAGTTTACCCAATTTAAAAATAATTGTTATGAACAAGTACATTTTTTTCTACATAACCATTTGCATTTTTGATATATGTGGTGAACTATTCCACTATACGACTATACAATACCTGTATATTAATCAAGTTTAGATTTACTATCTTTTAAAACCTCCATGTTATCCGTTTCTTATTGTTATTCCTTTAAATATTTTAACATAATATGGAGCATTAAAAAAATACAAGCAGAGGAACAAACAACGAATAGCGAAGGAAACGAAAAATAGAATGGAAAGCAAGATGACGACTAAAGCAAAGAAGATGGATATTAAAATAAACAAGCGAAGTATTAAAAATGCAGAAATAAACATTGGAATATGGAATATAACCACTCTGAATGGAAAGGAATACGAATTAGTACAGGAAATGGAGGATCAAAGAATACAAATCCTCGGCATAAGCGAAATCAAAAAGATATGATTGGGGAGGGTGAGAATAGCAGATAAATACGTACTAAACTATTCAGCAGTAAAAGCCGACCAAAGAGCAGTTGAAGGAGTAGGAATAGTAATAATAAAAGAATTAGACTGAATAAGAAAATTCAACGCAATATCACCAAGGATTTTAACTACTAAAATGGAACTAGGAGAGAATATAAATAATATAATATAGATCTATGCATCTATGCTCCAGTAGAAGGAACAAAAGAAGATAAAGTCAATGCTTTCTATACACAACTACAAGAAGTATTGGATCACAGTGGCGGCTCGCCAGGTGAAGTAGGTGAAGTGCCTCTTCACCTAATATTTCACTCGAATTAGTTTTTTTTTGTATATAAAAATGATTATTCTTACCATTTATCTAAATTCCTAAATAGTTTAAATTATAAATGAATTTTATCCCCGTTCAATACGCAAAACATTTCTTATAGATATAGGTATGTATTTCGCAGCACAGTATCAAATTGCAGAGCTAAACGTAAATATGCTTGGAACTCTGTACTATTCACTGGGTTGCTATGGCAACACTGACGTCACTCGCATGAAGCGGTACGTAGGTTTTCAACAAGTGAAGAGATCTTTTCATCAGTCGCCTGTCGCTGTGGATACTGTATGGTTGTATGTTTGGTATATCGCGCAGCAATCTTACGTAATCGGTGTTGGTTTATTTTATAAATTCATTATGAATCGATACGTGAACCTTTTCATTTACTTGTTTATATAAACGTCACGTCTGGGCAATAAAGAGAGAGACGCTAACCTACTTATTTTTATTTATTAGTATTATTTAGTCAGTTAAATGCCAGATATAGTCTTGAAGCATATGTGTCGTACAAAGAACGTATTAAAATATCTGTGATTTTATTAAATATCTGAAGTTCCTAATTATCGAATAGTCGGTTATCACTGATTTCAAATAATTGAAACTCATGTCTTGTTTTGGTGTTTGTACTGTTTGTTGTTTATGTGTTTGTTTTGCAATAAGTGTGTGTTTTTAAACATGAAACAAAGGCTTTAACAATTTTTGCAAAAAAGGACTTAAAGGGTAGTGGAACTTTTAGCAGCATTTTTATCAAGAAGTCCTATAGAAATTATATACCTAAGGAATACAATATCTCACGATAGACTCTCGTCTTTGGCGAATATTTCAATTCAAAAAGAACTCTTACTAGGGTTAATTAAAAACCAACCATTTTACGAATATATTACCAACAAATTTGCTACCCTAAAAGACAGAAGGATTGACTTGGTGTAAAAAAATTAGGTAAGTCCAAATAAAAAGTATTTTTTAATGAAATTTGATAGATAAAAGAGACGTACAGAAAAATAATATCAAATTTTATTGCACAAATATTTATACTAAAACTAGACTAACTTATGTTTATTAAAAATTATTACTGTTTCTACTGTTCCTGAGATAATAATAATCTACTATCTACTACACTATCTATTTATAACTATATAAACTAATAATTAGTTTGTTAAATTAAAAAATAGCAGAAGAAAAAGAAATTAATCGTACCTACTTATTCATTCAATAAGATTTATATTTTTCAGAATGATGCAATATTCATTTATAATAAAGTGGCCTCAAAAAAGTAGTAATAGTAAAATAAGATCTAATATCGCCCTTTTGATAACGAAATTTTTCGAACTCACTTTATTAATTTAAATTTTTTGGTAGTAAAAGTTCATTTCGTCTATTACCAATTTGCGCAAAACGATATTTAATTGTTTCCGCAGAAATTTCATCTAACTGAAAATTAATATTAATTATACCTAAATTTGATAACCTATCCTGGCCCGTTGTTGCTCTAATATACGTTTTTAATCGTCTTAGTACACTAAAAGATCTTTCACAACTACAGGAATTGATAATGCAATTTTCTGTATTCGTTAGATTAGGAAACATTGTTTCATCTAAATGTGAAAATAGTGAGGATATATCACTTGGTTTAGGCGTCAATTTTTGAATATAATTTTGACAAACAAGGAATTCAGACTATAAGTCTTGCTGCTTTATATTATAAACATTTAAGAATGACTGAAATCTGATTTAAAAATCTCCATGTTTTTGTCGGAAAAACGTTTTACCAGCTCTACAATCATTCGGTCGAGGATAGAAAAATATATATACTGCGTTCCCCTTTACTGTTACAAGACTTGAAAGAAAAAGTAAAAATTCCAAAAAGTCTAAAAACTTTTTAATGTATTATACCTTATATTATTAGGTATTTATTCTTGCATTACAATTGGGGGCGCAAACGTCAATTGGGGGGGGGGGGGGGCAAAAAGGGCTAACGACGCCCCTGACCACAATAGCACTTCACCTATTATTTGACCCACGAGCCGCCACTGTTGGATCAAATAAGGGAAAGGGATGAAAAATACTAATAATGGTGGACTGGAAGGCAAGAATAGGGAACGATATAAATCGAGGACTAGGATGCATGGGGAAATATGGAGCGGAAGAGATTAATAAAAATGGACTTAGCATGCTGGAATTCCGCCAAACAAACGACTTAATAATCGGAAACTCCTGCTGGCAGCAAACTTTACAAGAAAAGTATGTATATGTCACAGAGGGAAGGGAGGCAGAAAGCATTATACACTTATTTGTCTACACACAAGAATTAAAGAGCATATTCAAAGAAATCAGTACCATACCAGAAGCAGAAATAGGGACAGCACACGGACTAGTAAAAGCGAAAATAAAGATAGACAAGATAGATTATGAAGAAAAGCAGGATTACACCAAAATACATATCCAGAAACTAGAAAAATCACAATTAAGAGAAAAATATCAACAAGAAACAGGCCAAGGTTTTAGAGAAGCCAGCAAGACAGTACAGAACTGGAGTTTGGAAGAATGATGGACTTATCTTAAAGAAGTGATAACTGAGAAGGCGGGGGAAGTATGTGGGCGAACTAGAATAAGGAAGTCTCAGAAAAGAACAAGTTGATGGAATGAGATAAGAAGTGAGGTGAGAAAAAAGAAAGAAGCATGGAAGAAGTTTATTCAATCAAAAATCAGATCAAGGCAGAATAGAGTATAACACAGTGCGAGACAGAGTTAAAAAGAAAATAAGAAAGGCAATACAGAAAAGTTGGGAAAAATTTGGAATATAAATGAATCAAACTTTTGACAAGAACAACAGAAGTTTCTTAAATAGAATCAAAGCAATGAGAGGGAAGGAAAAGAAAGAGATAAGGGAAATAAAAACAAAAACAATCAACTGAAAACACAAGCGCAATATTACAAACTTGGAAGGAATATTATGAAGAGAAATTTGGAAGAGATGAAGACGAACAGGAGACACTGAGACACATACAGAAGAAAGAAATGTAGCAGATAAGGAAGAGAGGAAAATAGATGAAGAGATAACAATAAATTAATTGAAAGAAGCCCTAAGAAGAATCCATGTGGCAGTGATGACATAAACCCGGAATTAATAAAATGAATTGGAGAAGATGGAAAGGAGTGGATATTGGAAATGTACAGAGAGGCGTGGAGAACAAATAAAATACCAAAGGACTAGGAAGACAATTTAATTATCCCGATATATAAAACGGGGGGGAAACTGAGTGTGAAAATTACAGTTGCTTCAGTGGTTTTTTATACGAGTATAATTGAGGGAAGGATAAGAAGAATGGTAGAAAGCAAATTAGAAGACGAACAGGCAGCATACAGAAAGGGAAGACAAACATCCGATAATATATTCATATTAAGGAATTGAATTGAAAAGAAAAATGAAAGAGGAAAATGATTATAGGACTGACCTCAGAGCAGCTTTCGACACAGTAAAATATGGAAGATTATGGAGGAATTAAAAATAATGGACAAAACAACCAAAGTAGTTAAAAGTATGCACGGGAAGATAAGAGGAAGGGTGCAACTAACTGGAGAACGATCCAAAAGCTTTGAAATGAAAGGGATAAAACAGAAAGACGACCTAAGCCCGCTTTTATTCATATTGATAATGGACAAAATAATGAAAAATACAAAATACCGGACAGGACATCTACAGACAACAATAGGATATAAAAATCTAACACCTTTAAAATTAAAATAAATGCACTCCTGTATGCAGACGAAATATCTCTAGTTGCAGACTCTTATAAAAAATACAGTAAGTAATAGACATATGGACGGAAGAGATTGAAAAAATGTAAATGAAAGTGAACACAAACAAATACAAATATATGATAGTAAACCAAAAATCAAAAGAAGGTAAAAATGTAATAAACATAACTTGCAAAAGAGAATTAATAGAGCAAGTAACTGCCTTAGAATACCTTGCCACCATGTTCACACAAGACGGAAAAATAGATCTAGAAATAACAAATACAACAAGAAAAGCGTCAAAAATATATTACGCGCCATACAAAATAATCTACGAAAACAAGGAAATAGAGAATATAGAGTGAAACTCCAGGTATACAACACGATAGCCATACCAGCGATAACATATGCATCTGAGTCATGGGTAACACAAAAGAAACACGAGAGCATGTGGCCGAAATGAAACAACTTAGAAAGGTCGCGGGTAAAACACGATGAGACAGAGCACGAAATGAAGAGATTAGGGATTCTTTGGAACAGGAATCCATAAAGTAAACAAGAAAGGGCTTAACTGGTTTGGACACGTAGTCAGAATGGAACAGAACAGATTAATAAAAAATACAATGAAAATAAAACGGGGATGTAGGACAAAGAAAGAAAGGCTTAGGAAGACGTGGCTAGAACAAATAGACGAGATAGACAGAGCAAAGGGAAGGACGATGAGGGAAATGAAGGAAATGGCAAGGGACCGGAAGGCATGGAAGAATTGGATGAACAGTTGAAGATGGAAATAAGCTCCAACGCCCTAAAAGGCAAAAGGAGATAACGACAAGAAGAAGAAGAACATAATCCGAAAAATAAATATAAATATTTGGTGTTGTTTTCAATTTTCACTTCGAAAGATGGGTTCGCCTAACTTCAACAGCATATATAGGATAATTAAGACAGGACGTATGAAAGAGAACGAAACAAACGGTGAATAAATAAAAGAAAGAATTGCAATTCAAATATGCAATTGAAACATGGGTTCTTAAAATAGAGGATGATGAAGGATTGAAGCCAAACAATATATGACAAAAAAACCTTTAAAGGTGGTGTATGGCTCAGTAGCAACAACATATCACAAATCCAATTGCACCATTAAATTCTACACGGAAAAGTGTATTTAGTTCGAAAATGAAAGACGATGCTATTTCGGTTTACACTATTAAATTTATCTAAAAAATTTGGCACGAGACAGACACCTGTAGTACTTTTACGTAGCTGTAATAGTTAAGGAGATAGCCCTAAAATCCCTTCGAAAATGGTACACTCTGTACAGTAATTGCCAAGAAAAAAGATGCAGCTAGTCAAACTTAGCTGAAAGTCTGAATTCGACACGCCCAGGATGCGCACTGGGACTTAATACATTTACAGAGAATATCTCGCCCCTAAGGCTCATCTCGGGTTCGCGCATGAAAGTGGGGATCTTTTTCCTATCTTTCTACCACCGACGGAACCAGAGGATGAAGACATCAGGGCCAGGAAACCCAGAACTTCTTTTAAGAGGGTATAGACAACGGATGTGACCCGGTCGATTCAGTCCCAAAGTAAATACATTTATTTACAGAGTTACAATGGCGGCTTGCTTAATGACGCAGGTGAAGTGCTGCTTCACCTATATTTTTCTGTTAAATGTTTTTTTTAATTCAAAATCCGAAATTATTTTAATTTTCTTCATTTTCTTTAATTCAGTTGATATAGAAAAGAATTTTAATTTATGTATTTTATGTGCCGTGCACAGTACATCGCACAGCAAGCCCCTGCAGGTTATGCCGCAATACATACTGCCGACCACAACTGTTCAACTGAAGCAAGTTCGCTTATACAGGAATCCTGCGTCAATTATTTTCGTATGTTTTCATACGAGCCGTTGCCATTTGCCATGGCACGGTAAGCTTGCATATTAATTTGTACGGAGAAGTGCAGCAGATTCAAGACCTGTTTCAGTCGCAATCTGCCTTCTGATTTCGGTGTTACATACAGTGGCTCCGATTCGTATTCGTACAGCGCCGCGCGTTAGGTTCAAATGCAAATTCAAATACATACGTAGGTAAATGAAATTCAACCATTTTTTGTCATTACTTTTTATAAATCATTTATTTAACAATTATCAATAGTAGTACAAAGATTACTTCTACTCTAAACAATGAAATATTGAAAAGACAATGTGCTACACCAGCACTAGGTGAAGATATCAAATGTTATCCGGAGGTGATAACGCTAAATAAACCCGCTACTCTGTTGCGTGGGCGTGAGGTTCCTATAAGAAAAATAGTAGTGCTCACTAAATAACTAAAGTAATGATGTTCCTTGGGCGCCAGATCCTTTCTTAAGTAACAGTCTTCAGTCGGATCTCCTGAGGAATAAACCTCCAAAGTGAATTGATTTGATAATAAAACGCAAGGCTTTGTAATTAACGAAATAGTATATATTAACTTATTGGCAAAATTACACATACACAATTGAAAATTAATAATGAAGTTATCATTCAAATAAACCATTAAAGAAATTTATTAAAATCGTAATGAAACGTAAGTCTAAATGTAATGTTTCAAACACCAAGATCTAATTAAACAAACAAAAAAAAATATAGGGAATGTTCAAAGACAATATCGTAACTAAAGGAAAGAAAAAAAATGTAATGTTCAAACTAAAATATTATCGTAATTAAACGAATGTAGACCCTCTGAGGGTTCCCAAGGATAATTCTTAAACTAAATTATTAAATACGCATACGTAGAATTGAGCTCAGTTCGTCGTGACTTGCGATTATAAATAACATAACAACACAATAAATAATAATAACGTCCTGCGAAACCTTTGCGGCATCAATCCAATTACGATTGAATATTAATTAAAAATAATTATAATTGACTGACTAATCTTAAGCGCAACAATTTGAATATTCCTTTACAAAATTAAATTACAAGTTAATGGTACGTTGCCATAAACGCAATCACTATTTTATTTAATCGTACTGAAGTACGATTTACTAAATGACGATTGAAAATTGTACTAATAGTTTAAATTACAATTCAAATTACAATTACGGGTAATATTTCTAATAAATGCTTCTAATCAAATTTCTAATAACACAACTACTAAAATGTTTTAATATTAACTAATATAATAAGATAACCTCAAAATCAAATCAAGTTTATCTGACCTTAAACCTTGAGTTAAAAAAAAACTTGCAGGATACGAAGTTGAAATCAGGAAAATTCCATGTTAAAGCACACGGTTTGAATCTCTTCGGATCAACAAATTCCAACCAAAACGTGATCTCGAATAACACGTGGATAACAGATGTCGAACTAACAGGTGGTTTTACGAACACGTGCTGCACGAAAAACAGCAACAATCCCAAGAAGTACAGGAAGTACAAAAAAGTACTAGAACTTACTAGAAAGTACTAGAAGGGCTGAAATACAACGAATACCGTAAGAAATCTTCAAATAAAACGAATGCATTACATACCAAAAGTTGTTAAGCGCCCTTTGAGAATTCTTCAAGCAAAATGGTGGACGAACAGATTAAATCCAAATTAATGTATGAAAATGGCTTAAAATCCAAAACTACTAACGGTTGAATTTCACTAAAGGTCTAAAGGCTAACTAAATACCATTTTCAATATGTTGAACCTCGATCAGGATGATTAAACTAATTTTGGAAAACCAAAAACTAAAACCAAGGTTACGACGTCTGTCCGCCACGATACTTGAGTACAGAAGAAAGCTAACTAATAAATTTGCCAACAGAATTCTCCTAAGAAAACCAACCTAAAAATTACTAATTCCCTACTAAGTGAAATTCAAAATAGTAAGAAGAGGCGTGACGTATGAATAGCATTCAACCATACAAGCTTAGATGTAACTGGGAAGTCTAAATATACAACCAGACTAAAGTAAATCCGATAATTTACGTACATACAGCAAGCGAGTGATTTCTACTGTAACGAGTGAAAATTGCAGTTTAATAATCGACAGCTTGCTATATTATAACAAAACAATTTAATACGTTTATCCTAATATTTGGTTGAATGCCTTTGTTATCTAAAACACTTCCTGTAGTCGCTTTGGCATCAATTGCACCAATTTTTCCGTTTTTCCAAAATACATAGAAGTACCTATATAGTTTTAGTTTTACATTAAGCGAACCCGTGTTCCATCAAAATGTTAAGTTCTAAAATAGCGAATAACCTTCAACTTTTAAACAACTGCACAATAGGTGAGCTACCCCTGCAGCTCAACCCCCAAAGGGGTTAGGGGGGACCTGATAATCTGCTTCACTCATTCCTAAAGTCACGAGCCGCCGGTAAATAAACGACACCTAAATAAAAGTAAATAGTAATTGTTACGCTAATAATTTTTGAATGAAAGCAATATGCGCATACGACCTTTATACTTGTACATGTATAACTTAATAAGCCAGAGTTATAGTTGTTCGTCGATATTCTCACCTAAAATTTAAATCTAACATCGTGCCTGGACAACATGATTCAAGAAATGCTACCATATCAAGCGGCGTTTCTCTGGAAGATCAGTGGAGGATCATTTGTTTGTCGCCTGAAAATTTTTAGATGAACGGTAAAGAGCAGGGGAACGAACTATACTACTAACCCTGTCGCAGTCGACACAGTCTCACACCCGGCCTTATAGAAGAGTTTTTGAATAAAGAACAAAACCATATCGGAAACACAGAGCTCCTACTGGAAATGATGTATTGCTTCCAAAAATTTTAAAATATGCAGACTTACCGACTCTAACGAAGAAAAAGCCGGCATGGAACTACTACCACAAGAAATCACAGAAAATCATGAAAAACCATGATAAGACAACCAGGACTGTACAACCAAGATGAAATAGATGAAAACCTAAAATTCAGGCATTTTAAAATAAAACAAGTAAAATAAATGAAGTACCTAGGAGCATATAATTATAATCAACATGCTTGAAGGATCAATAATGGTAAATCAACGATTCGGAAGTTGCTCACGCTATACTATCAACACTACACCAGTACAAACTGCCTCTGAGACGGAAGACAATAATTTACACAACCATAAGAAGAATGGAGAACAAAATTCTAAAACTCTTCAGAATAAGGTCGAACGAAGACGAGTGGATAACCGCACATGAAGTACTAGAAGGGAGAACAACAACACAACTAAGATATTGAGCACATATATTAACGCAAGAAAAGAATCACACATTGAAGAAGGCATATAGTTAATCTAACAGCAGATATAATGAAAGTGGGAAGGCCTACTACACGTGAAAAACAGCATGAAACAAGATGTAGCGCGATCGAGTATACCACAACAAACTTGGGAAGAATGGGCAAGAAATAAAACTACGATGAAGAAGGAAATAAACAGCATATATGACTCAAGAGAAGAATCAGATAATGAGCAAATAGAAGTAGAGGAAGAATATATAAATATCGAAGAATAATGCAGAAGAACAGCGAAGAAACAAATGCCATAATCACAATAACAATAAAAACAAGGAAACAAGGAAGATACCTGCCAAGTAGTGAAAATAGCAATATAAATAATGATAATAATAATAAATTAAATGAGCTGAAAGTAATATGTAACATGGCAGGCATGTCTGTGCTAAGGCGTTTCATACAGTGAGCACGTAAAGGTTGGAATAAATTCGATAAAATGTTTATTGGGCAAGTAAGAAAATAATTCTCGGACACGTCGATTTACTTTTTTAGATGCGCATTTTTTAGTATACGTATATTTTTTATCATGACATCCCTCTTCGAGTTATGACCTCATCATCAGTTTTTTTAAATAGCAACACCCTCTTTTGATAATACTATTTAAAAGAGCACATTTTTCTGGGTATAGACGCCAAATTTTGTGGCATGTTACATAAAAATATTTTCGAAAAAAAAACGTTTTAGAATTCATAACAATGTAATGAAATAACAATAGAAGAAATAATAAATACAACTAAAACCCATTAAATTAAACGTTGAAATTGCATATCATTCACCTCTTGACAATATCCATCCATTGGCGATTCAGATAATCACGCAAAATCTGTGAATGATGTGGTGACGCGCCATCTTGTTGGTACCATATTGATTCGTCCGGCATTTGGAGATTTTGATTATTTGGATATAGTGCTACAAGCGCGGGAATTATCTGTTGTTGTAAAAAATTCAAATGTTTTTCAGCATTTAATGCGCCGTCAATAAAAAATGGTGCAACAATTGTGGTACTAATTTCTCGAAAATATTGTTATGTAACATACCATAAAATTTGGCGTCTATACGCAGAAAAATGCGCTCTTTTAAATGGTACTATCAAAAGAGGGTATTGCTATTTAAAAAAACTGATGATGACGTCATAACTCGGACAGGGATGACGTAATAAAAAATATACGTATACTAAAAAATGCGCATCTAAAAAAGAAAATCGACGTGTCCGAGCATTATTTTCTTACTTGCCCAATAAATATTTTATCGAATTTATTCCAACCTTTGCGTGCTCACTGTATAATAAACCTAGAAAATTAATTGTGTAGTACTAGAAATTAATATAGTTAGTATAAGATGTCAAAAACATGTTTAACTATCTGAGTCATATATTCAACTCCCAACCTCCTTGCACTGTAGAAACGGTGTCAAGCGGCTGGCGTATCAGGCATGTTAACGTTATGTAGTACTCCCAATCATAGGCGGCGATCCCGGGTGGGTTGAGTGGGTCCAGACCCACCCAATATTTTGGTCGACGGGTCCTGCCGTGTTATGGACCCACCCAATATTTTACAGGAATTTTTATTTATATTTACTGTAAATTAGGGAAAAAGTGTTTACGATTATTTACCAGTTCAGAACCTGTTGTTGTTTGTTGTTTACGGCTTTGACTCGTGTAATCCTAGCGTCAGCCGTCACTAGCGTGTGCATGGCTGCATGGTCGTGGTAGTCTCGTAGAGGCAAAGTCGTTACCGGTTTATACAATTAATAGTACCTCTTGCCCTCTACTTTCACTGCGCAGCACATTGCGCTAATTTAATTATGATGGCTGCCATGAATTCTGATCCACTGGTTAGTAGTGCAATTGCAGGTGTGAAAGACATCGGAATTTTGTTTCAACGAAGTAGAAGGTATGAAAAAAAATTTCAAGAAGTAGCTGCAGCAGGCGCAGCATCCGACTCAGAGGAAATATTGTTTATGTCCAAGTCCAAAGCATCACTAAAGCCTTTGTGTCCTACACGTTGGCTATGCAGAGGAAAGGCAATCAAAGCAGTTCTTGATCAGTATGATACGGTTCTTAAAAGTTTGGAAGAAATGAGTACTGAGAAAGATGATGTTGGAACTAAAGCTAGAGATCTTCGTTCTAAATTTTCTCAAGCATCAACGTTAGGATTACGAGTTTGTCAGCTTGTCAGCAGTCTGTTAAAAGAGTGCAATTCAGCGATGCAAAGTGAGAAGAGTTGTGTGACTGGAATGCTGGAACTAAGTGAAGTTCTTTCCAGAGAGTTCGATTCGATGAATATTTCGAAGAAGTTTTTCGCAAAACCATATCTGAAGCTGATGCCGGGTTCTTATTAGTCAATTTCATTGATCAATGAGATTGAATCTATCCCATTGAAAATACAATTGAATGCGAAACTTGTTCACACGATTCAAGGGCATTGAACATTCAGTCAGAAACGATCAATTTTAAAAATGGCTGCAAAGAAGACAATTGTGCGTGCTGGAGTCCGTATTGTGTGTAAATACCATGAGATCGAAAAAAAGATGATTCTGAGCAGGCCTTGACTAGTACAACGCGATTGGCAAGACTGATTTCAAAATGTAGCAGTAGGTTAGAGGTTAATAAATGTCAAATAAATTAAAACACAAAACAGTATTTATTTAGGGAACAAACTGAAAATTAAGATGAATACATGTTAGAGTAGGTGTTCAAAATGTGATCCTCCACTAGTATTACAACGATAAACTTAAATAATTCTGGAAACAAGATTGCAAAACTGACTTACATTTGAAATGTCACTGTCACATTATAATTCATAGGCATTCTAGAACCAGTGTAGCCAATCGTGTTGTACTAGTCAAGGCCTGCTCAGAATCATTTTTTTCTCGATCTCATGGTATTTAGTAAACCAAATCAAAAAGAGAAAAACAAGAAAACCATTTGAAATGTGCCATGTTTTTAAAATACCGCAAAACTCTACGCAATTTTACCCAGAGCGTAGGTGCCAACAATAAGCTGACGATGCAACTGCATTTGTTTCAATATAATTGAATTCTTGTTCTCACATTTCAAACACTGTTCAATTTCATTGAATCAATCCCGTTCATCAACCAAAGTAGACCTGCCTTTCACTTCCATTGAAACGAAAAATCATTGATCAATATCGTTGAAATGATGTTCCCATTATTCAATTTCTTTACAATGGCATAGATTCAGTCTCATTGATCAATGAAATCGACTAATTAGAACCCGGCCTGAAAAAATGGGTTTAGATCAATTGCGTGTTCCTCGATTATGCAAACCACCTGCAAGATATACTGGTCCTGCAGAAGCGTTTAATGCTCCCGACCCACATTTTCGCAAAGCATTTTACGCTGTTATAGATTGTGTTCTGCAACAGTTAGCAAGGCGTTTTGATACTTCTCGTAACTGCGGACTGGCCAGATATCAAATGTTTGAGAAAATACTTCTGGAAGTTGAAGTAGCGTTGAATCGAACAGTTTTGGAAGAATACAAAACCATTGACATAAACAGGCTAGAAACACAGCTTCGAATGTTTCAGAGTGAATATGGAAAGCCTAAGTCAATGTTCCAGGTCAGAGATATGCCTAGAAATTTATCTCCAGAAGTTCGAAGTTTATTTAGTCAGACAGAAAATTTGATTACACTTATGCTTGTCTGTCCCGTAACATCACGCGAAACGGAAAGAAGGTTCTCCTCGCTGCGGCGATTAAAAAATTGGCTTCGAAATAGCATGAGTCAAGTCCGGTTGAACAGTGCCGCTATATGCCATGTGCACAAGACAAGACTGGACGCTGTTAATATTAATGATATTGCGAAAGAAATTGCCTCAAAAACAGACGTAAGAAAATTAGCATTCGGGAATTTTATTTAAATTTAATGTATTTACTTGTGACTTGTGTATAATACAATAAATTGTATATATTATATAGCATACCAATAATTCGTTTTCTGTGAGTAAAAATTTTTTATTTATGTAAACTGTCACGAAAATGCGTTAAAAATCAAAAAAATTTCCCGAGCCCCCGCTCCGCCGCAACGCTTCGCGCGCGCATGGACTGACATGCAACGGGAACCTGACGGGACCCACCCAATGTTTTGGACAGATCGTCGCCTATGCTCCCAATCCCCACCTATCATAAACAAATCCCTTCACACTTCACACCTTATTGGCATGGCGTGGGCCTGGCGTAATCCAGGATTGATCCACAGGTATCTGTTCCATGTCAATTGATGATGAGGACTATGAATAGAACATAGAAGATACCAGTCAAAAGTTTCAAGATAACTATTTGTAAATTAAACATAATATTATTTACACTCCTGGTTCGTAGGTAAATCCGAAAAATCTTTAGATGCAAGTTAAAATGTATAAAATCAGGAATTTTCAAAGTTTCTGGGGACTGCCAACAATTTTTTACGAATAAAACAACTGCGGCACGTGGTGTATATGTGCATTATAGATAATAATGCACCTGTGAAATAAGTGAATAATTAAATCTGCAGTTTTGTGAGTGGGCGCAGCCTATAAGTTATAACTCATTATTCAACGGAGCAAATTATGGAGGCCAGGAAGCGTGTATGTAAAATGGACGTATTTTTATAGTCACAGAAAATAGAAACCTAAAGACGTCCCTGACAACCTTCAGATGTCAGGGGAGCGGATATGCTTAACTGCTTGATGCCGCCTAGTCTAGTCATATTCCAATAGTAGTCACAGAAAATAGTATATTGTGTTATTAGGAGTAAAAGTGTCATTTTGTGTACCGAGCATGACGTTTGAACGACGAGCGCTAGCGAGTCGGACAATTTCGTGCGAGGCACACAAAATCACTTTTACTCCGAATAGCACATCTTACTTTTTCTTCAAACGCATCTAAATTAAAAGCAATTCAGCAAGAAAATTAAAAAAAAAATCAAAAATGAACGTCATACCAGCTGTCATTGCTACGGGTTGCTTTGTTATAAAAAATAGAAACAGAAAAATTACGAGTTGCCATTGGCTCATTTTGTGTCACTTTTACTCCTAGGAGTAAAAGTGAATGTTTAACTGTGTGTATCCAAGGACACAAAGCCGTGTTTTCCTGACGTTCGAAGAAAAATAAAATTTTGCACCTGAATGTATAAGATTACGGAACAATTAATAGCTGTTTACGAAGGTGGGTATTTACGATAGCCTGAAAATAATCGTAAGTAACTGAAAAGAGCTGCATAATTTTTGTCTTTGCAATATTTTCCTTACACTCGTTGTGAATGTATTTTCTAAGCTAGTGGCGGAACCGTAAGAAAAAGATCGAACATTTTCAGATAAAGATAACTCAATTTTTTATTCGGCAAGTATCTGGGGGTATCGGCTGATATCAAATACTGAGTATCGGTATCGGCACAGCTCTAAGCTGGATATTATTAGTCTACATATACAGATATTATATTAAATTAACGATATCCAGGGGACACGGAGTATACTACTTGAAACAAAATGTTAAATACTCGTATGTTATGAAAGTTTGAAGTGTAAGCTACCTTATAATAGGAAACTGCTAGAAATACGTAAAAGGAAAAATACTAATGAGATCGTTTACAATATAAAGATGTCAAGCAATCGGGGAACATTTTCTATTTCTGTATTCCTAAACTGACTTCAGATATTCTTACAAGTAAGTGTCACTTCTAAGATTTATTGAAGTGATTTGTTAACTTTATCAAACGTTACTCGCTCGTTGCCGACATATTATGCTAATAACTTGTACGCGACCGGAAACTACTCACGACAGCTACATGTGTCAGTTTTGTCAAACAAACCACTATCGTGTTATGGCAGCTTCCGCCACACATGTGCATATATTATACTTCATATGTACATTAGCACATTCCAGCTAATTAAAACTATTAAGGGGATAGAATTCGAGTAGCTCCTCCTACATTTTCTTAATAAAAAAAATATTTCTGTGCAGTAGAAGCCACCATTTATACAAAACGATCTTATTATAATTTCCAAATTGCTCCCAGAATTCAATTCTGTATACCATCTTCAAATTTAGGAGCAGTACCTTGCTGAATACCTGCCAATTTAATACAATTCAATTGGAATTTAACGAGTTCTTGTAGCTAAATCGGACCAATTTACTAATTGGCTCAAGATCGGCCGCAAATGCCACAAAACACCATATACAGGCTGTTTGATAAAAAACGGAGCAAGCCGTAGCACTCTTATTTATTAACTGATTGTAATAAAAAAAATGTTTGGTCGAATAACTCATAAAAATCTACATTTTGCCGTAAAAAAAATTTTTTTTCGGCCTCATTGGTTAAGCGTGGTGACGTCATGATGAATTTTTTAAATTACACTCTATATATTTTTTTAGATATTCTCATAGAGAATTTTTTTCTCTTTTCAACCGTGTAAATATTTCATATGGTTGCATAATAAAACTTTCGAGTTAAAGACAAAATACCAATACAAGCCAGTAGGCCATTAAATTAAAATAACTTGAAACAAAAAACAGTCGCTCTAAACGTTACTGAAGTATCAAGTGTTTTCTTTGTGTTTTTAATCAGCGTTGTTGCATTTCCTCTGAAAAACCATTAGAAAATGGATTCTGATGAATTGACGGACATGATACAAGTTCGTAATGTTTCAGTCTTGTATTGGTTTTTTGTCTTTAACTCGAAAGTTTTATTATACAACCATATGAAATATTTATACGGTTGAAAAGAGAAAAAAATTCTCTATGAGAATATCTAAAAAAATATATAGAGTGTAATTTAAAAAATTCATCATGACGTCACCACGCTTAACCAATGAGGCCGAAAAAAAAATTTTTTTACGGCAAAATGTAGATTTTTATGAGTTATAAGACCAAACATCTTTTTATTAAAATCAGTTAATAAATAACAGTGCTACGGCTTGCTCCGTTTTTTATCAAACAGCCTGTATAAAGGTGGTATTGTGCGAAATCTCTGCAGCTGCCCTCGAAACCAACCAACCCTTAATATAACTGTAGTATTAATGGTGCTCCTTTGTGATAAATTCGTCAATGAGACTTGACCAATAAATCGGTAGGCCTATAAATATTAATTGCTCTTAGCGACCATAAATTATTATCGAAATATTATAAATATAATTTATTAAATTGTTAGGAAATCCTGAAACTGTAACTATCACCACGATTTCGCAAATAATTTACTAAACTAATAAATTATTATTGAAGAAACAACAAACGTGATTTGTTTCAGTACTGAAACGTAAAATGCACATGCGATGTTTGTGTACAGTTTCATAGAATTATTAAAAATTAATTCAGAAAAGCATAAAGCCCAGAGGCCCGCAATCATTGAGCCCTAATTTGCGCTTGATGTCGGTGTGTTATAAAAAGAGCAAATTATTTATTAAAAAGCGCTTAAAATGATGCAAAACTTGTACATGCAAATTCCATTTGCATGCAAAAAGCTTTTCAATAGGGATTTCATTATGACATGTTGCAGTGTCAGACAGAGCGCTAATGCATCGGTTTTAAAACAATTAGCTGGTGGTTTTCATGGATTAGGGCTGTCCGGTATAGCTGTATTGCTTTGTGCCTTTTAATATGGAAGCATAAATCATAAATGGAACTGTTTCAACTCCATTTGAAGTAATGGCAGGCGTTTGAAGTGTTTTTGCACGACATATAAGTGCACTTTCTTCCTGTACAGAGATAATAATTATAAACTGCACGAAGCGAAAGTGATATACTAATAATAGGACATTCCCTTCCTTTTAAATTTTAAGTTTAAACCAGCAGTCTAATGGGAAAAACACTAAAATGTTGTCTAAAACATAACAGTTAATAAAATTAATGTTGTTTTTCTACTTAATCTGTTGAACTTTATAAAGAAACCTCTATATAGAAAAGGTAGTGACAAGTCCAGACGGTTGGTACTTCATAAAAATTATTTTCGATATTCTCACCGTTCTGATATGCTCCAAATTGTATAAATGACAAAATCAATGGATCTGGCCATATTAGATAATAGAATAGGGTTAGGAGGTACAACAAGAAGTATTATTGAACCGGAAAGACAAAATATTAGTATGCATAGGTATGTTTAAATCAAAATTTGGAATTTAATTCTGCTCGTCGACATATTATTTATAGGGGAAAACAGACAATGAGGCAAGGATATCGTCAAAGTACAGTAACTTACAAAAAATCAAACATTAGAGGTTAGAAGTATTAGAAACAGTATGTACCATTTTAGCACTACACAAATAGAATTTAAAACTTCCATTGCTAATCTTAACATTTACTATAACTTACCCGTTAAATATAAGTAATAACGAACAACCTATTTAATAAAAGATATCTTTATATACAAAATATGCTAAAACTAAATCTAACTATTAAATATTTCTAAAATTATTGCTATTATCTTAATTAACATTTTGGTTATTTTTTTATTACATACCAATAATATCTATTAAAACATTTCAGTATCTATTAAAGATATTAACCTGGCTGATTTATCAATTCCGCAATCCTTAATGGATACCTCTACAGAGTAGATACCTCTTTAGATGGTCGATCCCTGCAGAATCACCTACTCTAAAGCGGACGGGCAAGTCACATGTAACCACAAAACGGGCACATGAAGGTAAAAATTTGTACAGTTTTCCTTCCTATAATGGACAATTCTTTTATTCCTTCCGAGGTTGACAAGTTTGAAAGTTAATTTTGTTTTGCTGAAGTGTAACAATCTGTTGTGAGGTTATAACTTTCTAATAACTTTACTGTGCTGATAGCTTTTCTTTATTTTAATGTGTAACAAAACTGCAGAATAAACAAATCGTATGTACCTAAACTTATCGCCATGTTTGGAGATATTGTACTATGTTGATAACTTTAAGTCTTGAATCTATTTTAATCTGATGCTCTAAAATGGAATAACGATAAAGGAAGAGGAAGAAGAACTTTTTTTAATTGTCGTTCTGCCATTAGGTTATAATTATAACTTTACGAGTAGCTGTGAGATAATTATTTATTCATTTTTTCTCAAATATAAAAATATTCTTCAATTAATAGTTTAGTCGAAACTTAAATTATATACAATAAATCGACAGAGCTTTCGACAGAATACAAAGGGAAGCAATATGGCAGTGCCTGAGAAAAGTAAATATAAAGCTCAGAGAGATAACAGTCATTAAAGCTCTGTACGAGGACAGCGGAAACATTATAAGGACAAGACACCAACAGTCAGACAAATTCAAGACTGGCATAGGCCTATGGCAGAGACGTGTACTCAGCCCTATACTATTCAACCCAATGCTCGATTAAGCAATAAATGAACGCAAAACAAAGACAAGACAATATCAAATAGGAAGCTGGAATATGGAAAAGATACACATAACAGAACTCCTTTTGGCCGATGATATGATAATATTTGGAAAAACCAAGGAAGACCTACAGATAAATATGAATGTTTGTAATGCAGAGCTAAAAGAAAGAAAAACATGAAGACCAATATAGAAGAAACCAAAACAATGACAATAGCTCCTGATAAGAAGAAATACAACATATGTATATAGGACAGAAAACTCGAACAAGTAGAGAAGTTTAAATACTTAGGAGTATGGATCCAGGAAAATACAAAACTAGACGATGACATTAACGAAAGAGTAGGAGCTACAGAGAGACTCTTCAACTTCATAAAGACCATGTTTTAAGGAAAATGGGAAATGCCACAGGAAGCCAGAATGGAAGTATTTAAAAAAGTTGTAATACCAATACTCACCTACGGCTGTGAAGCATGTACTACAGTGAAAAATCTTCGGAGCAGAGCCGAAAGCATAGAGATGAGATTCCTAAGAAATTCCAGGACAAGTTAAAAACTAAAGCAATAACGGTACATGTGGAAGAGAGACACTTAGGGTGGTTGGGTTAATAAGAATGAACAAGGACAGACCAGTACAAAAAGTGTACAAATCAAGACCAACAGTGAAAAAGAAAAAGGATAGGCGGCAGAAAACGTGGAAAAAAGAAGTAAAGAAGGCAAAAGAAGCAAGAAACAAAATGGGAGGAAGTAAGCATAAAAGCCAAAGACTATGAAGAGAAATATGCAAGACAAACCCGAACCCATAATAACCACTATTCAACCCAAACAGCCTTACATTGAAAGGTAGAAAGGCTTAGGACTAAGTAAAGTAAAGTAAAATCGAATCGTTAAGTTGTACAAATGTCATATTAGTATTGTAGGTAAAGGTTTCTTATAGTTGGTAAACTTCAGAAACTTCTACAACATCATTTATACATTTTTTTGTACTAACATAAACATCTACCTAATCATAAACAATGAAATTAAATGAAGACATTGAATCAATTTTATGTAGCGATCAGCTCTTTGTACAAGTACAAGTACAAGTGCGATCGCCCCAATGGTGTCCGTTATAGAGATTTCACATCAACTAAAAAATTAAAACCGAGCAATGGTTAACGAATTTTTAACGTTTACAAAAAATTAAGTTGATAGCAACAATAACTCTACGGTTTAGTTGGGGCAGTTGCTTTAATGAGGATAAGAAGTGTGGTTGTAGAAAAACTCATGGATGGATTATTCATTAAGCAATAGAGGCTAGAAAGCGTATCCCTAAAGATTCAAGCATCACTTCGGCTTAACTTTTACCATAAAAAGACGGATTATAAGTTTTAAGTATTTCATAACCAGAACCCTTTAACCACATTTAGCCTAGAGGTCATGTTATTGGAAATCCACCCTTGAGTATAGTACACATTTCGAGTTGTAAAGTAATTATATAATCGTGAAATTCCACACTCGCCAGAATCGTACAGATGAAGAAGCTACCCTCGTTACGCAGTAAGTATATTATTATTAAACCAAATTGGAGAAACATAAAATTTAGGTATGATAAATTAAAACTAAACTAGAATTTACTGGGTATAAATAAACAAACAACTAGTTGTTAGTGAAAAAATACCTGTACCCTTCGACCTTTAATGCGTTTTCTCATCAAACGTTCAACAACCTTTGATAAAAACAAATAATATTATATTTACTAATATTTAACTTAAAATAGGTATGTTCATTACAGTGAAGAATAGGATAAATGCTGCACTCTGTCTTCCATTCCATTTTCTATGTTGTAAGATTCAATTAACTTTTTGTGTAGTTTGTTACACGTGAAAAGGATATTTGTTGTCGACTTTTGAAAATGTTTAACGTCAGTTTAAAAATGAAACATCAAAAACGTTCCGTTTCCATTCAAGACGTTCGCGGTGGCTGCGGCCAAAAAGGTGACACTTCAAGATTTATCCATTCCGAGTTTCCACTACATAAAGCGCATTCCGGCCAGTTCGCCGCATGTGAGGAAGTGTCGAGCTCTAATGTTTTGTGAACAAATCTTAAAAGTCACCGGCACCTTTGCGGTATTTCAATGTGACCGAGTTCCATTGTGAGTTGAACAAAAGTACGAACTTTGTGCAAACCGACGAATTGTAATGTTGCCATTGATTTCGGCGACTAAACGTTTTACTGCCTCTTATTTGATTTAGGAAATTCAATTTACTGAAGTGTTTGTCAATATTGTCTTATAGTAATGATTTTTTTTCTTATCCTTGTACACCTGAAATTTCAGAAACAGAAAAAAACATTTTTAAAATAAAGTCGATATATTTCTTACTTTAATTTATATGTAGGTAGGTATCAAGTATGTAGATATGAGATATCAGTTACCAAAATTTAGATATTCTATATTACCCTCACAATTTAGAAATGAAATGGAAACGACGCATATCTGCTTGAATGTTCGTGAAATATTGGAAGACCTTAGTTTGAAATCACCGAAATCACTTAACTTAAGTTTTAAGTAAGTATAGTGTTTTTTAATACAAAAAATGCTGAAAACTGCGGGTTTTCTGACCTACTAAACTTTTATTTTAATAAAATCAAAACCATTAAACAATAAACTTTACATTATTGTCCGACGACTTCACGCTGTTTAAGACGTTTAGTTGAAAACGTACAAGGAATACTGCAGTACGTGATTTGAATTATATTTACAAGATCTCAGTTCTGTTTAATGTTTCGAGTTTTATGGCGTTGCGGAAATTCGATGGAATGGTAATTCAGGTAAACATGCTACATAAATAAATCAAAAGAAAAGAAACTTAATAAAATTTTCACATACAAAGCGTGCCAATACTGTATATTTACATTATTTACAGTGTGTATGGATAGCACGGTAGGTGCATACCATAAAAATTATACAGAGTGCAATTAAAATAAAAATTAGGTATTTGTGATACCTCTGAACACACGTTATATAATTTGAATGAATTTCTTTCGCTATAAGATAAAATTTCGAGGGTGGTGATTAGAGCTATACTTTTAGACCGATACCGATGTTTATCAAAAGATAAAGGTCCTTCACCGGGCGTCTCACAAACCCTTTGGCTTCCATAGTAGGCTGCCGAATACGCGACGCATCATAAACACACAAAATGTGTGCTGCTGTTTCTGTTTCCTTATTACAAAGTCTACAAGTAAGGCAAATAATGACAAGGGCAATGTTGGAAAGGTCCCGAGTTGCGGTAGCTAGCTACCCCCCAGTCTAGTACGATCAGAAAAGTTAAGCTACGTTGTCTCCGGCGTTAACGCAGCACCTCTCTACCACGAGTACCAGTCACTATGGGAGAGTAGATCAAAAAACCCCTCAACTGAATTTACCGATCTTCCACAGGTATTCTTTAACAGTTACATGTCCTGTTAGTAGACCTGTGACGATCCTGAGTTGTGCCCTACCCATAAGAAGTAGTTCATCAGTTCGCTTCTTGCAAGGTCTGTTTATGAATGCCTTGTCGTAGTTTCGTCCTGGTCTGTTAGTCCAGTATCCTTTATGTCGAGTGCTAATTGAGTCACTTACGCACCCTCGGATGGCACTTCTAAGGCTGGTTCTGAACCAAGATTAGCCGCAATCGATCCCTGCCTTGCTAATTTATCGGCTTTCTGATTACCATCTATGCCACAATGCTCACAACGTTATGTTCTGCCAAGTCACCGAGTTTCTCCACACATGCTCATACCAGTTTGGAAGAAATCTTACAACTCGAGAGAGCCTTCAAAGCCGCCTGGCTGTCTGAGGTTAAGTAGATTCGATTATGTTTATAAGCCCTCCGATTGTTTTCTCTCGCACATTATAATGTTTACCCAATAAAAAGCTGAGCCTCACTTTCGGTCTTTCATCATAAAGTCCTGATTCGGCACCACTCTCAGCCTTGGAACCATCCGTGTACCAAATTAGACTTGCAGGAGGAATATCCTCTTTGGTAACTTTCCACTCGTCACGATCCTGAATTACCACCTCGAAGAGTGAGCCTACAAGGTATTTGGGAGTTATATAGTGGTATAGTCCACCCTCATTTCAAGTAGAGTACTCTCTATGTTCGGGCCACTCTGTTGTATACCCAATGCACCATTCCTGGTTTGAGACCCCCAAAATTTATCGTACGCTCGTCTAACTAGCGCTAACGTAGTCAACGTCAACACTTATTTAAAGCGACCGGCGCCGCAGGCTGCACAATTTGTAGAAAGTTACAATTCTAAACTGAGGACAACTCAAGTGTGGAGCGATTATTGCCCCTCACCATGAAACTATTTCATTAATTAGTTCCTTATTTAAACTTTTTCTACTGAACGGTATCAGTTGGCTACGTAAATCTGATGCGCAGCAATAAACCACAATCGTATGCTAATTGACTGATACTGTTCAGTTGTTCAGTAGAATAAAAATAGTTGGTTGGATTTTTATTTGCCTTATTTAGCTAAACATTACTAAATCTTCATTGTCAAATGTACTTTTTATACTTAAGCTAATAATGGAAGAACAATAATAAGAAATAATTTTAGATCTAATCACTAATAATTTATTAGTTCACAGCATAAATGATTAGATGTTTAAAAGTGTAACGAAACAATCTTTTTCTACACATGATGTGAAAACAAGTATTTTCTTCACGATAAACCCTATGCGAAAACGCTACATTTTCTATCTAGAGATGAAAACATATTCACTTCTAGAGATGAAAACAAGAATTCCAAATCTACGGCAACAAAATAAAAAAATGCGTGTGTTACTATGGAACCGATTAAACAAACAATTAATAATTTGCATTGACACAATTCGGTTTGAATTAAGTCGAATTAAAACTTATTTCAAACAGATAATTAAAATGTCGTAGAAAAAATAGCATTTACTACTCGACATGAAATACGTTTTTTTCCTTCGTGATTGACCTAGTCGCTGCTAACGCAGCTCGTGGGCAACTTCTCATCTCACGAAAAAAACGTCATTTTCATGTCTTGTTGTAAAATATACTATTTTTAGAACTAAATCGCTTTCCGTAAATTTTAAAAGCAAATAGCAAACTTACGTCATCGACTGCTAAGGTATTTCTACGTTTTCGTGACTTAGCAAGCATCTCAATTATTCCAAGCTTAAGAATCCGATCACTGCTTAGAGATTCAAATTCACATTATCTTGGTTTCATTATTTTATTTTAGGGTAGTGAATGGGTTGAATTACTGGTTCTAGATAAATATAATAACACATTTTCCCTCGTGTTAGACCAATTATGTCCATCTAGAATTGTATATAAGGCCGGAAAGGGACAGTAAGGCGCGCATCTTTAGGCGCGCATCGTTAGGCGCGAGTTTTTAGGCGTTGCAATATTAGGCGCGGGCATCTTTGGCCGCTGGAACGTTTAGGCGCGAACACTTTAGGCGTGGGACTTTTAGGCGCTGGAAACTTTTATATTGCTATATACTATCTAGCGTTAACTGAAGTCTTATGAGGGAGAGACTATATAATAATTTCGGTAATTAGACAACAGAAATAAAAATTAAAAAACTTCACAAAGTTAGGTACTTATTTTATAAAGTTTATATATTAATAATGGAAAAAATAACAACTAAATAACTAGAATTTATATAAACACTCATATTTATTAATATTGTTAACTGTTGTTTTACAGTCTTGCCATTTTGCAGTGTTACAGTGTTTTTCAAAAAGCGTTCAATACGAAAAACAGGTTTTAATTTGCAAACAACTTGATTGATAAAAAGTTTGTGTATCCTTTGAAATATAAAAAATTCGTGATATTTAAATTGATAAGAGTAAACTATCTTTATCTTTCAAAACTAAAAAATATTGTAGTACAAGTTTAATCTAAACTGCTGGACAAAATTATCGCATCACAAAAAAATGTTCTGAAAACAAAATTTTTCATAGATATTATAAGTGTTAGGGCTTCGCAATAGTAATAAGGACTATTATAAAGGATTAGTGGAATTTATTGCGTATTTGAAGAAAAACAGGAAATCTTTACAACTATCGTAAAATCTGAACAATAATAAACAACAAACTTGAGACAAAAAACACAAAGGAAACTGTACAAACATGATTTTAATAGCGTGTCACGCCTCTTCTTGGTCCTACTATTTCATGGAGCCTTCTAGGCATTGACCGAATCGCACGGGCGATATATTCCTGAGGAATGCTTTCCCATTCTTCTTGGAGAGCCATTTCCAGCTCTCTTAAAGTTGTGGGACGATGCACATGAGCTTGGAGACGTCGTTTTAGCATGTCCCATACATGTTCGATAGCATTAATATCAGGGCTTCTAGCTGGCATAGCCAGAACATTAATGGCAACTTCTGCAAGGTACTCTTCGACGACGCCAGCAACGTGAGGCATGGCATTATCTTGTAAAAGGAGAAACTCTTCCTCAACAAAGGGCGCGAAGGGTACCACGTATTGTTCTAAAATGTCCTCCACATACCTTTCAGCATTCAATGTTCCCCTGGCAATGATGTGCAGTTCGGTACGTGCCATTAATGATATGCCTACCCACACCATTATGGAGCCTCCTCCAAAGGCGACCCGTGGAACCATGTTGCATTCAAAATAACGTTCTCCTCTGCGTCTCCATACTCTTTGGCACCCATCTGGCGAATGTAGAGCGACACGGGACTCATCTGTAAAAAGAATGTGCCCCCATTCTTCCATTGTCCAGTGGGAATGTTCTCCGGCAAATCTTAATCTGGCAGCTTTGTGAACCCTGGTGAGAAGAGGTCTTGTGGCAGGTCGTCTGGCAGCCATGTTACCTTCCTTTAGCCTTCTTCTGATAGTTCGTGTCGATACTGCTGCATTCCTTGCCCTTTGTAGTTCATCTCTAAGCTGATTGCTGGTTCGAAAACGATCTCTAGGCACAGCCAAGCGGATGAAACGGTCGTCCCCTTCTTGGGTACATCTTGGACGTCCTTGCCCTCTTCTTCTTTTGCTATTTCCAGTCTCTCTGAATCGTTTCAATACTCGGGAGACAGTAGATTGGTTCACACCGAGGCGATCTGCAATAATTCGCTGGCTTAATCCTAACTCAGCATACACGATGGCTCTGCTTGCATTAACTTCCGAAACATAACGTTGTTCGTTCATGTTGATTATGTTTTCCCCAATTTTGCAAAAAAAAACTGAATATACCAGCGTTAAATTTCGTTTCTGCACGATATAAAGTCAGACTGATACATGGGTGCAATTTGACATTATTTAGATTTTTCCCTGCACTCGGTGCAATTGTTTCGGTTTGGTGTTGTTTGGTTGCTAGGACGGGCCAACTACAGTTTGCAATAACAAATCGAAATAAATGCATCTGTTCTGAAAAGATTAGAGACCTTTAAGAACATTTTTTTTGTGATGCGATAATTTTGTCCAGCAGTTTATGTAGAATAAAAACTCAAAAATAAAGTTGTATTAATTTTAAATTTTAATAATAATTATCGTAATTCGAATAATAATTTACCTAATTTTTTTATACTTAATTTTTTTATTGTCACTTAATGCTCAATTAAGGTGTATAGTTATAACATATTTGTAGTTAAATTCACCTTAAAGCAGTTTTTATAATTACGAAGAGAACCTTTTATTAACTATAATGCAATTTAGTTTCAAGTACGATTCTAACGTACAGATTAAAACGCAACGTATATTTTTTAATGCCTGGCGTCTAACCGTCCTCGCGCCTAAAAACGCCGGCGTCTAAACGTCCCTGCGCCTAAAGGTTCCTGCGTCCAAAATGCCGGCGGCTAATAGCTCGCGCCGTATGGTGCGCGCCTAAAGATGCGCGCCTAAATGTCCTAGACCGACTTCTAAGTCTGCGTTAAATGGGCAGCCATCCTAGAATTCTTCAATTTTGCGAGTTCTTTGCATATTTGGGAAATACTTTGTTGTCATTATAAAAGTCGTGTAATGGTGGAAAATAAATGCCATTAATTAGTCTCAATTGACTTGCATAAGCGTGAGTTTCGTTACAAATGATAATGTAATAAATTTATGTTCATCTTAAAGTTTCCGATTTAGGTACTTCATTTAATTTTATTGTAATTACCGTTAAAAACATAAATCCAGAAACCATTGTTCATCGTAGAATTTCCTAATTTCTCCACTTAAGTTCCAAAATCTTTCTAAACATTTTCCAAGACAAAAAAGTAAATCACTGTATTCAGGTTTTAATTCGTAGAAGTTATTCTTAACTGAGTTAATTGCCGTAACACAACTGACATAACGTCAGACACATTGAATATTTGTGGACATAGAGTTTTTGAGATGCAAGAGATGACCAGCGAAAAATTCAAAAAACTTTGAATTTTTTCCAAGGCTCTTTTGTGTTTCAGAAACAAATTTATTCTAACCAGTGAAGATGCCAATCGAATTCTTCAAATCCTACTGATGAACTCGTGTGGAATTTATAACATCTTTCCGTGGTTGTATACTTCAAACTCACAGGATCAAAAAGTTCTTCTGTCATATTAACTTGGCGATCAACACTTCTAATAAAAATGTCAAGTTAAGTAATATACAAACTTTTATGAAAGTGTGTTAAAAGTTGTACAAATTTTAAAAATATCACTAACTCTTCGCGTCACAGTTTAACTGTCAGAAAAAGAGTAAGATAAATAAGAAGAACCGCACCGGTTGGATGTAACTATATTAGTCCAATGGAACACGCAAATTCGGTTGTTTTTAAAAAACGTTGATGAAAAGAAATTATTTGATGCAATACCGCCAAAGAATGAAAACGGTGGTAATATAAAGATTTTAAGCGTCCATCTACCTAGGTATTTTTATACTTCATACCACAGTCACACCACTTGATGCCTAAAAGTAAGTAGTTAAACTGTAGCTGACAGATCGGCTGCATAAACAATACATTTTATATTATTATTTTTTCTTAAAAATAGCTGGTAGTTATTTTTTTATTAGATATTTTCTCGGTAAAGAATTTTATAAATGCATTGTAATAGCTATAAGTATTTTTTTACTTGTCACAGTAATTTCGATGAGAAGCAACTACATACAACGAAAATTAAATTTTCAACATTAAAACCATAAAAAAGGCATATTATCCTATAAAAGTAGAGAAGGAACGGCTGTTTTTAATATACTTCGCCGCAAAAAATGTCTCTTTTGATATGTAGACCTCTGTCAAGACCATCATCATACCTTCTGATATTAAGCAACGTCTGACTTTGATGTTGAATTCCGAGTATCTCAGGAACGTCTTTTTAAAAGCATTCAACTGTGGTAAATGTAAAATTCTAATTCGAGAAAAAAATTTCATCTAGATTACTTACAGCTTGACATTCTATTGAAAAAACAAATTTGAGTTGGCTCCGCATCCAAGCAAATCGAATCGATCTAATGAAGTGTCTTTATTTTTATATATTCTACGTCCGGGTAGAATACAATTTTACTCGTATTTAAATAAAGTCCCTCCCTATACCTTGCCTCTGACCACCTGATGGAGAATTGAATGCACCGCTTTCAATCACCCGTCTGGTTCCTTTTCGTTATATCCTCCATTCAAAAGTTTAGCTTTACAAAAAATAATAGACGTAACTCGATGGTTGCCGTCATTTTCAGATAAAAGTGAAATGTCTGTCCTTTTCTGTTTACTACGTGTAGCAATCAGTATTTTGCTAATGTTAATTGACTGAGCAATGTTCACACCACCACACAATGCATGTTTTCACAGCTCGCAGCGGAAATCTCAAAGAACAGAGTTCGTTCTTAAAACTTTCAACAACGTACCGGTGCCTGGTGCCTTTTGTGGTCTGTATTTTGGTTTGTATAATAAATGAGTTGTGCTAGACTTATTTGCACCGTGTTTTAAACGTCGACGTATATTGTATATAGGTCAGTAAAATATTTACTGGACATAAAAATCAAAGCTTTCTAATTTTCTTGCAGATCTGTAAAGTAGCTAAAATTGAAATATTCATTTATGGTAATAATATAATTAACATAAATATAAAGCAATCACTTTTTAATAGTAAGCTTTCTTAACTTAAACTTAAGACATATAGGGCCGTATTCTGATCTCATGTTTATTTTAGCAACGCCGTTGCTAAATTTTTAAACACGACTTTTAATCATAACCCTATTCTGATCTCATGTTTAGCGCTAATCACGGCGTTATTAAATAAAACAAATGCGAAATTTAATCATAACTTTTAAACACGGTAGGGACCGTCTTTAAAGTCGTGATTAAATGTTAAACATGACTTATTTTATGCGTTATTTGTAAAATTTGTGAAATTCATGAAATTTAAAGTCCTTTTTTTACTCAAAGGGCTATTTACGATCACAAAGCCTCTTATAAAAAGTATACAAAAACCACGAATTTTGTAGCCGCTACTGCTTAACTAAGGGAAGCTCAAACTGTACATTTTGTGAGTTGGTAGAAGACTTTAGAGGAGTCCTTAACACCTTAACTTGGGGATTGTTCTCAGCTACAATTTAGTAGATACAAAATTATTTTAAATCAATCATTAATTATTTGAAATTATAAAATTTTAAAACGTTGACACAGCTGCTACACACTGACAGTGCACGTGTAGGATTTATTTAACTATTTATCGTATTCGACAAGTAATAGTTTATTCTTCAATTAGTAATCAATATTTAACATACAATATAGTCAAGAACCAAACTCCCTGAACGATGTCACAAGGTTTTTACATCTTGAGAACGTGTTGAGTTCCTTTGGGTTTCATAAAATAGTACCGACTTGGATTTCCAACGGAGGCGAAAAGCAGCAGAAGCTGCCGTGCGAAGAAGTTTTATCCAATGAAGATTCATAGAGCAGCATCTCACACACTTATGTTGTACAAAAAAGTTAATAAATCAACAAACAAATTCGAAAAGAGAACACCAACGTAAACTATAATACGAGTATGAATTTTAATAAACGTTGTAAATACAAAAGAAAGCCATTCTAAATTAAATCTTACTTATATTAATTAATCTTTATTATGTGCTTAGTGCTTATACGTATCTACTCTTAAACTACTATTTTTAAATTATTTTTTGAATACTCCGAGTCCATCTTTCTCCGCTTACTTCTTTATTTTTAAGATTTCCAGGTCTTTTTCATTAATAAAAATTTCCTGCCCAATTTCGACTTCTAAGTATTAGGTTTTCTTATTCAATTCAACATTTATTCTTCGTAGACAGTCTTCACCTTTTTCCACTTAAATCTCCACTCAGGTGTCTTACTATAGGAAGGAGCTTGGAAGAAGGTTCAGGAATGTATTTTATTCTATAAAAAAGCATTTAAATGCGAGCATTAACTACTTAATGGATATAAAATGCACGAAGGAATATGTGAAAAGACTTGTTTTTAATTAAATATTTATTCCCGAATGATAATTAAATATAAGACGTGCAATCTTAAGTTTGATGCTTTATGTACGTATTCTTAAAATATCTGGTTAAAAGCTTGAGAGCCTTTATCGTGTACTTACAATTTGTAACTTGATAAATTTCGATAATTTGACTCTGAAACATATAAAATACCTACAATACAAAGCACATGTCCAGATTAATTACACTATTTTACCCTCCTTTCATCGAATTTATGTCCACAATATCGCTTTATGACCATATAACACTCTTTTATAACTAAAAACATCTTTGGTATTAATTTGAAGTGGATCTGCGTTAAGTCAACTAAATGTCAAAACGTCATGCGCGACGCCGGTTTACAATGTTGTCATATCGATTTTCACTTTTTAAACACAACCCGTCGTGATTAGTTAAATACGGCTTAAATATGAGATCAGAATAGGTCTGTGTTTAAAGTTGTGATTAGCGCTAAAGTCATGATTAGTTAATCACAGCTTTAGATACGACTTTAGTAACGAGATCAGAATACGGGCCATAGTCTTTGAAAGGGTGCTGTTTTGTTTCACAAAATTCTTTGTTTATAAAGGTTGAGTTTAAAAGAAGTTCATATTCAAAAATATCTTCTTGGTTCTGTTGTCTGGCCCACTAAATATACGTATTATTTATTAATTAACTCAAAGTATTTTCGTTTATTGCAGATTGAAATTAATTATATTGTATTAAATATTAAACTGGTGAAAATAACTTCCGCCTGAAGTCGATCCCGGTCTGTGTGTGTTACTATTCAAATTTATTGCAAATCGTGAGTGCACTTTAGTCTAAATTTAAAATGTTGTACTTCATATAGGAAGAACTCTTATTCTGATTGGAATGTAACATTAGAACATATCCAATTGAAGTTGGCAAGTCGACAAAAGGTTGTTTGGCTCTTAAATCTCATATTGTTTAGTTAATTTAGAAGAATTAACGTAATTAATTAAATTAAACGTTCTGTCTAAGCCAGTATAAAGAACTGTATGTGGTCTTGAAAATGTGTGTATACAGTATAAGTAAGGTATCTTTATAGCTAAAATAAAATGGAAATGCTGCAACTTTCACAGATTTAATAATGATAATTTAAAGTGGTAAATATTAGTTCTGAAGTCACATAAAATGTACTACCTACTACTACTTATTCCATTTATCTTTTAATATTTTTATAAATTATTATTGTACATATAACTATCTCGAATGTATGATATTATTACTAGAAAACAAAAACGAGGAAGTTTGATACTCTTTTTACATTGTCGAATTCGTTTTGAATTACTTTTAAAATCATTTTTGTAACTTTTAATTTATAGTTTTTACTTATATTACTTGTACCAAACGTTTTTCTTATATACACAATAATCTTAAAATTATCAAACAATAACGGAAATACTGGAAAATTAAATAGGTATTCTGAATTGATTTGATGTTGAATCGGCTAACAATACATATACTTTTCATATATTATATAAAAAAGGAACTACGGCATACCAACCAAGGTTATCGATTATATCAATTTATGTGCTAACATATTCAATAGCAGTGGTGGCTCGTGACATTATCCGTGGGGAGGGTCTAGTAGAGGAATAATGACATATATCATAATTTACGACGTTTCCAATTCATTATTTTTTTTTAACTAAATTCCATTCTACCGTTTTTATCACTAATAAATTTTACAATGACCTTCTCATTTAAATTTGGAATTGTATCTAAAAAAACCTCTTCAATCGACAACATAATGCCGCCAATCTCTTCCGCCATGGTATTTTTTAAAAGGTTTTAATCAATTTAAAAGTAATTTAAAAGCTTTCGGTTTCTGCTGTAGTCGTTGATCATAGTTTTTAAAATACTAATTTTGCCTGCTAAAGTTAAGAACATAAACTTAGTAAACAATGACTTTTGAATTTCCACAACTTTTCACGTCGCACATATCTATGTAGTGCATCAGAGAACATTTCGGGCTGAAGATTTTACTCCCGCACGGCCAGTTTAAGCGCGTGTCTTTGCCAAGCAAAAGGTGCGAGCCTCAGTGATTACGCATACTATCCACGCGCTTTGAAATGGTGGGCTTAGTTTTGTCAGCCTCATTTGAGTAAAATCATGGAAATTGTTGTATACTCGTATGTTATTCCGAATTTATGGAAGTGCCCAATGCATGTATAAACAGCAAATTATTACCTAACTTAAGAAGCAGGCGCTTCATTTGAAGATTACACGATGTGAGCAATTTTAATAGACATGGCTGCATATTTTAGGAAATAGGCAGACTAATAATTTGATAGGTATCAAAACCTATGGAGCGTTTATTCATATGGCGAAGTTTATTACAAACTGAAAAGAAAATTCATAAACCTTTCATGTGATATAACTAACGATTTTTGTTACTGTGTTGGATTGTTTCGCATTTATTATATTTAGAATTTGTATTACCTACTTCATTTCTTCAGCTTCAATTTACAACAGGCTTTTCTTATTGTGTAGCAGTGGTGTAGCTACCGTGGAGCGTGGAGCAATTGAGCAAACTACTCCAGGCGCACAAATCATGAGGGCGCAAAATTAGAAAGGACAAAATAAGAATTTGTAAAAACATTTTTCTAAAAAAAATTCAATTTGTCAGATTTTCTATAAAATATATTTTAAAAAAATTTTTTAGATAAAAACTATACCTATAGGGTGTTAGGTAATGCTTTCGCCAAACTTTGGGGATAGCTTTATAATGACAAATGGAGCAAAAAAGTATTATACAATTTTTTTCTAATATGCATAGTTTCTGAGAAAAGGCATGCTTTAATCTGCTGCACCCAATTTTGAGAAAACAAAAACAAGGGGTTAAATGCAACTGAGAAAAAAATAGTATTAGAATTTTTTATTCCTTCTGCCGTTACAAACCCACCCCTAAAGTTTGGCAGAAGCATTACCTAACACCCTGTATAAGCACGTAAATATTTTAGTATGCCCTTGACTTATCATAATTTTTATTTCAGAAAATATGCATTATAAATTTTAACATTTTATAGACCTAAAAAGCTCACTATAGCCCCTCACTATATGTATTACAAGTTGTGTTTAGCAGCAAAGAAGTTACATGCATCAGGGGCATCCCACGAGCGCATGTTAACATCGGCGCAGAATACAGGCAAATATTCGGGAATCCGGATATACAATAGTAATTAACGTCACAAATCCGGGAACTCATATTTTACAGTACGAGTGAGAAGTTTAAAGACGAGGCGACAAAGGAGCCGAGTCTTGAAACTCGAAACGAGTACTGTGAAAAGAGTTCACGGACGAATGGCGTTATGTATTTTATTTCATACTGTAAACAATTTGATTTTTTATTTTTACATGTGACACTTTTTCAATAACGTCAACATGTGACATTACTGTATTAAAGCCGGTAGGCGTGGCTTGGTTACACTTTTACGGGCTCTGATTGGCTGCATAAAATAACAGTCCGGAAAGTGTTGCTTGGTAACACTTTCCGGCTCTGATACCGTAATAGCTCACTTTCCGGACTCAAAATGGCGCCGGGAAACTGCATTTACCAGACAGTATGAAATAAAATGAATTAATTGATTTGATTGCACATGAAATTAATGTCCAAATTAAAAGTGAAATAGAAGAGGCCGCGTTCATAACAATAATAACAGATACAACGATCTATCAAAAATCAATCAGCTAAGTAGTACCGTATTCCGTTATGTTTTAATAAAAAAAAGATGAAAATGAGAAACCAATGGAGGGGAAAAGGAAACGTTTTGTGGATTTACTCAGGTTACTGATTAAACATCACAAGGATTAGAAACAACAGTTTTAAAAATTATTGAAAATTTCACCTTCTATCAAAATTGCGTGGTCAAGGTTACGATGGGGCTGCGAATATGAGTATGAGTGGTGCCTTCTCAGGGTTACAAGCAAGAATAATATTAGACAACGAAACCCCCCTGCCAGATTTATGCACTGCTGTTCTCATAATTTGAATTAAGTGATCAACGATAGTGTCACCAATGTACAAGAAGTCAGGCAATTTTATGAACAGTTAGAAAAAATTTACGTTTTTTTAGTTCTGTTAGGCGTTGGGCAACGTTATTGGAAACTAATCAAGCCAACTTAGTAAAAACATTGATTAGAGTTTGTCCAGCACGATGGTCTTCCCGTATTCAGACTCTTGATGTACTACGTTCTCGCTATTTTTATGTAATTAAAATATTCACATATTTATCGTTAAATGGAAAAAATTATGATGAGCAACGTAAAGCTAAAACACTTAAATACGTATGTTGAATAATTTTCAACAATTATTTTGGTAATAGTACAAAGTAAAATACTAGAACCTATTAATACAGTCTCGAAAATGTTGCAAGGTGCTCATGAAGATATAGATAAAGAAATCCGTTGAGATGCTTTCATCACTCCTAACCCAATTCGAGAACTTAAGGAATAATTGGGAGTTTGTTAAAAACGACGCCCTTGAGTTATCAGCTATATGGAATATTGAATCTTTGTTTTCTAAAAAAAGGTTACATCGTGTGAAAAATTCTTTGGTGAATTACAAGTACGATGAGATGAGCGCATTGAATTTTTTGTTATTAAGTAAAGTTTTAAATCGAAATAAGTACATCCTATGTTTTTTAAACTAAAAGTTCAAAACAAATTTCGCCAGACCTCTTTCGAGAAACAAGGGGGCGCGCCGATTTTACTTGCTCCAGGGGGCTGAATATGTAGCTACGCCACTGTTGTGTAGTATTGTAATTTCAGTCATTTTTTAAATTTTCTTTAAGCAAAGACATTAACAATACTTAACCCAGTGAACTAAAATACAAACATAACCTACAATTTTACATTTTGCTGTATACCTAATAGGCAACGATTTGAAAGGTCAATTCGTGCAATTAGCAATGTATTGCATATTTCCACGGAAAAAGTAGCGATATCGGGCATTTCATGGACTAGGCAAAATTTTGCACAATACAGGGATTAAACACTTCCGTAAAGTCGACGCAATATTATATTTAACGGAACATAACGGTCATTATTGTGAAATTTTTGTTAATCTTAATAATAAGTTAATCAATTTCTTATGTTATTTTGGTTGTTTACTGAATATTTTTGAATTTAGAATGTGGAAGTAATATGTTCAGTAGAGAAAATTTAAATAAAGTACATAATTTAATTTTACTTGAATAACCAACGAAAATTTCAATTTGTAGAAAAATGATACCACCGCGGGGAATCGAACCACCGACCTTAGGTTAAACGCACCAAAACTCTTACCTTTGAGCTACGGCGGCCGTTCTCCGGGGCAGCGTCAAATTTCTACATTAACAATTGAAACCAAATATTGAAGTCTATTCTATGGCCGCATTTAAGTTAGAGAGCCGCAAGGCGGATTCACAGAAATTAATTTCGGCAACATAGACTTCTAATTCATCATGAAATCGTAAATATTAATATGTAGAATCCAACTTCCGGGAATTCTAAGTTGATGTTATTTTGGTTGTTTACTGATCCTCCTACTCCTACTCCTATTCTAAATTCAAAAATATTCAGTAAACAACCAAAATAACATCAACTTAGAATTCCCGGAAGTTGGATTCTACATATTAATATTTACGATGTCATGATGAATTAGAAGTCTATGTTGCCGAAACTAGTTTCTGTGAATCCGCCTTGCGGCTCTCTAACTTATATACGGCCATAGAATAGACTTCAATATTTGGTTTCAATTGTTAATGTAGAAATTTGACGCTGCCCCGGAGAACGGCCGCCGTAGCTCAAAGGTAAGAGCTTTGGTGCGTTTAACCTAAGGTCGGTGGTTCGATTCCCCGCGGTGGTATCATTTTTCTACAAATTGAAATTTTCGTTGGTTATTCAAGTAAAATTAAATATTGTACTTTGTTTAAAGTTTCTCTACTTAACTTCCACATTCTAAATTCAATTTATTATGTTAGTTGTGTAAGTAAGACCCACACAGCATAAACAGCTTGCAGCAAACTTGCAGTAAGCTTGTCGTGTCAAGTCTGAAGACTTGCTGCAACCTTGTCATGTCAACACTCAAGGTTGTTGCAAGCTTGCAGCAAGCTAACTAGTCACCACCTGACAAGCTTGCCATAAGCTTTCAAGGCAAGCTTGCCGTAAGCTTTCACGACAAGCTTGCCATAAGTTTTCAAAGCAAGCTTGCCATAAGCTTTCAAAGCAAGCTTGCCATAACCTTTCATTGCAAGCTTGCCATAAGGTTACATGGTAAGCTTTGCTATAAGCTTACACAGTAAGCTTGATATAAGCTTACACGGCAAGTTATTAGGACCACTTATCATTTTCTTAAATATTTGTATTTCTTTCATATTATTATTCATTAAAATGCATTTTTGCAACAACTAACATTTAATAGAACTTTGTAGGTTTCCACATTTTTGTTCTCTAATCTTTATTATGAGCTTAATAAACGTCCTTTAAATTTAGCCAGCTAGACTATTTATAGTATATTATTATATGAGCGATTATGACAGCCATTATTCACGAAGATGACGTTTGAGCCCACGAGCCGTCAGGCGAGTGGCACAAATCATCTGAGCGAATAATGGCCATAATCGCGAATGTAATACGATACTTTTTCTACACCTATTAAACAAATATATTAGACTCAAATTAGTCAAATTTGATAACTTTGTAAACAAGCAATATGACAACACACTTGGGCGTGTCACGCGAGTCGATTGTCAGCCGCAGAAGGAGTTGATCGCGGGCGATTTAAAATATGATTGGATTAGCGAAATATTTATGTATTTATGATTGGCCGAAATCATAATTCACAGCAGTGAATTATGGATTCATAATTCACTGCAGTGAATTATGGGTACTATTTTTCAAAAAAAAAATGCTAATAATTGCAATATAATTAAATAGGTGTAGAAAAATCTATTTATTCGAATTTATGATTGAGGATTGATTTGAAATTTTAACCACATTCACTGAGGTCATGTCCGTTATAGCACCACACAGTTAAACAAAAAATATCAAACTGTTTTTGACATTGATAGCTGTTATTAATAATTTTTGACACTTTTTATAATTCAAGCTGAGTTCTGAAATATGTATTAAGCTTGGAAGCTAAAAGGTTTGTCAAAACATATTAGTTAAGTAAAGTTTTTTAAATTAACCTATTATAAAAATATTTTAAAATAAAAAAGTTATCGAGAATAAATCAAATATACTTTATTAATCAAATATATAAATAAATGTTATTAAATTTTTACTTCTATAACATAATTTGTATCGCCTCTTCTTGCTTTTGCTGTGCCCTTTGTTCTCTGCAATTAGAAAAATGAAAAGTTTAACATATTTTTGTATGGTGGTTTTAGCAAGTTTAATAGGCGAATAATTTCAAGACACCGAAAACGATGATTTGTATTATTTAATTTTTCCGGTTTCTCGATGTTGAAGATGACAAATGGTGATTGAATGAATAATCTAAGAATTTTTTAGTCTACAAAAAACTTATTTAGATTTTTTGCTCTAAAATAAGGGGAGGCAATATTTCGATATAAATAAATTACCACTGAAATTCGTAAGTAGCGTAAACCATTTCTACACCCTGTATTTATCAACGAAATAGAAGTTTCTAAAGCGATCAACGCTAAATAAAAATGCATGCACAGCCTATTATGCTTGAGCCAAAAACACGTGGTTACGCCATTAGGTATGACATAATATGTAAATAACTATAACTTACAACTTTCCTGGTACAATGGGTAGTATCGGTAGTACACACTAAATCTAAATTTCACAAAGAAAACCTAAAATAAATTAAATAATGTAAACTTAATAGATAAAATTTATAGAAACTTACCCTGTTCACGTTTCAAATTCACTTATAACTATATACACAAAAATCCATAAAAACAATACAAAGTCAAAAATAATTATACTAATATTATAACAAAAATAACTAAATTTAAAGAGCACACAACACAATCTATCTTTTCTAAACACGTGGAACTGTTCAATATAGTCGCGAATAGAAGTCGAAGACGGTTTGTTTTAGCGACATAAACGATAAACTTGAACTTGAAGTCGGTTAACCTCGAGAGCCTACCAACTCGCTATTGGTGGACAGAGTCACGTGAAAAAAATGAAGGTCCAAGCGAAAGCGCGCGCATGTCATACTGAATTTTATAAGGCATAACAACCTTGCTGTAAACTTGCAAGAACAAGCTTGCAACTGCAATTTTGCAGCAAACTGGTTAATGGCTTGCCAAATCAATGCAAGTGTAGCAAGGTAAAATCAAGGTACGTGCAAGCTTGCAACAAGCATTGATGCTGTGTGGGGAGGGCACAAAATACAATTTTCCTGAACCTGTTTTTCTACGGAGGGCGACGCCCTGTAGCCCTCCCTCACCAACGGCCGCTGTTCAAGAATAATATCAATTTTAGCTAAATCGATTGCGATGCCGTCATTAAATTAATTTAATCTATTAGACGACTTAACAAAGTTAAAATATAGCTAATCAGGAGTTTCATATGTATTTTACTTTATAAGAAAGCGTCTTATTAAACTGCCAATTTTATATACGGCACATTTTTTTACAAAATATACTTTCTTTTTGAATTCAACAATATAGTTAACGGAGTGGAAAATGCCACAGCATTTAATAACGGGTGTTCAAAAGCTCCCACGTTAGGAGTTGGCGCTGATTCCTGATAGCCACACGACCAGCTGACCTTCGATCACTTTATTTAACGTTTTAAGGTTATGCTTCGTTCTCTCTTCTTTGTAAGTAATTATTTTATTTACTAAAAATTCATTACCAAAATGATTCCTTTTAGGTGTAAATCTGGTTCAATCATCTTTTATAAAGAATTGAATTTTGTGTGTAAAATGTAAATAAAGATTTTAGTTTATAACTTCAATTTACTTTGTTGTTTTATTTGTTCATGTGTAAGTAATAAGTAAAGACATACTGCGTTACTTGTTTTCTCAAGCTATAGCCAACTCCAAACGTGGAACTGTTTGAACACCCGTTATTTAATATACATATTTTAGATTACTAAAACACAGCCCACCAAATTCTGACGCAGCTTAATTTTTGCGAGTGACTTACGATCACTTAAGATGTACTTTACAAACTCACAAAATAATCCACTGTGTCGTTTGCTTCTAGTTTTATTGGCAATTTCTTTTAATATTGAACTCGTTTTGTAACATTTATTTATTAAACTATTTTTAGCACTGTAGGTACACAGAAATACAAACATACAACCGTTTACCGTATTCCAATATGAGGAAGCCTCCCGGGGATTCTTTGACCAGGTTCCCAGTATCTGTTCCAGTTGCTGCTGCTCCCATGGCGATTGATGCGGGCCGCCACGCGTGGGATGTCATTTACTACGCTCACTGCCCCCAAATGCGAGCTTTAGCCTGTAACCCACAATACTATAATTCAACCGCCTTTCCTAGAATATCTGCGGTAGTACAACACTAGCCTAGTGGCTTGTTGCTGCACACACATATGTAATCTTGAGCTTTGTTATCTATCAGTCCTTTTGGTTGCATATCCCATTTAAAACAAACAGTGTTTGATAAAGCAACACAAGCAAATGGCATACCTACCTAGAACTGCTGCCGGTTCATGCTTTTGCAATAATCGGATTTAATGATTCCGGTTTCATTGCTATCAAAGTAGTTATCTTCTTAATTACAAGGTATCTGTCTAACGCTTTATAGGCTTAATTTTCTGAGACAACGTGTGGCTTTGATCACATGGTCCATTAACTTAATTTACTACCTTCTAAACAATATAAGCGTCGCTAAAATTAGCAGTTGTGGCTTTTAAAATAAACACCAAGAGTAGTTTGCATCTAAAATACAGGGTGTTTTCAAACAGGTAAACCACATGATGTCCGGGAACACGTTCAAATTTAAATTATACCAATTTGAAAGTTAAAATCCAAACGACCGAACCTCCACTTTACCGTTTAAATAATGACACATCGATATAGTATACTGAATCCACTAATCGTCAATGTAATTTTAAAACAGAGTCGTTTGTGAGATGTTACAGCGTTACAACTGTACTTAAGGACGGATATCTGATACTTGTGAATAAACTGCAATTTAAATTATTTCTGAGGCCAGTAAGTAAAAATAATACGATACCTTTATATCAGAAAGAAGCACTATTTCTTTCGAATTCGATCGAATTTCCCTCTATTTACCAATACAAGGTGACCACGAGGAACGTACTCATTTTTGATGGACTGTACTCGGTAAAGAGAGTACGTGGAGGGGAGGCGGGGAAGTCTTTCACCTGCTGCCGATTTTCCATTTACTGGGCAGAGGAAAATCCAAGACAACTCCATGAGAGACTTCTTCATTCACCCCGTGTAACAGTGCGGTGTACGATTTCTAGACGTTGTGTTATCGGACCCTGCTTTTAAAAAAAAAAACGGGATAGTACAGTAAACTGTGATAGATACGTGGACATGATAAACAACTTTTTTTTGCCACAACTGCGAAGGTTGGACTTGGAACATGTTGTATGGTTTCAACAAGATAGGGTTATGGTCCACACCGCCAGGAATTCAATGAACCTCCTACGGAGCTTGTTTCCTGATCACTTGATTTCCATGTACTCTATCCTCCTCGATCTCCAGACCTGAGTATGTGTGACTTTTTTTATGGGGGTATTTAAGGGAACGAGTTTACGTTGACTAATCCGGTTCATTAACCGACTTGAAGACGGCCATTCGTAGAGAGGTATGACGGATAATTTTGCTACGTAAAATAAATGGCATACACTCACGCACATGTTAAAAAAAGATAATAAAGTTTTTGTGAAAAATTAACTTTGTACTGTTTATTCAAAAATGAGTACGTTTCTCGTGGTCACCATGTATAACTCCTAAATATATGTACTATTGTTTTGCAACTCTGTAAAATGGAATAAGTTAATTAAATAATTAGCAGTATATTTTTGTTGCACAAAAGAAGACTATCGGCACTAACGAGGATTACAAGTCATTATTGGGTAGGTAACTCTGTGGAAAAGAAAATTATCTAATTTAATTGAACTGTTTAGATCAGGGTATTGTTTATTATTATAATGATCTAATCTACAATCTGTTTCAGTTTTAAAAACCGACTGTCTTTTACTTTGACTAAATAGAAATTAGCACGTTATGGAGATTAGCTGTAAAGAGTTTTTTTTGTAAAGGTTGCGCTGGAACCATCTGCAGCATATAATCTGAAAAACCTTTTTTCTAACACTAATATCTTATACTGTTTCTATGGTGCATAAGAGCTCACTTGTTATGTTTCCTTTAAAATACGCTTTCTCTATAAAATACGTCGTCAATGACAACGTATTTTATAGGCCTTTAAATACGTCGTTGCCTAGCAATCTTCGCATTTTGTGTATTATGACGCGTCTCAAATAATAATTTATTAAAATTTCTAATAATATATTAGTGAAAAAAAATGTCTGATATTAGTGTTAGAAAAAATCTTGAAGACAACTCGTGTTTTATAGTTTAAAAATCTCGGTCTATCAAATCCTCGGCTCACTTCGTTCGCTCGGATTTGAACTACGACCTTGATTTTTAAACCTTCTATAAAACACTTGTTGTCTTAATAGCTATAATTATACTAATTATTTTTTTAATAAATACATTTTGTAATATCACAACCTTAACAAGGGAACCGCCACTGATGCGAAATTTTCTACCGAATAACGTTGGCAGTTGTATTTATCAAGTAGAATGTACTCGAGCAGGGCCCGCTAGGAAGGGGCGCTGCCGCCGGGGCACGCTTCATAAGTTCACTTTTAAAAAGCAAAATTTTTATCATAAAAACAAAAAATTCTTAAAATGATTAATAATAAAATAAACAAGGCCGAATACAACGAATAAAAATTTTAAAAAATTATATATTGCCGCCTCTTTGATTAGCCAGCTGTTTACAATTTTGCAGCGAGAGCAGGCTAAATGCTTGCCTGTAGAATGTTGTGTCTACTGCAGTCTATCTAAAGTGAAACGGTGAACGGTTCTTATGCGCAGAAACGAATTTCCGCAGTGCGGACTATTATTTCGTCTCTGTGTTCAAATAAATTTTAACTTTAATTAAAATTCATTTTAATTTTGTTAGCGATTCGAGTCGGCAAGAAAGCTGTAATCCCTGTATCATTATATTCAACAATTAAAGTGAAGTGGCTTTATCAAAATTCGCTTTAGCTTTTGAGAATTTTATGAATATTCGGGATTTTAACGATTATCCTGCTTAGTCAACACCCCGGGTTCGTTACATTTAGCGAACCAACGTGTGGATGTTCTGTCAAAATTTATTTAAGAAATTTCAAATAATTTAAATTTTTATTATCGTAAAAGAACCACACATGCCCGGACAATAAAAGTGCTCGATGTGGATGTCTTCAAATGCATTGGAATTTTAAAACTAGCAGATATATGTAGGTATTAGCTTGAATGGAGAAATTTAAAATGCAGTTCAATATACGGACTTTTACATATTCTAGGGCCAACATGGAGATCTCTCTCATTATAAAAATTAAAGGGCATGTTGAAGTTTAACACCTTTGGAGACTTTTACGTTTAATAATTCTATGATGATACAAAGAAACTTAGCTTATCGATATTCGTTTATGAGTTACTGTAAAATACTAAAAAAATGCAAATTTAATAGAGATAATATCAAAAGACCATAAACACCTTCTTCAGGTAATTGTCGAAGCTCTAGCAAGTAAAAAATAATCAAAATTTAAAGAGAAAACGATTCCTCTGCCTCACACCATTATTAGGTTATTTATTTTTTATGGGTATCATATTATCAAGGTTTTGCAGAATTAAATAGAAATTTCTGATATCGTTAATTCTACTAACAAGGATAAGATGTTTAACAAATTACTTTTAAATTATAAAGCTGGTCTTGATCATTATAGTTAAAGTTAAATAATTTTCCTAATATAATTAAGTTAAATACTTTTCCTGATGTATTTAAATTAAATATCATTTCTTCTACTTTTAAACCACAAACATTATACCGCTTTCTTCCTAAAGGAAACGCTAGAAATTTTCTATCCTTAAGTTCTGGTATTCTAATAATCATCAGCCTATAAAAACTCACCCTACATTTGAGAAAAGGCCTAGAAAGCTTTGAACATTCCAATAATTGTTTAATCTCGTTTTTTAATGAAAATATTAATAACTTTCGTCAACTAAGAATTAAATCATTTTACTTCTGAACAATCAACTGTCCCTGTTTTTTCAGGAAGCCTAAGAACATTCAGCCTGAAAATAATCAGTCTATGTGTGGTCTATGTTTGATGAAACTTCTGAAATTTCCAAAATACCTTTAAACTCGGTTTTTAAATTAAAATATTTGCAACCTGTTTTAATTAAGAATCAATCGTTTTGCTTCTGTCAAAATTGCTTGAGTTTCTTTATTTCTTTCAGGTAACCTCGGAATGCTTGGTTTGAAAAAGTCTGAAAGATTTTTGAAACTTCCAAGATTCATATAGCGTTACTCAGTCAAAATTCCAACCATTTTTACTTTTAAAGAATCACCTGAAAGTTTCAAGTTTTTCTAGTAACCTATGAATATGCAGCCTGAACATTTCAGATTATGTTCAAGTAAACCCCTAAAGAGTTTTAACATTTCAGAAAATCGTTCAAACAAGTTTTTAAATAAGCATATCAATTATTTTCCTAACCAAAGAAATGATTGTTCAACTCCTGAAATATCGACCGAATTTCTTTGTTTTTTTCCGACAAATATTTAATCTGAAAAGTTCAGATATTGTTTAGAGAATTCCTGGAGAGATTTGAAATTTTCTAAAATTAATTAAGCAATTTTTGAAATAAATATATCAATAAGCTTCGGAAAGCATTCACCTCAATTTTTCAATTAATATTTTGGCGCAAAAACACCTTTCCGATTTTTAGTTCCTTTTTTGTTTTTGGTCAATCTAAAGTTATGGAACCTGATAAATGCTTTAAACTTAAACTAAACTTCTCGAAAAATTCCGAAATTGGGAAGTCTCGAAACTCACTAATAAACTGACAAATTAATAAAAAAAACCTTGAAATGGTTTAATTTTCTTTCGGAAGTTTTCTCCAATTTTTAATTAGTTTTAATTTTTTGTGACGACTTTAAAGCTGCCGATCCTTAAAATCACAGCTTTTACAGAAAGTAAAATAAACAATTCTGGAAGAAAAGCATTATTTCTTTTCTGAGGTTTCTATTTGTAGAAAAGCATCCCGTTTTTCTGTAGGGATAACATTCAACGAATTTTGACAATTTTCAGAATTGTAAAGTTTCACAGAAAGTTTAATAAAATGATTTAGATTTTCTACAGCGAATAATGCACAGGCTTTCAGTTAATAATCTGCTCTTAGGGTGTGTCTCAAATTTTAAGCTTTTATTTTTTCTATTTAATGAATACCTTCTGTTTTTAAGAACATCTAAATTTAAGGAAAGTTTGACAAAATTCCCAATAACGCAAAAATGCAGGAAAATTGATATGTTGCATTTAAAATAACGATGTTGCATAATATTGTCCCTTGCAGACGGAATAACTCCTGTATAGTGGAAATTAATTTTAAACTATAAGGCATGCAACTATAAATGGTTTTTCTATTTAACGTTTTCCTCTAATTTGTATGATAAAGATGCTACCTACAACAAATTTCATAAAAAATAAAAACAAGAAGAAATAACAAATTGCACAACTTTAATGACTCGCTAACTTAACAAGAGTTTTATATAACCCACCCCTAATATTTAAAGTGAAATTAAAAGCAGTTCTTTGATATACAAGTTATGGTCCTTACTATATTCTTTTTCAAACATAAATACCTATATGGGTATTTGAGAAACCGCTATTGTCTAAGTAACATAGTTTTCATTTCAGAAATATAACTAAGAGTTTACCAAATATATACATAGGAATTAAAAATACCTATTTATGACATAATTTTTTGTTATTATAGAACGTACAGAAACTAACTCTATTATACATACATTAAATTCAGACACTTTCTACGCAGATAGGACTAAAATTACTACATATTTTTAAGTTACTTTTAACGTGTTCAAGTGATTTTTTAATGAAATGTTTTCCTTTTTATCTGTTTTTTTCTAAAGATTCGCAGATTCGCTCATCCGGAAGTTGTGATACTACGAATTGGCGTTGTTTTAATTAATCAGGTTCATCGGTTTATTAATTTCGTTGTGCTTTTCAGTGTTATAATTTCTTTATTAATTTTTATTCGCCAAATATCCATCCTCAAATTCTTTGACAAGTACTTATGTATAAGAAATCGTTACCTGCAGTTTGTATCTAAAGTCATACTAAAAAGGAACGATGCATATTAGGTTATATTTAAGAGTAGTTAGAAATTTAGACAAATTTATATGTTTAATATGTCTTTGCAAGTGCACAATGCACACAACATTGTTAAACGATCAGAAAGAAATAAGAAGTTATAGTTATTAGATTCAAGTAGAATATATATCTAATTCATACAAAATACAAGTCTTCAGATGACACAATAACCCAATATAACGATACAAAAGAATCTACGTCATGTCTGTCCATTATACTGAACACATATAATTTCAAACAAGTATTTAAATCCTGCCCAACTGTAGTCCATCTGTCTATTGTACAGTGCAAGACTCACAAGCAAACGCAAACAAAATAATCCCGTAGCAATGTCACATAAGAAATTCGCTTCTGTGTCGCGTAAGTACCAGACAATGGCAGTAAACATGTTTTGGGGCCTGCTTACATGCAGAGGTATTGAAGAAATTGCTTCCAGCGCGAGATTCGTCCGCTGCTGAAGACGGTAAATTAAACAACCATCAATAGAGACCTAATCCAGGTTGTGCTTTCGACTGGAAATTATTTTGGGTCGCCTTGTAGGGTAACTCATTGAATTTTAAAACCCGGAAAGGTGCCTGAGAAGCGACAATTTTATTCTACTTCAACTCAACTGAATTATTTTTAAAAAGGAGCTAGATATATTTAATTGAAAGCTTTACTAGTCACCAATTTAAAACGTGGAAGATTAAATTAGATATTTCCTTTAAAAAATTTTGCTTTGTACATGGTGTTAACGTCATTTCTAGAAGAGTATTAAAACACAGCTATAAAAATAATAGCAGTTGAATTAGATCAATCTTTAGAAAGATGTAATTTTACTTTCAAGTTTATGCCTACTAAACGTTGAAATTTTAATTTCTTTGGAATAGACCCACGCATTTCATAGACAAAGAGTAGTTACAAGATACCTAAAGAAGTGTAAAAATGATTAACCTGATTAACTCATATTAAAAACGCGTCCTAATATCTTTAGTTTCCTAATAACCTCGTGGGATTGATTACTCTCCTAAGTGAAATGGGATACTTCGCATATTAACCTTAGTACCTTTAGCTTAGTTAAATATTAATTTTAGATTAGTACTTATTTAGAGGTAAATTATCTTTTAAAATTCACATTTACTAGAAAATATATGTATGTATGTATATTCAGTATTAGCTACCAACCCACTTTTCACTTTGGAAAACTACGAGAAAAAAAAATTTAAACTGCCAGACCCTGAGCGCACTACATAGTTTGTTGTAACCTTGCCTTTTAACTGTTAAGTTAAGAAAGTAAATGTTAATATTAGTAAAAGAGTTTTATCTTTCGAGGAACAAAATAAATTACTTGTTTTCGAAACTAACTATACAGGGCGTTGTTATTTTGTTTATTTATTTGTGCATTTATTTATTGAGCGAAATTTCAACATTCCAATACGTGTCGACTGCCATATCACACAAAGATCTTAGTCTTACCAAACATCGCATTAACCCAGATGGAAGATCTCTATTTTAAGAATTTCCTGTGACCTAAAGCGTTTATCGATTAATTTAAAATTTGGCACAGGTAATATGCATACAAGTTACATGCACCAGGAACGGCTTTCCGATTAATTCGAACGTAGGTATCATTTACCAAAAATTTTAACCTTCGATTTTCGTAGACATTTCAGTCGGGCCTATAGAAAATTACGAAAAGTCAGTATTCAAAGCGCTTTATCACATGAATAAATATTTAAAATGCGTTAAGTTCTTAAACAATCTCGCATAATGCAACAGTAGGATTCTATAAAGCTATAAAGGCTTACACCATGTGCTAGCATTGAGCACTTAAAGCGTTTTATTTTTCTAGCGTTGAGTCAATAATTGCATACGGCATAATCATTGAGAGACTGCTAGAAACATACAGAGAGTCTTGTTTTACAAAAGAAAGCCATGCGAATCGTGATTAGATTTAAATAAAACGCATTTAATAAGCAAACGTTTATTGTATAAAAAAAATTAAAAATTTCGTTAGAACAGTTTAATTACGTTTCAAGACAAAGTAATGGAAGTCTTGTTAATAAATCTGTTATAAATATAACCAAATGCTTATGTTACGTTATCAATTTATGAATTTTTATAAACAAATCTGTTAAAACATTAAGCTTTTTGTATTAGGGTTTCCTTATTCTCGCTTAAATAAAAAAAAACCACACAAATCATTAGAAATAATTTAGGTAGAGTATTTTGAAAACGACTTCCTGAGGGTTGCGAAGGAGATGCTAGAACAGAAATTACATTTTACTCCAACAAAACCGCAGGAAGCATCAAATGAAGTAATGCTCCTACTGCGAAATTTGAAAATTTTACTTTCCTTCTCCAAAGAAAAAAAGTTATAAATTAGATATTCTTAAATATTAACGAGTGTTTTAAGCTTTATTAATTGGGGCTTAAATAGCAACACAAGAATATTAAAATGAAATATTACTAACACTAGCTTATTCGTTAGATATTTTCACTTAGTTGACGCGAGTTTTATGAACACATTAAGACCGAAAGCATCTTAGTAGTAGTAGAGAGGTATGTAAATTCTGAGATTTCAAAGCAGTACGGGTTAGCATAATTAACAACAACCCTTAATGAAACTTATAATGATAACTAGAGTTTTGTTTGAATTACTTCCATTATATTCGGAGTACTTATTTTATAGCAAGTACAAACATAAAGGTAATATTAAATTCTCGCCATACGTTCAAATTATTCACTATTTTTTTTTAGCCCAGTCTTATTACATTATTATGGTAGTTAGCAATAAAAGATGGGACAACTGTTATTTCTTAATTTTTTTTTGAGTTGTTAGATATTACATTTTAATTATATAATTATATAAAAAGTGCGGTTTCTGCAAAAATAAAATCATGTGATATAAGGTTTAATTTTCCATTCAGTTAATACAAAACAATAAATTTAACTTATCCTAATAAAGTACAATCTAAAAATATGAATTTGAAATACACACGCCCAATATAACATTAAATTTTATGTTTCAGTGCCAATAATACTAGAAGTTACGCGGAAAGGAATAGGAAGATATTATTAAAGTAATCAATATTTTACTTGGTAAAATACAACGTTTTAAAATTTTAATTATTTCTGTTAAGTATAAGTTTTTCTGATTTGTTGTCAGTTATATATTAATTGCCGTACTCTCTTCGCAAACAAACATTAATTCTGTATTGCAATATCAAAAACCACCAATAAAAACATTTAAGTTGTCGATTTTTCCATTATATTTGACATGCATGTGTCATTTCCGGTGAAAGCAATTAATGAACAATTAGAGATAATAGATGGTCTTGACAGCATTAATTAAATATGCCATTCTCGAGCCAACGCAAGCAGAGCTAGTAGCAAATTGGTTTTGTTAGTGATGCTCTTTCCATCGTCAAGCTTATTACAATTCCATCTTCTAGTCAGTTACAGATTGAACTAACTATTGCTGTCTATTATCATAAACTACCTATTAATTATCGTTTAGTATATTATACTGCTTATGTTATAAAAGCAATTGGTAAATGAAACTTATTACTAAATACCGCTATAAATAAATATTTGTGTATGTTGCGACCCGTTACTTTGAAATTTAAATCTAAATAATATGTCTAACGATGAGGTGTTCAATTTTAGACTTTACAGAAAACCAGAAAATAAAAATATCAAATCAAATTAATGTTGTATGCAAAAATTAATTATTTCAATAAACATTATCTAATAGTTTTGTTGAGATGTTTCATTAAATAATCCGATTTATCAATTTAAGAAACTTTGAAAAATAAAGAAATATTTTTCTTGTGTTAGTCTGTTTGTTATTTTACGGAGGGAGATCTAGGCTTGCAGGTGCCAAGTATTTCAACAGACGTTGACTACTGTGGTCGTTTAGAACTACACTAGCAAAAATTTCTTAAAGCTATAGGATTTCAATTTCTGGCAGGCGATTTATCATTTTGACTAATATCCGAAAAAAAGCATACTTTTACATAATTATTTTCTTATTTATTTTTCCACGGGAAAAATCTTACTCACTTTTAACGAAATCAAACACCAGATCTGTGATTTGCAGGGTAGATTTTGTTTTATTGCCAAGAATCTTAGCACCAGTCGATGGCTGTTGTCAGCACTACCCAACTAGAATTGTACCTAATCCAAGGAACTTCGACCTCTGGAAAGGGCTTCCATCGTGGCAAACATCACATTGGCATGGGACCTACGGTTTTACCTACTGTCCGAAAAAGGGAACAGTTTCTGATTTTTTTAAGTTAAAAATTTCACCTACTTCGAACAAAATCAAACCTTTGATTTACTAGGCAGCTTTACTATTACTACACAGTTTATACGTTGTGGCCGGCAAGTTATATAATATGTTACTTTTATAGTTATACAGATATTTTAATTGGTAATGGATGACGATAAAACAACATGATTCGCCCAGTAATGGTTTATATAAACGCTGCTGATTTTTGGAAAAAAAACACATTGAGCCATATTCATAAACAGTGTTTAAAGTTAGATGTCACTAATTGCTATAGCAACATATATTAATTATATTGGTTTAGTAGCTACTAAACCCCTACTAACTTTAAATACTGTTTATGAATATGGCCCATTGAATTTTTTTTTTTACACAAATAACTTTTTAAAGAATGGGTCAAAGGAAGCTGTTTTTTATTAATGTCATGTTGACGTCTTCTTTTTGGAGATATTAATAATAATATTTTTTTTTTTTTAATTTATTTAACCATCTCAGCATTACCTTTGCTATACATGGTTCTGATATATTACTCTTATAGCTATTAAAATCGTGTGAGGGCAGCATATTACCAGTTATGCTCCTCTGTATCTCTACAACATATAATTAGTTACTATGATTTAATTATTCTATATCTTCTGGCTGTGAGATGGTGTCTTGTGGTAACTTCCTTTTTAATCGAGTGTGAATGTTAGTTTGACCGATGTTATAATACTTAGCACTAGGGCACTCACTAATGTTATTAAAGAAATTTGTTAATAATAATATGAATTTTAACAACTCTAAAAGGACTGATGTGATATTATTTTATATGTAGAGAGGCCCGTAGAACTACTGCATTAACTCGAGAATTGTATCATGAATGTTGTCCTCGGCTGAGCTTGCTTACCGCGCATTCATTTGTGAGTATGGTACCTCAGCTCTAAGATCCTGAATGCTTTGAAATGGACAGTCACAATGTTTTCCGTAAACGTGAGACTCGGATCCTCATCATAGATGAGGAGGTTTTGCAGGAAGAAATATAAATAATTATGACTTATACCGTTGGAAAGAATTTTCTACGGGCTTTCCAACGACGTATCACAAGTAGGGGGTTGCCATTTAAATTTTTGTATGTGGGGAAGGTGGGGCATAGGGGGTTGAGCGGGGTGCGTTCTCTCTTATGTCATTTTAGTTCCCCCTCTCTACCCTAGAAACGTTTTTGAAATTTTTTTGATATCTCTTTTCGTTCACGAGATACAGCCCATTGTAGGTTTTAAAATTGACACACTGTATATCGTTCTTAACGACTCTTGTTTCAAATCCCACGACATTTTTACCGACCTAGATAAGATGTTTACAATTTTTAAACATTTGTTTGTTATTTCTTGCACGTGTAAATCAAAATCCTATTTATGATCTAGATATATTTAGTAATTAGTTGTACCTACATGATATTCCAAAATTCTGGTCCGCAACATGAGCCTTGCGGGCACCCCTTTTCTACTATTTTGGTGACTTAAAAGTTGGTCGTTTCTATATTCGCAGTCCTTTTACTAAAGTACTTTACCGCTATATAAAATAAGTTTTTTGGACAGTTTAGTTCTTTTAAGCTATCTAAAATTCATCATGTCCTCTAAAGTATCTTTGACATTTAAAGTGTACTGCCCATCTTCTTTCTGTATAGTTGTAAATGTTAATCTGTTTTTTATTTTCCCTGCTGCTAATTGGTACGCCTTATTCCAAGAATTGGAACCTTCTTTAATTTCACAGTAATGTTTCCATGATGACAATTATGTTTGTTTAATTGTTTGTATATATGTTCTTCTCACTTCGTAGAGTGCTTATTCTCTTTCTTCTCGTAGTCTGTCATTGTTTTGGGTTCTTTGATATCTTCTTCTGCTAGGGTTAGTACGTTTTCTGAACATCGTTAGTTCGTTTGACAAACATGGTACTGCTTTTGCATTTTTCTGTATTTTCCTGTTTCTTGATAAATAAAACGTTTCCTGGCATGCTTTCTCGATTGTTAAATTATACTTTTCTATACAGCCGATGCAATCTTCTTTTTCTATAACAATCGTGCTTAATTTTCTGTTCATTCCTTACGTTTAAAGCAGCGCACCAATCACGTAACCCGCAGAGTCGGGCGGGAATGTGCATTGCACCCGTAAAAGACCACATACGGTAACGCATCATCATTATCAGCCTCGACAAGGTAAAAGAAAAATCATTGTGCAAGATAAGAATACTTAATTCATCTTATTGGTCCCTACGTTTTGCTAGATAGCAGTTTTGAAAAGTAGTTTATCTGAATCACTTAATACACGGCAAAACACGTTTTATCTCCATGATAGCGCCCCACCGGCCCCACTTCATTACGCTGCACGAGTGACGACGTGGATGAATTAAATGTTTTCAAGTCGTTGAATAAACCGCAACGGACTTGTGGCCCCCAAGATCACTTGACTTAAATTTATTTTTTTGTATATATAGGATGGAGCACCCTGTGTATACTATTTCGGTCGACACAGCTAAAAAAATTCAGTTACGAAGTTATCCATGGTGCATTCCAAATTTGTCAGAATTTAGAACTTTTGCAACTCGTTCAGAATTGAATACACGGTACGGTGCAAATGCATGTGTTGGCGACGCAGCTTAGCATTTTGAGCAACTCTTCTAGCGATTTGGCTCGAAAAGTGTAATTTAATTAAATTATATAATCACAAATAAAATGTCCCGCTCGTTGTTGGTCTTTCGTTTATTTTTTTTAAATTTTGTTGACACATAAACAGAATCCTCTACTGTCATAGTTTGTAACTTTTATCCTTCTTAGGGTCCATTAAAAATCTTTTGGTTACGCTTCATAACAATAACTGCGTACTAAATTTGTAAAATTACAGCTGTTCTTAAAGAAGGTCTAACTACATTGTGTTTCTTAAAAACCATGAATGTTTTTATAGAAGGAATTTATAGAAGGTCTACCTGCTTCGCTTTTTGGTTGTCATACTAACATCACAGTATACCTCCCTTTAAATGTGTTAACATCTTTAGTAGCGGCTAATCCCGTAACATTCACAGACATCGTCTCTTCCTTCGATGGGCAAAGTAAAGCTGAAACCCAGTGTACATGTGTGCAAAGATCGAAAGGTTATTGGGCCAGGCGTCAGTCAAATGAAGAAAAAGAACAATAATTAACTAAGTTTCACCTTTTCGTTAAATTAATAGGGTACAGGTTATTCCTAATGGGACGGTCAAATGGAGTAACCTAATTATTTTTTAAAATTAAGGCAAGCCAGGATACTCTATTGAGGTTTCGGGTTCATCGATAATTCACACATGCGAAAACCTTCCCTTCATTCACAATTTAGTCTGTATTTCTTTCAATTTTTAATTGTTTTTAATAATTAGTCTGGCCTGATGACCCACCAAATTATTTTTCACAATCTGCTTTTTCCTTAATTAAAGAAGAATACTATTTTTTTGGAAATAATTGAAATTAAAAGTCGAAATGTGAAACGAAAATTTAAATATTTGAAGCAGATAATATTACATTCTAAATTTGGTGAATATCAGTACTTTTATCGTTAAGGTATATTTTTAATTAAATTATAGGAGTAATATGTAAATCTACACAAATCAAATTAAATAAAATGGTCACCTCGAATGAACTTTGAACTTATACTTGTTTTTGCTCACCTGCTTTTGCTTTTTCTGCGATCGTCCGTCGTTTGAGCTTTACTCCAAAATTGCAACATTTAACAAAGGATCATCTAACTGGCGTTCAAATAAAAACTCATTTACAATAGCCCTTTGGTTTGTAATAGTAGGTATATCTCTTTTGAGTTACAATTCATTCAATTCATTCAAATATACGTCGAATAACCAGTAATTTGATTTTAAGAGTAATAGCTGACGTATGTAAAAATAAAATAAACTAAAGGTGATATCAAATTACAAGCCAACGCCTACTGCAAATTAATTAAGTTTTCATTAAACATCCTATATTTAAAAAACGTTTTTATCATTGAAAATGATTTCCTTTACGAAACTGTTTAGTGGCAAAAATTGCATTACTGATCTCTGTCGACGTAAAACCAATTAACTTTTTTATACACTACAACTCATCCCATCTACCGGGTGTAGCAAGATCATGGTACGCCCCCCTTTTTCCTTTAGTTTTCAAGATAAATGGTTGAAATTTGGAACATCCTATATGCTTAATAGACGTCACTTTTTGACATATTAAATGTTTTTTCCCACTTCCGGTTTCACCGGAAGTGACACTAATTTTTGATTTTCAAATGGAACACCCTATATATTAATGCATTTGTGAATTCTACATCATTTTCTGAATCTAGTGATACCACATAATTGACATTTCAGTCCTCAATATTTATTTTAATTTAATTTTTAGTTTTCTATTTAAGTGTGCCATGACTGTTCCGATTTATTCTAATTGAGTGTAATACTAGAAAAATCGAAATCCCGTCGAAAATAATAAATTATGTGATTTATGAGCAAATAAAGTCCATCCAAATGGTAGGGTAACAAGGTCCTACACGTACATACACTTACACTACACATATGGTGCAGTATGTAGGTATTAAACAGTGCACCAATCACGCAACCCGCATAGTCGGGCCGGATTGTGCATTACACCCAGCCTCGACACCGAAAGGTTAAAGAGATTACAGATACAGACAGACAGACGTTTGGAAAACTACCTGAATATCGATCAATAACGTTTTAACCGAAGAATAATGTTATTTAAATAGTATATACTTATATACAAGTGTGGAAGGGATTAAATGTAAGACGAATAGGAAACTTAACGAGTTTTGCAATGACGCTTTAGTGCGTGTATTACTTCTTTTTGCAACGTCACACTAACACTAAAGTGATTTGCAAATATTCAATTAATATGTAATTAAGTAGCTTTTTATTAATTATTTAAAATAAATTAATCTAGCAAATATATTTGCAAATCACTATTTTATTACCAAAATAATAATGATCTTTTTACTTTCCTCACTAGTGAATAAAATGGTTTACTTTTATATGTTGTTGTTGTAATCGTTAACCTCTTATACCTTTCGGTGTTGAGGCTGGTGCGTTAGCGTATGTGGCTTACGTGTGAAATGCACAATCCGGCTCGCATGCGAGTCACGTGATTAGTGCGCCGCTTTTTGCCTACATACAGCACCATGTGTATAGTGTACGTGTGTGTACGTATAGAATCTTGTTACTCTATGTACCTCGTAGGTCGGTATTTCGGAGGAGAGCGTCGTTAATTAGGTGACCAATGACGAATGGTCACCAGGGCTCGATACCGAACTCCGGGAAATCTTGCACCCAGCGATTGCTTTTATATAATATATTAAAATTATAAAATGCGACATGCTATCTTTTGTTTCTTGTCTATCTCACTCAGGTGACATAAGATTAAAAGAGATAGTAGTGTCAATGAGTATTATTTTTACTATACTTTTCACTGATGTTCTATGAAACATGCATTCCAGTTAACAACTTATGATAATAAATTATACCTTATTTCATCAACTTCCAAGACTGGGCAAAACAATAGTGCCTTTATTACAGGTTTAACAAGTAAGTTAATTTTCCTCAGTTACACTTTTCTCTAAGTTGACAAAAGGTTGGTCTAACTTGTTCATTTACAGACTAAACTGAGTCAGGAAACAAATCACGGTAGAATACAGTAACGTATCTCTTTAGATAGGATGCGGCTGTAAACTCGTTGCTTTATACAGTTTACACTTCACATGCAAATCTTATGAAGGCTGAGAAAACTTCATAAACGTATGTATACTTTGTTACAGTATAATATACGTCTGCCGTGACTCTTTATAATTCATAATAATATTTACAAAGTTCTAAGTTCTATTGTGATTATAAACTTAATTTATTCTGGCTCTGTTGTAGATTTTCTCTTGCATTTTGGTTTATGTTCGTCTGTATTAGATTATGAAATGCCAAACGTGACAATAAAGGCTTAAGATACGAAGTCATACCTAGCACCTAGTATTTTAACGAAACGCTTTTGTCGGATAAATTCCCGTCTTACTTTGCATTCAAATTTCACATTGAAATACAGACAACTTTTGAATAATTATCTTGTTCAATTTAGAATCCGTGCGAAATTACTAGACATTTTTAGTAAGAGACGATTCATTGAATATAAAGGTGTGTTCTGCTTGGATTGTCAGGTTTCAAGTCAGTCAAGTTGCGAAATAAAGAAAAGTTCAAGGTCAGGAATTTTCACATCTGTTCTACTCCAGACTACGGAAAGCTTTTTGTCTTAATAGCAAAATTCTTACAGTTTTCTGGGACTTTGTCTTCTATACAACTAAAAAGAAACAAACAAAACATTCTTTAGCTTTTAAAGTAATTGCACTATACTTAAGATAATGGAATTATTAAAATTGTTTTGTTCATCTCGATCAGAAAGCTTTATCGTGTTCTTTAGAAAACCATAGCTGTCATTTTTGAGATGATTTTTTTAATCTAAACGGTTTGTCTTTTCAATAGCTTTTATCATTTTTCAAATGACAGGTAAATTAACAATTTATGAAGATAAATTGATGTGGTTTCAAAATCCTTTAACGTTTGCGAGTGTCACAAACTAATGGTGGCAGTTCTCTGGTTTTGGCGTAGCAACGTTTAGGTGAGCCTCTGAAATGATGCCTGCATTTAATTACGCATCTGGCCCTGAGATAAACGGTCCATGTCGGTAAACATATGACCAACCCAAGTCTTGAAATTACCCATACTTAATTCTCTGGATACGGTTTTACTACAATGTCACAAAATTCCTTTCTGGGGTTACACTAAACTTAATAGTTGTGAGTTTGTGGACGGACATGGGACATCGTTATATAGTACTGTTGCGAAAAATTTGGGCTACGTTCTAGAAAATGAATGACAACGCTCTTCAATGATTCAATAATTTTCCTAAAAGCTAATAGTGCAACTGGTTTTTAAAATAGTCTCAACAAAAACCCACATTTCTGATAATTTATTATTGCAACGACTAAATTATTATAAATTAACAATTTAATTGTTTATTTTAGCCAAACAGATTTTATTTTAAATTATTTGGCGTAAGTTTCTCAAAAACAGACAGAAGTAAGACTCTTACGGACCGAACCCTTTAACTAAGGCATGAAAACCTTTTTCCGTTCCCATAGTTTCGCGCATATTTTCATTCAAAAGTTCCTCTATCTTTAAGAAATTATTTTATTTACTAAAAACTACACAGAATCCAAATTAAATTTTCAAAATGCCTTGAAAATGAGTTGACCTTTAATTATTCTTTTCCCCCATTCAATTGTTTATTACCTTGCAAACCAAATGTCTCTGATTCGATTCCCTGTCCAAGACGACTAAAAATACTTTAAAATATACCCTCCTTCGGGGCTTAAACCTGTGGGTATGGTATGGTACAGATCCATTCCAAGGAGGAAGTCCCTTCCGTTTGACAATATTCTAATCGAAGTAGGGCTAATGACATTTCAGTCTACGTTTTGAAATTCTGAAAACCTAGAATAAACAGACGAATGATTTAGGTGACGAAAAATTTAATTTTTCTATGATGTCAAAATATCTGCATTTTCTGTTGATTTATCTGCATACTAAAAACGCAATTTAGTCAAATAGTCTAATTCTCTAATGCTTGAAGTTGTTAATATTGGTTCCATACTGATGTACTTGGCATTGAAGTCGCCAACCGTAAAAAACCTTAGCTCTTTTAATTCAGACAGGAGTTTAAAGGTATCTAAATACATGTGCTTTGATAGATAAATATGTAGCTGATATTATATTATTGAATATTTCAACTTATTGATGTGATTGTTTGTTGCCTAGAGGATACCCATTTCGGCCATTTCATGTTTGCGTAGTAAATGTTATGCATATTATAAACCTTTCAGAATCAGTAGTTTGGCTTCACGTCGGTGCCTTTGATGCTGCCGTTCCTAAATTATTTACCCTTAAATAAACGTGCAGTTTTAAATTGTAGCCCACGCGTAAGTAGTGAGTTCTACGCTAACACGAATGTTCTTTTACGAGACACCGAATTTTAGCACAAACTTTTAGAGAGGCAACATTTTGACATAGTAATAATGGAAGTATTTCCCATTTCAATTCGGTGATAGCATTTTGGGTCAAAATGGCGTTGTGGGAACTAGCATTGCCATGGCGGAATCGAACGTTTATTATCAATCGAGTTCGTGGCTTACATAGTTCCATAAGCGAGTTTCACAAAACAGAACAATAGTTTTTTGTTGTGAAAGAAATTAAGCACGTATAACACATCATATCATATCTTAAAAATCACTCAACATCATTTTTTTAAACCTACCCTCTAATCGTTTAGGATAAATGAGGCTCCCATGTTGGCCCTGTATAAGAATCAGCCTGTATATGTTCTTACAGGACTAATGCTTGTTAACAGTTCTGTATAAATATTTGCATTTTTGGTGATTAGATATTAACAATACAATATTATTATTTTTTGTAGCAGGTTCACCCGAAGGAGAAACTTGAAATAAAAACGACAATAATTCTTCAAAATACCTTTTATAACAGCGTATGTTATTTGAAAAAAATTGAAAAAGTGCCACTAGAATGTGTTTACCGTCTTCAAAAACAAAGGAGTTACTTGAAATTTTCAAAATCCCCAAAGTTTGAATTTTGGCCTGTAACTAAAAAATATCAAAAGACGATAGCGGAATTTTGTTTTTGGAACTTGAATTAGCACTCAAAAAGAGACCTGGATGAACTCCGACATCAGTTTCTGTCTAACTTCGATAATAAGGGTACCTATTTAAAAACATCGAAAATAGTCTATACTCTGTACAATATTGTATATGTATACGCCATATGCTGGAAATCGTCAATATAAACAGAATAAAATTGTGTTCATATTGTTGCAGTTGTGCCAAATTTCAATTTAAGATGGTCATGAAAAATTTCCACTTTATCTTTCACTTTTAAAAAGGCACTAAATGCTAAGGTATGTTTGGTTTAAGCGATTTATTTTGATATTTTGTTCTTGGGTTTCACTCCAACCTATCGAAATTAATTAGATTTAATTGTATTTGCTTTGACTGCCAAAGCAGAGTCTGTAACGTAATTTAATCTTTAATTAACGCACATTTTTTGAATTGTCAGTAATTTTTCTTAAATAAGAGACAAGAGACCTTAAGAAGCCATTGGACGTTTTTTAAGACACCACCATTAAAATTCTTATTTCAATAAAATGATAGATCTCTGAAATAATACAGTTCTGAAAAATATTAAGATACACAATATTTTCAAGATACCCATACCTTCTTAGAAGACTGTTCAAATAAATATCTAACTGTATACTTGTAGCTCTTATTTCATGTCCTTTTTTAACCAGTGTATTTCTTGTAGCGGAAAAGCTTTAGTTACGTCCAATCTACAGGGTAAATCCTAAACACCGGATACTATTTGCATCACGCGATTTTGCATCAAAAACTGGACAAAAATTGCTGTTTTAGGCCAATACATGTAGTTTCTGAAAAATTGTAAATTAAAGTTTTGTAAACTTAGCAACACTGTGTGGTCGGTCACATTACGTCACCTGCGATATCACAAATAGCAACCCACTTAATTATTTAGGACCACACAGAGAATGTATACAGACACCATAGACCCGTTTCATTTTATTGTAATTATTGTGTATTATTATTATTATTATTCAGCTTTTAACAGGCCATTAAGGCCCATAACTTGTCGAGGAGGACACACCGTGCCGTAGTGAGCTGAGCCTGGATCGGGTCACCCGTCCGATGTCTGACCATGGGCACCGACGCTTAGCTGTGCAGAGCGATACGCCATGCCAATACTCACTACCGTACCGCCTCCTTCATTGTGTATTATGCATTTCTAAATAATTAACATTGAGTAATAATAAAATAGTGAACATGATTAAAGCTTTTTATATTTTTAAATACACATTAAATGCTCAAAATGGTTAGCTCCAGCTTCTATACATTTCCTATACTTGCCAATTATGCTTTCTTTTAGATTTGGAGCATGTTGTTTACTTGAATCTTTCTAACTGCCTCATTTATTTGTTGCACAAATTGCTCCTGAGTATCAATCTCTTCTACGTAGACAAATACAATATTCGCCAGAATAAACAGTACCGAAACTTAGAGTGTTGTGGAATTGCGCGCACAATATGCATCTGTAATATTTGGCTTATTTGTCATTAGTTGTCATATTAACATTGCACTGGTGTTAAAATGGCCTTGAAATTGACTCTTACTACTGAGGAAAGAGTGTTTATAGTGGAGCATTATTTCCGCTCATACGGAAATGCAGTGGCGTAGCTATAACTTTTGCCACCCGGGACAGACCCTGGGTTTGCCGCCCCTCTCAATATACCAAAAATACTAGAAAAAGTCAAAATAAAATGACGTATTGGGGAAATAAATTACAGCGTTTATGTTTATTTTTGAAATAAAACTTTAATCTTTCAACATCCTAAAATTGTATTCTTCTCGCCTTTTTATTAACAAAACCGTCAGTTACCTTGTCAAAGTCTATTTTATCACTCAGTTGCTGTTCTATAGATAGTATAGCAAGATTTCTTAACCGCAAGGTACTCATCGTAGATCTTAGGTAGTTCTTAATAGGTTTTAATTTCGAAAAACTCATCTCGCAACTAGCAACACTTACAGCAATTGTGAGAAAAATTTGCAATAAGATCACAATATTTGGAACAGAGTTCTCGAGGCTGTATTTTAAAATAAATTGCAAAAGTTCAAGGGGACCGTCCTTTCACGTCTGTGTTTCATCTTGCGTAGCAGCTACAGAAATAAAACTCTGAAGTCTTTTTCTCTCAACGAAGAACTCTTTCTTATTAATGTCATCGCGATCATGATTTAGTTGACATTCGTATTTATCATTCAAAAGATTCGATGGAGTAAGGAAGACATATTTTTCAGCAAGAACATGTAATTGTTGAAATCTCGTGGTGAAGTGCCGCCCCCAAAAAGGTGCCGCCCGGGGCGGACCGCCCCTCCCGCCCCCCTCTAGCTACGCCACTGGAAAATGGACGAGATAATGGCCCAAGTTTGAAACAAGTCTCAGAAAAATATCGACAAGAGTTCAACAAAGAGGTCCCAAGTATAAGTGTCATGTTTGCAGTTGTTGAGAAATTTCGTCGCACTTGTAGTATGTTGTGTCAGCGCAAGGGCTCAGGTCATCGAAGAACATTTCTTACCAACAATAATCAAGAACGCGTTCTTGATCAGGTTAAAATCGTTATGAAGCTTGTTTGCGCCGCAGCGGTACACATTTTGAACATTTAAATTATAAAAATTAAAAAAGAAATACAATTTTCATTTTTGGTGCTGTTTATTTTGCTGAGTACTGTACTTTTAAAGTTTGTTACAAGAAAAAATCTTGGCCTCTTGGAGACCACGCTACTGGACCGCCACGACTAATCGATTGTTCTGGAAATTCACGGTCCAACCATTCTCGTGTTTGAATGCCCCAATGTCAGGTGCCACATCCATTTCGAACCACGTATTTCTTCTTAAATCTAATGGCACATCATCTTCATCTTCTTTATTAGCCCATCATGTCCCTATATAGGGCAAAGGTCTCCACTTTTTAATGAAGGATTTTTGATCTACTTTCCCATAGTGACTTTGTGGTAGTCTACTGATAACCATTTTCATGTAATACTCGATGAACGGTTCTTTGGCTAACATCAAATATTCTGGCAATGGACCGCGTTCTTTTTTCTGGTTGATTTTCGACTACTGTTAAGATATCTTCTTCAACTTGTCAGCAACTGAAGTGGCCGCAGTTTTTCCAATTTCTCGCATTCGTTGATCAAGTCGTCGAATAACGTTAACATGTGGATGTCTTCTGTTTGGGTAACGTTCGAAATACAAATTAGCAGCAGCATTAAAATTGCCAAGATACTCCGCTAAAATCAGATGCATGTCTGCATAGTACACACAACTGTGCTCCATAATGACAATTTGCAAAATGTAACGAACAAAATTAATAGTTATTCAAACGCAAAAACTGAATTAGAACAAATAGCGAAAAACTATAACGAACAAATAAACTGAAGATAACACAATCAACACAAGGATAAGGAGCACGAAAACAAACAAACATGATGTTCTGACCAGCAAACAGTGACAGAATTGTAAATAAAAATACAAAAGAAAGTATATACCTACTTCTGTTTTAAAATGCAAAAATCTTTGCAACATTTAAGAAAAGCGCAAACAGTACAGAAATTTCAAACTTCCGATGAACAGTATGATGAGTACAATTACAGATTAGTAATTTCTTTTGTTAGTTGAAACTACAGCTAAAAATTATTATTTCACGAAAACATCACAGGAGAGGCAGACCAGAATACAAGAATACGAGAATGCCAATAACTCCTCATTTAAGAAGTTAACATTAAATTGGTATACGACTTTATTGCTTTGTTTTTGATGCAGAATCACTTGGTGTGGGTATTATCCGCCATTTAGGATTCACCCTGTATGCTGTAGGTCACTTTGTAATTAATTGAACTTTAAAATTGTTTAATACTGTATTTGTTACATCTTCTATGCAGATGTTTAAAAAGGCGAGGATTTCGCTGTTAACCTTAAGAACTAAAATTTTGTAGTTGTTTTCACTTATTAACAAATCGATTTTAAGGAAATCACTAAGGGTTAGTTAGTATTCTTATTTATAACTTTACTACATCAAACTGGAAAATTTCAGCATGCAACATGCATCTGAAGTCGTACTTTTAAAATTACATGCACGAAGTTATGAAAAAAGCTAGTTGTACATGTACATACCGAAATTATCCTGAATTATTTCAATTTCCCTCTAAATATCACGCAACTTTGGCTAGTTTAGAATTTTAAATTTGAAGCTGAAACACGCGACCTGAAAGAGAAACGAACGGTTTACCGTCTATAAAATATAATTTATACACGTAAGATGGAAATACACTCAGTCAGATCTGTTTTACCATTACAAGAATATGCATACCTACTGAAAATTCCGTAAGTGCTTAGATGTAAGAACAATACATATTTTATTTTAGTTACAAAGTTTATTTTGTAGCTTGCTAGAGAATGCAGAAAAATCTCTTTTCTGGTATATGTATTTCAGCTTAGTTTTTGTGTTTTGACGTTCGACGGTCGACATGGGAACTACATCCTTTCTTAAACGAGTTGTATGAAATATATTTTCATCTCGGAAGTACCATACAGTGCAGCAACTTGCTGATTTTAGTTAAAAAGATAACACCGTTTTCTATGAAATTTCATGCTTACTTGTTTTATACCTTTTCAACTTCAAGTTGAGACTAATCACCTTCAAATTGAGAATAAACACATTCAAATTGAGACAAAATACTCTGAAATCAATTAAACACATTCAAATTGAGATTTAACATAATCAAATTGAGAATAAACATATTCAAATTGAGAATAAACACATTCAAATTGAGACAAAACAATCTGAAATCACAGCTTGTTTTGTCTCAATTTGAATGTGTTTATTCTCAATTTGAATATGTTTATTCTCAATTTGATTGTGTTAGTTCTCAATTTGAAAATGATTAGTCTCAATTTGAAGTTGAAAAGGTATAGTTTCACAAAATTTTAGTAGAAATGTAACCTAAATTTTCAGTATTGAATTAATTATTGACTTAAGATATTTCTAGGGAGTTATTTTGTTGGCTCTGGTATTACTATCTTAAGTTTTTGTTTTAAAATAATCATATGGTTTACAAAGATTCACATTTCTGACTTTTAAATATGCGGTAGAGATTAGCATCGCACAAAACTGTTGCTTTTGAGCGTTTGCATTACTAAAATAGCTTAACACTTTTTTAGATTGTCGTTATTGTTTGTTTATTAATTGGATGAAAGCTAATATTTTCATTACACGTCAATTATAGTGGCCATTGGCACCACCCGACTAGAATTTTACGGAACCAAAGAGATTTCCACCTTTGGACCTGGACTTGGGCCTGGGACCTAGGTTTTATATCGTATCCGAAAAATAGAATACTTTTAGATATTCCGAATTAAAAATCTCACTAACCTAGATTACCTAATACCTAACCCGAGATCTTTGATTTACAAAACAGGTATGCTTTCTACTATTTTTCACATACACACTACCTACGTCAATTGAAAATGGTTAATTACTTTTTTTTTTTAAATAAGGATTTATCACATTTTTCTTCTTTGGTTAACACTTCACTTTAAGTTAACATTCTCTCTCGTCTGGTTATCACTATACCGTATTTCCATGTTCGATATGTTATCCGACCAACTTATTTTCTTTTTCTTGCAGCAACGTGCCTTAAATGTTCCCAGCTTTTTGTTGTCATTTGTGGATATTGTCCATGCAGTGAATTAGACTATATACTGATAAAACCACTCCTACAATGAAGGGCCATACGTAGTGGCCACATGAGTCATATAGTGCTGTAGAACCATCTTCGGTACCAGCTCTGACTGCTTCTCAATACGTTAAAACAGTATTCAAACCACTGCAGACGGGAAGAACTATATCATTTTCACGGCACGTACGAGTAGTTAAGTCAGTTGTTAAGTGTCTAGCTTGTACTGAATTTACTGTATCCTTCTTATACAACCGTACAATGCTCTTACTTGAAATTTATTTTGCGATTTTTTTCTTAAGGAAAATTATTTTTGCTTGTTATATTCTGCTTCTTATTGTTATGCCTTTGTGATTCCTTGGGTCTTTAACTATTTTGACTTTGAGAGAGCAGAATTCTTCGACTCTTTCCACAATCTGATCGTTGAGAAAGTCTAGATTAATAGCTGTTCCAGGTATTAACGTTTTACAACATTTTATCTAAATTTTAGTTTTTCTTGAACTTATTTTTATATTAAATTCTTGTAGGATTACATTCATTTCTTAGTAGATCTCGCGGAAAATTCACTTAATGATTTTTTAATAAATACATTAACAAAATATAGCCAGGGTGGCGGAGTGGTAAAGCGTCCTTGGTTCGAATCCCCCTGGTGACTATTCGTCGTTGGGCACCTAATTAACGCTCTCCTCCCAATAGAGGCTTAGGAGGTAGACACATACATACACATTACACTCTACACATGGTGCAGTATGTAAGTAAAACGGTGCACCAACTTCGTAACCCGCAAAGACGGGTTGTGCATTGGACGCGTAGAGCGTCATATGTTAACACACCAGCCTCGACATCGAAAGGTATAAGAGGTTACAGGTAATTGAGATAATACATACATACATTAACAAACTGTAGTGACAAGCCTACCTTCCTATTCTGATGTTTATTACTGCTTCTGCTATTTGTTCATCTGTTCTTTACTATAAATGTTTCTGTATCTACATATGCAGTATATGTTAGTTTGCTTTTTTCATCTTTTTCTTTAGTACTATTCTGAATGAATAAAATTTGTATTAAAATATAGCGGAACATTCATGAATACAAACCCATACTAGGTTGCTTTAAACAACATGTTTATTTTCGATAATTACACAACGACTGTTTTAGCTGACTAATGTTTACTAAGAGGGTAAGATAAGATTAGTACCTTGTAGAAGAGAAGGTGCAAATGTCCGCCAAAGCCAAGATACAACAATTTCCACATTTATCAGAATTCTTCTTCTTGGATATCAACACTACTGTGGTTGTCGTGAATCCTTAGGAACTTTTCTTATTTTCTACATCTATGGTCTGATTTTTTATTACAGAAACTGAGTAAGTTATAATCTGAAATTATTTTCTAACGAAAGAAAAGTACTACAGGAAATTCAAATTACATTCTGCGGAATTTTAAATTAGAGGTACCTACTGGAAAATGTTATTACAAAAATTGCAGGGTGTAATTAACATGTTTTATAATTTGATGAACAAAGAACACCACAAATAACAAACACAATAAATAAATACAAAATTACATAGGTAACACATTAAAAATGATAAAGAAAAAAAAGCGATATTTACATTCTACATGCCGAATAATCTTCAGAACCTTCTCTTTTCCTTTTTTTGTGTCATATCCTGCTTGAAGATGTGGACGATGTCTCAAAGCCACATTTTAAACGACTTGGCATCGTCGACTTTGTTATATTCCCCTTATACTAGGGAAATGTGTTCTCCGCAATTGCCTTCTGCAGAGTTTATGGGCGTGTATTAAGTGTATAGTACGTGTGTCTTTGTTACTATATGAAGGTGACCACTCCGCAGACAGGATCATTAATTGTAACCATTGTATAACATTTAGTCGTTTGGTTAGCCTAACCAAACGACTAAATGGCTCGACTAAATGGCTCGACTAAATGGCCCCCCACTCGCTCAAGAACCGACCTCGAACAGTGGAGAATTCTTTGTAAAAATCCTTACCACTGCGTGAGATTCGAACCCAAGACTACTAGCTAGGAGCCCAGCGCTTTTACCACTGCGCCAACGAGCTTTCTTATAGAACCTTGCTATAAATTTATAACCTCATATTTCGACAAGGGTCGTAAATTGATACGCTTATTATAATATGCCTTGCATAAATCCTTGCAGTTGCACACTAGTCAGTTGTTTATTGTGCTAGAAATAAGTTTAGCAGTGTGTTCGTCCAACATCAGGAATGTAGGCTAGTAAAGAAGAACACAAATGTGTGGTTTGCTTTTTGACTACTGAGGGAGTTGGAGGACGAGAAATTCATCGTCGCATGCCTACTGTGTACTCGCTGTACACACCAGATCAAGTTCACGTGTGCTGGAGTAGCGTAAGAGATTCCGAGAGGAGCGCGATGGTCCATGATAAGCCCATCGTGTCATTATTTCTGATGTTATTGTTTGGCTGGATGGTCTTATCGGGGAAAACCGGTGGATTATAGTGGAATAATTTCATCTTTTGACGGGAATAAATCATGGCTCCATACATGCCATTATCACAAACCACCTGCAGTACCAAAAAATCTGGCCACAGTGGATTCCACATCAACTGACGGAGAAAAAAAAACTCACGGAATTGCTGTATGTCGGAGTCTTTTCGGCGTCTGGCCCGTTTTCATTTGAGTGCTCTAATATCATTTCCATCTTACTACTCTTTATTTCTCTCTTCGTCTTTCATATATACACAGTTGTAATTTTAGGTTCACCGAAAAATGTTTTAATTATGCAGGATGTTTCAAATATTTTAGGAGTGAATGGTACGAACTATTCCGAGTAAGAAAAGTTTAAAAAACTTGTCAGATTTTCAAAAATAACAGTATTGTTTAGAAATTAAGATATGAAGTTATCTCCAAAGTAATGTAATCGTGTTGCAATAGAAGAAATATAAATATGCATTGTCTGATTTTTAAAGTAAAATTAATTTTATAAACAAGACAGTGATTTTGCTTTTCAGTTATTTTGTGCTTAAGTAGTCTTTCCAAAAACTTAAAACATCGAAAGTGTTTTAGTTTTACGAGATTCAATGGTAACCATTCGAACTATCACGTTTCACAGTTAAAAGGATTTAAAATTCCTAAACGAAGTTAAACAAAATTAATTAGTGTAGCTTATTGCGGATACAGCTGCTTGAATATAGAATTTATAATGCTCAAATAATAAGTTCATATTTTAGAATTTATGCTAATAAATTAACTTCTAACAAGGTTTAAATATGAATAATTTATTATTCGTTTGGCTGGACATTTTCCGTTTACCTGACTAGCTATAAACCACTTAATAATCAACTTTATCGTTTCATGACCATTTGAAATCAAAATTTTTATGTCGGCTCATCAAGCGAAAACATCTTGATAAATATTAAATATTTAGTTCACACGCTAATTACAAAGCAAATGTCTGTCGTCTGTGACTCTGAACTAAAATTCGCATAAAAGGGACCACCCCCATGTTTTGTCTGAGGTGTGTGTAGTATTTCAAACTTTCGACTTGGGTGCAAATATATATCATGCTCCGTTTTGCGGTTGCTCGTTCATCACAAGATGTCGGTGCTTTGACTTCCGGGATCGTCCGGATATGTGACCTTTTTTGGGCTTCCCTTGTGCCACGAAAATTTACTGCGGTCTGTCACGTTTACAGCATTTTAATTATTTTATTTCTAACAAACTAAAAATTATAAACGATAATACTGCTGGTTATCAAAATATTCTCATTTTTGTCTTAAAAAATGGTCTCTTCTTCTCGTTGCAAGAGGACGCAATAATAATGGTATAAGCTGCCATATTGCAGAAATTTTATGCTTTGTTACTCTTCAAAGGATGTCTGTTTAATTGAATAGGATTTCCCCATCTACTATCCCTCCCCTACTATACAAAAAAGCCCTTCTAAGAGATTATTTTAGCGCAAAGTGGTGCTGCATCCAGTTTAGGCGATGGACTGTTTACTTTCACTTTATTAAACCCAATATTTATCCAAATAATCGAATGTCCCCATCATTAAGCATTAGTAAAAGAGATATAGTGAAATTTATTATTTCCTAAAACTTATAATTGTGTTAATTTAACAAATACCATTCTCCAAACTTATGGTTATGATGTTTTTATTAGACAACAAACATTCCTTTCAAATTCTCCTTAGTTCAACGCACCTCTAAACACCAGTTGGTTCTTAAAATATTATTTTGAGATTGAGATAACAGTATTTTATTGCTAAACAGTCCTGTATTTATTTATCCAGGTATGGTATTTGTTGCAACATTTTAGTTTAGTATAATTTGAATATCGCGTTTTTCCTTTGCTATTTAGTATACGAATAAAATAAAAGGCCATAAGAATGCTACATTGTTGTTGTATATTATCCCGCATAATAATAACATCCAAGCTCTACTTGTAAAACTTACCCTCCTTGCCACAATCACCCACCCCCTAAATTTTTGAAAAATTCATCAAATCAGACACACCCTGTATATTTTAATTTTCACAACTCCCCTTCGTATTTTAATCAATTATTGAATGGAAGTTCCTGGTCTGATTCAATGATCTAGAATAAACACAATAATAATTTTACTAATCAAATGCTTTATAAAAATTGGTAGTTCTATTACAAACATCAGTTTAAGTTTTCTGAACTATTTTTTTTAAATTGCTCTTAATAATGTCTGATATTTTATTTAAGAATAAAACTCAAATGAAGTGCATCACATAAAGCTATCTACAACAATGTATAAATTGACGAATAATAGATTAAAATGTTCTTGCTGGTTTGATGCATTCGATTGCATTATATGCAAACAGACCTCTTACATTTGCTGGAAATGCAGTAAACAATATCGATTAGTAGAATAGCTAAGACGAAAATTCAGTCTGATATACAAGAGGTCAATAAGGCAAGGCATATTATCTACAACTTTTTAATTCACCTGCTGATATTTTTCTTTTGTTGCTATTTCCTTTTGGTTTATTTTTAAATATCACTCCCCACTTTTCGTTCCATTTTTGAAAAGAGTACGTTTATTTCTTAAACCTTAAAAACTATAAAAAATAGTACTTTTTGCGACAAGTGCTTAAAGTAGAACTTTTTTTTACGAATGGGGAGTTCATTTTATAACAAAGAAATTAAGAAACAGACTTAATTAGAAGATTAGTATTTGAGAAATTTGGAAACAAGTTACAAAGTTTATTTTGTAACAATAAACAATAATGCTAAAAGTACAGTTGTTGGGGTTATTAATAGTAAAGTTTGATCCAAAGAATTTATTTTCTGATTTATTCAGGTACGTTGTTGTTCAGTTAGCAATATTTGATCTGTTTTCGGCCGGATTTATGCTTGAGGTTGATGGTTGATTGAAAATATCACTATCTTTTCCACGCCCATATGGAATTCTTGACGCATAATCAATTTTAGTGTTAAAGAAATTGTCCATGCTCATGTATCCTTCGGAAACCGCCATTGATTTACAATAACCAGTTTCAGTTTCAGTGTATATCTCCAGCGGAATTAACAAAAAGCGATGCCGAGGTACGTCTAAAGGTGTGATCTGTATATGCATTTGGTTGTGGCAAGTTAAGATATTTTGCAATTACTGACAGAATGTTGAAAACGTGTGTATCTGTATATGCCTACTTATTTAGTATATTTTCCGTTTCTATATGAGACCTCACCGGAGTGGCCGGTGGCATTCGACTTCAGCGCGGATGGTCTCGGGGTTCAAACCCGGTCGGTCGGATGCTCAGTGGATGGCCTACCGAGACACTGAAAATAATTTGGAACCGAAACACAGTGGTAGAGTAGGGAAGGTAGGGGGTTGTTGAGGGCGTGGTGCTCACCACACCATTTCGTACGCATAGCGTACGAAACAACGAGGTATTAAAAGCGGCTTAGGAGGCCTTAACCTAATGCTACCGGTCATGCTCCCTCAGGGACGTTAATGCTAATACTTTTACCTATAAATATGAGAGAGAGAGAAAAGTCTAATGTTTGTGTTTTTTTAGTCTAAGTTTAGCGTATTTTATATAAACATCCAAGAAATTTAAGTTACTAATTTCTGTTTTTCTAATAACAGTAAATCATCGTTGCAGGTGTGTTTTTGAATCTGGAAGTAAAATTGCTCCTTTGTCTTTGATATCGCCAATGCGTGCCTTATATAACTCGTCTCTTGGGAAAACTCCAGCAATTCCTAATATCAATGTAACCTAAAACTTATACGTCATTAAACAAAAAAAAATATGTTATATAGCAAAAATTTTTGCTTAAACGCATTGTCAACTTATGCAACATATTTAGTAAATATCAAAATACGTTAATTAAAATACTCGTAGAAGTACCCGCAGTGGTAGAATTTCAATATCTTTGATAATAACCACAATAAACAGGTAGAGAGAATTCAGATCCTACATACGTGACGTCACTGGTGTCGAACATAACATTTACGAACATAACCTAAACACATACAGTTACTTGTATAAACACGGCAACATAACCTAAATTTAGCGTTGTACTTGTAGCTATGCTAGAGCTCTTACCGGCGACCGACATAGATGACGTCATAGCTTAAACTTTTAGCTCCCATAACACGGTAATGAATTAAAATTCCGCCGTAAAATTTTGCAAAGGTGCAATACTCAGTTTACTTAATCAAATTACCAAAATAAAAAAAATCGACTTTTCATAAGTTGACAATGCCTTTAAACATTTTTTGGTTTATAACCAATTGATTGTCACTTTAAATAGGTTATTAACTTTGAATATTTGCTTATATCCACATTATTATTAATAATTAATGTCGATTTTAATTTTGAATAAGAGGACCATACTGTTGCAGATTTAAAATTTCTAGATTTTTCCTCAAAAAACGTGAATTCAATAAACGTGTTATATTCTTTTAGATAATTTTCCTTCGACTTTTAGGGTAATAAGTTTTGCGTTGCTACATTTGTTTTTTCATTAATTTCTTCGGGTGTGCATATTTAGTTTTCAAAATCATCTCCGCTTTCCATATTTATATGAATTAGAACATCGCGAACATCAAGACACAATGAAATAATAAGTTTTTTAACAATTGCAGAAAAAGGAAATTAAATAATCTGGAATACAAAAATACTTAAAAGATATCTTATAATTAACTGAATTCAAACAAAATAAATATTCAGATAAAACATGGTTAACCATCTCAGTCATACATATATCCACTTACTTCCACTGAATATGTGACTTACTAACTACCTTGCACTGTAGAAGCGGTGTTTGGCGGCTAGCGTCACAGGCATGTTAACGTTATGCAGTGCTCGCAATCCCCACCTATCATAACAAATTCCTGTACACCCTATTTGCATTGGGTTGGGCCTGGCGTATTCCAGGATTGATCCACGGGGATCTGCTCCATGTCAATTGATGATGATGATGATGAACTGCCCACCGATTTCCTAATTAGTAAATAAATAAATAAAAACAATACTGCATTCTAAAGGAATTTTTATTAAAATTATAAAAAAATAAATTACAAGAGAGGATAAACTGGTCAGAAGGGTCACTGGACTTGTACTCAGTGAAATTTAATTATTAATCTGAGAAGGTAAACAATTTCCAAAATTAGAGATATATCACTAAAGGTTTTATAGGACAAGGTTAGAACTGAATTTCATGTTAAAAAGATAAGTTTTAGCCTGATACAGAAATGTCATTGTGTCAAAAAATTCAATGACTTTTTAACTGGGAAGTCAGAAAGCCGACGTATTCCAGTTTAGCAGAAAAAGGGGCGCAGTTTAAACAAGTGATTAATTTTGTTTCATTTAAGTTAATTAGTTGATGTTCTGAGCTGCTTTTGTATACCAGAACATATATACTTTGTAGTTTCCGAAATAATTTCCACTTTTATCAAAATTTTCTTATGAAACCTAATAAAGCTAAATTACATCACAAAAAATATGTTGCATTCTCAAAAATTGAAACAAAAATGAGGAATAGCGTTAAAAAACACACAATTAAAACAACATAGTGTAATAACAAACAACAAAAGGATCTTGAAACCCATAATGTAGTAGAGATAAATTCATATTTCTTAGCGAAAACAAAAATTTTGACTGTCAGAAAAATGCCATTTATAGATGATAGCTATTGTCTGTATTAGTTTTCCAAGGAATTTGGCCCAGGCTCCGGAAATTGTAATTAATTTCCTTATTTTAAGCAATTTCGTAATCATTAATAGAACGTCTTCTGTGTTGGAACCGTATCATTGTTGAGACAGAAGAAGAGAAGAACTCAACGTTTCGCTCGCTTCTTTAAGGGACTTCTTCAGGAGGAAAGGAGAGCACTAAAAGAGCATGGAAATTCAACGTTTAGCAAGAGGAAGAAGGGAACGGTAATTCAACTTATAAACCTAGCCAGAGACGAACCCTTCTGAAGAAAAGCTAGTGACTTTATATCGGCTATAAACGGTCAAGCATATCGTACGCTTGGCCAGTTATCGTCTCTAGCTTGGTTTACAAGTTGAGTTACCGTTCCCTTCTTCCTCTTACTAAAAGAGTTTCGCCTGTGGCGTGGTTGACACGTTGAGTTTCCGTTCTCTTTTAGTGCCCTCTTTTCCTCCTGAAGAAACCCCTTAAAAAGCGGGCAAAACGTTGAATTCTTCTGTTTAAACAATGACACGGTTCCAACCCGGAAGACGTTCTGTTAATACTGACACTGACCGTGGAAGTCTTCGAATTCATTATAATTTCATAATCGTTAAAATAACTTATAAAGTAACTAATAATTTTCAGTACCTTAGTACTTTAACAGCTAAGAACATTTGTTTTTGCAAGGAAGTTTGAATTTGTATTGTTATAACAGATGTTCAGTAACACTTTCTAAAGTCAGATGAAGTTGTAAAAGACGATTGCTTAAAAATATACAAAAGAAAAAACGAAAACCCGTAAAAATAATAAAAAAATTAATAGACCACTTGCGAAGTAATACTACCAAATCTGTATCTGTATCTGTATCTGTATCTGTATCTATATCTGTAAACCTTTTTTATCTTTTGGTGTCGAGGCTGGTGCGTTAGCCTATTCGGTCTTTATGGATACAATGCACAACCCGGGTCGTCTCTGCGAGTACTATCAATTATTTATTAGAATATATTTATAATACGCAATCTAGCACTGCAGCCTCGGATTTTATGATTAAATAGGATGTTAAGATATCGCTTATGTATGAGTATTATAACTCGCACCGGAAAAGACTTTTATCAATATAACTCTGAGTAGTTCTTCAAATGCTGGTGCCTCAATTATATTTCTAGACTCATATGATATATACACCCTAAATTTACTGCATTAGCTACACGTTTAGTACCAGTTTGGTGGTCAAATAAATATCAATTGACATTACCATCCTCAATCGAATTAACATACAAATTTACGATCTTGTCCAACACTTGCCCTCTATAATTTACATGTCTTGGTTTAAGCAGGGAAACTTTAAAGTTGGTGTTACATGAATAATGAATACACAGAGCAAGCTCATTTAACATTCAATAAAGCTTGGTAATCAATGATGTATTAACAAGCTAACAAACAACGGCTTACGTTCACCTAGCGCAGCAGGTGATAATGCGCTTTAATTTCGTAGGAATATATATGTATGTTTGCCGAATGTTGGGACAACATCGCTTAAATGTGGAGCATAACCAACCCCGGGGCCACAGACAATTACCGGCGGACATTGCGGCTCGTTAGCCGGAATGCGAAATACGCCCCGGAATGCAGCTTGTCAAACACATGTCCTCTCTGCATCTGGTAACTTGAACTCGTCTCTCATGACATATCAAGCCAGTCTACCTCCGCAAACTTGCAATTCTGTTGATGGTTCGCCTGTAGTTTAATGGACTGTTGCAGCTCATTTAGAACATTTACTAGAATTCTCATGTCTATTAAACTAGTTAGGAATTTGACGTTGCTCGGTCATACTGGTAAAGAAGCGTTTGGTATTTCGATATCCTGACCTTTACTAATTACTTAGTTATAGCAAAGAAACTACTCATAGTAGGTTTTCAATAAAAAGTAAACAAACTGCTACTTACAAATTTAAAAATGTAAACGCTAAAAGTAACCTGTCACTTCTAAGTATTATTCTCATACCAGTGAGCAGAAAGAAATAACAACTTCCGAAATTATTTAGCAAGTTTTGAATTTTGTAATATCTTGGAACGTAAGCAAACGAAACGCTATATGGAACTACATACTTGAAAGTTTAATTTTAGCTGTTGAGTTTCCAGTACTCACGTTTAAAAGGGCGAATTATTATAATGTCAAAGAAGAATTTTGTTGCATAGCATAAATTATAAAATACGATAGTTGAGAGTTCTCATGATTGTCTACTTTGCTTATTCTTTCAAATTAGCGTAATTGAATTTTCAATTATTCCACTAACTAAAAAGAAAAAAGAACATACCTGATACTTCTAATAAATACATAGTAAGGCAACACAAATTTAATATTAACTAGTTATGTATATCGTATAGGTATATCTATGGTATAAGTATAATAAAGAAATCTGATCACAAGTATTGCGGATAGAGGACGCCAACAGTGGCCTATAAAAATTAGAGTAAAGTTGATAATGTGATTTAATTGTTAATGTTAAAATGTAATTGCGCCAAATGTCAGCTCAATGCGATCAATAAATTTCGTGATACAACAAAGAATAAAAACAAAATTTTTTCACACTACGTAACTGCTTATGAAAGCATCAGAGTACAAAGCTACAGTCGTACGTTTGGGTTCATTCTTTTATTTTAATCCCAGAAAGTTAGTTTTCAACCTTTCAGGACACCCTGTATTTCCTTAACCTTCCTTCCGGCTGGTTTGTCGCAGTTTTCCGTACACTTCTATCTAAACATTTCTTATTCATTTCTCTGTAACTAGTACATCGCGTGTCATTCATCATTTGTTTGATATATTCAAGTCTGGACCTTCCTCTTACTTTTCTGCCTTCTATTTTGCCTTCTATGATCGTTGTTAGTAACCCATCTCTTCTTATAGTATGACCTATTAGTATATCTCTTCTCCTCTGTATATGTTTCCATAGTTGTTTTCCTTCCTCATTGGCTCTGCTTAGGACTTCCTCGTTGCTTATTCAATCTATCCATCTTATTTTTACTTGATATATTTGTCTTTCAATGTTGTTTTTAATACACTGGGCGATTCCCGTAAAGCTCCCCGTAAAATCCTCAAACGCAACCTAACATACTCGTACATACTTAGGTACATAAATATTCTAAGGATATCAAAAATTTTGTGTGTTTTGTTAACTTCATGTTGCTTTATTTTGTTATACATGGGCCACTACTTCGGTGTAGTAATAATATAGAAATAGTTATTTGTACAACTAGTAATGAAAGCAATACTTTTTTTCATGAGTTTGAAGTGAAACGAACGAGTGAAAAAAAGATGCTTTCATACGAGTTGTACACAATATTTTTTTGCATTTTTACATTTTAAATCCCTCAAAACAGGATAAAAAGGATTTGAGAATTGACAGTTGTCAAACTGACAATTTACAATATTTTATTTAAAGCATACTTACTTAATGCAAAATGTAAATAAAAAAAGTGTTGCTTTCTTTATGATTTTTTGATAAAAAAAGTCCACTTTTTTTGTCAAAATGCAAAAAAAATTATTAAAATCTACTCGTACATACTCTTGAAAATCGCGATAGTAGTATACGATTCTCAACTTATTATTATTACTTATAAAATCCTCAATTTCGGGTTATAACATAACAAATGACACAAGATGGAATCTCTACTTTCATATCTTGAATTAGCACTAAAGATGTCCATAAATCTACCACTTGTTTTTTTTTTTTTCTATGTTTGGTAATAAAGGTACTTCTCGTTTAAGGCCTTACTCTGCGCTGCACCGCACTTATTATCCATAGACCGCGATTTACTTTAAAAAATTCAAATTAAATCCACTTCATATTTTAGTTTTTATCAAGTATTTTACCTTATTCATTACAGTTCGTATTCCATGCTTAACTATTTATAAAAATTTTAAATCAAATCTGCTTTTAAATAGCCTTAGTTATTTTATATGTCCTAATTTAAATTAATCTTAAGTAAAACAATCAAATTATTTACATAATGAGATTCACATACCTACCTCACAAATAAAATGAACTTGCAATAAATTACGGACAACTCAATAAATAAATATTAATCTTTTATACGGGTTTCATTTCATTTCATAGATTAACAGTTTCGCGATAAAAAGTAGAGTTCAAATGATTTATCCGACTTTCTACATAGCTTTCTTAGTAAGTAACCTTTTCATTTCACTGAAGAACAATTATCTCTTACCAATAATTTCATCAAGATAGTATTAGGTACCTACGTCTTTATTTCATACAATCTCCAACGTAGGGTTGCCATTGATCTCTATTAATTGCTGTATTCCAAGATCAAGAGCTACTGATTGCTAGGTTTACCATCTTAGACATCACGATTAATACTCGGACAACCTTTGGCTTGGTTTCAGTCTGACCTTTGCTGAAAGCATCGATTAATAATAAAAAGTATTGGTCCGTCATTACTTTGGGTCGTACTTTAGTTAGACTTCGGAGTAAAATTAAAGGGGCAGAATATTAGTCGTACTTTAATTACTTTGTAATCTTAGTAAGATATGTGCATAACTTGTTCTACTTCAAACTTATTCCTTACGATGCTGTGGGATAAAAAAAGCATCTTCAACAATTATTGCAAATTTACTCTAGTAACAAAATATTGAATAAAATTAGAATGCTGCTAACATTATATTATTTTGCGTCTGAAAACTCAAAATAACTGTTTATTTTTATTGAAATACATTCGCAGTTATTAATTAACTTTGAATTGTTGCTTATTACTTATTACAAATGTTATTACTGTTACTAATTATTATTAATAAATCTCTAATTAATGTCATGCGTTGTTCTTATATGTGTATACATTTAAAATTGCCAATGACTGCATTTTATCAGTCACTAATTAGCTTCATTATGCAATAGATCGTTTTTAAAGTAAATAATAGGTGTAATTAATATTATAAGAATTTTATGTTGGAATGATTGGTCCAATAAGTTGGCATGTTTCTGTTTGACGCTTATTCCTTGTAAAAATCTATAGAGGTTAACCAAATAGACGTGAACAGAAAAACTAACAATAAATTTTCATAAAAAACAATTTAAATCTATTTAATTAACTAGGTATTTTGTTAAACAATCCTTTTTAATCACTAAAGCCCCGATAGATCTATTAATTTAATACTTAATATTGTCGATATCTACAGATTTAGCTGCTAACCAATTATAAAAAAAGCGAATACATTAATTAGGAATTATAATTAATTTTTGGAGTAGACTTATTTTGAAAAATCACTATCCCCTCTAAAACAATTAACTAACTAAAAAATACTAAATACTCTTTTGTTGACCGTTTTTACTATAGTTAATGAATTAATCCAGGGTTTAGAAAATCTGAAAAGTGACGTCATTGAAAGTAACTTATCGCTTTTTCAGAGTTTTAATGGATTTCTTCCGATAAAATAATTTATTAAGTTAAATAATGCGAGTTTTCAACAGGCAAACAAATAGGCATTTTCAGTTCTAATTTTGTTAAAGCAAAAAAGCGATCGTGTTGCTTCTGATCGGCAGCCAAAATCAGGGGCGAATCGGTTCGCGTCTCAGTGAGTAATGGATGGGTGCATTCAGTAACACGCATCTATCTCGGCTGTCGATAGTTCTAGGAAAATCGAGACCCTTTTATAGGCCTTAATTGACGTTAATTTGTCTGTATTTATCAATCTATTTTAAGTACTACGGTTTTTCTCACAAAAGCTCGTTTCTGCCAATGAAATTCCCTTTAATACTGTGAAAGTCGATGGAAATCTCCATTTCTGTGGCGTATTTAACATTTGGACAAGGATTTGTATTTTGATTAGCTTTATCTGTGGTTGTGTAATTCGTAAAAGCATTCTAAAGGAAGTTGGATACAATTTTAATTAAAATAGCAGATGGTTTGAATAGACATTCACAAGCAAACAATAGATCCGGAAAATGGTATCAACTTTAAAGGCAGGTAATATAGAAACAGACATCAGAAATCTATTTTCTTTCAGTAAACGATGAGTGATTTATGATTTTATAAGCATCACCCTTTGAGAATTATTTTGTGCAGCACTTGTGTTAGTGATGTTTTGTGCCCGTTTCGAGTGAAGAACTGAGTTAAAGATGAATAACGAATTTTAAATGCCGAGAACTCTGAAGGGTCCTCCGGGAGAGCTGTTCCATCATATTTTCTAAGTTTGAAACGACATTAATCTCTCTTTGATATTTATGGTGCTATTAGAACGCAATTAGTGATGGATTGGTTTTGCTTACTACCGTTCTTGAACCCTATTAAAAATTTTGTGAATACAAGTTAATCAGGAAAAACGACCTGAATAGGGATTACAAAATATACTGAAAGATATTTTAAAATTCACCTTAATAATCTAATTATGCAAAAGTGGAAATGAAGCTCAAACATTTAAGTAATACAGGTAATACACTTGAAAAAATTGGGTTACAGCGATACATAAACCATTTAAAAAGATCTTTTTTTGTCAAAATTAAAAAATTGACGCATCCCAATTTATTTTCAAGGTAGCAGCTAAATAACTGTTGCTTATTTGGGTTTGGAAAAATTGTAATCGGATAGTGCCATTGACCATAGCAGCCGACGCACGTGTAGATCCTTGGTATCCGCAAGCTTAGATTTGGTGCAATAAATAACTAAACCAAAATAAAATACATTTAAACTTACTGTATTAATGTTACTAACCAGTGTTTAAATTGATTGGTAAAATTCTAAATAATTCATAGTTGGGTTCTAATTAAAAATTAGATGGACTTCATAACAATATGTAAATAATATTAGTAATTAATTGCAATACATAAAACCAATATTATAACCTGTAATAATTTGTATCATTTTGCTATGATCAAAATATTAAACGGAGCATAATTAATCCCAAATAACTTGTTTAACATAATACAATATATCACATTGAAGTTTGTGAAGCATTAAACTTTGTTACAGTAACGCGCTTTAGAGGTTTAATGTTTCGACAACAACCATTTGAAACCAACACTCACATATTAAACTGTCATTTTCGTAATATATCAAATCGTTTATCGACAACCCCCAAATGTTAAAAACACGGCCCGTTAAGAGGATTGATGGGCCGTATGGTGATTTAAATAAACGAGACTAATAGATCTTATTCAGATTCCACCCTAAACTATATTTAGCACGAACAGATACCCAGTTAACCTCAAAATCCGGTGTCCCGGAATTTCTACAAATATTTCTTAATATTTATGTTCTGTCAATTTTGACTGCCTTATCTCAGTGGTTGTTGGCAGATTACAAGTAGGAGCCTGGTTTTGACGTGTGCTTTTTCAAATTGCTCTCGTCTTTGTCACCGAATTCCCTTTAGCAGTATGAAAGAAGAGGAAAGCAACATTTATAAATGGTCTTATTCACCTCCGACAACAAATATTTAACGTGCTTACGTGTAAATATTTGTTTCTACCATTTAGATTAGAAGATGAGTGTAAATGTGTTTGGTATTTTTAAAATGTCCATTATTGTCGTAAATTGGAATGCTTTGCAGACAACAAGGCGAAGAGGGTTCGTCGTTTAAAATTTATGGAACAATTTCCTTTAAATAAATCGCAGTCAATGTATTTTTAACGCAGAATTATAAAGTGAAATTATTCTCTTGTTTATGTTAACGTCTTACTTTTGTATACTACAATAATTATATTATCAGAAGCAGTGGCGTTGAACTTACTGAAAGTTTAGTTTGTGCACATATTTGTCGAAGATAGATGATGGGTCATAACCGATTTTGGAGACAGTGTGTGTACACATGCGTTATTTGATATTTTCCTAAGATGTCTTTGTTTGATTTTTGGAGTAAGGGAAGTTGTGATATAAAATATCATTGTTTGGTTAAGTAATAGTGTCAGTCATAATGCAGTTTTATTGCATTTAATAAACAACACGCATTTATTAGCGTAAAATAGAGCATCAGAAATTTTCTTTATAATGGATACTTAACCTATGTTTTCGGTATGTTGATAAATACCATTACTGTCAGTGAAATAAGTTATAACAAAAAATATACTAAGATAAAAGAAAAATTATGGCATTTTTGGTTCATATTTGAAGAAAAGGTCGATAGAGTTTTTGCATAGGTAATGATATAATTCCATTATCAAATTGTAACCTCAAAAGTCTTAAGAAACCACGTTTATCCTTTAATATTAAATGTGTGGCGCAAAATAAAGTTTAGTTCTGAATTATGTTCATTTTAATTAGATTTAAAAACGTTTCTTTAGAGTATCGACCTTGTAAGCGTATTATAATATAATCATAATATTAATAATAATAAATGTTAACACACCTTGCAGCATTTAAAATTAAGATTCTGCAAAATACTTTAATTTTGTATTAAATCATACTTTTCACATACTGCTTTGTGGATTTACTTAATTTTTAACCATATTAAAATAAATAGGTATTCCAGAGAATACTACAATCCCGTTGGTATTAATATAAAAATAATTCAAAATAAAGAGCGACAAATCTAAAACAACTGGACACCTAGCCAAAATTACTTTCGAACAAAAACATTTTTAAAGTTTTTCGAGTTAGAATGTATTTAAAAGTTGAGGCACATTTTTTAATATTTGCAATGCGAATTCGCCAGAGAATTTTGTACTTTAAGAAAGCAACAGTGGGTTGTTTAGCTACAAGATTTGATCTGTCAAACCGTTGATAAATCGATGGTTTGAAGAATAGATTCAGACCGTGTTGTCTGGAAGTCTCTCCAGATAAACCCCGATGTCGTATGTGCGTGTCGACGCATTCATCAATAACTTTACCTGCTCCTAGATTTCGAATTGATGAATGCATCGTATATGTGCTTTGAAATTTTATAGCCGTAATTGCACGAGCCCATTCGTCAAACCTTTCCTGAATATTCTTATACTTGCCCCATAGTTGATAACAGAAAATAACAGAACCATGCATTGTATAATATTGCTTTATCTCTAAAATTTATATGCAGGAAGCTGCACTGAATATATTTCTCTTTTCCGAAGTATTCCAGATGGGGACATTATATATATTCAGTAACGGCTTTGTTGCACATAACATCATTAAACGAGCGAAACACTTTCCATACGTATTATAAGATTATTGTTTATTCGTGTCTTGTGGTTTGTTTCTCTGAAATGTGCGTTATGTGAAAATGAAAATTTATTATTAGTTAAACCCTTTCTTTTATTAAACATTCTCGTGAAGATAAATACAGGTAAATTCCATTTATTGTTTGTCCTCTCAATGGTATGGAAAATGTTCTGTTATGCATGTAAGGTAGTACCCTCCCCGATAGTGTCAGACAATGCACGTTCAGATTAGGGATCCGCAAAGTTTTATGAAATATGGAAATTCGTCCAATCGTAGACCGCAAGGGACCCCTCGGACTTCGCCATCCGCATTCGGCCGAATAAATACGCGACCATATAAAGTCAGTTTTCCGGACAATAAAACTTTATACAAACTACGCCATTGAATGCTTATGAGTTTATGGAAATTTACATTTTGCTAAAGCCGTCGCGATATAAGGTAACCGAATGGAAGTATAAAGCAAGCGTTTAATTCTAACATTTTCATATTTTTATTTTTAAATAAATCTTCTAAAACTTTTTGTAATCATTACGGGCACAATAATAATATTATCAATCACTAATGAATATTTCCTGTATTTTAAGCTTATATCTCGGAGAAATGGTAAAGTTGTTTATAAACAAATGATGTAAAAGCAACTTAATATAAAAAAATCACATCACTTAAGGGTTAGTTTAACCAGAAATATGAATTCTTATATCACCAGTAAAAAATGGACAAACACCATCTCTTTCTCATGTCTATAAAAAGAATGTACTACATATTTACTCTTTGTCAGGTAAAAATAATTAAGGACACATTCAATATCTATCTAGCATGTGTTAATCAGTCTCTTGAACTTTATTCTTTGTTCGGCGGTTTAATTTTTGAAAGAATTGATGTTATTATAGGTTTTAAAAATTGTTCTAACGTTGAACTTTTTACCAGCTGGTTTTATTTTTTGGTAAGGGACACATCCAGACGATGCCTTATATTATAGCATAGCCCATAGGTTGTCCCTACGCAGTACTAGAGATAACCCTGTCACGCAGAATACGATGGATCTAGACCAGAGAAGGTCTATAAAAAATATTTTCTAGTAACCTACGAGAAAGGCTCAAACAAATGCTCTTAAATAGTCAGGCTAACACGATTACGAGTTATACGACCCTGCAAAGATATAGGCTACGAGATAGATTTAAACAATATAGGAAGAAAAATTTATTCACATTAGGGACTTGGAATATCATCTTGAAACCAACGACATCAAAAGATAATTACAGAAATTACCGGTAAGTGATATATACCTATATAATGTATTCCTGAAACTAAGAAGAAAAGAAAAGAAAAGAAAAGAAAAAAAGGTTGAAGACTATTTTAATATACAGTGAAAAAAATGAAAATCCACTGGCGTAGGTGTGCTTTTGCATAAACGCCTTCAGCACAATATCGACGACATTGATTATATGAGCGAAAACCTATTAAAAGTTTTTATCGTATCATTGATTATTAACTTTATATTAAACTTTTATTAATAATTATACATAACATAATAACATAGCAACTCCCAACTTCGTAATTCGTTAGTTACATAACATAATAATATAGCAACTTCATAATTCGTTAGTTACATAATATAAACAAACACTATTTGTGTACATGAATTGTTGTCAATGATACGATAAAGCTTGAAATATAACTGGAATATAACCGACTCGGACGTTGCGTAGTTGACTCGGCTTGCGCCTCGTCACCTAGCAACGTCCTCGACTATTATAAATCGCATAATATTCTTGTTATATTAATAGCTATAAAATAAACGACAGACATTCACATATTCATTATATATACACCCGATGTAGAAAACCAAAGGAGAACAGAAGACGCTTTTTACGAAGATCTACAAATCCAAGTAGAACGAATACCAACGAATTATTTACATGTTAATCATGGATGGTCTAAATGCAAGAGTGAGAAATGATGCTATCCTAGAAATTAAACAGCACTTCAATGAAAATGTTCAAAATGATAATGGAGATTTATTAATTGATTTTAATCATTTTTGTCGGCAAATGGCGGTATAAACATACATACGTACTCGCAGCAACACTAGAGGCGGTTAGTAATAAATTAGGTTATAACTAATAGGCAATTGACATCTAGTCAAATTTTGGATATTCGAAACTTAAATTTCACTAATATTGTAAGTGGCCACTATTTATTATTGTATAAAATAAGAATACAATATCAAAAAATGTGATAGTAAATATAGAATCACTAGACTAGAGGAACATTCAACATCTATACGCTAATCGCTTAAAACTAAAAATTAGAGACAATCCCATAAGTGAAATCTACACGCAAGAAAGAAATTTGGCTAATAGAAAAATAAAAAATATAAAAGAAAATTACTGGGAAGCATTTACCAAAGGTATGGGAACTAGATATGTACGGTTCATAGAAGAAAGTGAGAAAAATTCTAGGAGATAAGGAATGCGAAGTTAGTCAAACCGTAAGAACCAATAAAATCGGAAAAAGTAAATGGGAGAAACCAGATAATAATTGATGCAATAGAAAATAGGGAAACAGTGCTTAAATAATACAATAGGACGTGCGAGTACAAAGGGCAATATCTAATTTAAAAACAAAACTGCGCTTAATCCCCATGAAATACAAAATGAAATATTGTAATGAAGCGATGTTCAGGAATCCCCACGTGAGTTGATATAACATGTCAGTCAAGGTCATTATACGAGTCAAGATAAAGGCATCCAAGAATGCACGCGAATGACTACCGTGAAACTGAAACACGATACTCCACACCTGCGTAAATGATGAAAGAGCATTCTTTAAAATGCACAGCTCAGCACGTTCATGGTTCAAGGTGAATATACGTAGTACCAGTATAGCGTGGGAGCTGACTTCTTATATACGAGATTGCTCAGTAAGAGTTCTTTATGGGTAGTGTAGTCCTCGAACAATCGTGCCCTTCGTACTAGTGATGTTTGCTACGATTTTTATGTAACACGATTTTTCTGTATTTAATTTAATGCAATTCAATTCATAGTAAGACTTGCTAATAGCTTGGATCAAACCCTTTGTGCCATGTATTAACTTTGACGTTTGTACGTACCTGGAACTTATACCTAACGTTGTTTAAGTGCTTCGTCTTTAACTTTAATTCTAAATAATATTTTGTAAAACGTAATCAAAGTCGGGCAATATATGTTATGTTAGTTGACTCAGAATATAAAACATCTAGCAGCAAACCCCCACCTGGTGAAATACACCACCATGTTGGTACTTAAAAATTATCAATAATTCTTCTAAATTTGATTAACTTATTTTTGCTAACTTTTAACATTACTTTTGGTGATAACCACTACGTTACAATATGAAAGAAATCTGAAATTAGAACTTACAAACCTGTATAACGTTATATCAAATAAAGCCAATTGAGTGGAAAAGTGCGTAATAATGCTCTTATACAAAAAAGATGACAGGAAAAACCCAGAAATTTTCGTAAGAACTGATCCACGACAAACGCTATTTTCAAAGATCGGCAAGTAGTTGAGCAAGCGACTGAATATTCCAAACCGGCTTTCGTGTGTTATGTGGTTATGTCGACGTTACAAAAAAAGCATTTGATCAGATTCAACTACAAGGCGTGTTTCAAATACACAAATTCTATCAAACCTACTAAAACTAATAAATTCTCTTTACACAAACAAAGCCCAAAATAAAAGTGGAAAGTGGAAATGGTCAGTAGAAAACAGAGTAAACAGTTCTTTAACGATTTACGGAGCCGAGACCCGCGCCGGAACCACCAAAACAATACAACTCTTGGGAACAATTGAAATAAATACTTTAAAAACAATCATCGGAAAAATAAGATTAGATCGTGTACGCAAACCATGTCTTAAAAGCTGAAAGTAACAGATTGATTTGAATAGCCCGTGATATAAAACCGTATTCCGGAGCTACCTCCAAAACGGTGGATGCGAAAAAACGTGAATAATCACAAGCTATGACGTCTAAATAAAGACCAAGAAGAAGAAGAAGGTTTTATTTTATCAGTCGAAAATGTGTGGTATAGTGAGGCTAATTTATCTTTCCCTCTGTTAGGCAGTTTGATTTTGCTGTGTGATGTAATTTTGTTGTGCTCGTTTATTTTCGATGTTGATGAAAGTATTATGTATCAGATCTTTAGGATAACCACTGTCTTGAATAGGATATCTAATAAATTCTTTGTTATTGTTAAGAATTTGGACATTAGAGCAGATTGTTTTTGCTCTATCATAGACTTTTTTCAACACCTGTTTTGACGCTTCGGTGAAGATTAGTGTGGTGAAAATATGTGTTGGTGTGTTTTACTGCGGTAAACTGATATTATGGTAAAATGTCGTTCATGGTTACTGTATCGAGGAAAGTTGTTGACATCGCCTTCTACATTATATCTACTACATACATGTGCGCTGAGATCCGTTTACATTTTACATCTATCTCCTTTTGTAGTACTCGCCTACTCCTTAACGTTCATAAAGAAAGTATGGAAGCGCAGAATGCTCAATGCTAAATTAATACTAATCACAAAATTTAAAACCACAGTTTCTCAATGAAGGTAATTTCACCCAATATTAATTTACAAGGATTTACAAATAAATGGTTTTCAGAATTTCGTGCTTTAATAATTTCAATGAATTACTTTGTTTATTTTTTAATTAATTACCACAAAACACAATGAATTGTTAGATTAATGCGATATTTAAAGTATTTCCATCGATATTCGTATAGGTGCTGTTCTTCAAAATAATGTTTAAACTCCATGTTTTATTCGGGCTTTAAAAAATAAGTAATCTGTATTACACACCCAATTTAATAAAATGTCATATACACGAAAATAACTTTGAAACTGACAGCATAAAAACGTTCGATGTTATTAATTATACTAAAAAAGCACTGTAAAATGCTTTAATGATATTTTTGTATAATAAATAACATGAATTATTGACACATAATATGAAAATTTAACTTCTGACCAATTTTACAAATACATTTTCAATTAATTAACTGCAACAATTTTTATTCTGTGTTGTTGCTGCAGTTCGTTAATAATGCGTCTACACCAGTGGTTCCCAAACTTATTTTTCCGCGGAACCCTTATACAATATTTCACATACCGTGGAACCCTCGCTATATCTACAAACATCCTAACCTTAACTGGGCATTTATAAAAAATTACATATAAATAATTTATGCAACCATATACGTATGATGCGCAAGAGATGCAATAAACTGTACAGTACGAAACAAAATACAAAATAAATATGAAATGAAAGATTAATGAGAAGAATGTAGATGTTTAGACTTCAATATTTTCTGAAAATTTGGCTCGCGGAACCCCAAAACTATTTCGTGGAACCCCAGGGTTCCACGGAACACACTTTGGGAACCACTGGTCTACACAAATCCGATAGTTAATCATTTAGTTTTAACTATAACAGGCAAACAAAAATTTAATTTTCGTGAACGTAATGATGTAGAAAATTGAAATTTAATTTCGAGTTCCAAGAATCGTCATACTAACACGATAATTAGTTTTTCAAGTTGTTCATGTCTATAAGAATTTTTATTTTTCTGATCGTTGTGATTTACTGCACGCAACTTTGGTTTAGAAGTACATGCAAACCAAAGAAAACCCTAAAGGTGTATAAAACAAGTAGGACATAATTGCACGTAACGGTTACAAAAAAAAAGATGTAATCACTAGCTTATCAGCAGTAGTAACCAAAACTTTCTTGTGAATACGCATTTAAGCAGATTACTAGCTAGCTGAATTTTAGGAAGTTTAACAACTAAATATTGATTAATGTTTAATATTAATTGTACTACAGTCCGTCTAAATTTTAGAAAGAAGTACAAGCTCCTACGAAAAATGTTTGATCGTATTCAGTTTGGGAGGTTGATCAATTATACCATCATTTTTCTACGCCTGCTTATACATAGTGTTTTGAGGTTCTGCAGCTCGCTGAATACAGTATAACAATGCTACTCTCCATAAGTGCCTCTATTTTTTTCAAAGATTGAAATGAAGTGTAGCATAATGTAATTTAAATTAAAAATATTAGATAATGAACACGAAGGCTTCCACGGACAGTGTCAGTATTAACAGAACCTCTTCCGGGTTGGGACCGTGTCATTGTTGAGACAGAAGAACTCAACGTTTCGCCCATTGTTAAGGAGCTTCATCAGGAGCAAAAGGGGAGCTCTAAAAGAACATGATAACTAAACGTGTCAACCATGCCAAAGGCGAAACTCTTTTACCAAGAGGTAGAAGGGTACGGTAACTCAACTTGTCAACCGAGCCAGAGGCGAAACCCTTCTGAAGAAAAACAAAAAAGACGGCGACTTTATACCGGTTGTAACCGATCAAGCGTGTAGGATGAAGACGATGATTGATCAGGTGTGGAGGAGACGGAGGTTACTGCTTTCTTGCCCTACATTCGCCAAGTTACTGATCGCATAGGTACGATTCTCAAAAAATATAACATCAAAACCCCCAACGACTTGAATCGTGACACTGGTTATCATCTATCAGACATATGGAAGTCTGCAATCACTACTGGTTCCGCCCCCTCCACACCTGATCAATCGTTGTCTTCGTCTTACATACTTGACCGGTTACAGCCGGTATAAAGCCATTATCTTTCCTGCTTTTCTTCAGAAGGGTTTTGCCTCTGGCTTGGAAGCCCCTTAAAAAAGTGGGCGAAGCGTTGCGTTCATCTGTCCCAACAATGACACGGCACGAACCCGGAGACGTTCTGTTAAATATTAAATAAATTTATTAAATGAATCCGTTTATAAACTGCAATTTCTAATAAAATTTGTGTAGGTATAATTTTTAAAAAAATTATTTAGGCACACAGAATATTTCAAACTAAACATATTTACGAATACTTCAAACAACAGCACGCGAGGCATTGGGTGTGAACCATGTTACTGCTCATACTCCCCTGCGAAGTATTAGCGCCAAGAACTACAGAGACGGATTAGCAATATCGCAGGTCCTCTCCTAAATATAGGACCCTTTTCTGCTATATCATATCAACTTAGCAACAATATATGTGTATCAACCGAAACTAATATTTGGTTCTTTAGTAAACGATATTTAGCCTTGCGGATACCAATTGTCCCATCAAGCATTGACTGTTATAATTATTGGCACTACCCAATTACAATTATTATGCTGATAAAACCTAACGTCGTTAAATTTATTTAAAAATTAATGTAACACAACTAAAATTTTTCCAAATTTTAAAGTACCTACCTACCAAAATTTATACGTCATTTGTCTGCAATACTGTAAATGTAAATTGTAAATTAATGCAGTCTGTCTTCAGGTTCCACATCAAAGATAGAATCTGCTCTTAAAGAATAATATTTATATTATTGGGCTTTGGTTATTTTAGAAAATTTTGTAATATATTCAATGATGAATTAGACAAATTTGTTCTAAACTTTCCAAAGGTAAAATTTTGCTTTTAAGTCAATTACGTTTGAATAATTTCCATTATTACTATTATTACCTAATTTTGCGTATTCACTATAAATGCTAATAGACTTCGATTTAATTTAAATGGCCCTTAAATGATCTTCCGAAGCTAACTGGAAGTATCAAAAATTCATTCGTGTAAAAAGATTCTAGATAACAGCTGGAACATCTCCCTGCAACTACTGTATTGTATATACGTATGTATAGAACCATGATTCAACCCACAGTTCTGTATGCTTCTTCGACACTGTTACGCTTAACTAAAGTGGCCGGAATATCGAGATTCGTGTGTGTTCGCATTACTACTGACGTAAGAACTGTCGCCTTAGAGATATTCATCATTTGGGATTCATCTTATCATAAAGACTATTGGAAATTCAACACATCCATCTTTTTAACTAGACTTTCGTAAGGAACGACATGTTCGAACCACGTGAACTAAAAGTATAAGTATGAGGAAATATTTTTGTTCTGTACCACTTTAGAAAAGAACGGAATATGGTATGGTATACAAATGACTCGAAGATAATGAAACAGAAGCTGATGTGTATGGAAGCAGGACTTAGAACCAACACAACAGATGGGGGTCCACTCTATACTTCTAATCGTACACATCATACACATTTATAATGTACGACATAGAACGCAGGATATTACTATTTCAGTAAGAATTCATAAAAAAAACACCTTATAGTCTATAATTGTTAAATGACTATGCAGACTCTGTCTGCTCACAATTTTGTTACGCTACATTGGATGCTAATGCATGTACATATGAAGATCTAACCGTAAATGAAGAAACAGATACCTTAGAAAGAAAGGGTGCAAAAAATTCCTTTATTATCGGATCACAATTGCTCCCCAAAGTTACGTCTAAATAAAATGAGAGGACCAACAGTATTTATCAGCAGAAAATGTTTTCGTTTCTAGAAACCACAAACCTGTAGGCACTAAACGTCTACAAGTGAACTGCTAAATTTAAGAGTAATACTATAATGCATAATCCACACCACTGAACAACCGTATCTTACTTTTACTTCAAAAAGTATTATAAAATAAATTAAGAAATGTTAACTAATGTATTACAAGTGCAGTAAAAAGTGGATTACACTACTCATTTCTTTCACTGATTTTAAAAGATTGCTCAACATCAACAAACACGTTTATGTAATATAATCTGCCTTAACAACTCTTAGATAATTTTGAGTTTGAGTTATAATATAAATTTACACTTTTTTTAATAAAAGTACCTAAGTAATTAATGAATACATCACTGAAAAGCTTATATTTTTTTAATATTAGAAGCTTTTATCAAATGCATGAGACAATATCAAAACGAAAAAAATATTACAAACCATATTCTGAAGAAACACAGCTACATATGTTTAATGGGGTGAGATCGAAGTTTACAGATGCAAAGTATTTTAATTCGGGTTTGTATTGTTGTAAATACTTGAACTATCTGCACGTCTACGTAGTAGAGATAACTTGCATCCGAGTGTTTATCCTCACTCTCTCTTCGCTGCAAAATATTTTTAAATGATCTTAAGGTAAATGAAGCGCCAAAGGATGAATGAAATCCCAATCAAAAATTAACCATGTTTTTGAAAAGGTGCTGTAAAAGGGAGGTGGCTCCTAATCTATTGAAGACCTAAGACAGTTTCAAAAATATGTGGCACATTTCAGTATTCAAAAATGTAAGGTTTAATTAACAATTTTTTGTTAAAAAAAATAAGAGAAAACTCATGTCTTTTGAGGAAGACACTAACTTGATAACTTGAAATATAATCAGTTTTAAAGCGACTAAATTGGATTCCTTTCTGCATTTAATCCATTATGCTAGTTTAACACAACATTTCACGCTTTACGAAGTTAAGCAATGAGTGGGGAAAAAGCTTAGTTAACTAATTAATCAAGAAGGTGGAAGTACTAGCATTTTATGACCTGCAGATGTATCACAAGGTGCGTTGCAAACATATTTAGGGGGTGGTTATTGCCAGTTGTTTGGGGTTGTTTTGGGGGTTCCCATTATTTAGGGCGTCTAGGCGTGAGCCGTACAAGGGACGTGATTCATTCCCTTCGCTGTGTCTGTCTACGGGTGACGCTTGACCGGCGCTACTCTCTAGGGCACAGGACATGATGGAACTGGACCCTTCGATAAAAGCAGAGGTTCACAATAAGAGAAATTCTTCAGTGATGTCTTGATTTAATGTTTTAGATGCCTTTCTAAGAGTGTGATCTTTAGTAATAGCCTTTGAGTTTTCGTTTAGTGTATGCAGTTTCTGTTTTTGGATGTTTCAGCAATAACAAATGTGGGAAAAATAAGAAAAATTTTGTTGGTCGCTGCTTTTTCTTAAGCCCCTCTAAAGGTGGCTAATGGATAATAGCTAATTCTAAGCGTTTGCTGGACGAAAACGCTTTTTCGATAACATTATTTTATCTGAGGGTTTTTCTCTTAGCTTCAGGATATAAAGCTAATAACCATTTCGATGATACTTCCAATTTCATTTAATATTTTAGTGCTTACCTGATTTTTTTCTAATTTTCTTTCCTAAACCTTTGTAGTAGTAATACATAAAAGAGCAAGTCAGACAATAATTAACATAAATGGACGCAGCAATCCTTGAAAGGAGGAGAATATTGCACCAGTATTATAAAATAACAAATTTAAGTAGTTTCATGAGAAGTGTGATGTTTAGATAAGCAAAATTTTTATTACAAATAACAGCCATTTCCTTATATCTTATATGTACAATTAAATAGATAATTATAAATTTACTGTTACGCTTTATAAAATGAAATAAAATGAAGAACACCAAGTAAACGTGGGTTTCATACAGAATGCCTTATACTCCTAATTGTTATTAATTTGTGTTCTCATGCAAAAATAATGTAAGTTAGTACTAAAATAATTACGCTTTTTGATTATGCTCATATTTTTTTGTGTTAAATATATTTTACTGTATTTCTGTATTTAAGACTTAATTTTTTTCTTAAATTTTCTCTTCTTACAGTACAAGTTTTACTTAGAAATAATACATATTATAAACCTTTAATATTAATTTTAAGTATGAGCTGATTAAACTATTCGCAACATGAAACCGCATTTAATAATGTCATTAACGCTGAGCGTAGTACCATTTATAAATATCCCATAAAACAAAACAGAAATATAGCCCTAATTTTCACCAGAACAATATTTTAATTTCGGTAGTCAATAATAGCTTATAATTTCCTTTCGTGCCACCTATTATAGAGTTAATGAAGGTCCATTGTGCAATTGTAGCATAAATTAATTATTTTATGCGCACTACTATAACTTTCAGTGGCAAACGGAAGCAGTAGCGACCGATACAGATCACTGATCCGATTATAGAATTTATGTGATCGGAACGACCTGCGAATCCCCTGTCGTTAGATTGCTTTGGTTTCAACCCATGCCTAGCAAATATCGTTGTGAACGTGAGAAATCAATAATTTGCTGAAGGCAATATCCATAATTGCTATAATTTATCGTATTTGTATCAGTACGTCAAACCATGTTTACTTCCCCTAATGACTTTTATCCTCCAATTTCAGTTTATCCTCTAAATTGTAGGGTTTGTGTTCTAGACAGAAAAGTATTTCTAAGCCGAAAGGTTACTCATAGGTGAATTTGAACAACTAAGTAAACATAAATTTAATATTTCTGGGATGAATTAACGTTTACATAACAAACATCAAAACATGGACGAGATTTCGTTTTATTAGATGATAATCAAAAAGCATAACAAAATGGCAAAATTACATGTGAAGCCTTTCTTCTTCTTTTGTAGGCATTCAGTATTTCGAGAAAACTTTTCAGTAATTTTAAATATAACCACACATGTACCAGTTTCATAATTGCTGAAATGTGCCTATCAAGAATCAGAATTAAAAACAATATGAAAACATTTCTACAACCTTGCTAGATATTTCCATGATTTGAGAACATGTTTATTGTTTAAGATTACATCGTTAAAACAACGTCTACCGGGTTGGGTTTCGCCTCTGGCTTGGTTTACAAGTTGAGTTACCGAGCCCTTCTTCCTCTTGCTAAAATAGTTTCGCCTCTGGCATGGTTCACACGTTGAGTTACCGTGCTCTTTCCCCTTCTTTCCCCTTTCCCTCCTGATGAAGCCTCTTACAAAAGTGGGCGAAATACTGAGTTCTTTATTCTCAACAATGACACGGTCTCAAACCGGAAGATGTTCTATTCTATTAACACTAACACTGACCGTGGAAGTCTTCGAATTCATAATATTACATCTAAAAGTTTTCCTCTCATAAGAGCATATTTGATCCAAATCAATCATGCAAAACATTTTTTTACAGGAGATTAATGTCAATAGAAATATTCCTTTGTTTATTTATTCAATACAGAAAGTTAGGATTGAGGTTCGATATATTTTAACTCACGTCTGATCTTTTAGCGCTACTTTTAAATAACTTAAAAATTTTATCGAATCCAGAGATATTTCAATCCTGACAGATATTTTTAGTGTGCTGAGTATCCTACTATTGTTTTATTTGTATGCATTAACAATCCAGTTGATCTGAATCGTGAATCGAACTCAACACCTGTGGTTTTCCAGAGAATCACGGCCAAGGTCAACTGATAAAAATATTTAAAAATCGTGAGCAACATAAAGCATAAAACAACAGTTTTTCTTTTTTCTTCGTCAGAAATTTGGTAGTTCGTCTCTTTGGAGGCGAAAACTTTTGATTTCAATTGACTTCCTAGTGTTTGTAACCATACAAGCTTATATTTTATGTTACTATTTCCAGAGCCGTATTGTCATACGTTAAAGCAACAATTCCCACATCTCAAAAATTTTCCTGCTTTTTCTAAAGATATTTTTAAGTTTTATTAGCTAAACATGGTGCAGAGTTACGATGTGGTCTGCGTTCGACAAGATCTGGTGTGGAACCAAGGATCTCAATGGTATAGTCGGTGACCCTATTCATTTAGACTCTTCCAGAGCTCAAGGAACTTCCACCTCTTGAAGGGATTTTTATTGTCCCAAACATCGCATGGTTTTAGATATTTAAAAGACTAAAATAGAGCTGCGATAAAATAATTTACTAGAGCTATGGAAAACAACAATTCTGTTTTCAACCATATGGTGATTTTGGTTTTAGTAAAAGAATTAGCATGGGTACGATCTCTCTACCAGTGATAACCATCTGCAGAAGCTATTCCGCAATATATCGCATACTAAAAAATTAAAAAATCTGAAACTTTTATTAACATCTTTGATTAAAAAGAGATTCACAGTCTTATGGCGGGGGCAAGAACGGAAGGAGCAAAGTCAGATAATGGAGTCTATAATGGCATGTAAAATTCGAATTTGGCCAACGCTATTAAATGGGTCCACCAACTTTTCGATATATTTTAATTGTGAATAAATAACAAAAAATTACTTATATACCTTCATACCTCTTAATGGAAGACATGAGATTATTGATAATATAATGAAATTATTCAAAACATTGTGTTTATGTAACATTAAGGTACTACTTAATTAAAAATAATCTATTAAAATTAATTTGATGTACCGGGTGATCCAAAAAAAAAAACGAATTAGAGCAGGCCGTGACCTAGTTACCAAAGTTGGTATTCCGTGATTCACCTACTGTGAGCGTAAACAGAGACACTATTGACCATTGAAGAGGTTACGTTAACTGTCAAAATCACGCAACAATATTATTGTCCGTGTTTTAAATAATAGTAAGTAGGTAATTGCCTGTTTATAGGCAGTCTAAATAAATAAATAAATAAACAATTTTACTTTATTTAATAACCATAAATGTAATTACGTCCACTAATGCTTTTATTTTAGGTTACCCACATTCTTAAAATGTCAAATTTATTTTTCAAGTAACAAATCAGATTACCATTGTCATGAAATTTAAATAAATGAGAAGCAATGTTACCAACTATAACAGCTTAATCAGGGCCTGCTCTAATTCCTTCTTTTTCTGCATCGCCCGGTACGAAGGACAGCCAAATGAAAACGAGCCACTACGCATAAAACTCATTCCACTTTGCATATTAGCTGTTTGTTTATTATGCTGGAAGTTTAGCGATACATAATATTATGTTCGTCCAACATCAGAAATGGAGGCGAGTAAAGAAGAACGGAGAGGTGTGGTTCACTTTTTGACTGCTGAGGGAGTTGGAGGACGAGAAATTCATCGTCGCATGTCTGCTGTGTACGGCAAATACAGCATGCCACTTTCACGTGTGCTGGAATGGCATAAGAGATTCCAAGAGGGAAGTGTGTCACTGCAAGACGATGCTCGCCCAGGACAGGCCCATCATGTCATTACTCCTGATGTTAGTCCTCGGGTAGATAGTCTTATCCGGGCAAACCGACGTATCACATTGGAAAAAATTCGCCTTTTGGCAAGAATAAGTCATGGTTTCATACACGCCATTATCACAAACCACCCGCAGTACCGTAAATTTGGGCGTAGTGTGTTCCACATCAACTCTGGATCACCTACGGCGATACCATGAGGAAGAGTACGCTTTTCTGTCTCGTATTGTCACTTGGCGAGGAATACGCATCATGGATTTGACTGGGAAACACTTCAACGTCCTTCCTACAGACCAGATCTCTTCCCATGCGATTTCCATATTTTTAGATAGCTGAAGAGAGACATCCGTAGACATCGATTTGCAGCGGACGAGGATGTGTGTGACTGGGCAAAGATATTGTTTTTGAATCTATTTTGAATTGGCCTTGCTGGTCCTCCTTTTTTGATTTCCCATACTTCTTGCAAGGCGTGTCTTCCAGGTTGGACGTTTGGTGACTGGAAAATAATTAGTTATAACGTGAGTTCAAAAAGTTTTTGCATAAGGGTTGGCCATGAGATACAAAAGTAATGTCTACTGCAAGATTTAGAACCTTTGTTTTTACAATTTCATTGAAATTTGCACAACAGTATTATGCCAGCAACACAATGATGACAGTTAATAAATTCTAGATCTTGCAATTGACATTATTTTTGTGTCTCATGGCCAACCCTTATGTAAAGACCTTTTGAACTCATGGTAATACATTTATATGGATCATCCTAGCACCAAAATTATTATTATGAATTAGCAGAAGTAATTTATGAAAATCTCTATTGGCTGGTACCTTGATTTATTGTGTTTAAAAACTTCTGCAATTCGATCACATGACAGTGGCGTGTTTATCATGGAAGCTAGGGAAGCACAGCTTTCCCTACGTAAACTAAATACCTACAGCGTATAATTAATTTAATATACCTTAAAAATTTAATATTATCTATTATCCTGTTGACCCGAATATGTATAATTATTTTCAATATTTTTCAATACTAATCGAATCTCGAACCTGATTTCAACTGCCCCCATAACACGAACGACGAAAAACACGACGTAACCCGAAACGGCTTTGTAGGCTACGAAGTTACAGCTTATCGCCAGTATAGTCTTTTATTCACTGAAATCGATAGCAAGCGTGTGTCCAAGAATATTATGTAATAAAATAAATAATGTTTTACTGTGAAATTAAAAAGTATGTGAACGTGAAATTAGTTACATATTAATATATAAACAATACAAATATCGTATCAATGCAAAAATCTTTCGTTTTTACGCATAATTTCGTTTGAAAGTCGAACTAAAAATAGTCTTGTGTAAGCTGTAACCCGGCAGATTACACTCACTATCCCCGCCACAAGTGCATCTACAGAACGTTCCTTTTCCGCGCTTAAACGAATCAAAAGTTTTGTTAGGAATTCTACAGGACAAGAAAGACTTTCTGATTTGAGATTAATATCAATTGAAAAGGAATTAGTGCAAGAATATTCTCGTGAAAAAGGTTTTTATGATGATGTTATAGATGAGTTTGCAAAAGAAAATAGACGTATGGCACTTCATTTTAAGTAAGGTAAGATTTTATTATGGTTTGTAAAAAAATGTCTTTTTGCATCAAAAAATTTTTATCTGCGGCTTTATTTTACTCTTCAGCTTCCACTTTTGTGAGGTTCTAGACACGCCACTGTCACATGGTGTGGTTCTTGTTCCAACTTACTTTTACTCGGCTTGAGGGCTTTTTATATTGTAAGCTATGCTACTACTTTGTTTCTCGTTTAAACCCCGAAGGAGTACGACTTTTAGTCCACTTTTGATCAGATTTGGTGATTGGACAGAGTTAATGATAACTCACAGTTATTTGATTCGCCAGTTCAAGTATACATTCATCATTAAAATTCGCTTTTAGTTTTTATGATAAAGGCATTATCTAAGAAAATATAATATGACCACTAATGCCCCAATAATTAGATTACTTATTAGTCTAGAATTTTACTAAGCCGCTTATGTAATTGGAGAAAACAACAAGTGCAATATTCATATAGTTAGCCTGCAGAATGTATTGAACTTTTGCGTTCGCCCACATACTGGCTTTTAGCCAACTGCTAATGGATTCGATGTTCTCGGTAGATTATTTCTCCTAAAAGTTAAAAAAGCAAGATTTTAAATAGCATTACAGTTTTACTCTCGTTTCAGGTCAACACTATAATGTTTCCTTCATGCACATAAACCAATTACAAACAATTTTAGTTCAATGCTTGGTTGTCCAAATCCCAAATGATAGAAAATATCAGTTTTCCGCGCAACTAAATAATTCCGTACCGTTGATTTCTCCGGGGAGTCAAACTTAAAACTAGGTTAAACTGTGACGTATTTACAAATGACGAGCCGTTTGGCAAAGTTAACTGTTCATATCATTGCACAAATTGAAATACTGGTACTTAGAGCATCTATATTCATCATTTTTAACGTTTGTTTGAGACAGATGCTCTTCCTTAACTTGCCAGATATGCATTTATACTTATTATTACTTCGGCATACTTGCCAACTCCTCTAAGTAAAACGAGGTTACGGAAAAAACATCAGAAGGGGCGGTGAATTCTACGCCAATTTGAGATTTAATATCCGTTGAAAGGTTTTAAGAAGTAATGAAGTTGTTCTAGAACCAAACAGCTTCTAATAATTAATTATAAACATATACGAAAAAATCCGTAGCTAAACTTTAAGCTCATCATGTTAGTTAATTAAACTTGCTCTGTAATTTGAATGACCTGTTCATTAACTGGTGCTACGCGTCTCCGATTTTCTATTTATGGCAGGTAATTATCATCAGGTACAGGTTTATGATGCGAAAATTACCATTATTATCTCTTAAATATATATTTGCAAGTCATTTATTGACAGGACATAATTCCTCGATTCACGCTGATATCTACTATCACTTTTATAAAAACCGTAGCACCTTTAAACCCAGTAGCCTTGAATTTTATCCTTTACATCAAATGTTTAATATGTCATATTTTATTTCATTACAATTTGATGGTAAACAATATTTAAGACTTTCTGTGGATTAGAACAATCTTATCCTAGTTTTTACAGTAGTAACAGTACATCAGATATCACAAAACAATATACAAAACTGATTCTCTTAATAAAATTTAAATTAAGAAAGAAAGCTGTACTTAAGAAATTATCTACTTACATAAGTGTAATTCGTAGCTTACATAAAAAATATCTTTTTTCTTCAAACGTCAGAAAAACACGACTTTGTGTCCTTGGATACACACAGTTAAACATTCACTTTTACTCCTAGGAGTAAAAGTGACATAAACATTCTTAATGAGCCAATGGCAACTCGTAATTTTTATTTTTTATAACAAAGCAACGACAGCTGGTATGACGTTCATTTTTGACTTTTTTTAAATTTTCTTGCTGAATTGCTTTTAATTTATGCGTTTGAAGAAAAAATAACATGTGTTATTCCTAATAACACAATATACTATTAACTTACAATTCCGAGAGTAACGAAAACTGAAAACGAAACATGTTACTTATTCTTGTATTAAGATATAATTGTAACCAAAACGATAAGTAATAATTAAACAACAATCACAATTTTGTAACTGGATAGTACTAGGCAAGTGTCCTGCTATTATCATAGAATTGTATAACAGTAATTTATCAATTTATTTATCGATTTATTACTATTTGAAACATAACTTGCCTTCCTAAAAAGGGTTTACATTTTTAATTGTTAACACTTCAATAAAGTTTCGTTTATTTATATATGTGTATTTTATCTATTTGACTATTTCAGGGATGTCAGAATATGGTCGAATTTTAACGGTACTACAATTATTTCTATCAGGCACGCTCTTAATCCTTTAGTTTACTTACAAAATTTCGTTGTTTATTGCATCTTTCAAGCACTGTGCTTCAGTGCTTTTAATAGTTGTAATAATTCGCTTTGAAACTGAAACGACCATATCATAACTCAGTAAATTACGAGCTTACTTTTCTAGTGTTCCCATAAACTGCATTGTTGGAAGAAGAGTCCTTTCTTTTCTACCCTTATTTCAGGAATGTAACAAAAATATGCAAAGAATTGCAACTAAAATAGAGATTTAGTTAAACCGGTATTTTCTGTGCATTTTCATAATATGGTTCCTGATGTGATTGTTAAGCAAGGATATATCGGTAACATATGCTGTATTCCCGTAGGGACTTCTAGTCTTGGGAAATGCACAGCTGCATAAAGATCTATTCAAACCTACAAACATATAAAAATGGAATTTGTGAGATAGATAACATCTCATTGTAAGCAGCTTTAACGTCAAGATTTCAAATTTTACAAAAATGCTAGCAAACTAAAGAATATTTTTAGCTATATTTTATTTCCTACATTGCTCTATAAAATCTCGTGGCTTAACCTGGTTCACTTATTTTATTTACGATTTGAATGTGATGTTTGAACATTTGAAAACTTATGCTTATAAATAAAACGCGAATTATCTAAAACGTATCACTATCTAGCAAATATTTAAACATTTAAAAAAATACGAAGGCTAAATTATCAAAGCTGTGCAGAATTTCAACACAAATTTGATTATTTTATGGATTTGGAACATTGGAACATTTGGAAATATAAAAAAAAACGAACTAAAAACTGCCAGTTTTTTCAGTTTTATCTATTTTCACAACCATAATTGTAAACTGAATTAGTCCTCTTGTACGTATATAATTTTGAATATAATTTAATGCACTTAATTAATTTTTTTTTAAATCGAAACAGTTTTTATATCATATTGTAATATGAAGGCGGCCGTGGATCAGTTGGTTCGGCGTGCGTATACCACTGAGATGGCCAGGGTTCGATTCCCAGGGACAACCACATATACAGCAAAACACCCGATCGCTTCCCTCGGAAGGCAATGGCAAACCACCGAGATGTATTCTGTCTAGTAAGTCTTCTCTGGAGTAGAAGTGCAAGTACTTCCGTGTTTCGGAGCCCACGTAAAGCTGTAGGTTCCCTATGTCTGTAGGCAATTGACACGCAAACCACGGGCATATGGGGAGATGATCGGCAACGCCCTGTAAAAGGGAAGTCTTAATACTAAAAAGTAATAGTCAGTAGTTATACAACAAGAGGTTCGAAAATAATCGAATATACAGTTGAGAGGGCGAGATGTGTTGCTTAGGAAGTACAACGACACCGTAGGTGGAGTTGTGTTTTCAGATAACACATCGAGTCCGCAAACTGTATATTCAGATGATTTTCGAAGCTCGAGTTGTATATGTTAAGACTATAGAACGAATCAACCAACTATATTAAACAAATTATTTATTGAAGTTGAGAAAACTATTAAATTTTTACAAAATGTCAAAAATATTACTTGTTTATTTATATCCATGGATGACAAAATTATGCATGGGATAGGGTTTTCACTTTTACGCTATCTATTAAAAATACATGTCGCGGTCGGCTTAGTTGGTTCAGCGTGCGTCTGACCACTGGAACTGGCTTAGGTTCGATTCCCAGGGTCACATATACGCCGAAAACACCCGACCGCTACCCTCAGAAGGCAATGGCAAACCACCGAGATATTCTGGCTGGTAAGTCTTTCTTTGGAGTAGAAGTGCAAGCACTTCCGTGGTTCAGATCCCACGTTAAGCTGTAGGTCCCCTAAATCTGTAGGCCGCTTGACACACGCACACCACAGACATACGGAGAGAAGACGGCAACGCAAGCCACTCGGGATCAGCTTTGCAGTAAAATCCCTCGCGCTTCGCGCTCGGGATTTTAATCTGCAAAGCTGATCCCTCTCGTTGCTATGCAACAAAACATTCGGGAAATATCCGATAATTTTGAAGCTCTAGGGGTATTATAGCTGAAAATGACATTTTCAAATTATAACGATTAATATTTAATTATCTGTGAATAACTGTTTGTTACTTAGCAACCGTCCTAGGGAGATTATCAGTAATAATACCATGAGATCGAAAAAAAGATGATTCTGGGCAGGCCTTGACTAGTACAACACGATTGGCAAGACTGATTTCAAAATGTGGCAGTAAATTAGAGGTTAATAAATGTCAAATAAATTAAAACACAAAACAGTATTTATTTAGGGAACAAACTGAAAACTAAGATGAATACATGTTAGAGTAGGTGTTCAAAATGTGATCCTTCACTAGTATTACAAAGATAAACTTAAATAATTCTGGAAACAAGATTGCAAAACTGACTTACATTTGAAATGTCACTGTCACATTATAATTCATAGGCATTCTAGAACCAGTGTAACCAATCGTGTTGTACTAGTCAATGCCTGCTCAGAATCATCTTTTTTTCGATCTCATGGTATAATAGGTAAGTGCATAAAAAATTATCGATAATTTTAGGGAAATGTGCATGAAAGCAAGTTGGGCTGAAAAAAGCACGAATGCACGCGTGCACGAGTGCTTTTTTCTGCCTCAACTTGCTTGAATGAACACTTATCTAAAATTATAAATAATTTTTTTATGCACGTATTATATTTGGTAAGAAAATTTCATAAATCAAAATATTAAACTGGACAAAACTCAAAGGTCTAATTAAAAATGAAGGACAAATGTATCCTGACCATATTAAATTTGAAAATGAGGTTTTCACGGAACCTGTAGATATAGCTGAGGCATTTAACAATTACTTTATCGACAGCATAATTGAAATACACGATAGCATAGATAATGTTAATTTAAAATTGGATTTAGGCGCATTAAGTGGAAACCGTGTAAATATGTTTTCTTTTCAAGAAATTGATATGTCGGTCCTTGGAAAAGCTATCTCGAAAATGAAAAATAAGTCTAGTAACGATAATATAACATTAAACGTTGTTAAAGATGCGATGCCAGTAGTAGGAGACGTGCTATTACAAATAATAAACCAATCTTTCAGAACAGGAATCTTCCCAAAGATATGGAAAATTTCAACAGTAACGCCGATTCAAAAAGTCTCTGGTACTAAGAAATGCTGTGAATTTAGACCTATCAACATGTTACCCACACTCGAAAAAATCATCGAACATATAGCTAAAGACCAATTACAAAATTATATAGAAAAAGAAAATCTATTACTACAAGCTCAATCTGGTTTTAGAAAAAATCATTCTTGCGAGACAGCTTTAAATATGGTTGTATCAAACTGGAAACAACAAATGGAAAAAGGGAACAAGATTATTGCTGTGTTTTTAGATTTAAAACGAGCATTTGAAACCATAGATAAAGAAATTCTCGTAGCGAAATTGGAAAAGTACGGAGTTACGGGTTCTGCAAAAATGTGGTTTAAGGACTACTTGCATCAACGGCAACAAATTACCATCTATAATGGAGCAAAATCAAAAACGAAAGAGAATAATCTTGGAATACCCCAAGGATCAATTTTAGGGCCATTTCTTTTTATTTTGTATATAAACGACATTAATAGTGCCCTGAAAAATTGCAAATTAAGCCTTTTTGCAGACGATACCTTAATTACAGTGAGTGATCATAACTTGAATGTAGCCGTTTCTAAAATAAATGAAGACTTAAAAACTATATCGGTCTGGTTAAAACTAAATAAACTAAAATTAAATACCAACAAAACGAAAGCAATGATCATAAACAATAGATCTAATCAAGCAATTGACAGTGTTGTGATCGATGAAATTGCCATTGAATATGTGCCTGAAATAAAATACTTAGGTGTAATATTAGATGATAAACTAAAATTTAATAAGCATATAGATTGTGTAGTTAAGAAAACGGCAAAGAAAATAGGTTTTTTCGGAAGAATTAGTAATAAATTAAGTATGCGGTCTAGATTAACAGTGTATATGTCAATTATTGCACCACATTTCAAGTATTGTCCTACTATTTTGTTTTTGGCCACTGAAGGAGAAATGCAGCGAATGCAAAAGTTGCAAAATAAAGCAATGCGAATAATTTTACGATGTCACAAACGTACCAGAATTGCTGATATGCTAGAAATACTTCAGTGGTTAAACATTAAGCAACGCAAAAGGGTATTAGTAGATACAGCCAAGGAGGTATGTGGTATAACCCGAATAAACAGAAACAAGCATACAAAGAGGACACCGTGGTGGACCGAAGAAATTAGAAACGAGGTAAAACTCAAAAAGAACAAATGGAAGCAATACTTAAACGAAAGATCGCAGAATAGATACGAAGAATACAAGGAACAAAGAAAGAAGGTCAAAAATGCCATAAGGTTAGCAAAGGAAAAGTCCTGGGAAGATTTCGGGACAAAAATGGAAAAAGACTTCCATATAAACCAAAAGCTCTTCTACAAAATCTTAAAGAACGCAAGAGTGGGAGATAAACAAGCAGAGACTAAACAAGTCAAAGACAAAAATGGGATTGTACTCACAGAAGGGAAGCAAATAATGGACAGATGGAGGCAGTACTTCGAAGAACTCCTATTTTCGGGAGAGGACGAGGAAGTAGAAAATGAAAATATAGACAAAGCCCAAGCAGGAGATCAAATGGCGGAAGAGATACAAACAGATGAAGTGATAGAAGCCATAAGAGCGCTCAAAAAAGGGAAAGCAGCGGGATACGACCAAATAACAGGCGAAATGCTAAAGAATGTGGGCCCAAAGGGAATAGAACTGTTGACTTCAATATACAACCAAGCTTGGGCGGAAGGGAGAGTGCCATCAGACTGGAAGATTGGTATCATAGTACCAATTTTCAAGAAGGGGGATAAGCGGGAGTGTAAAAACTACAGAGGGATCACCCTACTGAGCATACCATCGAAGGCCTACGAACGGATCCTGGAAAAGAAACTAGTAAGACAAATCGATAAATCACTAGAGCAGTCACAGAGTGGCTTTAGAAAGGGGCGTAGTATAAATGACCACATATTTACACTCAAACAAATCACAGAAAAGTCTCTAGAAAGAAATATCGAAACGTATCAGGCGTTCATAGACCTTGAAAAGGCCTTTGATCGAATCCAGCGATCCAAAGTCCGGAAAATACTGGAAAAAAGGAAGGTGGAGAACAACCTGATAGCAGCTATAATGAGCCTTTACGAAGAAAATAGGAACTATGTAAGGACGGACAACAGGCAATCCCAAAAATTCCCTGTAAACAATGGCCTACGACAGGGAGGAGTATTGAGTCCTATACTCTTCAACTTGGTTTTGGATGACACAATGAAAGACATAAGAGGAAAAACGACAAAGATGTACATCGGACATAGACACATGAAACCAGTGTATATAAACGAATGCGCTTTCGCAGATGACCTAGTAATATTCGGCAAAAACGAAAAAGACCTACAAAAAAACTTGGAGATATGGAACGCAGCATTGGAATCAAACAACATGAAAATCAACGAGGAGAAAACAAAAATAATGGTAACAGGCAGAGGAAGCGCCCAAGCAGATATAAAGTTAAATGGAAAGACACTAGAGCAAGTTGAGACGTTCAAATATCTAGGGGTAAATATGAATAACAAAGGGTACCACGATGCAGAAATTAATGCGAGATTGGATAATACATCTAGGGTATTCCACAGCCTCAGAAATGCATTCATAGCGAAACGGGAGATATCTCAAAAGACCAAAATAACAGTATACAAAACCGTGTTTGTACCAACACTCATTTTTGGAAGTGAAACGTGGGTCCTGACGCAAACCATGAAGAGCAGAATACAGGCTATGGAGATGAAGTATCTTCGTAAAGTAGCTGGAGTCACTAGAAGGGACAAAATAAGGAACACGGAAATAAGAAAACGACTAAAAGTGGAACCCATACTAAAAATAATAGAAGACCGAAAACTCCAATGGTTTGGCCACCTTAGCAGGCTAGGAAATGAAAGACCTGTAAAACAAACTTGGGAGGCAAGAAGACATGAGCGAAGACCTAAAGGAAGACCTCGTAAAACATGGGATGACAGTGTGAAAGAGATACTGGGAGACAGAGGGATTAATTGGACACAGGCAAGGAAGATGGCGAGTAATAGAAAGGAGTGGAAAAAATTTACTCACAGTTTTAAAGGACAATAAGTGAAACATAAAATTATTAATATTTACCCTACACCTTCGGGTAAACAGGGATAGATTATATATATATATATATATATTTATCTTCAGGTGTTAGTTTTTATACATAAGTTAATTAATAACAAATTACCAAATTATCTATGTAAATATGTAACTTATAATAGAGACATACACGAATACGAAACCAGGACGGTAAATAATTTTAGACTACCGTTAACCTCCAAAAGTTTCACACAGAATAGTTTTTTCTATAAAGGTTTTAAAATTTATAATGATCTCCCACTTGAGACAAAGCAAGTAACTAATATCAATAATTTTAGGAAACTTTGCATGCCGTATATTAAAAATATGTAATTATAGGTACTGTAGTTTACGTATTAAGTCAATTAGTTTAACACTTGTATTTATAAGATTGTAAAAATATCTGTAAATCAAACACCTTATGGTGAATAAAGATCTACTACTACTACTCCTACCATTTTGACACTACTTATTCGCTGTTTGAACAGCATAGGTGATTTGATACTTGGCGTGATTGCCAAAATTAAGGTAGGTAGATATATTATTATTATATTAACTTAAATGTCAAAAAATTATCAGCAGTTGCACATGTGCAATTATCGATAATTTTTTGACAAGAAAAATTATCGAGTAATTAAATTTTGTTGAATCTTGATTGGTTAAAATAATTTCATATCTAGAATGTGATTGGTTGTTTAGGTGACAGTGACAGATGTATGAAATTTTCAGTATAATCTTGTTCTGATTGGTTACTTTCGCACACGTGATCAGAAATTCAGGAATTCAATTGAATAATTTTTTAACCAAAAATTTTTCAGTATAATCTTGTTCTCATTGTTTATTTTCGCGCACGTGATTAGAAATTCAGGAATTCAATTGGATAATTTTTAACCAAAAAATTTTCAGTGTAATCTTTTATTCAGAGTGTAAATGAAAACAAGCTCATCCCCTTTTTCCTTATTACTTTTTGGGGTTGAAAAATCAACTTACATACACTATATGGCTGAATGCAAAAAAATGTGATTTTTGGAACAAAACCAAAACGATTTCGTAATACTTCCGGTTTTGCCGATTTTTAAAATGGAATGCCTCCTACGTTTGTACAGTTTTGGAATCCGGGGGAAATTCTGAATCTGAATACCTAACTTTCCCTTTTTTTAAACATCTTAAAAAATTCTAAATTTTATTTTTCAATCAAAACTACCAAATGTTTCTGACTGATCGCCGTAATTATATAAAAATTCAGTCGTCATTGTAGCTTATGTACCTACAGTATGAAACATTGGCAGTTGAATTATTTTGGCTTTACGTCAATTTTTTGGAATGGAACAATAATATCTAGTTATTCGAAAAAACTATTGTATGTTTTTACCAATTCAGCGATCCTACGATCTTGAAAATTCTTGTAAGCATAGGTGATAAAGTAAAACTGAAAACTTTTTGAATATAGAAAACTTTGATAAAAAGCACGTAAAACATTGACTGGGACAATCGGACTGCTTATGAGGGTTATATCGTTTTTCTTTGTTTTTCCAAAGTCTTCTAAGTTGACGGTATTTCTTTCTTTTGATTCTCAGGTTAAATCTACAAAAATTAAAGAACGAATTGTCAGATTTTAATATCGTTCGATTGTAAATACGTAGCCCATGACCAGATTGTTATTTAATTATAAGGATCAAAAAGAAACATTTTTTGGGTGTCATAGTACTCCTAATAGAAAAATAAATTTTGAAAATTATTTTAAAGGGTGTTTAAGAATCGAAAGTTGAGGTCATTTTCAACAAAACCGAAAGTGCTGCTAAATTGCTTTGTTACAAAAGAAAGAACAGCCGTAAAGTATACCTATCAAAAGTTTAGTGTCTCATTAGTAATTTATTAAAGTATTTAAACTTTCCAATGCACATCTGTTTTAGACTAGACTTTATAACGACAGATCAATAAAAAAACCAATTAGGGTAGGCTGTGAAATTGAATTATTTTGAATTGGTACTTTAGCCACATCCACAGAATGACATTTCTGACATGAAAATTTAAAACTGAACGCTCTTGTCAAATTTTTTAAGTTTTTTATTTGGTGAAAAATTTTAAAGTTTGAAAAAATGGTATTCACTACACAACAAAAAGCGAAAGCTATTGAATGTTTCTTTCAAACTGGCGTAAGAATAAATGGAGAGTGGAAATATTCACTTCATGACTGCATGACTGATTTTCGTGAAGAATACCCCGATTTAGTGTTCAATTACAATTATTTTCGCGACGTTGTAACTAAATCTATGCAGTTATTTAGAGAAAGTGGTAGTGTCGCTCGTAAAAGTGGAAGTGGACCGCCGCTTAGATGAACAGAAGCAACGATTGAATTACAAACGTTATAAAATATCATTCTGTGGATGTGACTAAAGTGCCAATTCAAAATAATTCAATTTCACAGCCTACCCTAATTGGTATTTTTATTGATCTGTCGTTATTACTTCTATATATTTCCACTGATAATCACATTTTACATATTACATAACGTGTGTTCATAAACAGTCGTCATCTCGGTTGCTTTGAAAAACAAATTACAAGTCTTAGATTAAATCATAGACAATGACATTTTACAAATCTTGACATTTGGTTTTGTGTTCTGAATAAAATTACGAAATATGTTTCTGAAATCACAACCTACTGGGATGTTGATAGTTTATGGACACCCGTTATTTTACAGTTTGGTTGCCAACAGACAATGAATATATATTTATAATAAGCAGATGTAATAAAGCAATTGAGCCAAACTAACAAAAGTTGTCAGACGCTCTCTTTGAATCTCAATTCATTAAAAAATTCACCGATTTGCTTGGATAAGTAGTTAACTTCATTGACATAAATAGTGCATTTAATTGTGTCTGTTAAGACATTACTATGCGTTGTGAGAGACAATTTTATAAAGCTTTTTGAATGTAGTGTAAGAGGGTAAAAGGAAAAGAAGAAGAATGTAACATACCCTCTTTTGAAATGAGGGTTATATTTTCCGTGGCACTCTGTATATAGCCTGAACAGTTGGACTACGTTCGGGCAAATAATGTTGTTTTCATAAATACATCAAAATATGTTGGTATTTATTGTACTAAAGAAAAGAGCCGAGTAAAAATAGATACATTACATTCACATAATTCAAATTAACGAGAAGTCTGCGATAACGGACTCCTTTATCGACAACCTTACGGAATTCAGTATTAGCATAGAAGGAAACGAAAGCAACAACAAAGCTGCACGCGACAGTAAGCTACTAACATGCTAAGGTACACATGTAATAATCTAACAGTTTTCATGACAAAAATAGGTAAGTGTTTGTAAATATAGAAAAAGAAGTCCGAAAATACGAGTTACAGGTAAATTAAATTAAAATACCAGTTGTCAGTACTTTAAATAAATAATCCGAATATAAAACGTAGCAGACAAATACGATTTCGATGACTTTTGAATATGTTAATATTGATAGAATATTTAAGTTAGCTATATCAAACTCCTGGTCGGTTATATAATAATCATTATACCAACCTGTAACGTAAGTGATGAAGGATGAAGTAAATATTTTCTATATAAGCCAAATGCCTTAGATTTGGGGCAAAAGCCCATTCGATACGGAAAAATTCTAGTTAAGTAACGCAAAAGTCGACGAAAGTTAAGATATTTAGCATCTGCAAACCTAGACCAATAAATATGATAACAAATACATATTTTAACGTAAATCATAAGGTAAGAGATATGTTTTTTCTTTAAACAAAGTATTAAGCGCTTCAATTTAAAGTGCATTTGCTGTTGTCCTTTAAATAATGAAACATTTAGTTACCAATAACATTTGTTGGACAATAAAAAGCTAGCGAACTAAATATTATAGCGAATGCAGAAAACGTCCTAGTTCTCTCAAAAATGTCCAAAGGAATCATATTCTAAGATTGGGAGATCAAAATATTCCAGAATCCTTAAATTCGTGTTATTGATCCTGCCATTAAAATATTCCCGTAAAAAGCTTCGTTGAAGAAATACATTTTTTAATTCATCCGCATGAAGTTTATGTAATAACGTTTGCATTACGTGCTGTAGTTAACATCTTGTCTTTATCTGTGGCCTCTTATTATACATTTTACGATATCGAGGCTGGTGCGTTAGCGGATGAGGTTTTACGGGTGTAATACACAACCCCGCCCGTCTTTACGGGTTACGTGGTTGGTACGCCGTTACCATCAAAAAATATAGGCCAATTTAATCTTTGACGACTTATTGCAACCTGCACTCATATTTTCTAAAAAGAAGGGAAGCTTGAATCGTAGCCTAAGGATTTTCACTATTCCAAATCCTATAATGATTCGAGTTAATATTTATCCATCAAGGTAAACCCAGGCTTCATCTATAAAAAGGGTTATATTAAACTGTTAGTCATTAAAATTATCTAGAAACCATCGACAAATCTTCCTCGACGATAGTAATGCAGTAGAGCTGTTTTAGATGTAAGCTTTCTTTGAATATTTTGTTCCTCGTATCGCAGGATAGGTTATCAACTTGGAATAAAAATGTCGAATAGGTAGCCTATACTAAAACTCCAATATACTTCGCCGTCGAACAGTTTTAATCAAAGGTGATATTTGTGTTTTCATACTCTTCCCTCGCTTCAACTAAATTACAAAGATTACTGAATATTAAATTACAGACTTTACATCAAGAAATTGTGTATGATAGTTTATGTAATAGTAATGAAGAGAAGACCGTAGTTATGTATTAATTAGTACATCAAAAGGGTATTCTAGGCATATGTCGATAGCAGTTCCTGTTAGAACACCAAGTTAGATTCTAGAAATGGTAATATTCTGTCGATGACACAATTAAATTGAGGTCAGTAACTAATCAAATACAGGAAGCAGAGACCAAATGTACGTAGTCAATATTTGTAATTATGGCATGAAATAGTAACATTATTGTGAGCAGTTTCAACACTGCAACGCAATAGAAACAAGAATAGCTTGATATATTTCATACATAATAAAAACCAAATCATAATTTACATCAATCACTTAAATTCCAGCTTTGTTTGATTTGTAAATATCGTAAGTATCGTTTTGTGTAGTAGAAACAATCTTAAAAAAATACGTTTTTTATAAAGAAACCGGGTTACAGTATTACACGCATAAAAGGTAATTAATCGTATACTTGCATTTATCTCCTTTCCTGCGTTTACATATGTGTTCGTTATCCGTTCTTGATCTTTTAACATTAGAAATGATTATAATATATTGTAATTATATGCATAAGATTAAAACAATTAACATGTTAGTAGTTGTTAGTCATTTTAATTGTTTCACTTACTTAGTTTTATTAATTATATATCTATTTACAAGGAACCTCACACAGTTACCATGACAACGCAGAAAAAGAAACTATTATATATTCAGCATACCTTACATTAATACATGATTATATTATCGAATATTATTATTATTACCACACACGATTCAAAAATAAAATATCTCAATATTGAACTTAAAACAAAGAAACCATTAACAGATCGAAACGAATCCAAGTGGTGACCTGCGGTTTCCCACGAATCACGATTGTTTACTTGAATTTTTATTTTGAACGAGTCATCGTATAGACAGATAATGACTTCATCATGAGATACCAAAGTACTCTAGTACAAATACTTTCTTCTTTACAATTCGTTTTACCTCTTCGCTAAAACGTCGTTGTAATATATAGCGTTCTTTGTCTTTAGAATTTAAGTTAGGATGAAGGAGGGATTCGACCGACCAACTCGATGGTCACGATCTGCTGCACGTCATTTTAAAAATTATAGTGTTGAGTATAAATTGCGTATATAATTTGCAACTGCAATCCTTCTTGCTGGGTTGCTGATTATTTTTGTTACTTTATTTAAAGAACTATTCCATTCTGATAACACTGTTCCATTTTTAAACGAGGTATTTAAGAAATCTACCTTGAAAGCTTAATCGTTTTAATTCGTGTAACAGAAATTTTTTTTGTAAACCGCATACTTTACTTTAAACACGCTACTTCCAAAATAGTATATAATTAATGGTATTTATGGTTAAGTTTACTACAGAATATAATACATAAGAATCTAATAAGATTTTTTTTTAATGCAAATCATATAACCTAACTCGAAGAGAGTGTTAAGTAGGTACTGGTAATTTCAACTCATCGTTATGAAATTCAAAGTACCAAAGAAGTGAGGTTTTCATTTTTCACTTAATGATTTTAGATCAAATATTCCTAATGGCTTTTAAGCTAAGGTTGAACACCTTTTAATCTGTTGCATTCCTGCACTTTAGAAAATTATTATTTTCAAATAGATAACTCGTTCCTAAATTTGTAAGGTAATACCTACTGCAAGTGTTAAATTCGTAAATGGATACATTTTCTTATGACAAAGTAAAATCTGTATTTTATTCTTTATTGATAATAAGCATTAGCCTTTCAAGTTAATAATAAAGAGTACGAAGGGAAATCGATTTGTCGAGCACGCAATCACTGAAACATTTCTTTTCGTCTTTGTAAAATTGGACTACTAAAATAATTTACAGAGGTTTAGTTTAGGTAATACATATACCTTAAAGGAAAACTGGCTTGAAAAATTCGCCAACTGTATACCTATTAATATTAATTTATTATTCATTTTAATAATAATCTTTCATCTTGAAGTTGAAGGAAAGAAAACGTACGAGATGTCAATATAAATTAATCGATTGATACCTTTTTTTTATCTTGCAATTTTACTGTTATTTCTATTTGACCTTTTTCTCTGATTTGTATATACCGTGTGCCCAGGTATAGACTATATATATAATGTAATATGGGTTGCATATTCAGAGCCAGTAAGGAGTCACGATTTAAAATGGGCACACCGCTTGGCATTTGTGTTTTTTTAATTTTTTACTGATGAAGATAGTATATGAGGCGCCAGCAAAAATAGTTAACAATAACCTTTGCTGAGCATAAACAATTATTAGCCCGTGAGTAAAAACATAAATAAAATCAAGAAAATAGGATAACAGAGTATTAGCAACAAAATATTTTAACAGAAAGAGAAGCTTAGAAGATCCAGAGGATTTTAAAGCGTTGCAAAAAGTCTCCCACCGACAAATAGGAAGCCCACAAAAAAATCAAATACAGAACGAAGGAACAGAAGGGATGGAGACAGCAATAATGAAAAAGAATGAAAGGCTAAAAGCAGGATTTAAAAATGCAAAAGAAACTAGAAGAATGAAAGACAGAAAAACTAGAGCTGGGGGACAGAAGCAGCAAAATGGAAGATACTCAAGAAAAGCAGCAGAAGGAGAAGAGGAAATTGAATATTGTAATAAAAGAAAAAACAAAAACAGGAATACAACTACAAAAATAGGCACATGGAATACACGAAACTTAAACAGTAACGAGGAGGAAATAGTGGAGGAGATGATACACCAACAAATAGAAACACTAGAATTAACGGAAACAAAAAGGAAAGGAAAGGGTATAACAAAAATACATAAAGGATACTGGCTACCTACTCTGTCTGAAGAAAGAGGCAAGAATGGAGTAGGGCTAATAGTAGCACCAAATATAATAAAGGACACAGTAAATGAAAAGTATATCAATGAAAGAATAATGGCAGTGGAAATAAAACTGATAGGCCAAGAAATATGCACATTAATCGTAACATATGGAGAAAATGGAGACGCAAAGAAAGAAGAAAAAGATAAATACTTTACAAGATTGCAGGAAGAAATAGATGAGGTAAATGACAACATAATTATAATGGGAGATATAAATGGGCATGTGGGGCGACAAAATACAGGAATAGAGAGGATAATGGGAAAGTAAGGAGAGGAAGTCAAAACCAATAACGGAGAAAGAATTATAGAATTATGTATGGAAAATGACCTAGTAATTGCCAACACAATGTTTACACACAAAGATATACACAATCATACTAGAGTGTAACATAACAAAAATGAAACATCAATAATTGATTACTTTCTAGTAAACAAACGGAAATGGGGGTACATACAAGACGTTAAAGTAACAAGACAAGCCATTACTTATTAGTGAAGATGAAGATAAAAATAAAGAAGAAGAAAAGTTAGATAATAGAAGACAGAAAGTCAAGGAGAAAATAAAGAGTCATAAACTGATAAACAAAATTACATGTAGAAAAAAGTACTGCGAAATACTACACAAAAATTTACAGGAAGTAAATAAAGCAAATGATATAGAGGAAAAATGTAAAAACTTCAAAGAAGCCATACTAAATGCCGCTAAGGAGAGCTGCGTTATATAAAAGTAACAAACACAAATGTCAAAAGAACGGAATGGTGGACTAAAGAATTACAAAAGATGATTAAAGAGAAAAAAGAAAAATGGAGAAATTATCTAAGTACAAAAAAGCAGAAGATTATGAGAAGTACAAAGAAAAGAGAAAAGAGGTGAAAGAGGCAATAAAAGCAGCAAAAATTAAATCATGGAGAAAATTTAAACAGAGGATGAACGAAAATTTTAGAGGTAACAAATAAATGTTTAATGGGTCACTAAGACAACTACGTAAGAAGAACGAATGCAGCATGAGAAAGCATAATAATAATAAAATAAGGAAGTCACCAGGGATAGACGAAATAGCACCCGAAATGACATCAAATATATGGAAGACATAGGGAGAGAAGTACTAAAGAACTTACTAAATGAAATTATCAAAGTCAGACAAACACCAAAAAAGTGGCATACAGGAATTATCCTACCAATACATAAACAGGTAAATACAAGAAACTGTGCCAACTATAGGGGCATAACGTTAACTAGCATACCAGCAAACGTCCTAGCGAGAGTAATGGAAGGAAGACTAAGAGGAAAACTAGAAAATACTTTGGATGAAACACAATTTGGATTCAGGAGGGGAAGGAGCACTCAGGACCCAATATTCATACTTAGACAAGCAATAGACAAAAATATAAACAAATTCATATACCTATATTCATATATATAGACTTGGAAAAAGCTTTCGACAGAGTAAAAAGCAAAGATATATGGAACTATCTAGAAAGAAGAGCTATAGACAAAGGAACAATAGAAGTATTGAAAGCAATGCATGAGAAAACAACTAATATAGTACGAACACAAAACGAGGAATCAAATGAGTTTGAAACAAAAGAAGGCTTAAAACAAGGATGTGTGCTCAGTCCATTACTGTTCTTAGTTGTGGTGGATGAATCTATCAAAAGAGAAAAACAAAAGATGAGACCAATGCACCTAGGATACTGGAATACAAGAAAAACAAAGTTAACAGAACTTCTATTCGCTGGCGATATGGCGGTAGTAGCAGACTCAGAAATAAACTTGCTATACAACCTCAACATTTTAAATGAAAATTACAGAAGATAAATATAAATAAAACAAACAACTATGATTATAACTACTTAGGACAAAACACAATATTAGTACACTAGAAGGTCAAAGGGTCGAACAAGTGGATAACTTTAAATATTTAGGGGCGGTAATTGACAGTAATGGAAGACAAGACAGAGAGCTAGATGACAGAATAGGAAAAGGTGGAAGAATATTTAAAGCCTTAAAAACAACCTTTTTAAGCAAAAGAGAAGTAACAAAAGAAGTAAAAGCTGAAGTGATCAAAAAACTAGTGACTCCAACATTAATGTATGGCAATGAAACGTGGTGTCTATACAAAAGAAATTGCAGCCGAATAAATGCAGCAGAAATGAGATTCCTAAGAAAAATAGAGGGAAAGACGAGAAGGGATAGAATTAGAAACCAAGTCTTTAGGGAACAGTTAAACATAAAATCGGCAACAACAAAAATACAGGAAAGACGATTGGGGTGGCTGGGACACAATAACAGAATGACAAAGGAGGGACTCACAAGGAGAGTATACGAAACAAGAACACAGAAACCAGTGGAAGCAGACCTAGGAAAACTTGGCAAGAAGGAGTAAAGCAAGCGGCATCGGAGAGACATTAAATGGAAAGAAATTAAGAAATCTAATCAACTTCATAGTCTTACACCTAACTGTAGAAAGATATCGGATTAAGTACTCGTAAGTAAGTAAGTAATAAAAGGTGTGCAGAGCTAAGACCACGACATCAAAGGAGTAGTTAAAAAAACTGTTTGAAGAAAAATAAGGCCGGAGATCCACGAGGCGTAAAAAATACGAAAAGACAAACTCAAACCAGCGGTAATAATAAAAATGGCAAATTAGAAAGGAAAAACAGAAGTTTTGAAAGAAAAAACGAAACTGAAGTGAACGAAAATAGTAATAGAAAGGGATATGATTTGAAAGGAGCAAGAGATCCTAAGGAGAACAAAGATAGCAGCAGAAGAAGAGAGACAGACCGGTAAGCAGGTACGAATAGGTCATAAACTGATAGTAGAAGAAAAGATAAACATATGGGACAACGATACAACGATAAGGATTCTTTACAACAGGCAGCCCAAAATAATGTTCCACAAAACTAAAAAAAAAAAATACGACGAACAGGGAAGAACAAATAGAGACGAATAGGAGAATGAACATGGAAAACGAGAAAGGAAATCTATTTATAGGAACGTGGAATTTACAGGATGTTTATGACGATGGTGCAATTAAAACATTAACCAATGTAGCAAGTAGGGTTAAGTGGTGTAAAAGTGAGACAGTAGAAAAAGTTGGTAAAAAATAAGACAGTAGGTAAAACAATATTAATTTAACACATTCGTTAATAATTATTATTGTATTTAAAAAAGCAGAGCTTATTTGTTACAAAACCATATAGCATTTCATCTTACAGTGATAGAAGTTCACTGAAAAAAATGTACAATAGAACACTGTAAAATGAATCCAGAAAACTTTCATTTGCGCCATTCAAACTTTGTAGAAAAGAGTGCTTCATTATGTAGCCCATGTGCTGTCACTTAAACAGACGACTTTGTAGTAACATATTTACAACGTAAAGGCAGCCGATTCATTTATCCCGAGAAAGAACAATTAGATGATGTACTTAAAGGTGATGTTGTACTAAAACCACCTCCCCCAAATTCTGTTGGTGGTACAGCAAGGGTCCCTGCAGTATGTTTCCAATAGATTTAAGTGAATTTCTAGTGTATTAATTAGAAGTACCCATTATTTTGTTCATGTGTTAGTGTTGTAAGTTCAGTTAACAAATTTCCTTTTAGTTTTTACTGATATTTTCAGAATTTTCTTGAGTTATTTAGTAAAACCATATTTAATGTCTTAGAAAATTAATTTATGGTGTGAAAAAAAAATTGGACATTTTTTTCTGGCTTATTTTTTTACTGCCATGTCTTATTTTTGCCCTCTATTCAGTCTAAATTCGTTTTAGATGGAGTTACATGGGTGTCTCATTTTTCAACAGAGCTGTCTCTTTTTTACCCTATTTTAGAGGCAAAAATGAGACAGAAGTTATACACTTTCACACGATAAAGTTGTATGCTACCTCAATTTAAATGAATCTATACGAAAGAGCAACCTTTATTACATATATTACCATTTGTTTCAATTTATTTGCTCAATACTTTACCCTCAAAAACTCAAAAGATTTAAAAATTGTCTCATTATTACCCCACTTGACCCTAAATATAAAATAGAAATATTAACAATACAAAAGACTCATTTAAAAGAAAATAACGACCCCAATGGGAAAGTAAATATTATTCACCGGCGGAAGCGAACAAAGGAGATACCAAAAAAAATTGTAATTTAAAAAGAATAATCAAAAGCTTTGTACTGATCTCAGATAGAGCATGCTATATTAGAATAAAAGGAATATACAATGATACATCTGTAGGTACTGAATGTTCACGCACCAACGGAAGTGAAAACAGACGAAGAGAAGGAAGAGTACAAGATGATGAAAAATACACGCCACAAACTTTAAAAAATGAATCAAAAATGCAAATTTGGGAAAGGGAAAAATATACAAAAAGGTAACAGGAGGAGAAAACATGCACGACGAGTGCAATGATAATGAGGTCAAACTATGCACATTTGCAATAGAAAACAACATGAAAATAGTAAGCACATTTTTGAAGAACAAAGAAATACATAGAGGAACGTGTATGGGCCCAGGAAACACCTACCTAAACCAAATAGATCATGTCCTAATTAAAGAACAGTATGCACATCTGATAACAAACGTAAGATCATACAGAAGGGGAGATATTAATTCGGATCACTTTCTGACTGGATGAAGAAAGATGGAAAATACAGAATGGGAAGACAGAAAGGCACAACTAGGAAATACAAAATGCAAGAATCACAGGACGAAATAATACCAAAAAAGTATAGAAGCTCTATCTACAATAAATATTTAAAAAAAAAATTGGTAGCAACTGAATACAATAAAAGATAAATGGAAAAACCTATAGGAACTAATAAAAGGAGCAACAGAAGAAAATATACCGAAATTAAACAAATACATAAAAAAAAAACTTGAATGAACAAAGAGGAAATACAAAAGAGAAAACGCTAAGGCTAAACATAATCCAGACACAAAGTATGCGAAAAGACTGAGTACAGAGAAAGAACTAAAGGTAATAGAGACTAACCTTAAAAATAAAGAGATAAGGAAAGCATATAAAAGAGGAAAAAGGAGATTTAAGAACAATAACCATATTTTATAAGGTCAAAGAAGGGAACCTAATAGTAGAAGAGGAGGAACAACTAAAACACTAAAAGTATAGAGGCAACATTTCAAATAATTGCTGAACACAATACAGGGGAAAGGGACAGAGGAAAAGGTGGAGGAAAATGTAATAACAATAGGAGAGAAAGAGAATGAAAATAACCCTCTTAATTCTAAAAGTTCATAGTATATATCAAAAAGTAACATAACAACTGGTTTGCTTACTTATTTCCTAATTTCTTTTATTTCTAAGTGGAACCCTCTCTACGAAATGTCTACATTGCACTTTGTTTTGTACTATAATTTTTGCCACGTATTACTTTTCTCTGGCTTCTTCTTGATCGTACATCTTTATATGATGTCTCGTTTGCGTTTCCCTACAAGTTTCATTCTAGAGCTATGAAATCTTGACCGATTATTTTCTGTTTTCTACTTTTTATCTACATTTTGATAGAGGCGTGAATGGTTGTCACGTTGTCACCCATAATTTTCATTTTTTATTATGTTAAGATAATTTAAAATAACTATTGGCATCATTCTTTTTCATTCAACAAAGTTCTCGCAATATTTTTCGGTTCTTAAACTCTCTCAAGCGATATTTCAAAAATTAAAACGGTATAAAGGAGCTTATATATTACCTATATACTTACTTATTTTAAGTCAAAGGTCATTTAGGTTCCAGTTATAATAGCGAAATTGTTTTATGTAGCTTAGATTGGCTATTGTCTACATCAAAGGTAAAATAGAAGTTCCACGAAAATTATAAATCACTAATTAGAATTTGACACCCCGTATAGTTTCCGAACATCGAGTTTTTAAAATTTTATTTCAGGAACTTGTAGTATCTTTTTTAAGCGTAAAATAAGACTTTGGCAGTCTAGTTGTAGGACGCCCTGTATATTTTGTTTTCTCAAACCTTTGGTTTGTACCTGTTCTAAATGTAAATGTAATGAATTGCATCATGTATCAAACTACCTCACACCAAATTCAAAGCAAAAGTTAAAGTACTTACAAGTAAGGTTATCCTGTAAGCTTAATGCATATGTCATAACTTTTGCATCCTTCTGCTGCGTTGTTTTGGTTGCAGCAAATATTAACAAGTTTGTCAGTATGATGTCGTGTGCATTTATGGTAATTAGTTCTGTTCAAGTACTGACTGCAGTAGTTTGCAAGTGTCAAAACTTTGCTAGCAAATAGAAGCAATTTGAACAGGATATGACTTCTTGCACTGGGTGCCTTATGGCTTATGATGACCGACAGTATCGGGATATCGCAAGTGCAGAAGTAGAGGGCTCATAAATATATATACGCAGCGGTTTGTGCCAGATGTAACAAATGGCTGCGTCATGCCTATGCCATTATTCGTGGTGCTTTTTATTGGCTGTGGGCCGACGCCGCCAGACGCCTCTCGACATCCAGCTATTGTTGTGGCCAGTACTTCCTTACTTCCTCTGAGCTTCGTAGAAACCCCGTCGTCTTATAAGACAAAAGGATTTCAAGAGCTTTTAAAGGTGAATCGATTCGTATGAACAAATCTTTTTCTATCTACTAACTCTACCACGGTCTTATTGTGGCTTTAGAGAGTTTAGAAACACGTTTTTTATTTAATTCTTGACGTATGTGACAACTGCAACTATTGAACAGAATTCCTTAGAAACAGACGATTCCGCCTGAAAGAATTGCAACGCTTGGGTTTACCCCTTGCCGGTTGCTGCCGGAAAACTTTTTACATTCTTCTTTGTTATTTATTTGTTTGGCAATAATTGAAACTTATTGTACTGCGTCGTAATTTAGTAGAATCTTTTAGTTTATATAGTGACAGAAAGGAATTCTATTTAAACCTATTACTTTAGTTTTGTTGTTTCCTTAGTTTTGTTTAGTTGGATTGTAAATATTGCTTTCAAATAAGTATTAAGTGTTTTATTTTCAGAACCTCAAGCGAATTATATTTTACAATGTCGTTTATCTACAAAGTTTAAGCCAATTACACCAAAAGCTTAACCCATTCAACAAAACTGCATATCAGGCTAGATGCAGAGATGATGGAAAGGGTGCAGTTCAACTTTCTCCGTATAATTAATCTTTGTGTGCATAAAAACGGAGGTCATTTTGAAAATTTACTTAGACTTTATTCGTATTGTACAGAGTTATCCATTTTTGAGACTTTTGCTGGGTATCTCGGTAATTATTGAATATATCAAAAAACTGATGTAGGTGTCATGAGATGTTTTTGGGAGAAAATAAAAATGGTAAAAGCAGAATTTAAAAATATTCGCTCTTATAGAAGATACGGGGGTAAAATGAAAAATTGGCGATTTTAGAATTGACCACTATAATCTTTATTACTAATAATAGAAGAAATTGTTTAATATAAAAGTTTCTTAGTTTGCTAAAATCGCATCTGCGGGGTCAGGTCAAAAAGTTATCGGAGCTAACTTTCTTATTTTAAATGGCACACCCTATATATTTTTACCCAAAAAATATGCATTTTTAATTCTAGTTTCAAACATTTAACATACAATATATTTTATTATTTAAATAAGTGAACAGTTTCAATTTTTATATTAAATCAGTAGTAGGCCGTGCATTATGAACTAAGAAACCGAAATAAAAGATCCCATTTTTCGTAAAAAATAATTATTGTTAGTTATTAATATAATATAAAAACCAATTTGACATTCTTTTTATTGCTTTTATTTATATAGGAAAAAGGGTGGGTTTTAATTAAAATATTTTTCGTTTTTAAGTATTTTGGGTTGCCTGACTTAAAACCAGCCAAGAAAGGATTGGATCTTCTAGTATTGCTTCTACCCTTAGAACAAAACTTAAAAATTCAGTATAAATTATAAGTATTTGCGAATACCGATTTTTAATCTCTTAAACCTCTTTGTAAACATTGACAGTGACATTGACAGAGTCGGTGAATGTTGGGTTGCCTATCTTTAATCAGTTTTTAAAAATTTATACGCAATTTTTTCTAGAGTTAAATAAAGATCACGCCTAAATTATACAAATTTGCAAAAGGGTCGATATATGCATAGGAAGGTATTATTGAAACCCACCCCGCTACAGGCGAAAATCAATAAATTCTTGATGGATGTCTTGTGCAAGTCCCTTTTCGTAAGTTTTTTATAATAGGCCATAATTTAATTACTATATTAAAATTGGTCGTTCTGGCCTTGTAGCGTATGAAGGAAAGGTCTAAAAATTTTAATTCATACCCGTCCTTCTTTTCAACTGTCATTATTTAACCGTACCGTTATTTTAAAATTACTCAATTTTCCGCGCGTAAACATGCTACTAAAACCCCCCCTTAACGGTCAAACAGTAATGATAACGAGTTAATCAAGAATTATTATTAATCATAAATTTGTAAGATTCTGAAAAAAACGTGGAACGTTTATCGACGAAGATACTCAAATGGCCCTCCATTGTAATGCAATGTACCTACATCTCGATTTCTCATCCTAAAAAACCCCTAAGTGCCAAATTTCGTGCAGATCATGCTATTATTAAGATAAATATTTACAAAAAAGTTTAAAAAAATAATAACTTTGGCACCTTGTATTTCGGAAACTATCAACTTTTGGACTAAGGTAAATTGGGCTAGATCCTCATATTTTAGCCTCGGGAATTTGTGCTAGCGTTTTGTACAGACCTTTTAGAGACACCTGTATTCAATGCATCTTCAGTATACATTATTTTTACTTGCCGATATCAGAGATAAGATTGGAATTATTGTATTTACCCTAGCTTAAATATTAAATAAAAGCTTCATTGTTTAGAAATACACCACTAAAGTTTGCAGAACGTTGCCTCGAAGTTTTTCCTACCTTCCTTGAGTAGAGATGTTCTTTCAGTAATTCCATCAAAACCGCATAGTATATCCGAAAATCAATTTGCGAATTCAATAAAGCGTCGTCGCCAGAAGGTCCCGCCGTATTTGAAATACGGAAACGGTAGGCATAAATGCTCAGGTGTTCGTTCCTATTCCCAAAGCTGCACACGAGTTGGCAAATCAGTAGCATAACAAAGAATCGCCAACAGAAGTGTTGTAGGTGTAGAACGCGTTTCCTTCCGGGAAACGCCAACGTCGACAGATCGTGCAGTGCATAATGCTACGACTAAGTATTGATGAAGTCGTACAGTCGACATACGAAGATGACATTTATGGACCGTTTTACGAACTTGCATGTTCTCGCATTGCAGTACAACACCATGAAAGCTTGCATTGTAAAATACAACCTCTTCACTTGTAAAACATCCTGCTAAACGATGTGCTTGAATCTTTATGCGGCCACTGGCTTTGTTCCGTACTCTAATGCTATTGTGTTAACCGTAGTTTGTAATCATCCGTTGTTTTACTTATTTTATAAATAAAAGCGTAACTTATCTAAGAATCATGAAACAAACCGTGCAACGATGAGAGCAATTTATTTTTAATCTTTTTTAGTTCAGTAAAGTTATCATCTATAAACTCGACTAAAATATTGTAACGTCGAACGATTTGACTGAAACTGGAACCTGGAACTAAAATTACGGCGTTAGATTCTTAACACTTTCTTTCGTTGATTAAACGTGGCAAATTGTTATAAAATCTTACATTTTAGACAACATCGAGGGATTCGATAAATTTATAAGGTAAATAGTATTAGGCATGTCTTCGATAGTTTCGGTAAATTTATTGAATTTCTATATAATAAATAATATAAATTTACGAATAATTATTTTGTAGCTTTATAATAGACATGAATCGCAAATAAAATTTTATGAAATTATTTTTTGACAATACCAGATTTATATATTTTCTAACTCTTAGGACTGTTGTTGCGTGTTTAAGATTTTATATTTCTTTTATTGAGATTTTCGCCACCAGTTGCTAAAATGAAAATATATTAATTAACTAAAAACATGTAACGTTTCGGAGACAAGTGTATGTCCGTTTTCAAACAATCCAAAAAGATTTAAAAGGAGTCAAGTTTTGTGATTTAATACAAAATTCCATAGCTACAACAAACGTAAGGTTTCTCTTTCAAAATTATGGCAAAAATATATTTTTCCGAAGACCACTACGTAAAATGACTCAATTCGCACGGTTTACAATTATTCTTCTTAGAGTGGCATGCCCTTTACAGGGCGGGCATTGCCGATCCTCTCTCCATATGCCTGTGGTGTGCGTGTCAAGTAGCCTACAGACATAGGGGACCTACAGCTTAACGTGGGCTCCGAACAACGGAAGTGCTTGCGCTTCTACTCCAGAGAGGACTTTACTAGGCAGAATACACCTCGGTGGTTTGCCATTGCCTTCCCAGGGAAGCGGCCGGGTATTTTCGGTGTATATGTGACCCTGGGAATCGAACCCGGGCCATCTCAGTGAACCAACTGAGCCACGACCGCCGACTATTATTGAAAATAACAAATTTCGCATAGCAACGAAACTATGATGAAATGACCGTGTGCAAAACTTTGCACACGCTAAACCACACAAAGCAGTACGCATTTGGGTTGTTGGAAGTATAATTCCCCGTACAAAGTTTTAAACTTTGATAACACCACACTCTCTTTTTCTTTAGGCTAGAGTAATCTCTGTTTGTCTAACCTACTGTTTCAGAATTTTATTCTGCAGAGAAAGAAAACCAATACTGAGTCCATCTCTTGATTGGTCGCGCCGAAAGGTTTCTTCCTGCTGGTTGTACATATGTACATGTTTACATAGGTACGCTAATCCTTCTTCCTTTATCCCATCGACATGACCATTCTAGGAATGATATAAAATTCAGCTTGTGCTAATGGTTTTTATAAGGCAAATTTAAAGATTATTTTTGCTACACCTTTTCTTCTATAGTGATTGAGGAGAAGGAATTTGGAGCCACTAACACACTGCAAGCTTCAGGTTTATTGTATTTTACTTATTACTCATCATATCAGTTAAGGCCGATTCATACTATAGGTCAAGTCACGATCTGGTCACGGTCCGGTCACAATCAAGCAATTTACATGTGCATTCACATTGTGCGGTCACCTACCAATCTAGATTCGATCGAACTGGGTGTGGCGAGCATCGGTGCTAAGGTTTTGGCTTAGTGATAATTTTAATTTAATTTGACTTTTTGATATGGGTACTACAAAGTTCAAAAACTTTTCACTTAGCGATTTAGCCATAATGGCTTATATTCTAGATGAAGAAGAAAACTGTGAATCGCAGAAGTATGTTTAGCAATTATTAAAAACATGTTAGCGGAGCAGTGCCGTATCTAGGGCAGGGCCATATGGGCACCTGCCCAGGGCGCAAACTCAGAGGGGGCGCAAATTCAGACTCTTTCGTACATGTTTTTTCAGATAATCCTACAATCCTTATTGATAAAATTTTTTTGGATAAGAAATAATTAAGATCCGGAGCGACGGGGGGCGCAAGGAATCAAGTTTGCCCAGGGCGAAAAATTGCCTAGATATGGCACTGTAGCGGAGTGCATACCAACACCAACAAAAGAAAACTGGAAAGCAATTTCAATGAAGTTTTGGACTATATGGAATTTCCCTAATTGTCTTGGTGCGTTAGATGGGAAACATATTGAGATTTTTGCACCCTCCAACAGCGGATCCAATTACTTTAATTATAAAAAAACATTTTCTGTGGTCCTATTGGCATTAGTGGATGCAAATTACAAATTTACTGCCGTCGATATAGGATCTTATGGAAAAAATAGTGACGGTGACATTTTTGCTAATTCTAGGTTGGGAAAAGCTTTAGAAAATGGAAAATTAAATATTCCAGAAGATGAAGAACTACCTGGTACAAATTGGCTTGCACCCCATGTAATCATAGGAGATTCAGCGTTTCCCCTAAAAACTAATATATTGCGGTCCTACCTACCCTGAATCATAAGCAAACAAATTTTTAATTATCGTCTCTGCCGTGCACGAGGAATTGTAGAAAATGCGTTTGGAATATTAGTCCAAAAATTCCGTATATATTTACGCAAAATTAACTCCAAACCAGGGAATGTCGAAAATATAATTTTGACAGCCTGTATTCTACACAATTTCTTACGTCGTAGTCAGTATTGCATGTATCCATATCATCCTCATCACAGAGTCTGTATAATATATGGGTTCTTCATTAAAACACCCATTACAAGCATGTGTTTGTAAATTATAGTGAGCAGTTATCTGTCGTCTTTAGCTTGAGTTGATGCCTGCTTAATCGCAGTGTGTAATCCGACAGTTTTCTAGATGGTGTTTTTAGCATGGGGTTGCTATGTTTTTGTCCCTCCCCACAATCTCAGTGGTTTTAATGTTGTTTGGTTATCCAACCGATTAATTAACTGCGAATTGTGGTGTTGGTGACTCCAAATACTGGTTCAGCGTCAGTAAAAGTTATTCTTAATCCTTTTTTAGTAAGTGCATCAACTTTTTCGTTGTCTTGTATCTCTTTATGTCCCGGCATCCACATGGTTACCCTGTTGTGGTATACAAGGGAAGCTAGCTAGGGTATTTAAGCAACCTGACTATCTGTTAGAATAAAGATGTTTTTAGCTTGATAGTTCCTTCTCATGTTCTCCTGCAGACAGATATCTATTGCATGAGTTTCTGCTTGGTATATTTTAGCATATTTTCCCAGAGATGCATATACATAAGACAGTAGAAGCTCCCCATATATTTCAACTCCAGTACTACTCTCATTCGTGGACCCATCTGTATAGCAGATTTGCAGTTCCTATTTTTATTAATAATTTTGAGCTTTTTATTATCAGCGTTGTTTTTTTAAGAGGTGTTAGGGCCCATCTGTCTATGACTCCGGGAAGTACTGCAGCCTGAAAGGCTTATTGTGCATATCCTGTTTTGTAGATCACACCCATTCGGTGATCTTAGTCTCTGTATCAAGAGATAAAGGTCCTTCACCGGTGGTCTAATGAATTCCTTCGGTTCCATAATAGGCTTCCCGAATGTGCGCTGTCTTTTTCTTACCAGCGCACAACAAGCACGTAAAATGTGTGTTACTGTCTCTGTTTCCTTATTGCAGAGTCTACAAGTATGGTCTCCATTGTATTTACTGATCTTCCACAGATGTTCCTTAACAGTTATATGTCCTGTTAGTAGACCTGTGACGATCCTAAATTGTGCCCTACCCATGAGAAGTAGTTCAACAGCTCGCTTCTTGCAAGGTCTGTTTATAAATGGTTTTGTCCTGGCCTGTTGGTCCAATATCTTTCGTGTTGAGTGCCAATCCAGTCACTTGCATATCCTCAAATGGCACTTCTTGAAATTCCTAAGGCTGGTTCTGGGACAAGGTAAGCCTCAGTCGATCCCTGCCTTACTAATTCGGCAGCTTTCCCATTACCGTCTATGCCACAATGACTTGGTACTTAGGACAGTCTTACGACCTTCTGTTCTGCCAAGCCTATGTTCCTCTAGGCATTCCCATACCAGTCTGGAAGAATTTTTGCTGCTCGAAAGAACCTTCAAAGCCGCCAAGCTGTCTGACAATATGTAGATCCGCTTATGTATATAAACCCTCCGATTGTTTTCCCGCGCACATTGTAAAATCGCGTATATTTCCGCTTGAAAGACGGAGGCATGTTTACCCAATGAAAAACTGTGCCTTACTTGTGGTTTTTCACCGTAGAGTCCTGATCCGGTACCCGTCCCATTCTTGGAACCGTTCGTGTACCAGATTAGACTTCCAGGAGGAAATGTCCTCTTTAGTATCTTTCAACTTTTCTCGGTCCTTAATTACCACCTGGAAGAGTGATCGTACACAGTATTTGGGAGTCGTATAGTCCACCCTCATTTGAAGTAGAGGGCTATGTATGCTTCCAACAATACTAGTGTGTTCTGTACCTAAGCGAGGGTTGTACAGTAAAATTTTTAATCTATGGATTCCCAATCTTGTCTCCCCCTGTATTACTAAAAGATACTGGAAGCGACTATCACTAACAACCACTTAAAATTGCAAATTATATATATCTTATATGATGTGTAGTTTGTAAGGTTTATATGTAGAGGAGGAAGGTCTATAAGAGTCTTCATAGCAGCAGTGAGCGTCATTCTGATTGCCCCTGTTATTCCTAGACAAACAAGCCTTTGTATTTTACTTAGTCTTAGTTTGGTGGACTCTTGTTTGACCTTAGGCCACCACACCAAGGCCTTACACAGAATAGCTGGTCTGACCACTCTGGCATATAGTCAATGCACTATTCCCAAGAATTATCGTACGTGCGTCTAACTATCGCTAGCGTAGTTTCCGCTTTTCTGATAATTTTGCTCAGGGGCGGACTGGCCATGTGGAGAATGCGGAAATTTCCTCACGGGCCGCTCCGATTATGGGCCGGTCTGACAAAAAAATCTAAATTATTAAAATTATTTTATAGCGCGATTCACGCCAGCTTCACACGTTACAAATTCAAAAACGCGAAAAACCGTCGTTACCGATCTCAGTAGTTGAGATAACAATACTCTATTCATATTTAGCGCTCATTAGTGGTTTACTGCATCTGTTCAGTAAATGAAGTATAGTAATAATAACCTTTTGGCTACTTTAATTACTAATACATCCCAATTTCTACAATATTCGGACTCTAATTAAAAACGAACTCACCTATCGCACTGCGTCACTGAACACTCCACCTCTCACCCCCAAATTCAGATAAATTTGTCAATTATGTAAATGATATATTAAATACCACCGAATATGATCTTACATTACAAGAGAGTTTGCCTGAAATTAGAATAAGAAAGAAAAACGTCAATATGACGAAAATGCACTAGATGAACCTATGAATATACCCCTCAAAAAATTTGAAATATCTGTCCACAATGAAATAGTAGACACTACAATTCGAAGTATGGAGGACAGGTTTTCAAAAAATGCTGAATTGTACCAATGCCTTGCTTATTTAGATCCAAAAAATTTTAATCAAGAAATTTCGAAAGATGCTTTTATTAAACTTAGTAGCTATTTAAACAAATTTGAGCCATCTTTAACTTCAGATAATATTAAGTCGGAATTAATAAAGTTTTCATCGGCGTGGAAACTGAAAAATACAGTAGAGGAGATATTTGAACAACAAAACAAACAGAATGCACTGGATTTAGATTTTATTTGTGACGGTGAACAACAAAATGCATTACCTAACCCGTTCAAAAGTTGTAAAAATTGTGCAATTTGTTGTTATAATGCAGGGGTGCTCAACCTGTAGCTCGCGAGCCAGAATTAAAAATGCGTCGCTCTTAATGAAAAACCCTTTACGTCTTAATCATGTTGACCCTTGGTCTCCCGTGACAGTTCTTCCCCGTCCTGACATGGGATGCCCAGGAGGTCCCTTTCCTCCCATTAACTTTGTTAATACCTTTAGTGGGCATGCCCTAATAGGCTAGCCTTATAAAAATAATAGAAAGGGCGATTTTTTCGTTTTTCGTCGATAACTTTTTAACCGTACAACTATGAGGAACTACGTGGACCATAACTACAAAAAACATAAGTTAATGTTGTAACTGAAAAGTTATCGCAAATACCAAAAAAATCTGCTTACGCCCCTAGAATCTGTGTAAAAATATTTATAAATAATCCCTCAATCATTTTTAAATATTTATATAAATAAACAAATTAAGTATAAGACAGTAGAACTGATGGAATTTTCATTGTTCGACTATAGCCCGAAAACAAAAGAATTTGCCGTAACTTTACAAATAACAAAGTTGCCCTCTACCTCTGATTTAGAATACTGCTCTGTCGCCAGCAAAAGGATATACATATAATTTTTAACTCGTGTTAGTAACTTCAAATTAACAAACTGCACAACGAAATTCATCTAAAAGTCCAAGAATTTAAAATGAAATTTGAGACTAAAATTAATACTTCAGCTTCTTATGTTTTCAAAAACCGTTAAATTAAATTAAGTTAAAACCTAACACTCGGTTAAATTTTCATAACAGACCTCCCTCAGAGCAATAATGGAGGCATTTAATGGTATAAACAAGTTTTCAGGTCAAAATCGTACTTTTATATAATCTAATTGCAAAACGTTGTCATTGTAACACTTGCGTTAGTATATTGTTAAGTACTTCAGAACATTGTATTGTAAATGAAAAGCAAATAAAGATAAAAGCAAATGTTATGTTCACTTCCTAATTGAAATCTGTACCTATGTTGAACAATATTTTCTATTGATACTTGCCAAAGAAGAAAAATCTAATTAACAATAATTCCAAATTACAAATTATTCCTTAATGTCTTTATTAATAAAAATGTAAACCAATACTATAATATTTTTGCAAAAAAGTATTTTTCCAATGCGAATTTATTATTTGACATTCGATCATGTCCGAAGTAGGCATGTTGACTGTAACATTTGTTTATATTTAGTTATGACTGTAGAAAAGTGTTTCAACCTCTCTAGAGAAGAAGTACGTGAAAAGATTGACGATGTGACAATTCATGTCAATTCCAATTTTTAGTCACAATATCTTAAATGAGGCATAATTCATAAGGTTCTGCGAATCGCAGTGAACACACCCTGGTTTCTTCGTAACACCCAAATCCACAAAGACTTAAATATGCCCACAATCGCGGAATATATACGTAAAATAACAAATACATTTTTCACAAACATTAATAAGTGCGCGAGTGCAGCCAACTACTCCCTTGGTGCAAGACACTTACACACAAGATTAAAACGCCAACTTCCTCAAGACGTCTGGATATCCTCTAGTGAATCCGACAACGAATAGCTTGCAAGCCACCGAGGAATCTCCCACTCAGATGCCCTCCTTCTAACTACCCAGCGACAACTACTCTCAGACAACAAAACCATGTATAGCATCTAGCTTGCTGATCTGGTTTCAAGAAGATAAAAGAAAAAACAAATATTAAAATGAGGTCCGGTGATTCTACGTTACGTTTTTAATTTTGGTGTTTTCTATTTCTTCTTAGAGTGGCCACCCTTTACAGGGCGTTGCCGATCCTCTCCCCATATGCCTGTGGTGTGCGTGTCAAGTAGCCTACAGACATAGGGGACCTACAGTTTAACGTGGGCTCCGAATCACGGAAGTGCTTGCCTACAGACATAGGGGACCTACAGTTTAACGTGGGCTCCGAATCACGGAAGTGGTTGCACTTCTATTCCAGAGAGGACTTTACTAGACAGAATACACCTTGGTGGTTTGCCATTGCCTTCCGAGGTGAGCGGCCGGGTATTTTCGATGTATATGTGATCCTGGGAATTGAACCCGGGCCATTTTAGTGGTCAGACGCACGCTGAACCAACGGAGCCACGACCGCCATTTTCTATTTACCTAATTGAAATAAAGCAGAGGATAACGTACGACATTTGTATCACTGTCACTATTTGCTGATCAGAACGCCGTGTTTGATTATCTTTTCATTCATTGTGTTACCTTCAATTAATTTTACTCTTCGTTTTTTTTATTACATTTTGTTGTTAATTACCATTTTTGATCCGTTTTGATTACTAATTTTGTTCTGTTTTGTTTTGAAGAAATCAAGATGATAACGTTATCGACGACTAGATCAACGGATGTGAGAACCCGGAAGGCCTGTGCCCAATTCAACAACTGATAGAAGTCGTTCACCGGTTAGTAATCGTACAAGTTGAAGAAAACATCTTGAATGTAGTTGCAAACAAATCGGGGCAGGTACAAGATCCATTCTAAGAATATTTAATATTAGCAGGAAAACAGTTTGCATTGATATTAGTACCAGAGTCTACGGTTTTTTTTACCACAGTTCTACACATGGTTAGTTCGTGAGTAAGAAATAAATCCTGATTTAATTGGGTATATTTTAAGTTCGATTTGGTATTAATGTATGGCATAAAATTATCGGAAACACTCTTATAGGACCCCGTCATTTAAATGCTAATAATTCTGATGAATTTTTAGACAGTGATCTAGGAAACACGCTAGATGACGTACTACTTGCATTAAAAGAAATATGTATTATCAAATGGACCGAGCGCCGGAGCATTGGGACATTCAAACACGAGTGGCTGGACCTCAAAGAATGATCAATTGAAGTAGCAGTGCAGTAGCTTGATCTCCAAGATGACTAGACTTGAGTTCTTTGATTTTTTTTCTTGTGGGGAACTTAACTTGTGAATCAGGAAGAGCTTAATAATCGGGAATAACTTGCAGAAATAATAAGAAATGTCAGGGTTAGAGGGATCGAGGCAAATAATATACTCCAAAATCTAGAAGAAAATATAATTTATAGGTCTAGAAGAGGTACCTACTTGTATAAGTTGTGGGGTGACCATTTTGAACATTTATTATAATAATTAATCCATATAAAAGTAAAACAAAATACAATATGTTCAACATTCTTTTACTTTAATTTAGTGCTATTTAGGAAAATACATACGTAAATTTTAACTATTATTTAAAACAAACTATACAGGGAATTTTTCTTTTTAGTATACATATCCACTATGTATACTTTTATAATAAACGCAAATAGGCAACCCACTATACACTATAAACGTCACGTCACGTGGTACGTAAAGGTTATGTTTCATGTTTGTAAATAAAAAATAAATCAAAATTAGTGGAATATCAACATAATTTTAATTCAACGATTATTCTAAAACATAAAATATCAACAATACAGAACAGAAAGGAAAATAAAAACAGCAACAGTTAAAGACTAATTTTTTGACATTAACTTAATTTGATGATTTTTGCCACAGCATGCTAATTTTTTAACGTTTATAGTGTATAGTGGGTTGCCTATTTGCGTTTATTATAAAATTATACATAGGGTATATGTATACTAAAAAGAAAATTTCCCTGTATAGCTAAAACAGGGTGATATGAACCAAAAATAGTTTATTGAGTCCTTAATACCCTTAGGCCATTATAATATTTGTTGATTACGGCTAGAAGTAATAAATTTACGTTGTTTTAGAAACAAATTAAAAGCAAGCCAAAAACACTTGTATATAATATATTAATGAAAACTAATATGTAGGAACCTTTAAGTTTTTATGTAATTGATTCAAAACTTACTAGTAAAATGTAAGAATGATACAGATACAACTAAACTTAGATTTCGTTTCCTTTTTCCTCCGCAGCTTTCTTGGTAGGTAAATTAATCATTAGTCAATGTTACACAGACTAACTACTGGATTTGTAAATATCGAGTCAAATACAAGATTATGCTTATCATAACGTACAAAGCAACTTGCAACTTTTGTAAACCCTATTTCATTCTCCTAGCAATAATCCTTAAACGAACTCTTTTCATCGGTAATGCTTGTAGATGTTGTTACAAGGATCAAAGGATTCCTAAACGTACATATAGTTGGAGACGGTTTAAGCTTTTCATGAGGGTATTCATATCCGTTGGAATAAAATTGCTACGTTAGTTTGTTTTCTTTTATTCAAATACGATGTTTCTTTCAAGTAATAAAGGTATGATAATATCTTTACTGCTTGAATGAAGCCCATATCAGTATATCTACGAGCCTTCGGAAGCGATTTCAAAGTAATGGACACAAGCGGATGGGTAATGTGTTAGTTCAACGGGAACGTCTTCAAAGGTCTGCCGTTATTTGGTTATGTTTACAGAAAACATTTCCTAACATTTTAACGACCGACTAAGTAAATATTGACGTTTTTGTGGGATATAACTGAGATGTAAGTTTTTACTATAACGCTATTCTTGATGGTTTATTATGTTCTATGTCTCATTATAAGCATCAATAAGAAAGTGTGTTAAATGTTATTACATTTAAAAATTCAAATATGAAAAATCTAAGATTAAATAACATTCGCCACAATAATATTCCAATGATAATTGTAAAAAATCTTAAAAGTAATATTTTCTTGAATTCTATCTTTTTTTATTACATCACAAAATTACAATTGTTCTGAATTAACATTAAGTAATTGTTTTGATTGTTACAATGACGCGTATTGAGCATTGTCCTGTGATGCACCAGAGTATATACACTGTATGATTACTTAATTTACTAACTTACATCTAACTTATCTGACCTATCCTATCAAAATTCACTGAAGACAATAAGAATCACATGAAACCAAATACAAAGTTATTGTTGGCGAACCTATATGGCATATCTAACAGAATTATTCTCTGCAGCCTTGATACATTATTACTGTTGTTCAGCAGGATTATCGCCAGTGGGTTGTGGTGGTTTTCCAGTTTTCTTAAATATTTGGCACTGTTGAAGGTAATAACACCCTTAACGGTTCCCATGTTTAAGTCCCTATGTAGAACAGAATTGCGGACGTACCATGGAGCATTAGTAATGATTCTAAGAACCTTCAATTGGTATCTTTGAAGAATTTCTATGTTTGAATTGCTTGCTCCCCATAACGTTGTCCCATAGGTCCAGTAAACTATTAATTTGGAACAAATCCAGAGAGTGGTCGATACTTTCAATCTGGAAGATATTGTTCAGCGACATTTATTGATATCTCCCAAGCGTTTGGTAAAGTGTGGCACCTTGTACTTCTCTATAAAATCTAGCAAATACTTCAATACCCAATACCCTTACGTACATCAGATCATATCTCACAGACAGATTATTCTATACAAAATTACTCAACAGTAAATCAAAAGTGTTTCCAATAAAAGCTGTGTACCCCAAGGCAGTGCCCTTGGACCAGTGCTACATCTTTTCTACACAGCCGATTTGCCAACAGAAACTCAAACAACCACAGCAACATTCGCCGACGATACAGCTATTCTACTGGCTTCCCACCAAGATCCTACAAGAGCTTCTCAAAAATTACAGAAGAGTCTAAATGAACTATAAAATCGGTTGAAGAAATAGAGTATCCATGCCAATGAAACAAAGTCTACCCATGTAATCTTCACTAACAAAAGTAGTGGTGAACTTTGTTTATTTAACTGTTTATCTAATTTTACAAATAAAAAGGTTACCAATATAGCATTCTAAAAATATTACTATCTCCTAAAGTAGTTCCCTCTGAAACACTATGTATTGAGATGATACGTTTTGATGAAATTTTAATAGAGTGAGTTATAAACACCTTTTAAAAGAATGTAAATTTGATGTTAATAAAATGTAAGTAGTTATAAGTTAGAGATTTAGGATTATAAATAAATAAGGTAGAATATCTAGTTACTTAATTTGTAAATATATCATATAAAATATTCATAGAGTGTTAAATTTAAAATAACTAAGGAGATAAAAATAATAAAAACAGTTGGATATTTTTTTGGAAAAACGTGAGTTCAGTTTTTTTTTAACTCTAAAAAACGTATTTAAATACCAAAAGAATATTCTTAAAACAAATTGTAAGCTAATAAATATTGAAAAGAAGTAATATTATATCAAGATAATTTGGAATTTAATTTAATTAAATTTTTTTTTGGAATAAAAGTTATTTTTTTTTTAAGAAGCTTATATAAATTTGGGTATTGGTCAAATATAAATAAAGCTAAAAGAAGGAAAGTGTGTTGTTGGTTGGAGGATAAGACAGGTTTTGGTGAAGTTAGAGTCAAAGGGGAAGGTGTATTGAAGTTGAAGAGGTTTGTGCAGTGTGTGGGAAATTGGAAATCCAGGCAGGAAATGTTTTTTGTTCGTGTTTTCAAAAGGCAGTTTATAATTTTTAATTTTAGAAATTATTTATTTGGTTATTAGAATTTATTGTTGTTTGTAAAGATTTTCATGATTTTGAAAGGTGTTTAAAATTCAACTTGGTGAATTTTATAAAAATTTTGAAATTCATCAAAGCGATCCCTTTGGCGACCTTGATATAATAGATCTTTGGAAATTAATTCAAATTTATTTAACAAAATTGAGCTAGCTGGAAACATAATAAAATTGTATGCATTCATTTTAATATTGAACGTCATAACAGTATATTACCAGAAAGATAAGTTAAGGCTCTATCCAGATACCTAATATGAATTTATAAAGTGTTCGTTCCATTTAAAAATTCAAAGTTGATCATTGTATCAATTAAAAACCAAAACTTTAATTTTTTAAAGGGGCTCCAGATGATGCCTTTACCTATATACTTTGTTTTCTATTCCGTAGGGCTATTAAGTAATTACAAAAAAAGGTTACTATGAATTAGCCTGTATACAGCCATCATAATATAAATCAATCGCGAGAATCATAATAACAATAGTATATTTCATTAGGAGGTGAGAAACAAGGCTTTTCCCGTGCGAGTGTGACATTTCTCGTGTGAGGCGAAGCCGAACACGGGAAGTCATGCGAGAACGGGAAAAGCAGTTTCTGCCGTGTAATGAACGATATTTTTCATTATACCTCTGAAAAACGGCGATAGAACACGTAAATTAAAGTATGCGTTGTTACTCATAGCAAACGCCATTTAGAATGCTTTTGAGATTCCCATAGCAACGCTTGTTTGGAATTGTTTATCGAGTGTTTATTTGACAGATGGAGATGGAATAGACCGGGAAAAAAATTCCCGTGCAGTGCACGTGAAAGATGCCCTTTCACAACCCATAAACCGTCAGAAAAACAACTGTTTTCAGAGAGGTATACTGAAAAAGTTGTTACGTTCGTACTTGACTAAGTACATATTTATTCAAAAGTCAAAATTCAATACAATTTCTTCCATCGCCGTCCACGACTAGATTATTTTTTGTTCATTCCATATTTCTGGTCGATTTTATTAATGATTCTGCCGAATGGAAAAAGTTATGGGGAGCCCGGCCTTCATTTCTTAATAATTGTTCCTTTATTAAAGGAATGGTGTTATTTAAGTAAAATAAAAAGGTGGTACTGTTATGTTTTCAATGAACGAGTTAATTATTTTGGGCGAAGTCTAAGCTTGCGGATGCCATACAGCATACAGCACTAACCGACTAGAATTTTGCGGAACCCAAGCGCCTTCTGTCCCTCGTATGGATCTTTATCGTGGCAAACATCACAGTGGCATGGAACCTAGAGTTCGGTTTTACCTCTCGTGTCGAAAAGAAATTCTTTCGACATAAAAATCTATCCGATCTGGATCAAAAATTAAATCCAAGATCTTTGGTTTACAAGACAAGTATGTCATCGATGCCGATAAAACAAAATAAAAATAAAGAGTAAAGACGTTAGTGCCTGAACGTTAAAACAGTATTATACGAAATTGCCACAACATCATCAAAAGAGCATTATACTAAAAATTCATTGGTTAATAAAAATAAACTTTCATTTATACACAATAAAGATAAAGAAAGTTTAATGAAAGATGTTACAGATTAACGAATATAGCTACATGCCACTTTGATATATTAGTTAAGGGTCGATTGCGGTGGTCATTTGCCACATTCTTAACTCTTCTAACATAAGTGTGAGGAAGAAAAATATACTATTAGTTATTTTCAAGTAGGTCACATAAGTGCTATACTTATATGTAAAAGGAATAAAATGATTAGGTCATTAGGTGTCCTAGAGGTATAAAAATACGCTGGATTGCGAAATAAGGAAATAATGCACAGTAAGTGAATTTGAAAATTATTTTCGATAAACATTCTTTATCAATTCTGATGGTTTTTAAAATGTAAGAAGTAAAAATAGAGAACAGTTTAGACAAATAATATAGTTAATTTTTGTGTTCAATAGACTTTGTCCACAGGCTGCTTTTATATTTACTGCAAAAGTAAAAGTGGATTTTTACTGTTTATTTCAAAAGTAGAGCAACATGTAGTATAATAATCAGTATAAAGTTTGGTATGTAATGAAAGCATCAGGCTATTTAGGGTTAGCGGATTAACGATAACAGAGATAAAAAACCATTTATAGTTACACCTTTCACAAGTTCTAAACAACGCATTTCCTAAATTTTAATTCCTTTAGACACCGATCTGTCTGAGGGATTAAACATACAACTAACGTTAACGTTTCAAAGAAAAATAAAGTGTTATTGTAATGTCATATACTCGTATGTAAATAAAGTAATTGAGACTAGAAGATTATAATGCTTATTCACAGGGGTTATTTTGAAGATAATCTAGAACTACACAAATTAGTGTGACTGGACTCAGATAGTTTGGTAAGAAGGGGGAGGGGGGGGGGTAAATTTTTGATTTCTGAAAAATTAAAATCATGCAAGTAATAATTAAGTAAAATCGAATAATATGTTTATTGAAAATTATGATATAAGGGTGATTCTTGACATAAGTCAAACGCATAATTGCGAGGAATGATAGTTCGTCATGTGTAGGGATGGGTAATTAAAAAAAATTGTATTGTGTTTGATGGTGATAAAACTAGGCGAACAGCAAGTACCTAGCCAAAGCCATTAATTTATTTTGATTTATTTAAAATTTTTAATCATAAAATTATTTTTATTTTGTACTGCACAAAATTAAAATTAGAACTGCACATTTGAAATTTAGAGCTGCACAAACAAGCTAGAGCTGCACACCAAAATAACCCCTGCTTATTCACATTAAACTTAAATTAATATTTTATTTTCAAGTTCATTTTAAGCCAACATCCCTAGTAAATAATTTTGTCCACGACTACTCAATAATTTGTCAATTATTCATGTGTTTGAGCAAGGATAATGCTGTCCATAATTCACTACCAGCAGTGAATCATTATTCCCGGTGTCATAGTAACCATCATTGTTTATGGTGTACATAGGCGGCGATCTGTCCAAAACATTAAGTGGGTTCCGTCAGGTTCCTGCTGCATGCTAGCTCATGCACGCGCGAAGCGCTGCGCCGGAGCGGGGGTCCGGGGGTTTCTCCAATTTTTTTTACTTTTAACCCATTTTCGTGACATTTTACATAAATAGAAAATTTTGGCACACAGAAAACGAATAATTGGTATGCTATATATACAATTTATAATATTATACACAAGTCACAAGTAAATACATTAAATTTAAATAAAATTTCCGAATGCTAATTTTCTTACGTCCAGTCTTGTCTTGTGCACATGGCATATAGCGGCACTGTTCAACCGGACTTGACCCATGCTATTTTGAAGCCAATTTTTTAATCGCCCCAGCGAGGAGAAACTTCTTTCCGCTTTGCATGATGATACGGGACAGACGAGCATAAGCGTAATCAAATTTTCTATCTGACTAAATAAACTTCGAACTTCTGGAGACAAATTTCTAAGCATATCTCTGACCTGGAACATTGACTTAGGCTTTCCATATTCACCCTGAAACATTCGGAGCTGTGTTTCTAGCCGGTTTATGTCAATGGTTTTGTATTCCTCCAAAACTGTTTTATTCAACGCTACTTCAACTTCCAGAAGTATTTGATATCTTTTTTCCCTCATTTACAGTAAATATAAAAAAAATTCCTGTAAAATATTGGGTGGGTCCATAACACGGCAGGACCTGTCGACCAAAATATTGGGTGGGTCCGGACCCACTCAACCCACCCGGGATCGCCGCCTATGATGGTGTATAAGGCCCACTCGCAAATGTTTATAATCCTACCACTTCTTTTAACATGTAGTTCTACCACATGGTTTTAGTAGCGTTGTTATTTAAATTGTAATTAAAAATTCTTAGTTTTGTAGTCGTGGACAAAGTATAGTATACGACTCGCTATAATGGCTACTATTACCTCGGATAATTGCAAATCTCGCTCGCTCGTGTTGCAAACATTATCCTCGGTAATAATAGCATTGTGTATAATATACTATAAAATTATCGATTTCTTGTAGTTTCATCGATCGATGATACCAGTTATTCGTCTTGTTTTGATCCCAACTAGGTGTAGCCTACTCACAAACATCTGATTGAAACCCGATATAATAGAGGTAATGGTATTGTATTTTATAATTGAAGAATTTTGTTTGATATGGTTAATCTTATATATTACAAAAAAAATTAAATCTGACTGCAACAAAACCATATTTTCGACATTCAAAGCCGACGACTTACGTATGTACTCGTAAATGAAAACTGTAAAATATGATATTACTACTTCTTTGTTTATTTGTATCACGAAAGATTCTGTTTTTTAACAGATGTTATTGTAGTTAAAAACCCAATACTTTGGACTATTAACTACTTAACTGCTTTGAAAATAAATTACATATACAGGGTGTATCGTAAATGGCGCATAATATGTATATCACGCGATTCTACGTCAAAAAAAACTCTTTAGTTATGGAGTTATTAGCAGCCTTAAGTCGTATTCTGGTTTGCTTGTCGAGTCATATTTTTATGAAGTAATGATTTGCATAATGCATATTGCAACACGTTAACCAAAGTAAAATAAACAGAAATTCTGCACTACCACTGTCGCTATTTTATAACCGCCAACAATAAAATAAATAGTAAACAAAGCTCAAATAGGGCTACTACGACTGCGCGGACTTTCAGATATGTATCTGTTTTCCATTCGGACGGGAACCTGAGATTTGTATAAAACATGTCCTATACATCAACAAAATAGTCGCATACTTTTCAATGTTTGCAACTTGTATTGTACAAATTCGACAAATTTGTATAATACATGTATGAGACATGTATTTTCGGGACATATCTGCAATGAAAACGTACCTTTACACGCACATATTAAATATCATAAATAAATAAAGTGTGCATAAGTTTTCATTGTCTGAGTCGTAACTTCTTTTTAAATAAATACTAGGTGGCGCAAAATCAATTCCCTGATTTGTTTTTTCTATAACAGTAAGGTTAATTAAAAAACCCTCATTTTGTGAACCATAAATATTTATTTGAACTTTGAAATGTTGTTATGCTACACACTAAAAATGGTATCAACCAAATGACTACCCCTAGCATTAATGCAAGAGTGAGCTCTTTTTAGAGCATTTTTCATTACGTTTTCCAACATTTCCGGTGGTATGTTGATGATTTCTTCCCATATGTTGGCTTTTAATTCTTCTAGATTTTCAGGATTATTCACAAAAACCCGATCTTTGAGATAGCCCCATAAAAAGAAGTAGGGCACCGTTAAATTAGGTGATCTTGGCGGATACACCACATCGCCCTTTTTGGAGATAATATGCCCAGGAAACATTCTCCTCAAAATGGCCATTATTTCACGAGCTGTGTACGCTGGGGCACCATCCTGTTGATACCACATATCCTCCTGCTCAAGTTCTTCCATTTCTGGAGCAAAAAAATTTTGCAACATTCTTCTATAGCGCTCTCCGTTTACGGTAGTGGTTCTTCCTCTCTCGTCCTCAAAAAAAAGGCCCGATTATTTTTTCAGCACTAACCCCACACCATACAGTAACTTTTGGCTCATGTAGCGGTAGCTCGTGAATAATTCGTGGGTTCTCACTACCCCAGAAACGGTAGTTTTGTTTATTCACAGCTCTATTCAGACAGAAATGGGCTTCGTCGCTCATTATGAATTTTTTTGAAAAATTTGCAATTTGGTTTTCAAGGTTCACGATAGCATTACTGTACTGTATTTTGTAAGCGCAAGTCTTTCACCAAAATTCGCTGCAATGAGCATCGAGAAATGGCTAATTGCGTGGATCGTTTTCTTGTTGAGTTTCTTGGCTTTTTCACCGCATCCTCACGTACACGGTCTATGTTCAGTTTGCTCAAATTGTGCAGCTAACCGCCGAAATGTCTTCGCCGATGGAGTCAGACGTCTACCATACTTTCTACGATAGTCTCGCTCAGATAAGATAATTAACGAATTGTTTACGTAACATTTTTTTACAATTTCTGCGCGTTCTTGAGGCGTATACCGATTCATAATGAATTTCCCAAGTGTCTACTTTTCAACTGACAAAAAAATCTGACATATGTCAACTAAAAACAAAATTATAGCGACTTCTCATAGGGGACTTGATTTTGCGCCATCTGGTATAATTTAAAGTGTCCATGCTTTGGCGTATTCAACCTTTACTTTTTAAAATGTGCATTTCATATAAATATTTGTAATTAGATCATCACATTTTGATCTTCACATTCCCTAACAGACACTCTATAACATTATGTGGAAAATCTACAGTTTTTGACGTGCAAAAAATTAACGTTTTAGACTATGGCACGTTTTGTATGTTGTGCAGGTTATTTGTTAAAATGATTATAGTAATTAACGTCACTAGTCCGGGAACTCATATTTTACAGTACGAGTGAGATGTTTAAAGACTCGGCTCCTTTCGTCGCCTCGTCTTGAAACACGAAACGAGTACCTACTGTAAAAAGAGTTCACGGACTAATGTCGTTATGTATTTTATTTCATACTGTAAACAATTTGATTTTTTAATTTTTACATGTGACACTTTTTCAATAACGTCAACATGTGACATTACTGTATCAAAGCCGGTAGGCGTGGCTTGGTTACACTTTTGGGTGCATAAAATAACAGTCCGGAAAGTGTTGGCAACACTTTACGGCTCTGATACCGTAATAGCTTACTTTTCGGACTCAAAATGGCGCCGGGAAACTGAATTTACCAGACAGTATGAAATAAAATAACTAAATGTACAATCTTCTTTTTGACGTAGCAGGTAATTTATGTTTTACAACCACATGCTTTAGATCTGTTTTTCACCGACGCGAAATTTTAGTAATCCATTGACATGCACTCATTTTCATTGGTTTGCGTTATAATTTCCCTAGAATATTCTAAGTCTATGTCACTATCTGATTCAAAATCAGACTCCCCCAAAATCACAGTAGGAGGAAATTTCCATCTATTTTACCCAATCATTCTCAATCAACTCCTCGCAGTGTCTTATACTTTTTTGCCACATCTCCCTGGTCAGTTTTAAAAAGACCTCTTGCCGTAAGTTCGTGACACTATCTTCGGATGGAAGACGCCAATTTATTTGTTTATTATAATATGTGTTACTAAAACCCCACACTATTTGGATAAGGTTGCATCGATAATAATATGGGGTAATCTAAATACAACACAAATGGGTGTTTAATAATTTGTGGATAACATATTCCTTTTCATAATTTTTACTAGCCAAATGTGATTTTATAAAGTTTCCTTAGAAAATTCAGTTTCCTTTTTATTTAACCATTTCTCCATTACAGATGTGCGAGAATTAAAAGTTGTTTATCAATTGTCGCAGTCGCGACTCAATGGGTCCAGCGTGCGTCTGACCACTGTGATTAAGACTCACCCAGTTTCGATTCCCAGGACATACCGAAAACACCCGACTGCTTCCCTCGGAAGGTAATGCAAAACCACCGAGGTATTCGGCCTGGTAATTCTTCTCTGTAGGCTACTTGATACGCGCACCACACACACATGTACAGAAGACCCGTAACGCCCCTTCAAGAAGAAGAAGAAGAAGGTTCATCAATCAGCATGGAGTGGTAAGAAGCAATGTATGTTGGCACTACACACTTGCCATTTGTATTTTAAGCTGGAATTAACTAACCTTTCACCAATTTCTCAAAAATCTCGCCATTCATGTCTTTATTGTAATTCTTGTATTGAATTTTGTTGTCCAAAATTAAGTTGTCGCCATCTAAAAACTTTCAAAACATCCAGAATGCAAAACAAACAAATCTTTTCCCCTCATTTTTAATGTTGCCCCTAAATCAGAATTCCGAATCCACATCCGCAATGGTAACCCTTTTTGGTAGATCCAGTTTTAGCCAGGTAAATAAGATTTATTTTCTAATCAATTTATTAATTTCAAATGGAACGCTTTAAAACACATTAACTAACAGTTACTGAGGTTTTAACATTAACATATTACGAGTTATGTTCACTAACTAAGGTATAATTTTTCCGCTCTTTATCTAAATATAAAAAGTATTTCTAGGTCATCTTGATGTAAAATAATTTTCCAAGAATTTTAATTATGCAGTTAGTCTAGATTGTAGAAAGAATTTTCTCCACGACCATTTGTGAATGTAATAATTCCGAAATCATTTTTAATAATAGAAAGTAAAAATTCTCACTCTTGAGATAGAATATTTATTCTGAAACACTTGCTTCTTATGTGTTTTGCATGTATTTTCATTCTATAACAAGTGACAGAATGAATATTCCATAATTATGCTCAACGAAATACATAGATTGCCATGGATTTTAAAACTGTCAGTGTCAGATGTAAATATAAATATTAATACAATGTAATATAATTGTTTCAATAAATAACTTGTTTTGTTCAGATTTAATTGTTTTTAATTCATACTTTCCGGTCGTGGAGAAAATACAGTCTGTTACTCGGTTAGAATGAAAATTCGATCTACTCGTGGTTCCTCACGCTCGCTGACGCTCGCGTTCGGAATCTTCCACTCGTATCGAATTTTCATTCTAACCTTGTTACAGAATCTACTATTCTATCATTAAAAGTTCTATGAAAATAGCTCGCTGAAATGCTGACACAGTATTCAGGAAATCTTTAAAATGTCGATTATAGATTGTCAACTGGTCATCTTTTTGTTTCACTTTTACTTTTAGCTCATATCAGGCTTAAATATAAATGTAAGTATGCAACTTAAAATTTACGAAAAAATCAAATAACCAACCAAATCCAACGTAAGTAACCGCCATTAGCTGTGAACTTAATTTAGTTATTTATAACATTAAAGTTTACGTTACTTTTCTAACATTATGAAGTTACTTTGTTTCAAAGAAGACTCTTGCAACAGTTTACGGAATATCAGTTTATTTTAAAAGCGTTTGTTTAAGTCTAAATCTATTTTTAACCTACCCTTTTAGCCATCTTCGTGCTTACAGTTATAAAGTTTATTAACTAGTGTTCATTTACAATTTTCAAGGTTCTTTACATTAACACGATCAGCGTTGTTTCCTTTTCCATATTCATAACTACAGATGAAACCATTTTCCAACAGTTACATTAATTATATACTCGGGATCTGAGATCTCTTCACGTAGTTTCAATTTCAGAATATATTACATCTGATTTAATTTCCTTTTACACACAGAACACCAGCCTTTATTTGAGTTTATTTCTATCCCTATGCTGTTGGAAATTTTCATATTTAATTCCAGAATTTTGGTATGACAGTCTTATTTCCTCTCGGTTTTGTGTACCTCGACGACGCCTACGATTATTATAAAATCATCCGTTTCAGAATGGAAGTTTTAACCGTACTTGCTATTTTCCCTGAAACGTCTAACTCCCTCCTAAAATATTTATGTAACAGAAAAACGGACTGGTTTACGTGGGTGTTCCGAACGGTATAATAACCTACGTCAAAGATATTTTTACAGAGGTGTCTTAAAAAATTCGTTTTAACTAAAACTTTACTAGGAAATGTAAGGGTTTTTATCACAGAACATGGTTTTATTAGATTCTTGTTGATTTTTTTCGCATTTTAACAATTTACATACAACGTAATATTCATTAATGTTAATTTTCAAGTTCAGAAATTGCGTTTTATTAAAAAAGTGAATACATCTTTATCGGTTCAGATTACTTTCGACTTCTTTTCTGATAATTAATGAAGATTTAGGTGGTCGATAACTCTTGCAATGTAATAAATAAGATTTGCACCTCCATGAAGAAAAAATTAAACAAGTAGCGGGTGTTCGAAAAAACTGTGGTCAAGTGACCTAAGGAAAAATTTCAAACATGTAACAAGACTTGTACTCACCATCTGAAGATACCAACGTTTGGCGAAACAATTGTCATTGGACAGCAATAAAATTTTGTGAAAATCAACTTTGTATTTCTTTAATTATTTTACATCATCCTATAACGTTATCATGGTAATAACTCCTTAGCAACGAGTTATGTTATGATACATTTAACAGCACTAGTGCTGTAAAGCTTATAACGTGCTGTTATGGCTGTTTTACGTTACTATTTATGAACTGTCATTGAACTGTCACTGAAAATAATTTTTAATTTTTTGAAAAAAATTATTATAGGATGATGTAAACCGTGTTACGACACGCGTAACGTTATTTGCTGTTACATTACTCGAGATTTAAAAGAACTCGCTCCTTCGTTGCTCGTTCTTTCAAACTTTTCTCTCGTAATGTAAAATGCTTCATAACGTTACTAGTATCGTAAATTACTATTAAAAACTTATTAAAGTTGATCTACTTTACAGGGAGTTCCCCTTTACACCCTAGAAGTTTGGTATCCTTATTAATTTACACCCACTATTTACTAAAAATACAATTTTTGTGTTGAGCTTATATTTCTATCCGCACGATTTTTTGTATAGACCTCAGGTATAACCCTTTTACGTAAAAATAAACCTATCGAATCTAACATACAAGCATGTTTTCTTTAAAGATTATGTAAAGGGCAACAATTTTAAAGCTGAACGATTCACAGGCGCCTGAAAATATAACAAACTGAAACCTTATTAAACTTATTATATCAGCAAAACTGTATTTCATTTAAATGATCATAGTGGTCTGAGTGCATATTTTAGTCCGCTGAAATCAGTAATGGCTTACATTATTCACGCCATTGCTTGTGCACTTAGAACCTGTGCCCGCCCAATCACAAAACTGCAGAGCCCTTTAATCCATGGTTTGCTATCAATTGCGAAGTTACAAATCGTTGATTTCACAGTTATACATATATTATTATCTAATAGTAACGCATGGGTAGGTGATCTACCACGGTTATTTTGTTTGTTGATTGCTGTAATAAGCTGTGCTAATTTATGACTTTATAGATTTCTTTATTTTCATCAAAACCTAGTATAGTATTTTACTCGCGTGTAATGGCTATTATTCACTCAGACGAATTACGATGTTCGCCTTCGTTCCTGTCGTACTTTGCATATATTGTATAGGTACATTTAAAATTTAAAGTGAAGCATTATTTTTTCTTCTTATTGTATGTTAATGAATAACTAAAAAAAGTAAGTGTAATTTAAACCCGATAAAGACATCCACTTAGGACTGTGTATTGTTCAGATTAACAAATTCTTCAGATTACCACGACAATGTTTAATCTTCTTGCACCCCTGTTTATTATTACCTTTAGGGATTTTTGTTATATGAACTCTAATAAACAAGCAACAATAAATTTCATGAAACGACATAAAAACATTTCTATTACATAATTATAAGTTCCCTGATCTCGGGTTTGACTTGTAGTTGGTTTTCTCGTATCATTTTTGATGTGGTGGAGTTTGGTAGTATTTCCAACTTGCCATTCGTTATTCCACTGTCCAAGTATTTTGTATTTTACATAATTTTTCAAGTCGTCTGCAGTGACTGTGGTGTCAGCTTCTATCTGTAAAGTAGCTAGTTTTGCTAGGTAGTCGGCTTTGTTGTTTCCGCGAATTTCTTTGTGGGGAGATATTCATATTATCACAACATTTTTATTATTCAAATTTAGTTGATTAAACAGGGTATGTATCTCGTTTACGTGGGGATTGTTACTATAGATGTTTGTAATGCCATATATAGCACTTAAAGAATCCGTAAGTAGTAGATATTTATTTGACTGGTTGTGGGATATGTACTGAAGTGCTTTCTTGATTACAAAAAGTTCTGCTGTATATATGGAGCTCATATCAGTTTATAAGTACCACTATAGTTGTTAGTCTTAAACGCACATCCCACTTTTCCGTTTAACACCGAGCCGTCTATGTATATTTGTTGATGATCGGAATATTTACAAATTAGATCGGTATAAAGCCGTTTAAAGGTCGCGGATGATGTATCACTTTTCGAAAATGTAGAGAGGGAAGTGCTAAGTGCGGGTAGTAATATTGTCCAAGGAGGTATTTGTTGTAAACAGGGATACAAGGTAGGAAAGGTTGTGCCTAAGTTATTCATGATTGTTTTTGTTATTATTGGAATTGAAGGAGTTGTAGCTGGTTTTGATTTCAATTTATTTTCAAATAAGCAGTTTCGCAGTAAATCGTGATTGATATAGTCTGTATTAATCGATGGTGATATCAAATATCTTATTATGTGGTAGTTTCGCCGATGGTGCGGGGGGGTTCTCCTGCTAGACAATACAAACTTGATAACGGGCTTGTCCTATGAACTCCTGAGACCATCCTTAATCCTCTATTATAAATTACGTCGATCTTTTTAAGTAAACTCTTATTGAACGATGGGTATATTATACATGAATATTCCAGTTAGCTTCGTATAAGTATCTTGAATAGTGTCATTAACGTGTATTCATTTGAACCTCGCGAGTGGCGCGATACAATTTTCAGTATGTTTAAGGCTTTATTGCTATTAGTTTTTGTGAGATATCCACGATAAACGTTTATCAAGAGTTATGCCCAGATACACTGCAGCGTTAACATATTGAAGATTTTGGTTGCCAAAAAATAGTGGTGGATTACCGAAATGGAGTTTCTTATTAAAATTTACGCGGTTGGTTTTTTGTTTAGTAAAGATTAAAGTTGTTCTCCTATGTATTCTTATGTATGAGCCATGTAGATTATAAGATCGTCTGCATAGAGCTAAGATTTTACTGGGTAAGATATACTCTCGTGGGTATGTCATTTACAGCTATTATGAATAGGGCCATACAAAGGACAGATCCTTGTGGGAAACCATTATCTTGTGCATACATTTTGGAATAATGAACAGATCCTCCTCCGACTGAGAACCTTTCTGCTATTAAGAAATTTTTAATGAAATTGAGCATATTACCTTTTAAGTTCCAGTCCCTCAGCGTTTTAATTATCTTTGTTTTCGAAACCGTTTCGTACGCTTTTTGTAAATCCATAAACACAGCAACTAGGTGCTCTTCATTGATAAAACCGTTTCTTATTTCTGATTCTAACTTAACAATGTTATCTAGTATACAGCGCCCTCTTCGAAATCCGACTTGTATTTTGTTTAAAAGATGGTGGTTTACTAAATGGAAGTTTAATCTATGGCAGATCATACGCTCTAGAATTTTACGCATAGTGTATGTCAAAACAATTGGACGGTAACTATTCGCGATTGTTTTATCTTTATTTTGTTTTAGTAAGGGGATGATTGCTAGTAGATAAGCTATGAGAGTTCCAGCTCAAAATCCCATGTTATTTCTTATGGAGGTTCATTTTGCACTTCTAGGTCATTGCATGGCGGGTTGCATACCTGTCAACTGACTTCAGAGCAGTAAATCTAGTGACTTTAGGGTAGTAAAGTTTGGTTATACTGTTGGTAACCGTGTAAATCTGGTTATCCAACCTCGGCTATATTCAACCCCAACATCCCCATCACCCCGCGCGCGCACTCCTAGCATGCGGGTGATTTGAAAGGTTAGAAATCCAGCATGCTTGTTAGTTTGCAGGTTAGAATTTTTTTAAGGTTAAGTCTTTGTTCACGAGTTCGTTTATATTTTGAATATTTGGTTAATGTTTTTGTGTTAATTATAATTCGTATAACTACACACTTAATATATACCCTGAGATACATTACATACAATACACACACAATTACAGCATTGATGCAACTTACTTATTCATTAAATTCAAGTAAACTTTATTTGGCTCTAGTCAACTATCTGGGTCCCAAGGTTAGGCAACCAAATATACTTACAGGTTAGAGGTAAGTCAGGGAAGTTTTTTTAATAGAAAAGCACACCAGTAGGGACCCAGATTGTTGACCAGTGCCCTTTATTTTATTTTGTATGATTAAAGAAATCACAACAGTATATTATCAGGGCCGGCTGAGGAATTTCTAGAATGGGCAATAGCATATTCCAATTCTGCAGTTGAAAAAGGTTGGTTATATAATTCATTATCTGGCAAGACTTCTATGTGTAGAAGTTCCTTGGTTTCAGTATTACTGTCGTTCTTTTGATAGATTGGGCTTTCAAAAAGCTTAGCTAACGTATTTGCTATTTGTTCCTGACTTTTATTATTATTTCGTTTTGTAGTGTTTTTAAGGCAGTTATTTTGAAATTGTTATGTCTTCCTTTAAGGCTTCGAATCTTTGGCGGTAGTTCTTTAGATGAAGTATTAATATTGATGCTGCTAACATATTCCCTCCATGATTCTTCCTTGCTCATTTTTATAGTTCGTCTAGCTATAGCTTTTTGTTTCTTGAAGTTTACAAGATTCTCTACCGTTTTATATCTTTATATACACGGAAGGATTTATTCTTTTCCCGTACTGTGTCTGCATAGTTTTTATTCCACCACGGCATTCTGTATTTGTAAGCTCCGCTTTTTTAGGTATGGATTCTATAGCTGCCATAGTTATATGCTGGGTAATTTTCCCACATACTGCATCTATGTCGTTTTCCTCTATTATATTTGGGGGGTAATAAGATAGAAAAGTTTGATATTTTTCCCGGTCGGAGGAAATATGTGTCGATATTATAATTGGATAATGATCACTGCTATAAAGGTTTAAATCTGGTGACCGTGTCACCAGAGGTGCTAATTGTACATTACAAAAAGATAAGTCGATAGCAGAGAATGAATTGGTTGCCGTATTGAAATGGGTAGGGCTTCCGTCATTTAAGAGGAGTAAGTGGTCCAAATTGTCTAAGGCACTTTCGATTGTTTTACCTTTGCTGTTTGTGTAGTTACTGCCCCATAGTGGGTTATAGGCGTTAAAATCACCTACTATAATATATGGTAAGGGAAGATATACAGATTCTATCATTCGAAAGTCGGGATGCAGCAACAATATCTCCTGGATTAATTAAGTTACCAATTTCATAGATATATTCTTTTATTTTAACACCCTCAACTGCATTTAAGATGATTGCTTGTTTCTTTTTAGGGTATTGGAAGAAGTTTTTAAAAACATTAGAATAGGTTTTGAGATCAGTGGTATTTACATTGTTGGTAAAGGAACTTTGAGCTGATATGACATCAGCCTCACTTCTTTGGCTGGAAGTGTGGCTCGGTACTGATTATTTTCCACAATAAACTGGAATTTTAAAAATATTAGCGAGGTTTTGGGCTGTCATGGGCTTGAGCCCTGGCGTTAGGAAACGCCAGGGCTCAAAATACGCCAAATACAAAATACTTTGTATAAGGCGAAATAGCTTTTCTTGATAATACACTGGATAACCTAGAAGCCATGTGTGCTGTTGTTATGGTTACAATTGCTTTTGTTTAGTATCTGCAGCCATGGCGTTTCAACCAGTTCATAATTCTGTTGCACAGCGAATTATCATTAAATTTCTTATTACTGAAAGCTTTCTTAAACTTAGTACTGACCTGGGGCGAAACCCAGGTTCACCATTTTGTCCCAGAATCCAAAAAAATCAAGCATAGAATGGAGACACAAAACTTCACCGAACCTTAAAGAAGCAAAGGTCTCCAGCTAGGAAGATAATGGCCACTGTGTTTTGGGGCGCAGAAGAAACTTTGTTTACAGATTTTTCAGACGATAGGCATACAATTAATGGCCCTTGCTACGCTCAACTGCTTGCCGAAAAAGTTAAGCCTGCATTTTGAACGAAAAGACGGAAGCGTTCGGTCAGGAGTGTGGTTCTCCTCCAAGACAATGATCGCCCGCACACCGCCCAATTGACTAGGGAAACTTGAAATAAATTACACTGGGAGACACTTCCACATCCTTCTTACAGTCCTGATTTGTCTCTTTGTGACTTTAATTTGTTTGGGTCACTCAATGGGATTTAAAGATGATGAAGAGGTCAAAAATTTTGTGCAAAACTGGCTTGCCGCTCAGCCAAAAAACTTCTATAAAGAAGGAATTATGAAGCTTCCAAAGAGATGAAAAAAGTGTGTAGGGGTAAAAGGGGCACATGTTGAAATGTAGAATAAATCATATTGTAAAAATCTTGTTTAAATAAAAAGTTACAAAAAAATTCTGGGTTAAATTTGAACCCTTCTCGTATGTTTCGAAAAGTTCACTTCGGACACTGATGACTGTAAATAAATTTTGTAAAAATACAACACATTAGCAAAGGAATTTTGGAATGCATACCGCTGATAGTAAATTAGATGTTCGAATTAGCGTAATTTTTAGTGAATTATCGCCATTTTGTTCGAATTATTGAGATCGGTAACCTAAACAAATTCTGTTCGGATTACTGAGTAAGATTCGGATTTACATGTATCCCGATAATCAAGTTTCTACTCTAACTAAATATATGATTCTTTTTCTGTTATATTTTGCACTTTAATCTATAGTATTCCTAGACCTACCATGTACGAGAAATATACTTTAAAAGCAAGAAAGAGTTTTAATTACAATACATTTTAAAGCCTCTATCCTTTGTGACGGCTATTTATTCTTCTTTGTTACTTCTTTCTTACTGTTGTGATTAGTGTTAGATTTACAGAAAGTACTGCTTTTTATTTTGTCTTTAGAATTGTAGATGTGTTTGACATATTTTTAATTCTTGCTTTGCTAGCTGAGGCTGATTATTTCAGAACTTCATTTATATTTCCTGAACACATGTCCCAAAAGTTCTTATTACTTTTTCACTGTTTTCTACGGGCTTAATAAAATCAGAAAAAAGTTTTTTCATAAGGTTGCCCACATCATTGCGGATATGTAAATCCGGGGATTCTATTACATTCGCACCATTTTAATCAACATAAATTTCGTTTATCCCCGCGTACAAAAAAAATACCATAATTCTAACGAAGTCGAGTAACTCTCGGAAAAGGGTAAATGTGCGAGGGAAAATCTTGGCGTGCTTAGTGGAAAAGTCTACGAGTTTTCCATCCCACGGCCTTGCGCCGGCCGGTCTGCTCGTCGAAGAAGAGGTGCGCGATAACTCGCGTTCGCTTCCTGCAGTTCGCGGACTCGCGGCGATTCCAGTTGATATCAAACTGTCGACGTGCGTACATGAGTGTATACACTGCACCTACAACGACGAGTTTCTGGGACGCGTCTTTTACCCTCGCGGCTTTCCAGATTTTTGGGAAAATTTGAAGGAGCTAAAATTGCTAACTTAAGTGTCTTTGTGGCCGGTGCCTGCAGGTGATCCAGGACCACGACGAAGATGCAACCGGCATTTTTTTATTAAAGGTTGGATTCTTGATGTTGTTGTTTTTTGTTGATCACATTCGTTGTCGTTTTACGTTCACTTTAAGAGAATATAAGGTTACATTATTTCAGGGAAAAAACACTGTAAAGATTAACAGCCACTATCTTCCGCTTGAGAATCTCATTACGTAAAAATGCAACGTTACTGTTACATTACCTAACGAGTCTGGAGATTAGAGTTGTAATTATTTGCTCGGTATTTGTCCGTTGGGAAGTTTGGCGAGTTTTTTGCAACATCTTGTTGTCTTAACCTTACCATAACTCTGGCGGCTTCCTTTTATTTCTTTTGGTCCAAATACTAATTTTTTTATCCTTAAACACCGTTACTGTCTTATCACGCATACTCGTATATGTATACAAAAACCTATTTTTAATTGGAAAATTATTTTAGTTCATAGTAAAAACTATGTTTTTAGTGGAATGAATTTTTCATTGAGTTATATAACAATAATATAAAATGACTAATAAGAAACTATTAGCCCATAACCGTCAAGATATCTGCATCAAAACGTTCAAGCTCTCGTTATCGCCGTGAAACATGATATTGCATGGCGTGCATTTGTGAACCAAACGTAGAAAATACTAGATAACATCCGTTATCGTGGTTTTATTTCGGTATTTGTCATTGGAATTCATTTATAATTTTTTTGATTTTCCAAAATAGGTTAATGTCTAAAATTTGTGCTTATAATCTCAGCATATGGAATCTGCTCATATATATTTATCTTTGTGTTTATTTGTGTACAGAATATTACAGCTCTGTAATGAACCGTGGTCAGGTTGTTGTGCTCGCGCACTCTTTTCTGTGTTTTTGTTTTTAAAACAAATAAGAGAATTAGGAAGTCGGTTGGCTTTTACAGATAAGAGATAAGAAGTTGACTTCAGAAGTATTTTTTATCATTTCGTACTTGCTTGGGGAGCTTTTTTGTTTTCAAGATATTTTAAATTCGTTCTGTTTATTACTGCATACAGTTTTCGAAACTGAAATTCTTAACAATAAAATTAAAATTTTTAACAATAAAATTAAAATTTTTAATATTTCTTTATTGTATTGCAATTCTAAAAATAAATATGTGCCTCAAATTTCACTTTTAACCGAAGCATATAGGCTAATGATTACTGAATGGCTTAAGCTTGGAGACTTGTATTTTTCTTTACATAGTTTCTTTGAAATTTGCTTTGGGTTTGGGACCTACCGACCTTCTGATTGAATGATAACAGAAGCGATTTATCGTTCCAATAATGACATAAATAACAACAGGATTTACCTAGAACCACTGATTTTACTTCCATAATATGATCAAAAAGACTTGGGATACCAGTTGCTGCCAAATGTAAACTTCATCTCTTCATTTACATTTATTATTTTGATGTAATTGACATTTACCTGGCGTCTTTCAAAAGTGAGCAGATTGTAATTAAAAATGTTTCCAAAGAATTTTTTGTTGTAAGCTTCAAGTGAATTTTGTTTGGTTATTAAAATATTTTTTCTCTGAAATTTACTTTTATTACAATTTTATCGGATGACATATAAAATAATAAAAGTAAATAATTTCAGAAATGACTTTTAATTTCCACAGCAACCGCTATTCAGACTTTTTGATCATCCTATAGGTTCTATCACAATTAGAAACAGTAACCGACTGAACAATCTAAACGCTAAAGAATGGGTAAAAATTCATTCGTGGCTAGAATGCTGCTAAGATTATGTGTTCGATGTTCAAGCATTTTGTCATTGTGTAAGCATTTTATTATTTTTGGCGAGCATTATACACCAATAATTATGAACCAATAAATCTTTGAAATTCTGAAGAATATTTAAACTGTATAGTAAAGTGGAGCGACTATGAAAAGATGACCAGGCGTAAATTTAAATATGAAGCGGGTATTAAACAAAATTTAAAAATATATATGGTGAGTGAATAAGTGAAAAGAAACATTTTACAAAGATTTTCAACATGTACACTGCGCATAGCATTAAGATTCACAATAAAAAAAGAAAGTTTAAATTAATTTGTACATAATTAAATTGTTTGAAAATCAATCTGGTATTTTCCAAATATGAAAATATTATTAAAAGCAAAATTAACACTCACCGAAAAAACGATAAATATTTATACTACTCTTTTCAAAACGAATTCATATCTACATATTAGGGTAAGGGGAGGTAATTGAAAACGGTTTTGCTAAATTTGGAATTTGTTACTAAAGTGTTTCCTTGTAAATTATCTTTTCTTTGAAACGAATACGTTTTTATGATAATTAGACCTTGTTGTAAAAGGCGTATTATATACATACTTTTATTCCCTGCAAAAAAATACTTCGTGTTTATGTTTACCCTGTAGTTTTTAGTGGTGAAATTATTTTTTGGTGCAATTGTGAACAAAGCATTTTATCCGTATCATTAATACAGTACTTCTAATGGGGAAATTGTAAACTACTGAGTATTTTAAAGGCAACTATAATGCGTTCTTGAATTTTAACCTCTGTTTACATTTACCCCAAGTTACTAATGTAACCCCATTTTATTATTACTTAACTTGAAACACACAACTGTCTCTTCGCAGAAAACTTATGTCTAATAACAAAATAATCTAAAATAACAAATGTTAAGAAATTTACCTATGTAATCTCGTAAACATCGACTACACCTGTAAATTTATATATAACTTTTCTATCTTGAACGCATATTTCTGAGTTCAGTAAAATGGCTTTAACCATTTCAGTTTACTGAAGAAATATCTTTATCTTTTATTACAAATTCGCATCTTTGCTTATTAAACGCTTTAAAACTTTGAACCACTATTTCCCCATCTTCGTCGGCAACTGACTGAACAGTGCAAACATATTTGTAGGCTGTACTTTTCCTTGAACCCCCGAGAAATTGTACCAATAAAAATATTCCGGGTTTAATTTCACTCCACACCGGTGTTTGTAGCATACTCAACTTCTTCGGCTGACCGAATTGTTTCGAAAAAGGAAGCGCATCTACATCGTCAGAGTTTTGCACTAATGTTTTTTCATCTATGTTTTCCGCTTCGCTTTCTGATAAGTGTTGAATATTAGCTTTTGATTTGTTTCCTTTACTAATCTTTCGTTTCTTGTTTGCTACAACTACAACACGACCTTTACCACTTGCCAATAACTTTTTCTTCTCTTCAGCCAAACTAAAGGAGGCTAATACGTCGGCAGAAGTTAAAAATTCTCCATACTTCGACTGTTTAAGGCGAGGTATAACTTTTCTTGGTTCTAGTGCTACACCTTTTTCAGCGTCTTTATTGATTCTTTGTAATTTATTACAAAATATTTCTACAATTCCCTGAGCTGTTTTTGAGTTTGTTTCTTTGAGTGGCTGCAATCCAGGTAAAACCTCAACTGAGGAAGTTGAAGCAAAGCTTGTGTTGGATGAATTAGATAGTTCAGTTGTATAGTAACTTGGCCAACTGTTGTAGAGTCTTTCTTCTTTTTATATTCTGCTTAAATGGGTGGGATCAAAGAGTTCTTCAGGAAACATTGCATGGTTGACAGGGCAAATTCCAGTAGTAATAAAGCCAGCTTTAATGTTGAAGCTTGTCATTCCAGAAATCCACACTTCACCCAAGAGCGCAGAAAATGTTTGTTTCGTTAAACGACCAGAACTTTTCCCCATTTGCATTTTTCCATATTCAACCAGGAGTTTGTCCCATTTAGTTTTTATCGGGCCAAAAATACATTTATCCAATGACTGGACTCTATCCGTCAAATGACTGGGAAAACGCAAGAGATGAATTTTATTTTCCAATGCTGTTTCTACAATTCGTACCTACACTAATGTGACTGCAATGGCCAAATGGCCATCGTACAACAAAACCGCAAACTGACTGGGCAGATTCTTCTCACTTCGTAGGTTGTTCACGTGTGGAACGAAGGAGGTTTTAAACCAATAGAAAAATTGCGGCTCTTCCATCCAACCATTTTTAGATGCAGAGTACAGGGTGCCTGGATATGACTTCTCAGAAGTTCAACGTGCTTGCACAGCACCCCCTTTAAATACTATTAGTGGTGGATGAACAAATGTTCCATCGGCAGCAACGCAGGCTAATACCGTCGTATTTTCTCTTCCAGACCCTCCTGATACTCTGCTTAAGGATTTACCTTTTCCACCTATGGCACGTAGCCTGGAAGGATTACTGTTGATCCAGTTTCATCTGCATTATATATAAAGCATTAATAATAATAATAATAATAATAATCTTTATTTATCCTTGAGATCAGAGACACCGATATAGGACAAGTCACATAAGAACACTTACACAGTAGAAGTACATTGTCAAATAATGGCATTAATTAAAATCAGGTCAAAGCCCGTAATAGATATTACATTGTTAAAATTACATAACTAAAATTATACATATTATGCACATATCACAGACAATTGTCACAGTCTGTATCAACAGTCTCCAAACTTATAATCCAAAAATTGTTGAACGGAATAAAATGCCTGTCTAACCAATAGCTCTTGCAATTTGTTTTTGAACAATTTTCCAGGACAAGCCTTTAAATCATTCGGTAATTTGTTGTACAGAACCGTACCCATATACCAAGGATTAGCTTTGTACAGCTGTAAACGATGATTGTGATGTTCCAAATAATACTGTCCATGTCGCGTACTATATTGATGATAATTGTTGAGAAAAGTAAATTTATTTATATTACTCTTTACAAATAGTAATATTTCTAAAATGTAGAGACCAAACAATGTCAAAATTCTTTTCTCAACAAATACTGATTTACAGGAAACACGTTTTGGAATTTTAAACATAACACGAAGAGCTCGCTTTTGCATTATAAAAACTCTCTGAACATCGGTTGCATTACCCCACAGTGCGATACCATATCTGACAATAGACTCAAAATTCGAAAAGTAGAATAACTTTAGAGTTTCGTGGTTTACCAGAAATGAGAGGCGATTGAGAGCAAAGCAGCTACTAGCTAACCTTTTACAAATAATGTTAATATGGTCTCTCCATTTTAGTGACGAGTCTAAATGAACGCCCAGTAATTTAAAAATAGAAACTTGATTTATACGTGAATTATTAATTCTTAAGTTATAATTGATATTTAATTTTGAATTTCTAGTGTAAAACTGCATTGACACTGTTTTATCGATGTTTGTCATTAGACGGTTCCTACTGAGATATTTGACCAATTTATCAAGCTCATCATTAGCTTGTCGCATCAAACTTTCATCATCTTTTTGAGAGATTACAAGAGTAATATCATCAGCAAAGCAACAAAATTCACATGACAAAACATCGTCTATGTCATTAATATAAAGAAGAAAAAGCAGGGGACCGAGCACGCTCCCCTGTGGCACACCTACTTTAACTCCAAGTTGGTCTGACGTTATACCTAAATAATTAACAAGTTGCTTTCTATTTAATAAATATGATTTTAATAAATCATTAATTTTTCCCCGCAGACCTAACAGTTTAATTTTTTCCAATAGAACACTATGATTAACACAATCAAAGGCTTTCGAGAGGTCTATAAATATCGCCATTACGCGATTACCATTGTCTATATTTTCGTAAATAACTTTAAATAAACTTAATAATGCTGTTTTTGTGGAACGACTCTCTCGAAAGCCATGTTGATTATTTGATAGAATATTGGACGATTTTAAAAAGGATAAAATACGAGAAGCAACCGCCTTTTCAATTATTTTGGAAAACGTTGACAATAATGCAATAGGCCGATAATTATTTAAAGATTTGGGGTCGCCTTTTTTGAAAAGTGGTATAATTTTTGCAATTTTTAGTGCGTCTGGAAAGTAGCCTAAATTGAAACATTCGCTTACGATGTGACAAAACGGAGTTACGACAAAAGATGCGCATTTTTTTATGAGAATAGGAGAGAAGCCATCAATGCCATGTGAAGTTTTGGAATTTAAAGACAAAATAATTGATAATATCTCATTTTCATCAGTAGGATTTAAAAATAACGTTCTATCGATGTCTACTCTCACTTCCCCTGAGTTAACTGAACCGGTATGGTTGCAACCGGAGTTCAAAGTTAGTTCATTTGGTATTGTCACGCAGCCATTTTTGTATATTTTTGGGGTTATTTAGGTAACTCAGAAACCTTAGGGGTTAGCGTAGTCTTTCTTATAATTTTGGTAGAGCATCAGACTACGTGACTTGGAAGTTTCCCTTAGCTCAAGCGAGAGGATAAATAAGACACTCGGTCAACTAACATTCGTTTATTACAGTTAAATTGCAACATGAACACTTAGCATTTCCATATTAATTCTCTTGTTACAGAGAGTAAATTCTTTACATTGGCGAACACATTAACCTATCTACATTGACAATTAAATTATCATTTCAAATAGCAATTATTAAGTTTAACACAAGTTTACATTTATTTTATGATTATTTGAAGTCTGCGTATTTAATTCCGAACACGACAATTAGTTAATTTCGTTTCTAGTATTTAGTTCGTATAATTTTCTACAGTCACTTAATTAACTCAAAACAACTTACATGCTGACTAACGTCATTCTTTCTGGACATCGACTTTATAATTCAGCTCGTCTTCTTCAAACAAGTGATCGATTGCTGAGGGAACTTAAGAGAGACATTAAAGACGAGATCGGAACTATTTATAAGCGATATCCGACCCCTCCTTAATTGTTAAGCCTTTGTCTTTACTTAAAAATTGCTGACTGTTCTTTACACGCGTGATCTGTTAATTTCACATGAAAATGAGATCATTCTTTACGTTTGTACGTTAGGGAATTTGACCTTCGCCAGATGTTGTTTTCATTTTAATACATCGTACATTTACCCCGATTTAATTGTGCAATATGAATTTAATTTACGTTGTTTCATTTTAATTCACAGTTTTGTGATTTTACTTATTTGAATTTATCACAAGAATGTAAACTTGCTGCCAACTTGGAGTAGATTTAATTTGGATTAAGTTAACCAATATTTTTTGGACTTTACCTATTTGACTCTATTACATAACCCGCCGTCTTACGGAAGTGTGTCCCACACTTACAAAACTAAAACAAATAAGTCGAGGTTACGTACTTTACCCTTTACAGTACTGTTAGTTGAAAAATTTTTTCTTAATATCTATATTAAAGCCTAATGTTAGCATGATACATGTAAAGGATCCACCCTGTATATGACGAACATAGTTACGAAGGTAGCTAGTCTCCTTCGCGCTTAGGGGTTCCTTTGTTGTATTAGTTCGCATCATAAATTGCTATCTAGTCATGGATCATGCCAACTTACAGTAGTTTTTTCAATACGCGTCCTCCTTAAAATGCACTTTCGTTCGGTGTACCGTTATTGTTGGCGATTGGGAAATTTGTCCATACTTTCTTTAATAGAAGTTATTCAAGTAGTTATAACTGTCGCAATAGCAATGTTATTGACTCTATTCGTAGTGATGCTCTGCTCCAACTGGTAGTTTTTGGGCATTGTAATTCGCCACTTCTTGCAAAATTCTTTCACGACCATCGTTGAATGGAAACAGGAAATAGCGCCTTGAATCGGAATGATTGCTTGGCTGTTTCGATTGACCGTTGTCTTGTAACTTGGGAAACTTAGCTTCATCGAAAAAAAATTGTTTGTGAAATGAAGTTCGACATCCTTCGGTTTAGGTCGACATCTTTGGTTAAGGTCGACATCCTTTGGTTAGAAGACTTGATAATAATTGGTATAATCATTGCTGATTCTTGAAACAGTTATGTAATTTTTGTTTTTCTTAGTTCTATTGTCTTTGCGGATCACCCCACCCCGTATGTGTCCGTCTATGAAATTGCATCTGTGCATTTATTTCTTATCTGCCTTCTTTCTGCAGTATCTTGTTTGTTTCCAGCTAAGGTGCAACGCCAAAGTGCAATGTTTTAAGTTAATCGTTTTGTGATTCTTCTTAACGGATATCCCTTGAAAATAACATTTAGAAGGTACGTAGTACATGAAATCTGAACTATTACTTTACTCTAAACATGAATATTAAACAAAAATGGTGGTTAAACAGTTATTCTAAAATACACAAAAACTAAACTAGAATTAGTCCTAAAGCTAGGTAGAATGATTAACTATCGTTGTATATAACTTACCTCACTGTTGGTTCGAATTAAGAAAGTTGGGTTCCAGTTTACATTCAAGAAAGACAGTTAACATAAAGGCATAGTTTGCCTGAATCCCAAGCTTCAAAATTATGAACTGAACTGCTTGCCGTTGAAGTTAATTTGATTTTGCCGAAGACATTTCTATTTAATGTTTCTTTTTGATAAGCTTAAGCTGTGTTATGCTGATTCATTTATTATTTATTGACTAATTATTTCCAAAATGTTCGTTACACCAAGGACAGAAGCCTTGTAAATTTCAAATAATTGTAAGAAGTTCCCAATTTGAAGCATTTTTCGCGTTACTTTTTAAAATTTAGTAATTTAAAATGCATTTTGCTAACAGTATTATTAAATGTGAATTAATTCGAAATCGCCGAGTTATTTAAAAACATGTACTCAATGCAAATATATTGTTTTTATCTTTGCAGTAAGTATTCAGTTTCACTGACTGATAACGTGCCTGTCAGCGTGTTCCGCTGTCGTTGCAAGTTTAAGCGTAGCAACTTTATGTTTGAATACTCCTGTTTTGTTAAACTGAAATCTCCTAAGAAAAAATTTCATTTTGTAAAAAAAAATTTGTTTGTTACAAATTAAGCATTTTTCTCCCCAATATGCTTAATTTCTTAACAGGTTTTTTAACCGTATGTCACGTTTGCTTTAATAAAAATGCTTTTTAATAAGCGTGACTTTAACACAATTTAGTTATCTGTAACTTTAAGACATCAATTTTTTCGTTTTACTTGAAATTTTAACAACAAAATCTCGAATGTAATAGTTATAATGCATTCAAAAAAAAATTAGATACGAATAATTTTAACTCCTTCATTACGAAGATTTTCTTTCAACATTATGCAAGTTAGCATTTTCATTTCACGCAATATTTTATTAACTTTCCGTTCTGGAATTCCTAAAGTGATCATGAAGTTACGTACTATTTAAATAGCTCTGTTAATTTTCAGTGGTTACTTACAGTTTCTAAACGACTTTGTTTTATTTAAAATTGGTGAGACCTGATTTTACTTGTTCAGGGTTAATATATTTTCCCTATTTCTTTACATATAAATTGAAATTCCATTTTATAAAATTATTACTTTAGTTAAACATAAACAATTAATTCGGCTAATATTTTTACACAAAGGTAAAAACGTAGGAACGTTGACCTATTTTTGTATTTCACTTAACTTTAACTTAAATCGTTAAATCTTCTATAATAAGCATCCCAACAGGATTTGTATTGAATTTCGTCAATAATTGTACCTTGTTTTTTATGTGATTTTCTAACTTAATTTCCCTATTTAGTTCTAAATCTAAAACATTCATACTGGTGTTCTTTCACAACTAAAAAATTTTAATTCGCATAAACTCGCATAAAAAATGTCTGGCATCGGCCTTTTTTCTACCTGATTTTTAAGTAGGTACTCTTAAAATGTTTGTCCTTATAACCTAGTTGTTTTCTATGTATCCCACTCGAGCGGTTATTGTTCATTTTGTGAATTTGTGATTGCTTTGAAGAAGCATTTAGTCGTTACTAATTCAGCTACTTGTTCAGTTCCGATTATATACAGAATTGACAATTTGTAATTGCTGAAAAAAAAAATTAAATTCTTAACATTTCTTTACTCTAATGATAACTCTTTGTGCCGCAATTTATTAATTTCCTTTTTTATTTTCCATCCTACTTTTTATTTTGAAATCTACTTTTCTTTGCTTATTTATTTCTTTCCCGATCCCTTGGTCGCTGCCTTGTTTCTTTAATTATGTACCTATCGATTCATTGATCGCTGCCTTTTTTATTTACCGATTTATTCCCCACAACACATAAAATAAAACGACACCTATGCGTGCTAAAACTACCCCAAGCGATTCGTCTTCGGCTCGAACACTGTCGAACTGAGAAAGTGTGATTGGCCACTCACAGATTCTCTCAACTCGTCAACATTCTAACCGACCCTCATCATGATTGAAAATTATTTCCTGTCTATCAAAACTTTTGGTGCACGCTACTTTCTTCCCCCCGTAGGTCTAACAATTCTTACTTATGCAATATACCCGGACCTAGCTTTACCCAAAAAGTGGCAGTCTTTTTGGTGATCATTCGTCTTCACCCTAAACGATACTTGTATACCCCATTGTAGATAATACCTTATACGATATTTATGAATCACACTGTACTTAACGGTTGATACGGCACTTTCGCACCACACTGTACATAACGGCTGATACGGCACTGTTGTACCACACTGTACTTAATATCTTATACGGTATTTACTTACCACACTGTACTTAACATCTCTTATACGGTATTTATGTACCACACTGTATATACCATCTTATACGACGCTTGTGCATCACACTGTACATCCCACCTTATACGACGCTTGTGCATCACACTGTACCTAATACCCTAACACTGAATATATCCCCATTAATTTTCCTAACTAATTATACTAAACCGAAAACTAACTTACATATTTCTTCGCCTTTCTCTGTCGATTTTTCTTTGTTTACTGCACGCAGCTCGCACGTGTCCAGTTTTACCACAACAAAAACAAATAGGTCGTCCATCGGGGGTACGTGGATTCGGCTTTAACGTTTTACTTTTATTATTGTAATTGAAATTAGGCCTGTGGTGTTGTGAAGGAGGATGTTTGGTCCCAGCCGCCAACGGTAGTTCATGTACCAAGAGCGATGGTTCACTGCTCTGTAGTCTTGAAATGGTTTCTCGTTTCTTCGCATCACTAATTTTTAAAGTAATTCTTTTTAACTTTACTAGATCCATATTGTCTTCGCATAACAAACTGTACTGATACTGGTATTTACTATGTAGACCCGCTTCAAAAAAATCAATTATTTCTGCGTCGTTCATATTTTCGTTTAAATTATAGCACAAGTCTAATATCTCATACAAATACGTGTTAATATCCTCGTGTTCACCCTGTTTTTTCTGACGTAGTTTAAATCTAAGCTCGCGAAAAGCAGATTCGCCGGAGAACTCCTTTAAAAAATCGTCGGTGATTTGATCCCAAGTTTTTGTCTGATTAATTGCATTACTGATATATTTTCCATACCAAACAGTTGCTGGTCCTTGTAGAAAGGCTCCGAAGAACCTAATTTTTTCCTTATTTGCCCAGGCATTCACTGTGGCTGCGCGTTCATACGCCTGAATGAATTTTTTCGGATTTTTATTGATTATTGGATTGAACGTTTCCGGATTATTGAACTTCGGCACTCTAGGTGTTTGTAGTGTATCAAAAGCTTCTGTTAAAGATATGTTATCCATTATTTCTAATTTATGTCTTGAATTATTAATTTGATTTATTTCGTTGTTTCCGTTATTATCACTTGTTGCGGTTATATTAATTAACGTTTGAATTGTAAATGATTCGTTTAAAGTTGTTTGTTCAAAAATATTTCTTTCCTGTGATTGAACCTCTGTTTCAATTTGTTCGGATTGATTTAAAATTGTATTTTCTGAAGTGGTACTGAAGAAAGACGTATTTGCAACCGATAATGTATCCGTACTTGAAGTTTGTGAGATGTTACTTGTATCCAAAGAATGTGAAATTTCTACATCAACCAATTCCTCTAAATCTGGATTTAACAGTACTTCTGTGCTACGAGAATTTGGATTAAATGGTTTATCTGGGCTGGATACTGTTTCAGACCGTGTTTGGAAACCTACATGTGCCAAAGATTCTGTTTCTTTTACTGGGCCTGCACTTCGTAAATTTTTGTCATGCGTTGGTTTTTTGGAACCTGTTGCTAATTCTCGATATGACGGCATCCACGTAGATAAAGTGTCCGCAAAAGTATTTGATTGAAAAAAAAATTATGCGTAGGCAATTAAAGTATGAAAATAAATTAGACTGACGTTAGTTCGACAAACAGCAGCTTTTCAATCCGCGAGAGCGTTCGCTGAACTTGACCCGATGCGGCTTTATGCCTGCATTACATTAACACACGTATTCCGGCGTAAATTCATAAAATTTACCCGTAAACTATTTATAATATTCACAAATTTAAGCGTAATCCGTACTTTTATGTCTGATATTTATTCTTAAAAAACATGAAACTTTTGTTCAATTTCAGTGCAAATCGTAAACTCACTACAATTAATTGCTAAATACGTAATTACGCCGTAGGTACTTCAAACAATCACAAATTATACTCTATTTGCAAAACATTCACGAAACAAAACATTTTATTATCTAAAACTGATTTTAAAAAAAAATTTTTCGAAAAATTTAAAATTTCACTAAATATGAAAAGCAACCCGAAAACGAGCCGGCAAGTTGCTAAATACCCGAAGATTCAATCCGAGCATCTCCAGCATAAAGCAGTTGAATTAATATGTATTTCAAATTAAGAAATTAACAGGCTAAGTTTGCTTTAATAAAATTAAATTACAACAGTTGTTTAAAACACCCGGAAAATCGATCCGGCAGCTCCGCCATATGTGGTGTTTGTATTAAATTTAGTTTGAATTATTCGAAAAAAATTAAATTCAGTTGTAATTATCCGAAAAACCTAAAGGTTAGTAAAAATTCGGGAATCGAGCCGGCGCCTCAACCATATGTCATGATGATTATGCATATAACTTTAATATCAAATTCTTTTTAACAAAGAGTAAATCTCTTTGCATTTGTAGATTCCATTAAACTGTTTACATTAGCCAATTCATTAAACATTTAAAATAGAAAGCATTAGGTTTAACACAAGTTTACATTTATTTTATGATTATTTGAAGTCTGCGTATTTAATTCCGAACACGACAATTAGTTAATTTCGTTTCTAGTATTTAGTTCGTATAATTTTCTACAGTCACTTAATTAACTCAAAACAACTTACATGCTGACTAACGTCATTCTTTCTGGACATCGACTTTATAATTCAGCTCGTCTTCTTCAAACAAGTGATCGATTGCTGAGGGAACTTAAGAGAGACATTAAAGACGAGATCGGAACTATTTATAAGCGATATCCGACCCCTCCTTAATTGTTAAGCCTTTGTCTTTACTTAAAAATTGCTGACTGTTCTTTACACGCGTGATCTGTTAATTTCACATGAAAATGAGATCATTCTTTACGTTTGTACGTTAGGGAATTTGACCTTCGCCAGATGTTGTTTTCATTTTAATACATCGTACATTTACCCCGATTTAATTGTGCAATATGAATTTAATTTACGTTGTTTCATTTTAATTCACAGTTTTGTGATTTTACTTATTTGAATTTATCACAAGAATGTAAACTTGCTGCCAACTTGGAGTAGATTTAATTTGGATTAAGTTAACCAATATTTTTTGGACTTTACCTATTTGACTCTATTACAGTATGTTAACAAAATACTCATTGAATGCATTAGATATGATATACGGATCCGCAACCTCGACATCATTGATTATAATACTTTGCGAGGCTGTCCTAGAAGAATTGCTCACACCCAAGCTATCATTTATGACTTTCCAAGTTGTTTTTGTTTTATCATTGGCGTTCTGGATTTTACGTTCGAGGTACTTCCTTTTCGCTAGATTTAATACTCGCCTATAAATTAATTTATAGTTATTATAGTATCCCGTAGTAATTAACCCAACTCTTTTAAGATGGAACAATTCCTTCAGTTGCGCAGCTGAGATTTTTAAACCTTTAGTAAGCCAAGGCTTGTGCGATGTTTTATTTGACTTTTTAAATGCCGGGAAAGACAAATTATAATAATACGTAAACACATTTATGAAATAGGAAAGTTTAGAGTCTATATCGGTTAGTTTATATAATTCATTCCAGTTTTCCGTTTTTAAATACAAAAGAAATTGTTCCAAGTTTCTTTGCGAAAAAGATATACCCGTGTACATTTGACTCAGTTCAGGAATTTTATGTTTAAAACTTACAGATTGTGCAGAATGGTCAGAATTTCCATTAAAAATTACGCGAGTATCTGAGAATTTATCGAAATTCGTAAAAACATAATCAATTCCCGTGCTGCTATCAGATGTTATTCGTGTTGGTTCATGGAAGACACTGTTAAACCCATACGATTGCATAAGCTCTAGTAAATTATTTCTACAGTTTGAATCAACTAAAATGTCAACATTTAGATCGCCACAAATAAGAGTTTTGTTATATTTTTTGGAATTACATAGCAAAGTTAACATATCCTCCATCTTTTCGATAAAATTATAAAAATTACCATCAGGTGCTCTGTATACGCACACAATAGAAATGTTAGTATTATTTTGCTTATTTATATTCACATTCACTGCCGCACATTCCAGGATTTTGTCTACACTAGTATCAACAATATTTGGTATATTGGTAAAACTGTGAATAGATTTTACATAAATTAAAACACCGCCGCATTTGAAATTTTGTCTGCAATAATAACTAGCTAAATTGTACCCACATAGATTCGAATAGCAGGTTTCATCTTCCTTTAAAAAACTTTCTGACACACACATTACGTCAACTTTTTGCATTATTAACATTGCTTCGAGTACTTGAAATTTTTTCCTGACGGATTGAAGATTTTGATGCACAACAGTAAATTCTTGTGTGGTGTTTGTAACCCTCGTCGATTTATTCACAAAAAATTTGTACTTTCTTTTGTTTCGCCCACTAGTTCCTGTAACTCATCCGTTTTTGCAAGACTAGGATATATCCTTGAATATGGCATCTGAGTTTGATTATGAGGGGATTCCATCTGAATGGGACCGCATTGAATGATTTTTAAATTGCCACTTATAATAAAATTGTTTTGAGTTGTATGGGCATTATTTTTATTTTTATTAGAGGAAAAATAGTTTATGGTATCCACTAACGTTTTGCATAATAACTCTTTGCCTGATGTATTCATATGCAATGCATGCTTTGTAAAATTCTCCCTTTGCAGTACCCAATTTAGATCTAGATATTTAAGTACTCTATTGTCGGTCGCTCTATTAAATAAATCTAGATTGATTTGATATATGATATTATTTAATACTTCACGATTATGCCAGTACGGAATGCTACACAGAATAACGTTAGTGTGTGTTAAATATTCGAGAGTTCTCGTGATTGTTTCTTTGTTAATATAACCTTTTCTTAACGCGTCATTGCTTCCAGCAATTAAAATTACAAAGTCATTTTTCGTAAACCCTTGCGTTAAGTTATTACAATCTTTAACTACGTCTTCGAAAAATGCATTAGGTTTAAAAACACAACTAATATCATACGCGCATGTAGACATTTGCGTGCAGAGTTCGATAGCTAATCCACGGCCGTGGCTATCAGCTAGTAAAAATATTTTTGACTTACATGTTGAAGTAGTACCATTTAATTTATTACTTGCTTGCTTGGTAGGAGGTACTGACTTTTGTAGTATCGTAGATTTTACTTCTGTTCCATTATTTATGTGCCTTTTTTCGGAAGCACGCCACAGTTTCTTCATTTCTTTTAATTTAGTTTTCATTAAAAGGTTTCTGTTTTCCAATTGTTTAATTTTTCGTCCCATTACTTTCACCATATTGTTCAAATTAAACAGATTTCTTTCGCAAGTATTAATCCATTTGAACTTTTTTTCCTTTGATTTTCTGTTGATCCCGCGATTTTCGTCATTTTCAGTTAAAAAGCTAGAGTTCACGGCACTTTTCAAGCATTGTATGAGTTCACTTTTTTTTTGTTTACCTTTCGCTAATAGATTTCTTTTTTCAAGTTCTTCTTTTAGGTCAGACACTTTAAGTTCGGAAATTTTTGTTTTTAATTTTTCCTTTTCGCTGCTTGCTTTAGATTTCCCAGTCATTGTCTTTGTGATTGATACGAATCAATCTCTGATCTCAATAGTAATCACACGAATACACAAAAAACTATAACTTCGTTAGTTAATTCTATTTGCATTAATTTATTCTTCGGAGCACACTCAAAACGCGTCCGTACCGTACCACTGACACAAGACTATTTTTTCTTGACCGGGTTCATTTAAACAATTATCTTTTACTATTGCTTCTAATTTATTATAAAAATCATAAATTATTTCAGGACGTCTTGCATCTTTACGATTTTGCTGGAGATGTTCAGCTTTTTTAAAAGTAAGCTCCGGGTGCCTTTTAAAAAAGGAATAAAACCAATCGAGGCCTGGGTTTCCATCTTTAAACGGAGTCATTGAAGTTATTGGCTTTAATACAATCTGCTGCTAAATCCAACAATTCAGTTTTGCCACAAGGGTGACCAATCCGGGAGCATGCAATTAAGCAGTTTGCGATTTGTTTTCCAACCTTCTGCGATAGTGCTGGGGAACGTTCCGCTCCCAATTGACCATGAGGATCTTTTCTTCCATTAATTCTATTAAAAATAACAGCTATAGGTACGCCTTACGTACTTTCGGGTTCTCTATACGTTTTATTTCTATTTGTTACATCAAAAACTGCTCTTTCTATGTCTTCTAATCTATAAGAGGGATCAGGACGCTTTCTTTTGTAGTTTCGCATCATGATATAGGTACCTAGCGCAAAATTAAAAATTGAGTTGTTTTTCTTTGAATCAGTGTTTACAATTACCCCAAATAATCCGTTTTCAATTCCCCTAAACCAAATAATTGCGGGGTAATTGTAAACACTGAATCCGCGCAATTCACATGTACACACTTAACCTCAAAGTGCTTAATGTTAATATGGGTTTTATAAAAGTATATTTTCTTTGCAGTTATTGTTATATTCAATTTTTAGGATAAAATGTGCAAAACTACTTACCTAAAGAATTCTGTACAACACTTTCTTACACAGCGAAATATTTAACAACACCCTTCCACGCAAATAACGAACATCTATAGTCCGTCCGCAAACGATGCGAAGTTGTAAATCAAAATTAAAAGAAATAGTAATTCTCAGTTTTAAGAATTTGCGGTTTTAAATAGCAAATGACAATAGAAAACCCTTGTAGTAAACCGCTTACCTTCCGCTACCTGGCTTCGCATGGTTTACGGACGGACTATAAGTATCAAAACTTTTTCCATTGGTTCCAAATGCATTTAGACATCAATTCTATTAGCTCATATGGAAACTGCTACATTGGTAGTGATGTTCTAGGCTCTGTTTTCAATTACCCCACCTTACCCTACTGCAAATCAAATTTTAAATTCCATTAATAAAATTAAAAATTGTTCTTTATTTACGAAACAAAAAACGAGGCCAGAAAAGAACAACTTTTAATTATTATTAGATTCTTAATGATTTAATCCACGATAAATTTTTGGGTTTTATCAATACAAATATCGAAATACTTTATAATATTTAAAAATAAAGTATTACTAAAGCATATGGCGAGATTGTTATTATGAGTTATGATTGTGAGCTGTGGTCTTCATAGATTCCAAGACAGATTGAAGCGCGAAAAGCCTCATGCTGTTAATACACATGGTTTTAATCGTGTTGTAAATGAAGTAATTGTTAACTGTTGCAAAGGTATCTCAATGGTCTTTTATCTTGTTTTTTTAGAAGTTTAGAGAATATGTTTTTGTGTTTCAAGTTTCAATCGACAACCCACTCATATTTTATATAACTTAAAAGATAATTACCTCCAAAGAATGTTACCAAATTAAAAACATTAAATAAAAACTTATTTGATACATTCTTGTTGCACTCTTCAAGATCGAGTGTTTTCTGTTAAAACACCTTTTAAAGTAATAATTGTTTCACAGCACCCTTAGTTTTTGAATTACAACACAAGCTCGTTTTGATCTTTTAATAGAAACAGTGGTTGGTGTATAAAAAATGTGAAATTTTAAAAAGTGTTGTTAAGATTATAACTAAAAGATTGTAAACTTACTTAGTATAAAAAAATGAGAGGATGAACGTTTAATAGCGGTTGCTGTTTTGTTGACTAAAACGAAAAGGCCGCAGAAATTAACTTGTATAGGTACAATTTTTGACACATTTAGTGGTTGCCATAAAATCCATGAATTATTTTAAATTTATTGCAGTCTGTAAATCAGTACATTATTTTGCCAATAATAAAAACATAAACGTTTCTTGTATTGTAAGTAAGTTTACTTTTATTTATAATGGCCTGCCTTTAGGCATTCGAGCCATACTTTCCCTAATCTTTGACAAAATATCTGTAATTACAATCTTATCCACGTAATATTAATATTTCAAATGAAATAATAAAATGATTTTCTTCAGTTTCAATTTTAAATTTGATTCATACAACTTTCAAAGAATAATCCATATTTTATATGGAAAATCACTTGGATATTTCTTGATCACTGCCTTAGATTAAAAATTAATAAGGTAAACTTCACAAATATCCGACACATAGCATTAAAGGTTTCTACTGACATGGTTGGAAATGAAATTTATGTAAAAACGTAGTTTAAAACAGTGGCGTATCCAGGGGGGGGCAAAGGGGGCAATTGCCCCCCCCCAGACCAGTTCAATAGCAAACACGAAGCAATGAAAATACATATTATACACATTTTTTTTAATGAAAAATAAAAAAATTAAGTGTATTATTGTTTTTTTATTAATAACTGTACCGACTTTCACGATGTGGGAACCCGACTGCACCAACAAAAACCGTGCTTATGTCAGTTCTAGGTTTAGACAGCAATTGGGGGTAGGAAACTAGAAGGTCATGTGCGGTTGGGGGGGGGGGGGGGGGGGGGCTGGAGTTGGGTTTGGTATGGACTTGCCCCCCCCATGAGCAATTTCTGGATACGCCACTGGTTTAAAACACTACGCACGTTATTTTATAACTGAGAGACAAGTACAAAACTGAACTTTTTGTATACTCATTTTGCAACTTATAACACGTTTAACTTGAGGTTACTGTAGCATTGGTGAACTTAATATGTAACTCTTAAGGTGTTTACATGGATAATTAGTTTATTTTACCTTGAACGTTTTTAATTTTCTTTCTGATTATGGAGAATTGCTATGATATTTTTGACAGCTTTTCGTCTTTCTTTTTCCCTTATTCGCATCGTACTGGCAAAAGTGCCGTAAAACAGAAGCATTGCTACATTTTTTGTAAACGTGGTAAAGGTGGTGGGTACTAATACGTAAATATTTATAATTTTAACAATACTACTTCAAATATTAGCGAGACGACAAAGTGATTTTTTCTTGCCAATGTTTTCAACTTCTGTTTTTATAAGTCCACGATATGTTTGCAAAATCGCATTTAAAAAAAACTTTGGTTTGTCCGTTTGTTCTAAAAAATCAAGTGGCATTTTTTAAAATATTGCCAATAATATTGAGCTAATCAGCTGAAACAACCTATCCAGACAATCGACATCGTTGTAGTAATATTTTACATTCTGCACATAAAATACTAGGTTTGGCAGAAAAATAATGAGACTGATTTTCTTTTAACCATGAATTTTATTTTTTTTCCAAAGCAAGGTTATCCCCTTCACAGTAGCTCCATTGTGTAGCTACACACCGATGGTGGCGCTTTTTCCTTTGTTCGTAGTAGTCCTGGAAGGATTCTGCTGTAATGCCTTTCAACTTGTCGGTTACGCTCTTCTGGATATTATCCTTCTTCTTCTTAATCCCTTTCCCTGGTACCCTAGTCGGGTGTCGGGTTGTGGTTCGTTTTTCCGTGTATCCATTCTTTCCATTTCCTCCGGTCTCTGGCACAATTCTTCATATCAGATAGCGTTTAGTCTCGACTGTCCTATATTGATAATTTGATTTAACCATGTTGTTCTCGGTCTACCCCTTTTCCTTTTTCTAGACTGTTTAACCTCCATCATTTTGTTTCGTAATCTATTATTCTTCATTCTTATAAGATGGCCTAGCCATGGATATTATCCAAAGTATCAAAAATGCGCCCTTTCAAATGGATTTTCAGCCGGTGGAATAAAAAGAAGTCACAGGGACTAAGATCCAGTGAATAGGGGGGCTGAGTAACCACAGGAATGCTTTTTTCCGCCAATATTTCGTTGCTCGAGGCTACCCTGATATGGGGCGCTGTCGTGGTCGTAAAACCATCGTGGCGCACACTTTTCTCATGCCCAAATCCTGTGTTAAAATCTGATGGACGGTAAACCGGTTGAAATTTAACTCGCCACTGATTATTCTCAACCTCAATCGTCCTCACTCTTTTCACATTGAAGGTCCTCCCGCACGAAGTTTGTCTTTGACTTCTTCTCGGCTCTCTAAAAAGCCCTTGTGCCATCTAAACATTTGTGCCCTGGGGAGGCCATAAGCCCTTTGTAACTTTTCATAAGTCACAGTAGCGCATTCACCAAGCTTTACACAAAATTTGATAGCACAACGTTGCTCAAACTTTTGCCGGTCCATTTTCGTAACACACCTCACAAACACAACTTTACTTCAGGCGCTCTTAACAATCGCGTAGCAAGTGTAATAAGTTCAAACTTGTACTGAGTCTACGGCAGGGGTTATTCTAACTGCCGTCTGAATAGGCAGGCAGAAGTGTTGTCGGTTCGCGCATAGTGTTTCCAGTTTCATTATTTTTCTGCCAAATCTCGCATACAGTAGTCATACAGTATAGGCCATATAATTTGCGCTTTAGGTGTGTGTAATGAAAAAGTAGAAAAATATATTTTACTACAAATCTACAGAATAATTGAGTAATACCGACATTTGACAGTTTAAATTTAATTTATTTATATAAGATAATTATTATAGCGGTGCCCTTAGATTTTAGCCTTTTTTGTATTTTCAGCAATAAAAGCGTTGTTTTACTTAGCTGATTCCGCTTCATTCGTTGTACAACCTACTAATTGATGTTCGGTCAAATTAAATAACGCATCTGGTTAATAGATCCACAAAAATATCACTAAAATTACTTTAGTGCTTTTTATTTTGCAACATGAACTAATCTTGTCTGGTTGTTGCATATTGTAATTAAAAGTTTTAGTTTTAAAACTTTTAGGGTTGTATATAAACTGACAGATGCATTAGTATAGCAAACTAATCACTCATATGAACTTTGCTAGTGAAACGTTTTCAGACTCCGCTAGGAACGAGAAGGACATACATAAACTGACAGAATAATAAACAATAATAGTGACTATTAAAATGCAGGATTCCCAATTTCACAACAATTAAAAATGAATAGCTTTGGAATTTACCTCACCAAATACCACACGACCTCTCTGATTTTCTCAGATAAACTTTTATTTTTAAGCACTCATATTTTTTTATTTTAAGCAAAATCACTCAAGCAAACTGACATTAGGTAAAACCTCCTCCTCCTTCGGAGTCGAGATTTACCATGCAGTTTGTTTTCGTGTTTGTTGCTACGCACAAAAACATTCGTGCAAAATAAAAATTTATCGATAAAATCAGAAGGTCTTGTGATATTACTTCTGATAATTTTCAGATTTGACATCAGAAATGTTAAATTACAAACTTCAATATTTACAAATTAAACTTCATTCAAAAATAAGGGGCTGAGAAATGTTACAAACATTTCAAAACAATAATTACTTTTAGTTACTCATAAAAAGTAAATCAATTTTTTTTGTTAATAAATACTGTTTCATTTATACTCCATATTGTCCGTTTTACGTCAGAAATAAATTTCAGTGGCCATTGGTACTATTTTAAAAACTGAACTTTGCTTTAATATCCGTCAGATAAGAATTGAAACATTTTCTTTCTTTCTTTTTTGTGTGCGTCTTTTATGCATGTATAGCCAATCTGCTCAGAATCGCCTGTAGACATTAATTCAAGGTAGACGGTTGTGTCATGTGTGTGTTACTACGTGTGTAGTGGTCTTGTTACTCTATCTCACAGACCAGTCCTCCGAGTAGAGCACAGTTAATTAAGCCCAGCTGTGAATGGTCTCACTAGGCCTAGTACCGATCCCAGTGGCCTGAGAAAAAATCTCCACCAACGTAGAGAGTTGAACTCGGGACTTGCAACATGCAAGCCTAGGCCTCTTACAACTGAGCTATCTGGATTCAAGAATTGAAATATGTACGAGGCTTGTACCGTAACTGTTGCCTGCTGACCTGGAAAAGTGCTTTGGGAGCGGTACACAATGTTGTAGAGAAGATTATAAATGATCTTGGCTATTCTAAGGTGCGTGCTAGGTGAGTTCCTCGCTAGTTAACCGAAGTACAAAAGGAAAAAAGAAAAAAGAATGGAGATTTGTGCTGATCTCGTAAACACATTCGAAGAACGTGAACCATCTTTTTTTGATAATGTTGTAGCTAGGGATGAAGCATGGGTTTACATATGATCCAGATACCAAAAATCAATCAAAATAATGGCGTCACACGTCATCACCACGCCCAAAAGAATTTACAGTGCAAACTTCTTCGAAGAAAATTATGGAAACTGTATTCTGGGACCGTCGGGGTGTTATTTTTGTCGATTTTCTCGAACCAGGGACCACAATAAATAGCCAGCGATATATAGTGTCCTTAAAAAAGCTTAAAGAAAAAAGACCTCAGCAAAATTTACGTAACATTGTCTTACAGCATGATAATGCAAAACCGCATACTGAATTTGCTACTCAAGAGGCGATCCAGAAGCTGGAATGGTCAGTTATGCCACATCCAGCTTTTAGTGCTGATTTAGCCCCATCGAACTTTCATTTGTTTGGGCCAATGAAAAAAAGTATGAAAGCAACTAAATTCAAATCATTTGAGGCAGAGGTGGGAAGTAGCGAGCTATTTGTAGCGCGCTACTGTAGCTAAGCTACTTTTTTTGTAGCTTTGTAGCTGTAGCGCGCTACTTTTAGCACAAATAGCTTGTAGTGGTAGCAAGCTACATTTAAAAAGTAGCTGTAGCGGGATCGGTGGCGCTACTTTTTCGCTACAAGCTCAAATTAAAAATACAGACTGCAATTTTTAAGTCTAGGTGGGTTTCCATAGGCGACGAGTTTTTTGGCTAGCGATCCGCGAACTGATAACAATTTTTTAATTTTTTTTCACTCACTATTTTCAAAATGGTTTGTGGTTAAATACATGTAATAATGGTAATTAATTCGCAAAAGGCGGCGCTGAATTTGAGGCACACAAAAATTAAAATTTTGCTGTAATCGTCTAGGTTCTAGGTAATTCCTGTCCATAATAATTTCTTGGTCACTTTTTCATATACGGTGTTAACGCAAATTCTTTTCATATACCTACCTATTGTCTATTTTGGTATTTTGTATCTTCGAATCAACAGAAATGTAAAGTAAAATATTGTTTTGACGTGCGTTAATTAAGTTGATTTTTAATTTGATTTAAAATTTTCAATCCAAAATGTTATGTCTATGATAAAATCATAAAATGCTTAGCCAATTATTGCTTAAAGTAAATTCTAAACTACTGACAAGTGACAAATGATATTATAGACGTGTAATTTCATTACTACTTTTTTTATTTCATATTGTAAATTGTAATTTGTACCTATTAAATAAAACGGAATTTTGTTTTGGGAGTTTTTTTTTATATTTTTTATAAATAGGGGGCTTATTTTTGAAGTAGCGAAAAAGTAGCTACTACAGCTACTTTTAAAATAACTTGTAGCTTAGCTTAGCTACATGAAAAATTGAGTAGCTTGTAGCGTAGCTTAGCTACAATTTTTTTAAAATAGCTTGTAGCGTAGCTAACTACTTTTATAAAGTAGCTTTCCCACCTCTGATTTGAGGAGGTAAAACTAGATGTAAAACAATGGGTGAAAAACACGAATGCATCTTTTTTTCAAAGTGGATTTGAGCGATGGGTTTCAAGGTGGCGCACATGTTTAGAAAGAGAGGGGGGGTTATGTTGAAAAATAATGTTTTGTAGTTCAAAGTTTGAATAAATATTATACGAGATTTCTTTTAGATATTTTTTAATTTAACGGTATTACAGGCCAACAGGCATTACTTACGGTACAAGCCTCGTAGTTTGGTTTAAAATATTTATACTCTTTGGTTTAAGTAAAGACACACACTTGATTGTCCACGACATATCTTTACCAATGGGCGAATCTACAGGGTGCGTCAAAACTCCCTTCCCAAATTGAAGGTTCAATGAAAAAACAGATGGTAGAAAGTAAATAAAAATTTAATCTTACGGTGTAAATCTACATAATTGGTGTTTACATTTTAACTGGTTTTGAAAAGTTAATCGCTCAAGTGGTGCCTTTCGTTGTCAATGCACTGTTGAAGGCGAATTCGGAAATTTTCCTTCTCTCTCACCAACATTTCTGAAGGAATACGTGCGATTTTTTCAGATATCTCTATCCGTAGGACTGGAGGTGTCCTCGGTCGATGTCTGTAAACCTCAGCCTTGTGGTACTTCCATCGAAAAACAAAATCGCACGGGGTGAGGTTTGGTGATCGTGCTAGCAGATTTCCATACGATTTTGCCAATCATGGTCGAACAGTTCTTGGACGACAACCATCTTGTATGGATAAAATCGCAAGTCTTGATACAACATTCGCCACACACTTTGATCAGATAATTGAAGAGCTTCTGCATGTTTGCGAGCAAATCGCTTTGGAGACTGCAGAAACGAACGTGTAATTGCCTCAATGTTTTCTGGAGTTCGAGCAATGTGCTGTTTTCCTCCGCCCTTCGGAATGGGATAAGTGAAGAAATCGCGAGTAATCCTTCAGAAATGTGAGTGATGGAAATTTTTCGAACTCGCCTTCAGCAGTGCATTGACGACGACGGACACCACTTGAGCGATTTAGTTTTCAAAACCAGTTAAAATGTAAATTCCAATTATGTGGATTTACACCGTAAGAATAAATTTCATTTACTTTCTACCATTTGTTTTTTATTGAACCTTCAAATTGGGGAGTGAGTTTTGCCGCACCCTGTAGAATCGTCCAGGCAGATTACATTCCCAACTAAAATTATTGGTGAATCTATGTTCAATAATATGCTTGTAGTTGTAGAGCTCGTACATCGGTCTTATGGCCTTCGGTTTACATTGAACAATTCTATAATTATAGGCATAAATAATATAAGCTTTTAGTATCAATTTTTTTTTGCTTAATTTTATGTAGTACAAATCGCCATAAAATTTCCGAAGGTGTAAAGACAAATACGATTTATTTTAAACCTTCTTTGATAATATAAAAAGGCGATTTTTGCATTATATGTTGTTAATCATTATATTTTTGGTAATCTTTTCTTTTGCAAGATCAAGGGACACCTCTGTTTTATAATATTTGTCAAAAACTGCAAACAACGTGAAATATAGAATATTACAGATAGTACTTTGTAAAAACTTGAAATAAAACAACTACACCCAGTAAAAAATTATAGGTTGATTCGTCAATCTGTACAACGACAATGCATACGGATATACAATTAGCAAGATTTGTATTTCCGATAATCTTTCCGTAAGCAGAAAAGGTCAATTTTTCGTGTCAATAATTTTCAATTTATAGCAAACTGTCCGTTATTATACATGTTGAAAAGCCGTTCAAGCTCATTAAAGTTTTCTTTATTTTTAGCTTATCCCAACTGTTCATTTCGCACTTAGTAATTTTTCAGTTAATACGCAAAAAAATTAGGGCACACTTTTCTACCCTAGGGGGGCTAATTAGGTTTGCAAATGCGCTATATTATAAGCAAAGCATATATTAAAAGGGAAATCACAGCAGGAGCTAGGGAGCTGTAAACTGTAAAATCGCTTTTGTTTAATTGCAAAACTGCCCTTTCCTAGGATACCCACCGGCTATTTATGGACTGTAAATTTACTGAATGAAAACACTCTTCTAACCTAACAGAAAACTAATTTTCCATTTTATATTATACCTGGATATAATTTGTGATAAATTAATATTTCTTCTTTCAGTGCTGTTAGATTGCCTAAAGCTATAGAATTTTTTAATAGATCTAGTCAAACGGTTCAGATTTCAAATCGCAAATTAAAAAATTAATCTCGTATTTATTGATAATATTGTAACAGTGCCAATGCCTCCATTCAGAGAACTTAGTAAAGATTAATATTAATTTGTCTTCACACGTGAGAAAATAACACAAATGCGTAAGACAATTTGCAATAATACAAACAAACCAAGTATATGCACATATTGATAAAATAAAAATTCCATGTAATATAAGGCATAAAATCCCATCCAAACGAAGAATAAACATTAAAGTTACGATTTTAAAAACATAGTTAGATTTGCATTTTTAACGCATTACCATGTAACATCTGACTTCTACTTCTGATTTTTATCATGAATTGCCGCTATTACGACATCTAATTTTCTGCTTGACAGTTGTTTCTCCCGGTGGTTAGGTTAAAAAGAGTTTTTATTATAAATGCGTTACACTGTGCGCATAATTTTATCACAAAAACGCTTTTATTTATTTTTAAATAATATAATAATGAATTTTAGTAATTAGGTAGTTAATGTGGAATTTACAATGATTATTTATAAAACTGGTACTTGTAAGTTTTTTAGATATTAAGTATAATAAAAAATAATTAGAAAATTTCGTGTCAGAGACATGAACTCTCCTAGTCATTAAAGCATACTTAACAAGTTTGATTGATGAATTATGATTTTTACTTTTATAAAAAAATATGATGTGGCAGTCAAGAGCGTGTTCAGTATTTCTTAGGTCTTAAATGTTTTCAGGCTACAATATAGTTTCTCTCAAATTTTTCTTTCTCTTTCTATATTATCGTTTCGCTAGAATTTACTTCGATAACAAATTTAAAACATTCCTTTTTAGGAATCTGTTTCATTATAGTAATTAATGTAACATTTTCCATTTCTTTGTCTGTGTCTTGTTATCCACGTTTCCAGGCTTTCTATGAAAGACTTGCCAAAGTACTTATGAAAGTTTCATCCTAATGCTTCTTTTAAAAGCACAATTTCTGTAAGTAGCTTCTTTGAGTTCTTTAGTATTTCTTCTTTGTATTAGTACAAAATGTATATTTTAATAGCAATGTTAATTTAGGTTCCAATAAAGGAAGAAAATTACTTAATTCTCTACGAACTGGTAATTAGGCGAGTTGTTTCAACATCTTTTTATCACGTTACGCTCGTATACAGCTGTATAAGGCGTAAATGTATTCCTTTGAAGTACAAAGTACCCGGTTATTTTCTAAAGTTTTTATCAAGTTTTACCGTAATATGCAAAATTATTATTCTAGATTAGTTCATATACTGTGCAAAAATTGTATAAAAAGAAGAGACTGTACCTAGTCATATCAAGCGTTGGTAGGCCTTTCAGGCCCATTTCTGTATATTTTTCCTCCACTCTTCTCTGTTCTGTGCTTTTTGTATCCAATTCTCTATTGGATAGCCTTCTCTAAGCTCACCTTCTAACGCTTGCCACCATCTATTTCGGGGTCGTCCTTATCTTCGTCCGTGCTGTACTTTCTTATTTAGTGTTATCTTCGGCAATCTGTATCTGCCATTCTTCCTATATATCCTAGCCATCTTAAACGTTGTTTTCGGATGAACTTGTTATTGTCCCTGTTCAGTATATGTCCTGTATCTCCTTATTTGTTATTTTTCTCCTTTCTTCTCCTACCTTCTTCCCTCCATATATTTTCCGTAATATTTTCCTTTACCAGTTTTCTTTTTTATTCAAAATCCAGGTTTCGCATCGAAACGTCACCGTTGACCTTAGCACTGCTTTGTCAAGTTGCAATTTTGCTTTCCTCGACACCCACTTACAGTTTATTATGTCACTTAAGACTCACGCACATTTATCTCCGTTCACTAGCCTTGCATGGGATTTCTAGCGCTTCAAGTACTTCGAATAGTTTGTTTCTTCTCAATGAGTCATAAACTCTACGGAAGTCCATAAACAATAATACATCATCAATCATCAATACATGTATAACTATTTCGGTTTTATGCTCATAACATGTTAGATGTTAGATCTCTTCGAGTGTGAAGAATTGATCTAAATTGCCCAACAACTACTTTTGAAACAAGCCTAGTATTCCCCTACTACTTCATCTGCTATCGGCTGAAGCTTGTTTCTTATGACTGTATTTTGTAAACAGTTTGAAGGAGGGCTATAAATACCTTGGAGTATCACTTCTTTTCGCCATACTTCTTTAATTATTTTATACAGTTCTTCTGTTAGTGTTCTGTCCCCATGCTTTATAAATTCTGCAAGTATTTGGTTCTCATCTGGACTTTTTCCGTTTTTTAGGTTAGAGATAATATTTTCTACTTCTTGTGTTGCTGGTTGTTCCACCTCTCTTGCTTCTGTCGATCTTTTCTGTCTTCTTATCGATTCTTCTATTTCTATCTGGTCTTGTTCGCTCTATTCATTTAACACTTCTTTGCCTACTTATTTTCATCTTTCCGACTTTTTGCACTGTGTCGCCTAACAGATTCCCTTCTTTGTCTCTACAGAATTTTGTATTTTGTTGGTAGCCCGTTCGACATGATTTGTTTTCTTGGAATTTTTTTTTATTTCTTTGTTTTTGTAGTACTGTTCAATTTTTTGTAGTTTAGCTTCATAGTATTCCCGTTTTTCTCATCTGTATGTAGCCTTGGTTTTTCTTCTCTGTATTTCGTATCTCTTTTCTTCTTCTTTCAAATATCTTTGCAGCATCTTCTTCCTAGTCGCTATTTTGTTTTTATGCTCTATTGTGCACTCCTTGTTAAACAATGTTGTCTTTTTTCCTTTTGGTCCTTTTTAGGTTCTCGTTAGCTGTTGTTGTTATTATTAGTTGTGACAGGTTTTTCCATTTTTTTTTAAATTTTATTCCCGCTTCTTCCGTTAGTTCTTTGCACTCTTGGATGATATGTTGCCGATATGTTTTCCGTTCGTGTGGATTCTGTAGGTCTACCGAATTTATTTTTTGTTCGATTTGTTGTATCCCCTTGGATTTGTATACTTCCATTTTATTTTGATTCCTGTTAAAAAATGGTTGGAGTTCGCTTCTGCTCCTCTATATGTTCTTACATCTTCCACTTGTTTAGCATAATTTTCATGGATCAGAACCTGATCTATTTGATTCTTATCTTTTGTTCGTGGTAAAACCCATGTTCCTTGAATTTCTTTTCTTTGAAAATACGTACTTATTATTCTACACTGTTTCCCTGCTGCAAAATCAATCAATCTTAATCCATTGTTGTTGGATGTTGTATGTTTACTGAACCACGGTGTCTTTGTTTTCCTTGTTCCTTGTCTTCTGTGGGTGCATGGGCGTTTATGATGTTAATAGTATTTTCCTTTTATTTTTGAACACCATATTCTTTTAGAAACTGGTACAGAATTGATAATTGCATGATTTATTTTTGTTGTTACTAGGATTATACTATTTAACCTGTGCTCATTGGCCGTTTTCGTTGCCTTGTCTAGAACCGATTTGCTAAGTCCTCTTCATTGCTAGTTGTCGTGTCATTTTCCTTTGCTTAACCCGTCCTTAATTATCCTCGCTAGTTTTTTGAGCCCGGATCGCCGATGTTTTTTTAAGTCTCCTCCCTCCTCGTCACTCCACATAAAATTCTTTTCATCTTATCTCAATTTTCCTATATCCTACTTTAACTTTCTTGCCTCTAGTATTCTCTTCCCTTGCCACCTTTCTCATAGCAGCTTGGATTTTTTGTTCTTCGGGTGTTAAGTCACACTAGGTGTAGATTTCCTGGTGCCCAAGTATACTCGACTTTGTGTTCAAATTTTCCAGTTTAACCACAGTCATCTTGTTTTTATTTTTATCGATCCTGTATGCGTCAGTAATAGTTGCATCTACTATAATTTCTTTCTGTATAAAATTCCTTATCTCTTTTCTTTCCTCGACTGTCTTTCCACTTTTTTGTTTATTGTATCGACTTCTATCCCCAATTCAGCATTTTCCTTTTTCCATTCTCTTTCCTTCTTTAGGGACTCTTCTTCTAGATTTTCTACTTCTTCCCCGTATGCAACTGCTCGTTGATGCCGCTTATAGCAATGTTTGTGCTTCTAGTGTCTATTTTTAGGTCTTTTATCTGGGCATACAAACCTTTTATTAATTTTTTCAGGTTTCCCATGTCCGGTTGTCCCCCTGCAGCTTCTATTCTTCAATTTCTACATATACAATACCTACATTTTTTATTTGTAGAAAAATAAAAGCACATCGAAGTGAATGTGAACACCTTTTTTATCTATATGGTTCTAAAAATGACAAACTGTAATTTTGACATTGATAGTGACAGTTTGCCATATTTGGAACCAAATATCAATAAAAAAGGTGATCTCATTCCGATGTACTATTATTTTGGACAAATAAAAAAAATTAGTGTATTTACAATAATTGATTTGTTTGTCATATAAGGAGTGGCTATGTTGAGATGCGTTTACATTCTCTGGACAGATGTTGACAAAAAAATATAGGCATTTTATTTAAGTTAACAAACAGATTAAAAGCTGCATTTTATAAGGTGCCACTTTTATGTTGTTAATTCGATTTAAATTTAATTTTCCATAAGATTAACTAAACCTCAATAGGCAGTGATGTAGTGTTTGTTTTCCTAAATCATTCGATATGTAATTTAATTATTCATTGCACCCTCTGTTGCTACAGCGGAACTCGTCAATTGCTACTAACTTATTCAGTAGGTTTCTAAAAATCAATCAAGCATTTGCTTCCGAAAATACTTTAAGGCGATTGTTAAAATAAAGTCGGTAATATTTAATGTTTTTACTTCCGCCTATTTTGTTCGTAATGGTTTTCAGATCCTTATAAAAACTTTTATTGGTTGTATTTTGTTTATATGAATTTTAAAATGGCATTAAAATTTTCTTTAAACCTTTTGCTTTTTCTTAATACAAAAAGTTATAATTATAATTTCTTTTGGTTTGTTGTATCACGATATATTTTATTTTAAGAATTAATAATTATTGTTCGTTGTTGTTCTTACAAAAGAATTTAATTTTACTATTGCAGAATGAAAGGCCTCTTCTTGTACATCAACCGTCTTAGAAATCTTTTTCCTAAAAGCCCGTGTAACAATGATCGGAACACAATAACTGGAATCAGAAAGCGAGCACAATGCAAAGGATAAAACAATAATATATAAATGAAAAGGAGGAAGAGAAGGATATTAGCCCTTGATCAGAAGGAAATAACATAATAGCCGGTTATTCAAAGGCAATTATTTCGACGAAAAATTGCTGTAAGGGATATAACTTAACACTGTTGGTATTTCGTAATGAAATTTTCATAATAAATGCATTTATTTTATTGCATCCGTCGTGTTACATGTACATAATAAAACTAGTACCTATTAGATATATTCAAGAATAGTATATACAGATCAAACTACGTAATATAATGTATTTAGACAAAGTAAGTGAGAGACCCTAATATTTTTATAATGAGATAAATCTGGTCTTTGTAGTCGCAGCAAACGTGATGGGCCAAGAGTGTCTAGTTTAATGTTGCCTTTTAGACAGTGAATCTTTTAGGTTCAGTAATAAATTACTACAAAGGTTAAAAGGATTTATGAATTTTAAGCTTCTAAAGAAGGAACTGCTTTAGTAATAATTAAGCTGTGCATTTTCGTCAAATTTGAAACGAATTATTTACGGCTTGGAAAATATCTAAGAGCAACAACCATAATACCAAAAGGGGTTATATTTAATGGTTTGTTATAACTTATAACAATAAATTCTAGCGTTTATGTAGGAGTACCTACTAGAAGATAGCTATCGATATCCCGGTTTATACTGTTCAATTTCCGTTTTTGCAATGAATGCTGAAACTTTTTTTCCTGTTTTGGTTTAAGTAGAAAGGTATATATTTTCCCACAGGTTATGAGAACATAAATTTAGTTGGTAGTAAAATTTTTCTCGTAACTATGTACATCAGAGAAGCCTTGTACGTGTTCGTGCCTTTTTTCCTTTACATTCTTTCGCAGGATTCTACTATTTTCAATTTATTAAAAAATGCGAAGCCGAACACATAAAATGTAGCAGCTCCAGAATCCAAATTAAGTTTACTTTTCCTGTTCTGTACACAGAAAATACGGTTTGTTTATTCTCACTACTGTAATTAAATTTTATCAAATAGCGTCATAAATATGACTTCACCTCGTGTTGGGTTATCTCCGTGTTGAAGGGTAGCTTACTGCAATTTAATTGCATAACCGACTTAAATTGTACATTGCAAGTCTTATCTTTATGCCCTCCAGATACGAATATCTTGTGTTTGTTTAATTATGTAAGTAAATTGCATCAACCTTACGTGAAGCTATATTTTGTTCATAATGAGTTTTAATGAACGTTAAAACATTGTTAGAAGTAGTTTATGTTTTCCGAGAAAGTAACCTTCCTGGAACACCTTAAGGACTCTTCCCTATCTGAACATTACAAGTTTAACAATCCATAAAGAAGTTCGTTGAACAAACTCTTATGTAACAACGTGAAACAATGTATAGAACGAGTACATGATCAACATATTTTTACTTTTGGCGGTTCTCAAGTAATTCTTTAGCCCGCGAGAATGATTACTCTGAGTTATTATATAATTACAAGAATGGCATTTTTTGTTTTATCTTTCATTTTGTGTCATTAACTGCAGCTGTACTAACAAGGTCTAATAAAAACTGGCCGTGAGCAAGAACCCGCTACTTTTTTGGAGCTCCAAATATCTAAGAGCACCTTTAATATAGTTATTTAAAAAAAACACAATTTTATTAATGATAGGGTCGGTGCTTTGGGATACGGGGAATAGAGATATCTCTAAGTTACCTTGTTATTAGCAAAAGCAGGTGTGGATTTATACATCTAATAATACACTGTGAAAACGTGAAACGTCTGTTAGAATTTTCTTCATGATTATGTCTACGCTTTACACACCTTTGTTTCTGTCGGTTTTCATTTTGTTTTTATTGGAAGAACGATTATGCCACTAAACATTATCTTGGTTCAGAAAACTGTAAATGTAAATATTCGAACATGTGAAAAAAGATAACAAAATTAGCTTGAAATGTCTATAACTGTTACATAAAGACTTACTGTAAAGGTAAAGTTTAATAGATTTATTTTGAACTAAGAAAGTTACATGTCTTAATTAACCCCTATAATTTAGGCAGATTTAAAGTTTGCAGATTGAAGTAAAAATATATGAAAACTTATATTTACTTAACGCTTGCGATATTTAGAATTGTAAGGACGTTTTCAATAATCTTCAGATTTCTGTTTATTTATGATTAATTATAACCATGATTAATAGCTTTGCTGTATACTTAAAGCAGATAATATTTATTAGCCTTTGTAAGTTACAAATTCAAAATCTCCTCGTATGTTTTAATAATTGCCCACGTATTTTGCATTATTGTAAATTGTAACATCCTACGCTACTAGAATCGTGTCTGAAAAACCATTGTTAGAATCGCACAATTTACTTTGCTAAACAGCTTTGTAACACAATACTGCTTCAATAATAGTATTAAAGGTTATACGTGTAGGTACAAAATATGGTATTCATAGAATGGGGTCTCTTACTCATATCTGGGTGTGAACCCACCATTACATAGCAGTTGACAAAAGACGCGTGGCGAGGAACCCGGAAAACTAAATCCGCCCAGATACCCCATAATTCAGCAGATGTGTCTGACATATTCCTGTTGTGTTTAAAATTTAGTTGATATTAAAACCTTACATGTAAAATTTAGAATTTGTACCTCGCTACTTGTTTTACACAGGTATAAGGCTTGATTAATGGAATGTCAACACTTACCCTTGAAATATTTCCTGCGTAAAATTCACCTGTATACAAGATAAAGTTAAATTTTTACATTAAAGGTAGTCTTAGCCGACCTTAATTTATCTGGTTTCGAAAACAATTTTAATTGGATAAAAATACGTCGACTTGTTAAAAGTAACTAAAAAAATGTCGGAACAAATCGTTTTTAATCGATGTCGGCAATTATTTCGAACAAGTAGCTTTGTCCTATTTCCATTTGGAATGACAAAGCACAAAGTAGCGTGTGTAAGGTGACACAGTTTGATGTATGAACCCCATTATCAAATCAACAGTTACTTAGCGAGTTTAACTTGTTTATTATTTTATGCCGTGGTATCGTTACAGTTTGCCCTTGTTATCAAACGAATCATTACCGAAATATTTCTTCCGGCAGCCGTATTTACGTCTTCAAAATTAATCACGCTCTATTTCTCGATTTGCACGAAAATATTGCACGACATGCCTCAAAATGCTGTGGTTATTTTTATATCGCGTAATCCGATTGGGGTTGATAAAAGACGGCAAAACACACAAAAAACACAGTAAAGCCTTAGAAAATCCGATCGTATTAGGCCACAGCGTGAGGTTTTGCAGGACCTTTGTTGGCTTTTATTATTTTTCCACATTACGGATTAGAACAAATTTTTGACAAAGGTTACGTCTCTTGCACTGGGGTCCAAGAAAAACAATAATCTATAACGGCTAATATGTTATTTTATCGAGTTTTTGGGGATGCAGGCCTTATAATTCCCTACGTTATGGCGACACGTGTAAGGGAACACGAGGGGACATTTTTTATGCCAGCTGTTACTACATTCCTATTATTATTGTAGATGTAGATAGTTTATGTGCGTACTATGGATCAGAAACTTCTCCCTATAACAAAATCTGTTGCATCTTATTTATGACATTCGTTTGATTCGCTTTAGGTGGGAGTCATATTGCGTTTATCGTATATCTGCAGATTTCAAACTAAATAATATATTTTTCGCTTATTGCAATATGAGGAACACTTATAATGTATATTGATTTATATGAATTGTCTTAATAATGCAGTAGAAGAAATGCAGCAATTAAAGAAATTTAGCTTCGTTAAGTACCAAGTAATTAACTGTAAATTGTTTTATTTAATTAATTGAAGAAGATGTATGTCGTGAAATGAATACTTTTAAAGTATATACAGGGAGGTCGTGAAAGTTGGAGCTATATTTTACCAGCACTTTGTAAAAGATAATGAAGATTTTTAAATAAATTTTTTCTTAAAAGTCGAGGTTATGTTAAAAGCCACCAGAGATTTATTTTTAACAATTGCTTTGGTGTAACTTTAACACTGATCCTAATATTTTTACTCGTTTTATTATAAGAAAAATTAAATCAGCAGTAAATCTTTAAAGCAACAGGTTTAATGGAATAATATTTTAATTACAGATTTAGTACCTACTTACAACGCTACGGACTACTGATCAATCAACAAATTTACTTAAAACTAATAAAACCTACTAATAAGCTACAACAAATGCTAAAAGTGAAAACCACTTGCTTCTACAAAGCCTACGCCTTCGCTAGTTTTTCCTGGTGCATTTGAATGTTGCTAGCTCATTTTTTACCGTCTGGAACGCATTAACAATATTTTTCAGAGATCCTCTCAAGGCTTATACTGCCTCCTCAATGAACCATACTTTTTACGTATCTCCAAAGGAAAAAAATCACTAAAATTGAGATCCGGAGATCTTGCAGAGCAATGAACAGGACTGTGCTTCCCTATCCACTGATTGTTATTGCTACACCAGAACAATTGTGCAATACATATAACACAGTATACATAGCAATGATACACTACTGAGTGTAGGCTAGAACGACTTCGTGAAGCTAAAATGTCAAGAGAACTGTTTTACATAAAATTAATTTTTATTCCATAATATGATACAGGGTGTTTAAAAAATGTGGCTTTTATATATTTTTCTTTATTAGAAATGTTCTTAATTTCTCTTACCTACGTCACTGGTTAAGTTAAAGCATTCTTTTTATCGTGAAAGTTTGATCTTGGTAGGCCCTAATTTACCCTGTAAAAATTTAAAATAGTCCCTAATGCAACTTTACAGGGCCGTAACTTTTTAATTTTTTAGATAGTTAATGCTGGTAAAATATAGTCCCACGATCACCCTGATATGATTTATGTAACCCTAGTTTGGAAATGCTTATCAAATCTTCCACCTGTTTATTTAATGCATGAAGGGATCGAATACTTGACTAATTTTAAATCAATAGAGTTGGTATTTTGTTATACAGTGTGATTCATGATTGAAAATAATCGAATGAATTGAATGGAATTCCGAAAAACTGGACCACAACGTATCGTTTCGTGGGAAATTTAATCTGAAAATGCCAACATTTTGAGAACGTTTATTATAGAAACGTATCAGAATATTTTTAATTTTCCAAAATAAGCTTAGCCTACTCCAGCTGCTATAAATGTAATTTTCATTTTCAAAAATAATCATTTTTGAGAATTTTAAAAAAGTTTCCCATTTACCTTAAACTTTTTGAGCCAGTCTGTATACTATACATTTTCAGCTATACTATACAGTGGGTTTCTTTATCGTTGCATCATAGGGATTTTATATGATTTAAACTTTATCTCGTGTTAATGGGTTTTCAATTGCGAATTTCAAAATGTTAGTTTCCATCTTTTTTATACATGATTTTGATAGTTTTCCAAATGTAGGAGGAAAAATTTTTCTAATAAAATAGAAATCATTTTAAATTTAATAGGCCGTGTCAAATATTTATTTTTGAAATTAATAGACTTTGTCCACTGACACCAAAATAATAATACAATAATTATAAAATAAATGTTTCATTAAACAAATACGTTTTGGCATGTTCTTTTTTATCTACTTGGAAAATAGTTGAGAATTTGACTGTTTTGTAATTTGTTTTGCTGTCATTTGATATAACCTGCTAACTTCAAAAAGAAATTAAATTATTACTATTTTTCTTTTGATTTAAAATATTTTTACTTTTTACATTAAAAAAAAAATTAGAACCGGAAAAGATATAAACTAAAGCGTACTAAAGATCATTCTGGAATTCTCTATAGAAACTCCATTAACACTAGATGAAGTTTTTACAATGTAAATCCCTATAATGAAACGATAAAGAAACTCACTGTAACAAGTACTGCTGCTGCCAATTAAACTGAGACAGTAAAACTTATACATAGTATATTGTAAATCAGCTTTTGTTCTCTGTAGAAATAACTTTTTAAATAATTCTATAAAACATAATTAAAAATAATATTTAACAACTGAAAAAGCGCAAGAGCAAAGCAAAGGAGTTATCCTAAATTTTACTGGCAACGATAGTACATGAATTATCTTTAAAAATTTATTCGAGCTTATATAAATACTTTGTTGCTATTAAAAAAAGCGCTCGTCTTCAACTCGCCCTTATTCGTATAGCCACAAAATGTCTGGGAGAGCAAGAAAATTGCGGAAATTAATTCTATGCATGAATTATATTCAAGAAGAAAATCACATTTTCGCCGGAAAAAATCACCTACAACTTAAACCAGAATTTGGAAATTGCTAGCACATAAAAATAAGAACTGATTGGTTGTTTAAAGCGGCAGTGTGATTTTCATTATGATTTCAAATAGGCTTTCCGGCCTCGATGCCTTTTAAAGTAGAGAGTTTGATTTCGACTCCCGATCCAAGTCGGTGAAATCTTTAATTCGAATACCAGGTAAAACCGTAGGTACCGTGTCGGTACGAGGTTTCTCCCAACAAAATATCCCTTGCAGGAGTGGTTTTGCAACATTCTTGTCGAGTAGTGCCAGTGACTATAGCAATCGAGGCGCGTTAAGATCTTTACCCAATAAATAAATAAACAAACAAAGTCAAAATATCAAAGAGAACTAATATAGTTTTATAAATCATTTTTCTTATTTTCAGATGTTATCAAACGCCCTACCAACTTCTCCTTTTGATAGTTTATACATAAACAACATATTATCATGTTTACTAATCAATAAGAATCGAATCATCATTTTTATGAATATTACTTTAATTATAGTACATACATTAACTCCAAATAAAATTATTAAAAGTATTATTATACGGTAATTTTTAACGACACTTTTTTACTTTTTGGCCATTTGCAACATACAACTGGTAGTTCAACAGGGATCAGAATAGGTTGATATGTATGCTAGTCGAATTCAATTAAATGCAAAAATATTACAGGTATTGTGAATTGGTAGAACCAGTAATTCCGCCGCTTTATAAAATAGGGAGATAGAAATTTTAGGAATTTAATTAGCGTCATTATTTTAAAACCACTGTTTCGAAGAGAGAAAATTGAATGAATTTTGTAATTATGCTTTGATCCACTGGCCATTTAAATACACTACATTTAATTAAACTGTTTTGAATATAAAATAATCAGACATGAAACGGCTAACACCAAATTTAATGATTTCAAATTTTAATGTAATGTAATAGAGAGGATTCTTAGTTAATAAAGAGCTCTAATCAGAGTATCGTATACCGAAATTTAAAATTATATTTTATTAATAATGTACTAAGCGTTTAAACATTTTTTGTTGAAAGGGGTCATTTGTTAAGTAGGATGGCCGTTTACGGAAATAATTTTCCTTCTGCTAAGTCTTATAGTCAAAGTACGATTTTAAATTGCAAATTTAAAGGTGTGAAGACTAACTATAGAATAACAAAGGTCGATTAAAACGCATTTTCAGCAGGTACGTTAGTAATGTAGTGAAGCCATGCACTAAAATATTAAAAAATCAACCTTCAACAAAATTTTAAGCGCCAAACTAGGTAGCTACTTCTTCTGAAACGCTGGCAATATTTGTTAACAACACATCCAAAATTCGGAAAAATCGGTCATGTAATTTCAGTTTTACTTTTTTTTTTTATTTTTAACAAACTTTTTCAATATATTTTATAAAGCAAGTTAACAAACAAAATCCTTAAATATCGCAGTAGGATATTTCTTGGGAAAATTCGTTTAACCTCATATAAAGAAAACAAACTTAGCTATTGAAGCAGAAACGATATAAACTGACATTTTCTGACAAACTAAAATAAGCAAAGTCTGTGGCGAAATATCATCAAACGATATAAGATTGAAGCTCTGCGTTTTGCGTCTATATCCGAGGTATGTCGCTTTCAGGGTTGTCTACAAAAATTCAATATATAAGTACATATTTAAATTAAACTTTTCGTTAATAAATAATACTTCGATTATCTCATAATATGTATTAGTAATGAAACATATTTACCACAATATAAAAAATGGTTTTTAAAAATTATAATCGAATATAAAGGAGCACGGAAAGCAGTATATTATAAAAACAAATACAACATTAAAGTAAATGGGGCAGAATATTATATTAATGCTAGTTGAATTGTTATTAAAACCAAGGAAATCGATTTATAAATTTATTATGAAAAACAGCAGCATTCTAACATGAAGCAGCATGACAAACTTTATGCGAATATAATATCATTAAATCATAACGATATTGTAACAGAAGATTCTCAGACAATTATGATAGAACTCAACATTTCTTGTTTACGAATTCTCCTTTAATATTATTAAAAAGACCTAGAAACGAGTAGTTACAAATAATAATTCCTCTTCTTTAATTATTTTTTCCCTTTGATTAGAAGGATGCCCCTTTTTTAGTTTGAAAAAACTTGGCCATTCAATTATCCAGCCCATTCTTTACATCATCAACTTGTCTTTCTTAACGGTCCACTTCCAAACTCGATTAAAAGTAGGAAAGGTCGTACCCGTTTTTAAAATTCGTCGGTGTTTATCATTTCTGGCCATTAATAATATCATAACGCCCAACCAACAAGGATTCATTCCAAAGAAGTCCACACGTAACACCGTCCATGCTTTATACTTTAAAATTAGGGAAGCTGTTGAAACAGAATAATCGCCCTTTGGAAGTGTAAACAATTTAAGCAAGGCTTTCGATTGTATTGCTGGAAAACTATAGATTATTCATCAATTTTGCATGATACTCGTAATTCGGAAAAAACCTGTTAGCATTGGTATGCCTCAAGGTTCTACACTCGGTCCAGTCTTCTTTATCTTGTACATAAATGATCTAAATACGATAGGTATGAGGTGTACATTTTACTATTCATACAAACCGTAATTGTATCTAACAGCAGCAGACAAACCCATGTACCCATGAGACCAAGTAACTATAATAAAATCGTCTCTTTGATGGTATCCCAATTTAGCAGAAACAGTAGTGTTTCTTAATTTAGACAAAACTCACCTTCTGGATTTTTGTGATCGATATTTAGAGGATATAATCTTACGTATAAATGGCTTGTCAATCTTTTCAAAGCTTATTCTTGAGCACCCTTATTATCATGGTTCACGAGAAGTTATTCGGTTTAATATTCAACTGTCTAGGAACCTTCCATTTTTTCTTATCAAATGAGAAGGTTTTTTTTGTGGAAATTAAATTTTTCTTCAGGAATATAAAACAAAGTTAATGAAAACTAAGTGAATGTGATAGTAAAGGTAATATAACTTTATTTTTGCGGTTTTTGCAGATAATTGATTATGTATATCTATTCCTTCTAAAAACTAAGCAAAATAATATTAAATATCACTTTTAAGATCTAGAAATACAGCAGGATATACTTAATTCAAAAATTAGAAGCATAAAAGTAGTGTTCAATTTAAAATTAAATGAGATTTTCAGTTTTAAAGTTATTACTACGCAAGTTGAAAAGTATAAGTGAGAAGGGTACCCTTTAGGGAGGTGGTTGACTTCAGTTTTACCTCAAATTAGTTAGAAGGTATATTGTCTAACTCTAACTAATAACTCATTGGGACCTCATCGCTACTGACTACTAAAACCTAAAGCTAAACAAGTGAGCCACAACCGTATCAGGCTAAAATGATATCCTCAATTTGCACTAACCATATTATGCTAGGCGTCTAGACTAGATAATATACCGGTTGAACACGGCCGAATTTAATTCAAGCAAGTTAACTTGCAGTACAACTACAAACACAACAGTCCCAATAACTCAGAGGAAACAGGGCCCAATTTAGTTCTGGCTCCAGAACCAATTCCCGTTTAAATGCAGCAGCCTGTATAGGGACATCTTCATGAATAACACACGTTCATGTTAGTTGTCTAATTAAACAGTTGTGCGAGTCTCTTGTGACTGCTTCCCTCGAGAGTCTGCTGCTCCAACCGTTTATGATGCTTGAAATTGCGTTTTGTCAAGTGGGTGGCCCCGACTTTCACCCCATCGTTTTAATTTTGCATCTCGTTTTTATACGTCAACCGCGACCCAACACAGAAAAACCGAATAGTAAAATTAAACTTGTAAATTCCCCCTTGTGGAAATTTTTATTTTAACCGGGTCACGGTCTTAAGTTCACGACTGTAACACGGAAACGAATTTAGTCTTTCCGATTATTTCAGCTATATAAAATATTTTCTTACGAGTAGCTTTTTGTACTGCCTTAATCGTTTTTCAGTTTCCAGCATATCAGAACAGAATTGTGCTGTCTTACAATTTCGCAACAGTCAATGTGAGAGCACTTTTTGTTGCCGAGGGCAGATCGTGATGTGACACAGTCCGCAATATAATGTTAAAGGGAATGTCACTTTTACTAACTGTCACAGGGACAGGTGGTCTGACAATATAGTTAGTTTCACTGACTGGTTTTAGGGGATCAGACCGGAATTACAAAATACTCAGTTTATTGCACCATGTGGGTTCTGTATTTTTATTATTAAAACCATTTCCGTTATTAACAACAACATTTAAAACATTTGCAGTAATTACTGACTTATTTCTAAAGCAACTTATTTTTATTTCAAATGTAAATTCTTTTGGAGAGCAAAAGAACTCGTATTAGAACTGAAGGCACAGTGTGTTCCACAGTAATGATCATCAAAAATAGATATTGTCTAGGCTCTAGGATACAGTAATCCCAACGGGTTTTCCTTAACATGCTGTCGCATGAGACTGGTAACCACGACGTGCTCTTCGTTTATTTCTGGACTTAACTAAGTAGTTTATTGATCTATTCGAACTCTAGACTGAGGTATACATGGGTCGATTTATATTTCTGAATAGTACGTAATAAAAAAGTGAATTCAAACATCTTATAGTACTAAATTATCGAATAGGTATTTATACAACAAGTGAGTAAAGCGAATTTGTTTACTCGTAAAAAAAGGTCCCTTTACTCATGTGTTTTTGTTCTACAACCGAAAGAACTTGTGTAAAATTCGAACTGATATTTTAGAAAATAAATACAGCAGTTGTCTGTTTGTTCCATGACATTGCTTAAAAAAAAAAGAAACAAAACCAAAAAATTTGTCATACATTCATAGCTAAATCTAATTCCGGAAAACAACCATTTAAATACACTTAAACAGTTTCAAGGTTTCGACAAACCGCTGGTCAAGATCGTTTTCTATATTTTATTTTATTAAGCATGGATAACAGAGATTAATCTCCTTTATAATATTATTAGTGAAAGTCGTTTTGGAAATAATTTGTATTTTGTCCTGTAAACAGAAAATTGCTGTATACCGTATTTAATGAAAAGTAAACTAAATGAAAGTTTGAACGTATAACTTGCAAACTAAAAGCAATTTTGATTAACATTCGGGATAGTAATTAAGTTATCTTAGAGTAATAATGTAAATCTTCACCAACAGCTTTACAGTTTAAATGAGACACATGAAACCTGTAGTAACTTGCTCCATAATTACGATAGTTCTCTTATACATAATCTCAAGATTTTGTATCGTATTGCACAATTTTAATGCAGCGATTTTCGGTAATAATCCAAAAGTTTATTTCAACCCTAATTTGGAACCCTTCCAGAATATCGTATTTCATAATTCAACATGGATGGTTGTAAATTGGTAGTTTAATTTTACGATTTACAGAGTAGAGGAAACGGCTCTTAATTCACACGCCTGGTGGCGTGTGAAAATCACACAATTATGAAATTGGAGAATATCTAGCATTTAATCGATATTACGTTAGCAATCCCTTGTCAATTCTTGTGGACTCTCTCATTCATATTATGTCACATATCTAACCTACAATTTACATATTGGCAGTGTAAATTGACGCTAAATTTTAATTAATAAAACATGAAGAATGACGTGTTTTCAAATAGTAACAGAGCGTATAATTCAGAACCGGTGACGTCAGATCAAACACGAGCAAATGAATGGGGGTGGCGTTATTTTAACTTACGATCACAATAAGGCAAACTTCCCCTAGCTATAAACAGTAGAGGCAACCTCCGTTAACATGCACCGCATGAACAAACAGTGAGTGATGGCAAAGATTTGGTACTGCCTCAGAATTACTTACTGAAATTCTTGCTATACACACATCTACCTTGATTTCAAGTTCTTAAGCATCCAAACTTATAAATGGTTTTTTTTTGCAAAAAATTCTTGTGTTCAGATTTAATATAACTGATTTTTATAACGATCCGTATATTGACTTGCAATATACAGTGTGAAAAAATACTTGAGTAAACCATTAGTTGAAGAGCTATATTTTGATTAAGCTAAATATGCTGTATTATAAATTATCAAACATTAATTATAGGTTAATACAAATAGGTACATAGTTTGTTTGCGAACTACCAACAATTTTACAGTTCCGCAATTAATCAAACTTTGCTTTTGAAACGCGAATAAAATTAACGTAATTTATTTAACATTTGTTTAACTAGCCTTTTTCCCAAAATCGTTCTTACTAGGTTGTATCAAAAGTTTCCTCCACTTTTTGTTTATATTATATATAATAAGTGACGGAAACTTTTGATACAATCTTATAAAGTGATACTTTATTTTGCATTATAAAAATTTCAAATGAAATGTGTCCCGGAAATTTCCTTTTCGTTTATGTTAGCTTTAGAACCATTTAGAAATATTTCACTTTTTTATGAATTTTTCAAAAAACTATTTTTAATTTAGGTGTTTTAACGGTTCTAAAAAATCGAATCGCAGTAGTTATTTCATAATTTAATTTGTTTAAATTATAAGTCTAACAAAAACAGCAAAACAGCTAATTACATATTACCCCCGCTCACATAACAATCAGATTCGCCAAGTAATTGTAAAATCTGGCAGCATTTTTATGCTTAGTTTGCCATTGCACGAGCAGACAAGCGACTCGAGCGACTCTGAAGTGCTTGGAATCAGCTGATTTGTATACAAATCAAGCACTTCAGGGCAAGTCCCGCTGAATTAATATTGCATATAAGGCCTGTCGACTTCATTTAGCCAAGACGCAATTAGCAAGGACGCAGGCGCCATTTGAGGTGAACTATGCATTTGTGACATTGTTCACCTCAAATGGCGCCTGCGTCCTTGCTAATTGCGTCTTGGCTAAATGAAGTGGGCAGGCCTTATATGTAATATTAATTCAGCGGGCCTTGTTCAGGGTCGCTCGAGTCGCGTGTCTGCCCGTGCAATGGTGGCGCCGCCTGGCCACTGAAGGCAAACTAATCATAAAAATGCTGCCAGATTTTACACTTACTTGGAGAATCTGATTGTTATGTGATCAGGGGTATTACTAAGTAATCATCTGTATATGAATAAAAAAGAGCTAACATTCCTGCGAAAATACTAAAACTGAACTGATGCTGAAATCAATCTCGCGACATCGAAGTTAATTAATAACAAAAAAGACGAATCACGTTAATGACATTCATGAAGATATTGGCTGGATTTTAAGCCAAATAATAGTAATAGTAGTTGGAAATGATATTCATCTACGTAAGAACAGATCAAATTAGAAAAGTACAAAACAAAAATGTATAAACTTTGATGGTGAAATATATAGTTAATTAATTGTTAAATCATGTTCATGCACGGATTTCGTGCTTGGAATAAGTTATACCCAATGATGCTGACACTTTACGGCAGTCACCGTGTCTAGCATTTCCTAATACGATTTTTCAACATAAATGACGAATGTGATCAGAGCCGGATGGTATAAAAGCATGGAGGAAGTGAATTAAGACGGCAATTATGTGTACTTACTGATGAACAATAAATTGTGTCAAACAATGCAAATTATCAAAGCAGTGACAACTCTCATTCATAATTTTATTACACAAGAAAGGTGATAAACAAAATTATAAAATGCATAAATATACCATTACGAGTATAAGCAGATTATTCGGGATAATCATAAACAAGAATTAAGGTTAAATCTTTAAGAAAGAATAAGTGAAGAACAAAGTTATTTCATCAGTGGTAGATCCTGTACAGATAATATGTTCATATTGCAACAATTGACAGAAAAAAGAAAGAAGAGAGAAGAGCAAACATATTTAGGATTCATTGATCTACAAAAATCATATGACTCAGTTCCTCGAAAAACACTGTTGGAGGTTTTAGTGAACTACTACGTAGATCCAGATCTTGTTAAAATTATTAAAACCATTTATTTCAATAACGTCGCAAAAGTATTAATTAACCGACAATTATCCATCGAAAGGTCTACATCGAGGATGCGGTCTTTCACCACTATTATTCAATATCTGTTTGGAACCTACAAGACTGGAAAAGGCATGTTCAGGGCATGGGAGTTCTAATTGACGACGAATGTTTATTCAATTTAAACTTTGCAGAAGACCAAGTAATAATTGCCCAAAATTCTAACCTAAAATTTATGATTAGTAGACTATATAGAACCTATGAAAACTGGGTATTCTAAATTAATACCCAGAAAACCGAATACCTAGTAGCCAACTCTAGCAGCGCAGGTTCACGCTACTAATCAAACACAACATAAGCAGAAATTGAACAAGTAGATTAATTCAAATATCTAGGGACTATAATAACAAATAATGGATATGATAGTACAGAAATTAAAAATAGAGTACAACAAAGCAGAAAAGTCATAGGATATCTTAATGCAGTTTGGTGGGACAAAACCATATCTAACTATAGCCACAACAAAAAACATATTGGACAAGTCTTGGTTGAATTGGTGCTATGTTACGCAGCGATAGAAGAAGAAGCGCAAGAATGTCTCGCGTTGACCATGTGAGAAATGAAACTATACGAAGTATCACAAAATCCGAAGACACGGTGTTAGACAGAAGAGGATTGAAATGGTTTGGTCACCTACTAAGAATGGATGGAACTAGATGGCCGAAAATAATGTGGAAATGGATACCACCAGGAAAGAGATGAAGAGGCTGACCTCGCAGGTCCTGGAATGAGAGAATGCGTGCTACTATGGAGACAAGACGGCCAACTGAAGAAGATACACAAGATCGAGAGCGATTGAGAAACGTCACGGGAAGACGGCTCCAGCCGTAGAATACCGTTTATTATATTATATGATTTTTAAACATACTTTAGTGCATTATCTGGATAAATCATATAGGGAATTGCGTCACATATGTATTAAAACATATAATTTGAAAAATACTCATTATCTTAACCAAACACTTCTCATAGATTACGATTGCTAATTCGTGGCGCTATATTAGCGATTCTGAACTCGTAACTCTTATTAAAATAGAAAGTTTTTATTTAAAACTAGTCATTTTTGTATTAATTCAGTTTTCTTTTTTAGGCAAGTATCGACTTCGTCCGTACTATACTCGAACCGCTAACCTTGTGGTAAGTTAGACATGAATTCCAAGAAAATCCGTTTGTTTATCCTTAAATTGTAAATTTGATGCAACGTGCATAAGTTTTTTTCATACTTGCGTAGAGAAAATAATATTACAGTAAAATACGTAATTTTAAGTTGTTTCTATCGAGAATAGAATATAACTTTGTTTCTAGAAAACGTTTGTTGTTAGTCAAAGAGAAGTTGCACGATTCGGACACGAAGCGAAACAGCAAGTTTGATACGATAAAAATCTCACTTCCAGGGGTTGAAGCCCGTTGGGTTTGGAAAGATTCTAATTGGTTAGCGCAGTCGATGTGCGTTGGAATTTTTTGGCACAAGCTGATCTCACTCAATAAATAAACAAACATTTATATTGTTTGTTATTACATATACTAAAAATTAATAATCTCATAATATGAAACTGTTAACATAATTCACATTAAAAAGATATTGGATACATCCATTGGGGATACATCCATTACATAAATTACCTTCGGCATGCCCAGTGCGTGTGTTTGTTACTGTTTTAGAAAGACGGGTTTATACAGGGTATATCTGAATGTCATCGACAAACATTTAGATGTTATAGAAACCATTTTTATAAATAGAACATCAACCTACAAAAAACTCCTTCACATCTCTTTAAGCCCTAGTTCCACTATAGAACAATGAATGGCGTCATATAAAACTATGTTTATGGCCTGTCCCGCTGCCAAACCTATGCAGTCACTGAAAATAAATGGGAATTGAAACACAGTGGTGGAGCAGGGAAGATGGGCGGTTGTCGAAAGCGTGGTGCTTACCACATCACCCCGTACGTATAAGCGTACGAGACAACCAGATATGTAAACGACTTTGGAGACCTAACCCATGGAGGGTTGCCGGCCATACTTCCTCGTGGAGTGCAAGTGCCGTTACCTTTACCGCTGCCAAAAGTATTATTATTATAGACTTTGTACCTTTATATCGGCTGTGTCAGTGAAGTTATAATTTACATAAATTGTCATTATAAAATTAGTTTTAGTGGTAAATAACCTACAGAGTCAAAATAATCTTCGTCATTACAATAAGCCTTGCAGAATATATTGAAAAACAGGCAGCCCTAATGCGTAAATGTCAGCAACCAAACGTTCTTTTATCGACATTATGTAGGCTACTGCTATTCCCACAATTTTCATGAAAATATTTAAGTGGCGTCATAAAAATTGCACCAAGGTCATATTTATTATATTCCGTTTTTAGAAAAATCGACCTATCACACTGCAAAAGCGTTGTGCATGAAAATTTGTATACTGGAGCTCCAAAGTAATTAGGGAAGCAAATTCAACAAAAACGCTGTCCCCTGAGATGCTTTTTAAAGTTTTTGAATAGAAAGAAGTCGGACGGAGCTAGATCTGGACTATAAGGTGGATGCCTTAATTCTATGAACCCACCTGCTAGACTTTGTTTTATGACACTCAACTTAGCACATGTACTTCTAAATGTCACAGCTATTTTTTAATAATTTGTTTGACATAGGTAGTCGCTTTTTTGTTTCGTGGCTAGGTAGAGAACATAAAAATGCGCTCTCATAGCTCTAATACGTAAGTCATCTCTAATGAAAATGAAAAAAGTAATCACATATTATTGATTTGGCTAGTGTTTCTGTATGTGTTGGAAAAGCAATATGGTACCTATACTGAGGTAACAAATAGAACCTTTATTTGCCTGTAAAAGTTTAGGTTAAATACTCGGCTGGAGTCCCTTGTGGTTTGTTATTCCATCGCAGTTTAAATTCGAACAGCGTAAAATTACTAAAGTTACTGAGTTAGCTTAAACACGGTCAGGTTAATATTTTGCTTTTATTGAAAAACCGGCGTTATTAAGTTTGCGTAATTTGACTATAATCAAATTTAAAATAAGAAACGAATACTTGAACTTCTTCTGCTAATTAATTATTAAACAGAAAAATTATTAATATTATACAACTAAATAAATAAATTCTCTTTTATAAATCCTGATAGTAGGATTCTGGTGGACCAAAATGCATTTAATAATATATGGCATCATATGGTACAATGGTAGGTTGGGAGCCAATACTTTAAGCATACAAACGATCGTTAAAGTAGTAGCCTTGTATGCGAAAGATGTTACGCAGTTTATAAATCACAAATACGATTTGTCTTATAAAACCAGTTAGAAATATTTTATTTTTAGGGCATTCTAGGGTAATAGTTACAACTACCTTATTAATCAGTCTAATTATGCTTTCCCAGCATTCTTTTCCTTAGATTAATCAATGAAACCACCCACATAAAGTATTTTCAAAATTATAATTATCTCAAATAAAAGTTTTTCTCATTTTAGAATGCGAAATCTGCTTTTAATTTTGAACAGTTAAACTATAATGCTGCTCTTTATTTGACTTTTATTCATACCCAAGGACTATTTAAGATTCCTTATTTTACGAATTTTTAGTTTGCTAAATCAGAAATCGCTGAAATTCTGTTTAAAGATTTGTCCGTCGTAATGTAATTAAATAAATATATTTTCTGGAAGGGAAAATAAACCGTTCTGTTTAATTTTACTAAAGTGGTGTTTATATTATCGGACTGCGAAATTTTGTTTAAATTTGCATAATACTCGCAGCTGTGACTACAAGATTAAAAGTCTAAACTAAATCTGTATTAGTTGAACATTTGTTAAAATAAGTTCGTCTTTGTTTTTGTTTCGATACAGAAGAATGAAGTTAAAACGCTATTTTCAGCAGCTAATAATTTTTTTTAAATTTTAGGTTGTTCTCGCATATACACATTAATGGTGCTAAATCAGTTAAATACAATTTATAAATTACTCGCAACCTGAATTAAAGATAACAATATGTTTTAAGATAATGGTATTTGTTAAAAGTTTTCCTCCCTCGAGGTGTTTAATTTTCTGAAACTTAAAGAAATATGCCCTTAAATAAAAGTTTCCCTGACGGATTTTTTACAAGCGACTTGGGTATTTATTTTGTTTTCGGGAAATAATTGCGCTGATTTCCGAGTGTAAGTAACAACGGCAGCTTTGTTTGAAGATTTGATTTGACGGTTTTAACCGCGGAATGAACAAAACAGGGTGAAAGCTTCCGGATTGCGTACATAAGTCGAGTCCACCCGGGTTTTCGCAAGCGGATATCAGTTAACACTGTTAGGGTCTTTTGTAGCATAAATGTGGTTCTCCGCACAAGTGTATCTGGCTATTGTGGTATAAATCCGACTAAATTTTATTTGTGCCGTCATAATTGGTCGTGAGCGCGGATTCAAAAGAGCAAGTGTTCTCCACAACTGATAGCAGTTGATTGAATTTGCATCCGACCGAATTTAATTTGAACACAGGAAAACATTTTTACAGGGAAATTTGATTTACATACGCACGCTAATCCACGTGGAGTTCGTTATTTATTTAAATATATTCAAGTCCGAAAGAGCACAAAATTCGAGGTAGATCGGTTTCGGAAATTGCTCGTGCGAACAAAAGCTTTTACCTCTTGTCTGTCGCAGGATCTTCCCCTTTTGATCTACTTCGGCGTTAATTAAGTGGATCTTTTTAGTTCAGTTTTTCGAGTGAAATTTGATTTTTCTGCCGAATATTGGCGAATATACCTCTTTAAATTTTGATGAGCCTCCTCGTGACTGAGGGGTCGCAAAATCTAGTTACAGAGTGAATGTGAAGCCGTGATTGGCAGGGGAACTGCCAGGCTTTTATCACGACCTGCCAGCACTTCACTGGTGCTTATAAACCTTTATTATGCACAGACTTAAAAATATTGATTCTGCATATGAATGCGGATTCGTTTGAAATCCAATCGACATTTCAATTGAAATATTTCGACGATGCCGAAAAACCATCTTCGGCTATAATTTTAATCTTCTCATTTTCACCTTCATCTGCATATTCTTGAGGCTCATGTAGATCCGTTAATAGCATTTGCTTCGCAGGACTTTTAAATTGTCTTTCTTGTAAAGTCGAAAAAATAACTTCGTTAAATTTCCATAAAACTACACCTCCGCCTGCGATTGCTTACTTATTATCACAAACTATGTTTGAAAATTTCATCTCAGCCACCACAAAAACCACCTTCAGCAACCACCTTCGCACAACGAACAGAGGGCTAGGACAACCTATTGAGTAGGGGAGCTTGAACAGTGGGCACAGCATATCAGGGTGTATTGATGGGTTTGATCGCAGCTCGAACGCAATATGGCCATGTCAGGGGCAGATGACGCCGAGGGACAATCATACTAAGCTCGATTTTGTGGTCAAACACTCAAAACCCATCTCGCAATTTTCCCTCATAAGCTTTTTGTTTGAAATTCTCCGGCTTTCCCGACCTTTAAGTTTTACCCAGGATCCCAGGAATAAGCGAAGTTGGCACATATGAACGCCTTCCAAGTGGTTCGTAAACGTCTTTTCCGGTCACAGTCGGCGTTCGTATAAAAAATTCTTCTTATGTTGCTTTGCTATCGTACGTTTTTTATTATAAATAAGAAAATTACGTCTGGAAACACCGGTAAAACGTTAAGTTGTGTAGTTCAAACAGTGTGGCAGAAAACAGAGCTGAAACTCTACCTCATAAGTTAAGACGCTCTTATTAGATTTTATCAAGAAAAGAACAAGTTTGTACGAATTGTACAATTAAGGTTATGTATAATGTTACATCTGTAATATACTATTTAGTAAGATATATATGTAGGTGTAGGTACATAGTTCAAGTAAATAACATAATGGTTATAAGATTATATTATGTACTTCAGAGGTGACATCATTTTAACATTGTTTTATGTGCATACGAGGACGTATTGAAAAATTCTTAGCCTACTATAGAAGCAAACAAAATTTGAAAGTCAAAATATTTTATTATTCGACATATTCTCCTCTTAATTTAATACATTTATTACACCGAACCTGCAACGCCTCTAGACCTTTCAAAAAAAAAGTTTTATCTTGCTATGCAAACCAAGCCTCCACAGCTTCTATAACCTCTTCGTTGGAAGAAAATTTACGACCTTTTAAACTTTTTTTCAGTTGAGGAAAGAGATAATAGTCGGACGGAGCCAGATCTGGTGAATAAGGGGGGGTGTTCCAGTAATTTGAACCCCAAATCACGAATTGTTTGCATGGCAACATGCGATTTGTGTGCAGAGGCATTGTCCTGCAAAAACAAAACACTTTTGGACAACTTTCCGCGTCTTTTCTCCTTAATTTTTCTCGTAGAGTGGTCAGTAACGTCGAATAGTAATCCCCAGTTATTGTTCTACCCTTATCCAGATAATCAATCATGATATTTTCGGGGACGGACACAGAAACTGGCCTACCCGATCGCTCTTCATCTTCAATGGAAAATTTACCTCTTTTGAAGCTTGCAATCCAATTTTTTACGGTCGCATACGAAGGACATTGATCGCCAAGGGTATTAAGCATATCTTCGTAAATCTGCTTACCTCTTAACCCCTTCAAATACAGGTATTTGATGATGGCTCGATACTCCAATTTTTCGATTTTCACATTTTCGGTCGACATCCTTTTTTTGAAATTTTATTGCGCAAAACTGGTTTGACTTTTTGACGTGAAACTTTACACTGACACTTCTAATAAGTTACTGTTCGTTGCTATGGTATCGCAATATTTTGTTTATCCATGGAAGCGGTCTAGGCTAACTAGATATCAATACATCCTCGTATATTGTTGAGACATTTTATAAATGTGATGTAACATACCCTAATTGTACCAAAAAGTATTAACGACAAGGGGTAGGTTCAATTTTTTTGTTGTTATAATAAACATGACCTTTTTCTGAAAATCGTTCATTTCATTGGATTAAATAGATATAACAAGAATTGCACCTACAGCTCGATACGATGAGGATCACGTTTACTGGTGAAGCAGCTAAACATGCAAATTAGACATTAGACATATTTTAAAACTTAATTAGTACCTATTTAAATAATAAAGCGGTCGTTATAAAAAAAGTGAGTTTTCTACGAAAATTATTTAGGTACCACAGCCTTTTTTTTAATTTGCGAAATTTACCATGTTATCGCAATATTTAAAATTCTTTGATAAGGAAACCCTTTAAATAATGCACTGTCCGTGAAATCTAAAAGGTTTTCATTTTTTTTTACCAATACGTTAAAAATGCTTCCAATTTTGTTGTGTTTTGATTATAGTTTCCATGCTCTATACACTTATTCATTACTGGAAATAATTCATTCAGAATCATATCCAGTATTTACAATTTTGTTGCAATCGACTGCACTGTTGCAACGTTTTAGGTGTACTATTATTATGTCATAATTAAATTGGATAAAAACGCTTTAAAGCATTCAATTATTCAATTATTCGCATTGCTATTATTATTATTTTTATTAAATGTAATAGATACGATTCTGAGATTAATTTCCAGAATTTTAAAATACCACACCCATTAACAGTAAGGCGTATTTAGTGTTTACACTAGATATTATCTAATCGGCCGGTCGTCGTGACAAATTCTATAGATATTAATATACTTATATTCTTTAAATAAAACTGCCGGTTTATCTTAGGTTTTGCTTGCTATTTACTTTATAGAGCGATATCTAGACCCAGTATCTCGATTAATGCACTTCAACTTCTTTAATCTTAGCACTATTTGACTAATATTTTGCCCAATCCAGACGGATTCCTATCTGTGTAGGAGATATTTACAATAAACTGAATGGATATTCTTTGTAATCGTCTATTTACCTTCTTTCACCTATTTTCGGATTATTTTGTCGTTTTAGTCGTTAGTGTATCGTGTATCGCACTAAACTAAAATATTACGATTTTAACCAAATTGACGTTCTCGTTCTCTACACTACTACATTTTCGAAAGCTTTATTGAATAGCTGCTAGAGGGAAGTATATCTCTCTATCTTTCTTTGTTTACAAATTTACACATAAAAGGCAAAAAATTTGCAACATAACAAATATTTACAATTTTGTGTTAGGTAGGTTACCACTGAAGCCTTAAAATAAAATCCTCGTACGCTATCGTTTTCTAATGAACTTCAATAGCAAATAATGCTGGCTTCGGATAAAATGTCTGACTTACGTAACAATATTTAAGACAAGAAAGTTTGTCTAGATCGAAAAATGCAAGGAGAGAAGTACCCTTTTTTAAATAAGTTTTAATAGCTGCTTTCTCGATGGTATTGGAATGCAAACTTAAAGTTTCGTTTGCTTAATTTAACATTTAGTAGAAGACTGCTGAAAAGTCTCAAAGAACGTGACAGGCCGACATCTTTTTTGAAAGTGACCGTTTCGTAATCTACACTCTAAGATTGATGCTCATTTGTCATTTTCGGCAACTTTTTCGAAAGTTTCCAACAGGCATCACGAAACTACATGGCCGTGTATTATTATACGCATCTACAAATAACGAACGTATCGTCGATATGGACCTAAAACACGATATTATATTTAATGTCCAGTTCCAAGGTAACATTGCAACTAAAACGCCTTATATGATATAGCACGGCTTCATACAGCATTTGTTTTGCAAAAGATACATTTGCAAAGTGTCTTGAATTTTGAAAAAATCTATAGTTTCGGGCCTTGTCATACTTTTTTCGGTGCCTCTTATAAAAAGATCATTGATGCATATTTTGATGCATTCATTTAATCTTTTTAAACCGTTCTCTTTGTAAAAGGTAAAGGCATGGGCACTAACGCCCTGCAAGGGAAGATGGCCGGCAACATGGAAGGTTGTTAAGGCCTTCTAAGTCGCTTTTCATACCTCGGTTATTTCGAACATTATACGTACAGGGTGGTGTGGTAAGCACCACGCCTTCAACAACAGCCTACCTTCCCTCCTCCACCATTGTATTTCGGTTCCCAATTATTTTCAGTGACTGGGTAGACTACCTGCCGAGCATCTGACTCGAGTTTGACTCCGAGACAATCCGCGTTGTAGTCGAATGCCTTAACCACCCGGCCACTCCGGCGATTCGCCTTCTTTGTATTTTAATTTAAAAACTTTCGTAAAGCATTTTAATGGCTGATCCTTTTTAACACTTTTCTGCAATTTACGTTAAATTTAGCTGATGTAGCAAAATACTTAGTTGTTATAATTAAGATATGGATGTGCGAAAAGGACTATTAAAAAGTACGGATATATCGTAAATAAGCTTAACTAATCAATATCTAATCTATTCTTAAAAAAGGGAGAGAAGCACATGCGAAAACAGATCATTTTAAACCTTTGCGAAAAAATAAGAACATAACTTAAATACTCCGAGAAAGTACTTTGTGTCTTCTAAATTACTTCTTTCTCTAGATGTGTTAACACAAGTAGAAAATAGGAAAATGTCGCACTCTGCTTAATTCAAAGAAGTACGTTTCTTCATGTGTTTAAAATGAGACAGAATAAAAGGAAACATTGTTCAAAATAAGTCGTTGAAAGATATATTATTGTGTCAGTAATAACGCTTGCAGCTAAAACTACTAGATGACCGCCATATAAGTATGTTGAAAAACTGTCAAACAAATCTAAGCGATTCCGATGATATTCTAACATTAATTTCAATAAATAATTTGCCCAATTTACAATATTTTTGGCCTAACCCAGAAGTTAAAGCCTGGAGGCAATGGAGTCATAATCTAAGCCAAAGGCCTCGGGTTCGATCCTCACCCTAGTCACTGAAATGTAGAAAGTAAAGAAATCTACAAATATGGCCTCTTTGCAATTCGACATCGAACAGTCGGATGTTTCTCCAGGATAAGAGCATTTATAAGTTATAGATGTTAAATGGAAAATTGTAATTTGTATTTTTTTATACAGTTGGGAAACTAATAATTTATTAATATTAAGTTCTAATTTGGTAGAATTACGTAAATAATTTTGAAAAAATGTGTTTATTAGTTGCTGGTTATTGAAGTGCCATTAAACACACGAAACACGAAACTTGATCAGATGTTAGCATCTGATTTTGATTAACTTTACCAATCACATCTCTAATTATGAAATTAGTCATCCATGCGTTCTAGTAACGTAAGGAATTAAAGTTTTTTGTAAGATTTTTATCTTAGATTAACTTCAAACCACTAACGATAAAAATGTAAATAGTTTCCACACTTTAATTAGAAACAAATACTCCAAAGTTTTTATGCAAATAAACTTCGGAGTTTCTTACATTTTAACTGAATGGAAAATCTTTAGTAATTAATTCCGTGATAAAAGTTATTTAGTTTTATAAAGTTTTGTACATAATTCTCTTAAGAGAGTAGAATCGACGCTAAAACTTAAGTACAAAATGAAACATTAATGCACAAAGGAACTTTCTGGGTAGTTTTCCTTTTATTGATTTTATTGAATTAGGTAGCTGGTTAATTATTTGTAGCGTGTAATTGTTTTAAGACCATTTATTTGCGAAAACAGGTAGACAGAATTTTCTCTATAAAAGTCTTCTTTAACTTGTTTCAGTAAGTGGATTAGTTGTCGATCGCTGATAACTCTTGAAGTAATACACAAAATAATTTCTTTATCTTTCATTGGATATTAAAACTTAGTAACCCTTCAAGATAGTATAAATGTGCTCTCAGTTTATGGCTCAGAATGAGCCGCTTATTATGGGGATAATTATATAAAGATAAAGGAACTCATTATAACAGTAATTTATTCTATGGCTGAAATAATATCGTGCAATATAAAACTCTTACAGTGCTGCTTCAGACAAACTATTCACAGATGTAATCTTAAATCAGAGATTAGTTATGGACTATAACACAATTGCGATAACGTAGTTACGGAAAGATGGAAACAACGCTTCGAAGAACTCGTAGAAGCAGATGAAGGGAAGCCGAGATAGATAGGTCATTAATGGATGCAAAAACAACAAACTGGAGACATTACAACAATTATAAATTTCAAAAAAGATTTAGAAAATGCCGAAGGTAATAAAAATGGGAAGAGCTGCAGGATGTGATGATATCACTCTAAAAAGATGTTAAAGTATATGAATGACGAAGGAAAACAAATATTATTAAAAATAACGAACAAAATTGCGAAAAGACTGATAAATGGCAGTGCTTATATTCAAGAGAGAAAGTAACCTGAAATGTTCCAACCATCAAAGATTTTTTTACTAAACGTACCAGCTAAATTATATTCGATATACTAAAGATTAAATTGAAACAGTAAATAGAATAAACAGTTGAAGATATGCAATATAAGTTTAGGAAACAGAAAGGTACTCAAGATTTTACTTTTACAGTATGACAAACGACGCGACTAAGGGAAGAAGTCGAAGAACAAACAACTTACAGACAGGGAAGACAAGCACAAAAACACAGGAAAGAGTAAAAACTTATGCCTGACTTTTGTAGATACGGTACTGAGACATCATACGTGATATACACGGAATGAACTAAACGTAAACAAAGAAAACTAAGGAAAACAATAGAGAGCATAATTATGTATATAAGAACGTGGATGCTGCAGTTAGATCTACTCCAAACCATTCAAGATTAAGAAGGGAATAAAACAAGGGGATAGCCTCAGTCCACTCCTGTTCGTATTGGTAATGCATAATATAATAAATAAATGCAAGAGAAATGAAAAAATCCTCAAAGTGGGAAATTGGAACATGCAACCAGTACAGATACACAATCTAGTTTATGCCGATGATATAATACTTTTCGCCAGCACTACAGCAACTATTAAATGAATGGAAAGAACAACTAGAAACTAAAGGATTATAAATAAATGAAAATAAAAGCAAAGTCATGAACCTAAGCAAAGACAAGGAAACAAAGGAGAAGACTGAAGAATAAGACTAAAGGGATTAACACTAGAACAAGTGGAACCTTACGAATACTTGGAAACACCTATCTCCAGAGACCGCAAAACAAGCAAAGTATACCACTAAATTAATCATACTGTAGTGGGGAAAAGATAAATCAGTAAAAGGCGAAATTACATCTTTATAAAACATTCTATATCTCTACACTTACATAAGAAGCATTACTGACAACTGTAAGCCAAAAATAACAGCAACGGAAATGTTATATCTGAGAACAAGAGAATAACTGGAGCAAGAATGTATGACAAACAACAAACTACCGAAACAAACATATGAGGCAAGACCAGAAGACAGGAGACCGAGGGGAGTGCCGAGGAACACCTGGGACGATAAACTAACAGAGATAGTGTCAAGATGAAGAAAAATACTAAGAGAAGTGAAAAGGATGGCCCGAGACAGAAAAACCTACAGGAAATGGATCGAGGCCCAAACCTCGACGTTGTAATGGCACAAAAAGAAAATGATAGAGAAGAAAGAAGAAGACAAATAATGGAAAAGGTAATACAGAAAGAACTACTTGATAGATCTACAAAAAATTTCGGATGGAGTATCAAAAAAAAAAAAAACTTAAAAAAGATATTGGAAGAAAGAAGAATAGAATATAATCGAATAAAAATAATAAAATCCTATATACGAACAATAAAAAAAATAACAGCTCAGAAACTTTCGACAATAGCTTGGGACTAAACCAGGCATTTTAAGCCCACTATCGTTTACCTTAGTACTAGATGATGCAATTACAAAAATTAAACAAAATTTAGAAGATATAAAGCGGGTAAATTAAAAATGCAAGGCGTGTGATGTTCAGAATTGGAATCTACAGATATTAATTACGGCCGTAAATGACAAAGATCTACAGCACAGTATAAACATTCTGGATACAAAATAAATACAAACATAAACAAAGATCAAACTAAAACAATGGTAATAAGCATAGAGCCAATTAGACATATAACAAAACTAGAAGATTGCTAAATATCTCAGGCTGTGGATATAAAACGATGGAAAATTAGATAGAGAAATAAAGAAAAAGGATAATTTTATTAAGTAAACTATTTCACCTAACGAAGAAAACAATTATTAACAAGAGAGAAGCACCTTAAAAAAGCAAAGTTGAAACTAAGAAATATGCGAATTTAATCACCACTCAAGATGATGAAGTTTATACGAAGAATAAAAGAAAACGCCAGAATGTATAAAAGAGTACGTAAGAAAAGAAATGTTCAGATCTGGAACTGCCACCGTTAACGACAAGAGGCACAGCTACGATGAGTTTAACACTTGTAGAGTATGGGGGTCGCGGTCGTAGCTCAATTGGTTCAGCGTGCGTTTGACCACTGAGATGGCCCGGGCTCACATAAATAACGAAAACACCAGACCGCTCCCCCTCGGAAGGTAATGGCGAACCACCGCGGTATTCTGCCTAGTAAGTCTTCTTTGAAGTAGTGATGCAAGCACTTCCGTGGTTCGGAACCCACGTTAAGCTATAGGTCCCCTATGTCTGTAGGCCACTACACACGCACACCACAAGCATATGGAGAGAAGACGGTAATGCCCTGTACGGGTATGCCATTTTAACAAGATAGTATGGAGGAAGCCGGACTTACAAGAAAAGTTTATCAAGCTAAGAAGAGGGGGAGGGGACATAACGGAAAGCCCAAAAAAACATAGAAAGGTACACTCAAACAAGCTGCAAGGAAAACGGGAATTGGATTGGAAGAATAAGGAGGTCGAAGAGGAAAAAGCAGAAGGAATTTTTATTTATTTTTATCGTGCAATTGAAAATATTTATTATTGAACGGCCACTAGAAATGTAACACAGGTGATTTTTTCAATAAATTTGTTTTTGAGAATTGTATGTGAAAGGTGTAATTACTTCTAGTGACAATCCGGGGAGTGTAAAAGTTTAATTTAGCAAGTATGTACGAGCAATCAATCAAATTATGAATTAATTTTAATACTATGGTCAACCCAATTATTCTAAGTCTATGATCGCGGGATGGTATTTGAAAAGATTTACATAATTCATTAGAAGTATGGGATATACAGCATGAGCTTTGAACCAGAGGTATTTTAGGAATTGTTTGGACGCTTTCTATCTCATTTTTATAACAGTCATAATAAGGTAACCAAATTAGAGAACAATATTCAAGTCGACTCCTGACTAGAGTAAAATATTTTCAATGTATTTATATTAGAAAATTTACTACAGTTGCGTATTATAAAACCCAGCATTTTGTTATGTTTAAAAGTCAGGTCCTTATCAAAAGTTATACCAAGATCTTTTGTTTCATTATTGCGAACTAATGACTGATAGTCATGGCCGGATTAAGGTACCTTGGGGCCGGGCTGCAACATTTGTTAAGGGGCCTTTTAGAGGATGGTAATCTGTGGCGTCAGTCCAAAGACCGGGGGGTCTTCGCCGCAGGCGAAAAATTTTCAAATTTTGAAGGTCAAGTGCTCTAATGAAAAGTTAGAAATTCGCGATACAAAAACATTTTCTCCGAAAAATAGGTTTGGGGGGGTAGGTATTTTTTTTTTTCGAAAAATGTAAAGAGCAATAGGAGTTTAGAAATAAATAAAAGCATATAAAACAAATGAAAATAAAAGAATATTTATTTTTGTGTTTTATAAAAGAGATTCAAAAATGTTTTTTTCTTAAATCCCGGGTGTATGCGACTACTGAGTCCGCCCGCCCTCACTCACTGGCTCAGTCGGATACAGCTAGACGCGCGAATACTTTTAAGAATGACACCCTTCTGTTGTTTAAGAAGGAAGAACACGAGCCGTACATTCTACCACTGCGCTACATTCTATCTTTATAATTTTTATGGTCTAGATGTAAAGATTTAATTCCCAAGAAATAGGTATTTTACAAATAAAATAAAAATTTATTTTACAAATAAAATAAAAATAAAAATGAAAAAAACAAATATGATGCAGAAAATATTGGATTTCAAGGGGCCCTAAGAATTCGGGGGCCCGGTGCACGGGCACCCCCGTGCGCCCCCCTTAATCCGGGGCTGCTGATAGTTAATGGTATAATTATGTATTATTGGATTCATTTTTCTCGAATACGTCATTACTTTGCATGTAGCAACATTCAGATTAAGTTTATGAGAGTTACACCATTCAGAAATGTTATCCAAATCTGACTGTAGTTTAATACAATCATTAGGAGATTTGACTGAAGTATAAAGTTTCACATTATCGGCATACATCAAAACTTCGCAACGGGTATTGAAGCACAAATCGTCGATAAATAATAAAAATAAAAGATAACCCAGCTTGGAACCCTGAGGTACACCAGATTTAGGAGAAAAGCTGAGATAAATAAAACCATTATAAGCAACATACCCAGATCTATCTTTTAATTAACACATAAGTAGTAGGATTAGCGAATCACTGAGGCCGTTGCTTTTGCAATAATATTCCATGATCTATTCGATCGAAGTCCTTGGAAAAGTCCGTATAAATGACGTGTACTTGACCTTGTATATCAACAACTTTGAAAACAAATTGGGTGAAGCAACACAAATTGGTAACAGTCGAACGCTTCTCAACAAAACCATGTTGATGAGGTGAAATAAATTTTCTAATTTGCTGATATATTCAATTACGTATTATCGTTTCAAACACAATTTGGAGAAGTTAGATAGTATAGCTATAGGCCTATAGTTTCTTATGTCCGTTGGGTCTAGCTATTTTTCATCGCGCTGGAAAGGTAGAAGTTTTCAAACATAAATTGAAAAATGATATATGTAATGGATATATGAAAACATTACGACAATCTTTAATTAAAAACCTGGATATTTGATTGATACCAGAGGTTGGTTTGCTTTTAAGTTTGCGGAACGCAAGTATTATATCATCTTCGGTAATTTCCTGTATTTTTACAGTAGGAAAATCGCTAATACAAACAGCAGTATCAGAAACGAAAGAAGTGGAATCGTGGTAAACACTACTGAAGTGTGTTCTGCGAAAGCATTAACTATCGCATTCAAATTCATATCATTTTTGAACAACTTTTCGGGTATTCTAGAAGTGCCTTTTTTGGATCTAACAAACGCCCAAAATTGTTTACTGTCGTGATTGATTAAGTCCCCTATCTCAAATAAGTACCTCACATAAGCAGTTTTGATTTGACATTTTATCAGTGCGCAAAACCGCCTAAACTCTATCAGATGTTGGTTAGAGTGATATTTTCTGTATCTGTTGTAAAACGAGCATTTAATTTTAATGTTATTTATAATGTCTTGTGTCACCCACTTTGGATATCTATATTTAGTACCCCTGCTTTTAAAATATGGTACAAATTCATCAAACACATTATACAACATACTATAAAATATATCGCAAGCTTCTTCAGCATTGGTACACCCACCCAGCACTGATCAATCAACAAGGCTCAGAGCAGCATACAACTGCACAAAACTAGATTTCTTGAAATTATGCTGCTTGTTAGCCCGTAAAACGGAAAAGTTATTAAAACCTTTGATTTGTAAATCAAATTAAATTACCAACGATGGATGATATAGATCTTCTTTTATCAAAGGCTTGCTGTCATGGTCAACTTCACAATTGATTATAACTTCGCAAGGCAAAATAATTACCAAGATGTGGTAGAAAGGAAGACATATAGATTAATATAAATTTTCTGTCGTTCAAATCAATCCAATGTATTGTTTACAGCAACAAATCTGGGTTTGGAGAAAATAAAATGACAACAATTTCTTTGAAAGCTGGCAAATCCGCCGTTTTTATCCATATTATCAGTTTTAGGTATTCAATCAAAATTGTTCTGTTCGGGTAAAATTTTAGTGTGGATGGCATATTAACATTTCTGGAAAAACCATTTTGCGATCTCATGGTATTTACTTCTAATTAACGATTACTCTTTTGAATGTATCATAAACAGATATTTATTTCTAGAGTCTAAAAATAAAAATGAAGTATTATATCTTATTCGAGAGTTTGAGGTTATATGTGAAATAATAATAGTTTGCATAATTTAATTAAGAATTTCTAAGTTAAAACGTCTCCCAAGTATACGACCTTATACTAGGTCGTTAGGGTTTGAGTATATTTATCTTTAAGAAAACCCTTAATTCGTTAATTAACTAATTCCCATTAGAAAACCGTTTCGTCTAGAAAGTTTTATTTTTAATTAGACTCGCCAAGAAGTGCTATTTACATAAGACTTTAATTCAGGCATATAAATGGCAGTACATACCCAAGAGTTTCCTTTTAATGACATATATTTATTTAATTGCTAGTATTTGCTGTTTAAATTGACGAATTTAAATTATTAGGCTTACGTTTTCCTTGAAATTTACTTCAGAAATATAATTTGCAGGTGCTAAAATCAGTAAATTTAATAAGAATGTACTGAAATTTAGTTCTCTCTTAGTAAGAATTGCATTTGAAATTCGAATTATTTCCATTCCGACAGTTTTCTAGAATATCGTGAAAGCAATGAAATTTTCAATATTAAATTCTGGCGTACTCTCTCCATCTCTCGTAAATACCTGACCATTCTGAAGGCACACGAACGTGATTTTTAGAGAAACGAATTTAATATACGGAAAAAAGTATTAGGTAAATCTGAAAAACTTTAAATTTTTATTGTTAAAGGAGTTCGAATAAATTGTTAAAAATCAGAAAATTGATTTTACCTTCCTTTCCTGTGCTTCGGTACCAGTTAGCATGCATGACGTCGCGTCCAGGAGTTCACAATAAATCTCCCCGAACCGATAGAGGGTGCACCACGTTCTGATTATTATATCGGTTTATTATATATTTTTGAGTGATTAATGTTTTTGAGGCCTACGTGGAGCAAGTTCGGCAGTGCATTTCGAACCCCATTCAGCGAGAAACGTGCTGTTAAATTTAAATTTATCCTTCGAGGTATGTGCACCGAAAATAAAAAAGTATGTAGATGCATGCTCGCATTTTAGTTATGAATCGATGCCAAAGATATGTTGTTTTTATTGTAGAGATTTGACAGGAAAACAAATGTTGCGAGAATGATTTGATGTTTTTACATCCATGCTGCCCTTTATTTTATGTATAGCCATCACTCATTCTCTACTATTGTAAGCTTTCACATTGTTATTGCTCTCTGATACCAGTAATTGGATGGATATACGAGATTCTATGTACAAAAGAGATTAAAAGCATCATGATGAAGTGCTGTTCATTTTTTATCGATTTTGATATTGTCCCGATTTATCCTTGCACCACAAAATTAACAGATCAATAAAACACAATTGTATATATATATTTGCATTCGCTTGGTATTTTGTCATTTGAGTTTCTCTAAATTGTTTATACGGGTAGTTACGGCTGTACGAAACCATACTTTCAAGGATAACCCAAAATAAAATTGTTAATTAATTTGAAATAAAGTACATACCTATTGTAGTGAAATATTAAACACTACTTAATACTATTTAATAAAATCAGTTTTTGGAATACTTACATATTATTCCTGCGCCTGAATATGTCGAAAGCTCTTTGGGTGTTTAATGGTTTAATGTTTATAATTTATATATTTATTTATTGAGTCAGTCCTAGTCTTGCGGATTTCAAGTATTTTAACGCACGTCGACTGCTGTGACTAAAATTTCCCGAACCCAAGGTACTTCCACCCCTGGAAGGAATTTTTATGGTGGCAAACGTGTTATTGGCACGAGACCTATGATTTTACCTCATATATAGTTGAGGGCAAAGTTTCAGATTTTTTCATTGTATTGTGGTTGGAAAATAAATCTTGCTAAGAGCATTAAAATTTGAATACCCTCAACGTTCTTATTAAAATTACCCGTTCGTCGATCAAGTTTCCTGAGTAAAGTAACAATAATTTATTTTTAACCGTTAACCAATTTTCGTAAATGAAAATTTATAAGCATTTGCCCTAACATAAATAGGGAAGTAAATATGCGATAATTAAAAATTCACTGTTAAAATCGATAAGAGGCGGAGAATTAAAACTAGTTTAAATTGGTTCAGAAAATATTGGCAAAATCATTGAATTTTTATTTATTGCTGTTAGTTAAAGATAATTCTAAATTAAATTTCTTGATTGACATTTACATATATGTATTATGTTGTCCTACGATTCGGAAAAAATAATAATGGTAGCATTAAATTCCTTAAATTAAATGTGTTCAGTATACGTGCGTTGCATGCTGGTGACATCACAGAAAATTCCCTTAGGTAGACTCGAATCGTACACAACGGCAATTTGTAAGCATAACCTTCTTAGTATTGTCTTCCTTAAATCAATAAACATGTGAAATTGCCTGATACTGCAAAAAGAGATATAAACATGGCGGTTCGAACGTTAGCGGTGTTAAAATCCTTACCAATGGACGCACTACCGTTTCAAAATCCGATCGGTCTGATATGGTGCGACTCGTGGATGCTGACCTTAACATCTACTTTTCTGAAGATTCGGATTTTATGTTGTACGTAACTGAAAATTAAAAATGAAATATTTGCTAAATACATATTTAAATAAAACTCAAAATAGTATATAACATTAAAAAATTGCGTACAATTGTCAGCACTGCTTGTATTGTAAACCGTAATCTTAAAATTAGTCTAATGTGGCTTTTACTGAAAAGACAGATTTATACCAATAAAAATCTTGTTTTCGCTGATATGAAAATGTGAATTTATAATACAATTAATTCATCTGTCAACTGGGTATTTGTCGAATCACAATATTTAATTACATGCTGTATCGCATGAACTAAGACACGCGTAAAACTACATGCAACATGCTAACATGCAAGTAGTAAGAAAAACGTTAAAAAATCATCGGATATATTATATCTTGAGAATTGAATCATTATAAACAAGTCTTAGTGAATAACTTTGAGTAAATCAGATGTATAGGGAAAGCAAAAGCTAGCCCATTCGAGGGAGGCATAGGAAAAGCAACGCATTTGAAGTTCAATTGATGTTCTAACCATGTAACTTCAGATATAATATTTAATTATCGGATGAATTAAGTTCAGATAAAAATGTTTGTTTCCCAAAGCTTTCGCTAAATCGATAAAAACGCCTTGCAGAAAAACTTTAAACAATGAAGTGTTAACATCATACTTTCAGATTCTCTATTGCTTTGGCATGGTTATTAAGACATTCTAAAACATCGCAATAATACGAAAAACATGTTTTGACAAGTGACAGGGCTGAAAAAATAATCACACCCTTGAAAAGATTACACTTACTCAACCATCTAAAAGCATATAATCTCACGTTTTAGGACATAAGAAAAACACCAACACAGTGGTAGAAAGTGTTAGTTACATTAACCTTCACCACAACAATAAGCACACCCATTTTGTTGCAGTAAATGTTTCTACCTAAGAGATTGTCTCTTAAAAGACCCACATTATGAAGAATAAATTCCTTTCTATGAGTACTTGCTTACTGTGTAATAGTTATGCTCGGAGAAAGATTATAACACTAATAATATTTTCGGTTCTTTTAATTCTGTTGTAACTTAGCCAATGGTTTATATAATATTATCCATTAATAATAATTATTATTATTATTTAATATATGTAAAATATAGAAGCAATTTGAATAAAGTTAAGATGTATGCAATAATCATTTTCGACATTTTCTTTTCCACATATACTGGGTGATTCACATAAGGACGCGCCCCTTAATACTTGGAATAGACAACCCAACTTACAAATTCATGAAAATCGGATCAAATGCGACCTATTTTAGTATGAAAATACGTGTACAAGATCTCACTGCAACTGCCTTCTAATTATAAGAAACCTATTGCACATGGTTTTTGCAGAAAAATGTTTTGGACACGCGATTTGACCCATCGACGCTTTTTTCGGATGAGGCTGCCTCTACAAGGGATAATATTTTTACGGTATCCGTCTTTGGTAAGCGGAAAATCCTCAGGCGATTATCCAGCCAAGACATTCATATAATTTTTTTTATTAATGTTTGGTATGAAATAATAAATGAGATCTTGATGGGCTCCTTGGTACTTTTCTAATAGAATTAGACTTTTAACTTTAATTTAAGGTAGAGGTTTTGGGGATTTCCTCGAACATGATTTGCCAGATTTATCGGAAGAAGTTCCACTTGCTGTAAGAGCACAAACCTAATTCATGTACGGCCTATTCGTGCCTTCGCCTATTTCAGCCACTACCCAGGCCAGCACAGTCACTAGATCTCAGTCCGTGAAATTTTCATTTATAGGACCATCTTAAACCATAATATTTATTCTCATTCTGTCCGAGGATCTTCTGCAATGTGTTAAGGAAGGATGTAAAGGTATACATAATTCTGCAGGCAGGCATGAAAGAATCAGGGGCTCTGGCATACGTTGCGCCCAGTAGTACATTGCTTCTCATGGTTGGTATTTCGAATATCTTATTTAAATAATTTAATTTTTAAATCAAATGACTCTTAACTCTGAAACGAAGCAGTGAGAGCCATATGTTTATAGAAACTTTGTTATCATCTTATTGTATAATATTAGGCCCCGAAGTCGCGGTCTGCATCTTTGTTTAACACCTTGTATAATATGCTAGTTCCGTTTTTTAATTTTATTTCCTGAATATTTTAATTTTTTCAGGTCATGTCATGATATTTGATCGGTGCCCGTTATACGTTTTTGTGTTTCGAGTGACACCTGCTTAAAAATCGAAAATATATAAACAGCAGTTAACATCAAATACCACAAAAATTAATTAATACAAACAATACGTATTTTGGTAACTGAGTTGCCATCCTCATTGTAAAGCATTCTTGACACAGTTGGGTGGAGTCCGTCTCTGAAGATATTCTCATCCCCAAGTTACAAAAGTAAAGTTGACTGAGAAGAACTCTTGAAGAAATGCTCGTCACCAAATCGCTAGAGCATCTTACGTTACCTCTTTAATAGAAGTTCAACTTCTGCAAAAGAATATTTTGTTTATGCTAAAATAAATATAATTTTAATTATGACATTCTAATAACCAATAAAAATTTTCCTTTTTATTAAGCATCGACATTAAATAACTTTTGCAGTAGCTGCACTAATAGTTAATTTATTTACGAAAACAATTCAGTAATATTAAACAAAAAATTCAAAGAACAAAGCTATACGAAACAAGTGCTTGAGTTTCTTTAGTTTCCAGTAATAAGTCAATAAGTGGTAAAACGAAATATATTATTTACTAAAACTATTCCACTTATATTTAAAACGATATTTTTTCGTACATAATTCGTTGTTCAAATTTCAAAGTAGAACAACTCATAATATTATATGTGATTAAATCTTCAAAATAACTTAACATAATCCGAGGTATGAAAAAGCTCTGTTTGTTTGTTAAGTCAACATAGCGTTTAGCTAGCTGTTGTTTGTTCGTTATTTAATGACCGGTATTATTGTTCACATCCTAGACTCGTTTGTAGTGCAATTTTGTTTTATTACTATAGAATAATCTATTTTGGTTTATGAATGGTAATGCTTCTGATAAAAAGTAATAATGTATCATCCAGTGGAATTTGTTTTTATTTCAGAGTTTCTATTAAATACATATACATTATACATACATACATATACATACCTGTAATAACCTGTAACTATTACACACAATACTATCAGCCTAAATTATTTTACAAATTATATACTCTTAGAAATTTATTTAGAAATGGCTATAACGCAATTTATAAAATAATAGTTATTTGTACAACTAGTAATGAAAGCAATACTTTTTTTCATGAGTTTGACCCAGTAAACCAAATGATGTAAAAAAGACATAAAATAGATGTAATATTTAAGTATGGAACCTCTATGCGATGATCGCTTTTACAGCTATATTACCTAAATACGATGTTTAATGTCAGTACGGTGTGACCGACCCGTTTAGAAGTAAAATAGATGTAGAATCAACCAACATAAAATAGATGTATTTGTACAAAACTTCTACATAGGAATGTATATTTCACGTTGCTAAATCAACGTTACATATACTTTTTAATGTGTGCAGTTATAAATACGTTTTCCTATGTAGTTTTATTTTACAGGTAAGTTAGTAACATAGATAATATGTTGCCTAACTAATTTCATTTCAGTAACCGATAATTGATTAATTTCAATAACTGATATTTAATTAATTTCAATAAGTGATAATTAATTAATTTCAATAACTGATAATTAATTATTCATATTTAGTGGTAGTGAAGATAATAACCTTAATGAGTAATAAACGTTAATCAACTGCCTTATACTTTTTTCACTTCGTTTTTGTTTAGTTATTTACTAATATAGTGCAGATATCTTTCTCAAAAGTAAAACAAATATATAAATATTAAAGAAACATATATTTAGTCTTGTAAATTACATACACAAATTTACAGATTACAAATTGTTTATATAAATGGAAATGATAGGTATGACTATAACTATAATTTTTAAAATCTAAATCTAAATTACATTACATTATTACTGCGACTAAGGTTTATTGTTAAGTAACAGTTGGCGTTGGTACCATTTGAGACGAATTTGTTTCTTTTGGAAGTTCGTCGTCAAGATTTTGTAGTTGTGGTAATGTGTCTAATGGCAATGTTAATTCCTTAATAAAAGAAAGTCAGGTCATGTCAGTCGATGTAGATGGCCTACACTCTGCTTCAGGTGGCGGCGATTCTAGCTCATCTAAAGTAAAATAGCATATTAGTTATATTGTTATAAATGGTTGTGTAGGTGAATGAGTTAAACTACTATGTAATCATTATAAAAATAAACACAACGCTAGCTACGTTTGAAATTAAATTAATTTCAAAATATTTAAAACGTGGCCCTGTCTTAATAATATGTTTTTATAATATAATTATACATGCAAGAAATGTTACTAAAACAAAAACTACTCTCTATACCTTTTCAACTTCAAATTGAGACTAATCATTTTCAAATTGAGAATAAACACGTTCAAATTGAGACAACAAAATTTGAAATCGATTAAACACATTCAAATTGAGAACTAAAACAATCAAATTGAGAATAAACATATTCAAATTGAGAATAAACACATTCAAATTGAGACAAAACAAGCTGAAGTCAATTAAACACATTCAAATTGAGAATTAACATAATCAAATTGAGAATAAACATAATCAAATTGAGAATAATTAATTTCGAATTGATTAAACGCATTGAAATGATAATAAACACATTCAAATTGGGACTAAATAACTTCAAATTGGGAAATAACTGAGAATTAAAATTCATCAATATTATATCAAAAAATATATCAACAATAATTTTTATAAATTAAACTGTTGTACAGTTGCCAGAAATTACCCCAAACTGAGTTTCTCCTCGTCAGCTGTGTCTGTGTATGTATATAGAAAACATTATATAGGAAAACGTATGTACATATAACAAAACCATGAACTGGAGAGAAATTAATAATAGGTGATGAGACAAAATTGCCAATAAGTGTATAAATATTATTTAAAATAACTTAATATACATGTAGTCATCTTTGTTTCTACTAATTTTTGTATTTGATACAATAAAATGAATTGCTTCCCAATTTTAAATTGATTATTCTCAATTTGAAAATGTTTATTCTCAATTTGATTATGTTAATTCTCAATTTGAATGTGTTTAATTGACTTCAGCTTGTTTTGTCTCAATTTGAATGTGTTTATTCTCAATTTGAATATGTTTATTCTCAATTTGATTGTGTTAGTTCTCAATTTGAATGTGTTTAATCGATTTCAAATTTTTTTTGTCTCAATTTGAACGTGTTTATTCTCAATTTGAAGTTGAAAAGGTATAGTTACAGCTTAAGAAGTTGAATATAGTTACCGTAATTGTTTAGCGGCGGAGTTGGGGAAAGTGAGTTTTCCCTTAAAGTTGGAAGATTCCGCCTGGAAATTCTCTTGTTTCGGTAAACATTTTCCTCGCCACTACAATCTACGCTGCTCAAATCGGACAAGGCCATTTTCCGATCTAGGGCTTCTTGATAAGTTTCTATTAAAAAATACAAATAAGTAATAGGAACACCTATAATTAATAATATCTTGGTAATAAATTTGGTACTTACTAAAGTATTTCTTTACCCTACATGGGTATGTTTTCCAAGATGTGGGATCTGGTTGGGCCCTTTTTATGAACAATTGACGGCCTGGCTGTTTCAAATTTGGCCAATAACACTGGTTATTAAATAGCTAATTTGTCGGCACAACGCTATAAGTCTCCTCGTCTTATGTTCTTTCGTCTTAAAACTCAACAATCGCAAATTCTTTATTTTAGCACATTTTTAAATTCGCGATGTTCACGTTAAGACATACAAAGCGTAAATGCATTGAAAAATACGTTCTCTCAAAACTCGAAAACCGAAAACCACCCTCGCGGGGAGCTGCTTTATGCTAATTTACTTGAAAGCAGGTAGTTGAAACTTAACAAAACCCTTGTTCGAGGAATTGGGTAAAGTGATGATATTTACCCTGTAAATACAGCTACGTAAAAAGTTCAGCACAATTCCTTCTTCCACGAAAATTTCTTTTAATATAATCATTATCTTTTTTATTTTAGTTAGAATTAACTACCCTGCCTATATACCCTGTCATTATAAATGTATACTACAGAAACTTAAACTTAATTCTACATTTCACTGACCAATTTGTAGAAATGATCTCGAAAAACCTACCCTGAAATGCCAATTAATGTAATATTTTAATTATTATATCTCATGACAATATTAAATAAGTAATTCATGCTTCTAGATTTTTATTTCCATTTCCATTTTATAACTTAAAATCGCTTTAACCTTAAATTTTTCTAGAACTTATATTGACTATTTTAAGTTACTTTGAAGTTAAACTTAATTTACTAAATATTTAAACGTCTAATTATGACATGAATCTTTACAAAACCAAATTAGTATTATTTTTAATACCAGATATATTATTATACCGTTATGTTATAAGTAATTTTTTAACATACATTTTTCACTATTTCAAAGCTTTAATTTAAGAAATTCCTTGGAGTTTATAAAATATTAGTTTAGTTAATTTTTTTGTATTCTGGAGTTGACGTAGTCCAACTACTACAAGATGCCTTTAAACCTTTAAAACGCAGTTTAAATAAATACAAGTTATAGGTACGTAAACTGTACCTTTCAGCGTTCGTAGAATAACGGAAACAAAGCTTAAGGACACCTGTAGAATTTGCATAACGGTACTTTTGCCGAATTCTAAAAGTTGCTTATAAATAAATTGCTCTTAAGATACCCTTTTATAAATTGATTATTCAGATAATTAAGTATTCAGTATTGTGCCAAAACTTTAATATAAAGATTAGTTTTTGAAATAAAAGTGCTTCTAAAAAAAGAAAACATTTGTATATTTCAAAAATTGTGTATACGTGCAATAAATTTTAAAACTACAAAGCAAGGCCCCGTTTCATGGCTAAATTCCTTATATTTTGTTTTACACAATGACTTTAAAATGTAAACATTATTTAAGCCCTTATGCTCCCTAAAGACGGTTAGTTAAAAAGTCAATTTGATTCCTCGACTGTGCTTCTAATATTTAAAAATAACGCAAAACCGAAATCTTTAATTATGGTAGTTAAAACAACATTAATGCTCCAGGTGTTAAATTATCAAAAGTGGATGTTTTTTTATATTGGATTTATATGTTTAATTTCAAAATACGTCTTTATGTAAACTATTTTGGTTATGTTCCTATTAATTAAAAGACTTGAATGTGTTATTATAGCTCGATTTATTTACTATTTTCTTGATGGCTTTTGGAAACACATAATAATGCTGTGTTACTTCTTTTTTACAAGTTATTGATCTTTATCTTATCAACATAAACAGTTGCTTATTGATTTGCAAATACACAGCACACGTAATATATTTTTCGTCTAAGACATACACTCACATGTTTACGTTTCAAGCATTAGTACTGAGGGACGTTGTTTATATTTTGATAAAAAGAGCAATGTATCATAGAAGGGACAAGGTAGAAGTAATATTACAATTTTCAAAACTAATTTAACTTTAAAGTTAAAATTGCGTAGATCATATGAAGGTATACTTTGAATATATTAAATCAGTTTACATAAAATAGAAATGAAGCCACACTGCAAGCAATCGAGGTAAACAGTGGAAACGTTAGTGAGAAATAGTCAATGCAGACGTGTAAGTTGACTATGTTTAACAGAAGTAAACTTTGAATATATTAAATTAGTTTACATAAAATAGAAATGAAGGCACACTACAAGTAATCGAGGTAAACAGTGGAAATGTTAGTGAGAGATAGTCAATGCAGACGTGTAAGTTGAGTATGTCTAACAGAAGTAAAAAGTTTATTGTATGCGCTAACATCGTTTTAAAGTTGCACTCTCTACGTAATTTAGACATAACCAAGGGCGACGTTGTTCCTGTTAGGTCTATAAGCTACCAACGATATATTACCAAATACAATATTCACTATGAAACCTTTTTGAGAGGATTTGCGACATCTATATAATGTTACTGGTTTACTGGGGAAGTTTGATGCACGACGGCGAAGCCGGAGTGCATCAATCAAACGAGTGAAAAAAAGATGCTTTCATACGAGTTGTACACAATATTTTTTTGCATTTTTACATTTTAAATCCCTCAAAACAGGATAAAAAGGATTTGAGAATTGACAGTTGTCAAACTGACAATCTACAATATTTTATTTAAAGCATACTTACTTAATGCAAAATGTAAATAAAAAAAGTGTTGCTTTCTTTATGATTTTTTGATAAAAAAAAGTCCACTTGTTTTGTCATAATGCAAAAAAATAAATTTTGCTAATCTATCTGCAATCTGAAAATTTTATTTCCGTAAACGACTACAAATTACAAACCTTGGGAAGGGGCAATTCTAGTAATTTAGATAAACTAAATCAGGATTGCCTAAGGTAAACCAGTTTTTATAAAAACTTCTGAACAATAATGGTTGTTTGTTTTTTTTCATTTTAGCTAGGGTATGGCGTTTTATAAAATAATTGTCTTGCCGAAATTTTTATCGAAAATTTTAATACTTAATTATCTTCCTTGATAAACGTATACTCAGGTTCAAATGTTTTGTTACTTTTGCCTTTCATTTACTGAACACAGTAATACGAGGACAGCACCTATAATTTCTGTAAATTAATAGATCAAGTGCACAAAGAAAATCGATCGTGCCATGAAACAAATGTTTATTGTTTTTTTCACAATCGAATTAAATCGATTATTCCACTCATCCAATCAAATCACAGTATTTTGGTGAATTGAACCAATCACAATCGAATTAAATCAAAAATACCACTACTAGTGAAATTTTCTAGAAAATTTTGCGACTAGCAGCGTTGCTTAGAGACAACGTCTGTCAAAATTTTTTGAGTGACAAGTATTTCAGTAATTTCATTATAATTCGAGGAATTGTCATTCCGAATACCATTCGTGACTAGAATTTTACAGGAAATTTTTGCCGTCACAAACACTCTTGCTTGTTGCTTTGGAAAATCGTAACTCGTGCTGTCGCACTCGTTACGATTTTCGTCGCAACAACCAGTCGTGTTCATGACGGCAAAAAAACTTCCGGTAAAATTCTAGTCACTTATGGTATTACTTCTGAAAATACCACTACTAGTGAAATTTTCTAGAAAATTTTGCGACTAGCAGCGTTGCTTAGAGACAACGTCTGTCAAAATTTTTTGAGTGACAAGTATTTCAGTAATTTGATTATAATTCGAGGAATTATCATTCCGAATACCATTCGTGACTAGAATTTTACAGGAAATTTTTGCCGTCACAAACACTCTTGCTTGTTGCTTTTTTTCGTCGCAACAAACAGTCGTGTTGGTGACGGCAAAAAAATTTCCGGTAAAATTCTAGTGACTTGTGGTATTACTTCTGATAATTTTAACGTAAGTGTTGTGCAGCAAAAATGAATTTAACGAGAGAAAATTTCAGAGCCATGATTTACTATGATTTTAAAAGTTCTCTATCGCGACCAAGCGCCTTAGTAAAGGATTGTTTACAGCTGGTATAATGAATTTAAATTTGAAAAGGTTTCACTCAGCGACACCGTGCGAAGAATGATTCAAGACGACAATCGAGTAACATGTAGAATTATCAGGAGCACCTTGGGCATTGGAGCAAGATGTAAATAAAACTATATTGGAACAAAGAGGACTAAAATTATTTACCCTGGAAGAAACCCAGGATGAAATCAGGTATTTAAATAAAAAAAAGCACCAGGCATCGACCTCATAACAGCCACAATGCTCAAAGAACTGCCAAAAAAAGGAGCAGTCAAATTGATGTATATTTTCAACGCCATACTGAGCCTCGGTTACTGGCCTAAATCATTAAAAATTGGGCAAATAATAATGATTCCTAAGCCTGGAAAAAATCCTACAAACGTATCATCCTACCGCCCAATAAGTCTGCTACCAATCATCTCTAAACTGCTAGAAAAACTTGTACTCAGAATACAGATGTAAGTCAAGAAGATTGGATCCCAGACCACCAATTTGGATTTCGTCAGTCTCACTTCACAGTGCAGCAATGCCACCACATTACAAATATAATCAATAGGGCATTGGAAAAACCGACAGTACTGCACGAAAGTAGTATTGAATGTCAGCCAGGCCTTTGACAAGGTGTGGCACCCAGGCTCATCATACAAAATCAAAGGAATCTTTCCCACCAGCTACTTCAGACTACTAAAATGCTATTTAAACGAGAGACGAGTTCGAAACGAAGGTTAGTAGTGAAACTTCAAACCGCTGCAACATCCTATCAGGGGTTACTCAGGGGAGCGTTCTTGGTCCTCTTCTATATGTGCTGTATACAGCAGACATACCCACAACTAGAGAAACGTCAATAGGCACATTCGCAGATGATGCGGCTATATTTGCAACCCGTGAAGAACCTTTAGTAGCTTCTCACAACCTTCAAGAACATCTAAACCCTATAGCAAAATGGCTACAAAATGTAAAATAAAGGTCAATATATCTAAATCTGCTCACTTAATATTTACTCTTCGGAAAGGCCATTGCCCTACAGTTAACGTAAACCAAACTGACATACCATGGAAAGATACAATCAAGTACCTAGGACTACAGTTAGACTCAAAGTTAAACTGGAAACATCATATAATTAACAAAAGGAAACAAATCGACGGAGATTAACTGGTTAATAGGAAGAAGATCCCATCTAACTATTGAATAAACTACTTATATACAAACCGATAATCAAGCATATATGGACCTATGGAGTCGAACTCTGGGGTTGCTCAATCGAACATTAACATCATACAAAGGTCCCAATACAAAATCGTCCGATCCATAGCAAATACTGCCTGGTATAACCCTACATAACAATTTTAATATTACAACAAACATTACTACAACCTGGTGGGCCATCCAAATCCACTACTCGAAGACTCGAAGCACTACTTCAACCAGCACCTAAGGGTAGAAGGCTCAAAAGACACTGGCCCGTAGACCTCCAAGGAAACTGAGGTGACATCGTTGCATGGACTTCTCTCCATGTCAAGTGCATATCTCTGTATATCTCGCACTAAGTCACATTAGCTTATAGACTGTATTACATTCTGATTGCTAATTAAAAGTTAAGGAAAAAAAACCTTGGGCGTTGGCATGGCAGCAATAAACAAGATTTTACATAATCATTTGTAAGGAAAGTCTGTTGTCGGTAGATACCACACAGTTTAACAGAAGCGAAAAAACAACAGCGTGTGGAATGGCGTAAAAAAAGCTCTTAAGAAATATGATGAAGGTAGGTCTAAAACAGTTTACAACATTATAACTTGTGACGAAAGCTGGATATATGCATTTGAACCTGAATCAAAGTGACAATCTGCACAATGAGTGTTTCCGACGGATCCTAACCCAGATAAAGTGAAGCAATCGCGAAGTGTGGTAAAAAAATGATAGCTCGTTTACGGGGTCCAAGAAATGAGATCGTTCTGCACCACGACAATACTTCAAGTCATACCGCACATCTAACAAAAGAATTTTTAGAGGCTTCCGGGCTAAAATTGCTCAATCATCCGCCATACAGTCCTGACGTGGAACCCTCCGATTATTTTTTATACTCGACTAAAGGATAAAATGTGTGGTGCGCGATTTACAATTCCCGGAGATGCCGTGGAAAGCTACAAAAACCTGGTTTCTCAAGTGACTCAATGCGTAAATGTATTAAGTTTAAGGGTGAATATTTTGAAAAGCAATAATAAAATTAATTTTTGGTTACAAAACTTTTGTTTCATTAGTTTGCAGAAATTTTCGGTGCTACCCTCGTATCAAACAATTTAAAATAGCTATTTGCTTATATTACCTAGATCATTCTTTAGTAATTTCTAATATTTAGATACCAAACGGGCATGTATAAGTTAATTGTGAAATGATTGAAAAACATATCTGCACCTGACTGTTGTACATAATAGGCGAAAGAATTACTGGAATTTCGACATTCAACCATATTAATTCCTGCGGGCAAAGTTTTATGTAAAGCCAAGTTTAATTAATATAAAACTAAGTACTTACTGATTAATCCTGATGCATCTTAAATTTTTATGGACGCAAACAAAGCTACTCATAATATGAACACGGCACACGTTATGGTTAAGCACTTGAAATTTAATAATAAGGAGGATTAGTGAGTAGCGTTCAGCACCTGATACCGCAAAACTCCTCCAGATCCTGAATATCAAACAGGAAACTTAATTTAAATTTCTAGAGTTTCAAATAAGACTTTCAACAATTTGGAATGTATAATCATGGACTAATTAATGCTTAATTAGTAGCAGAATGCGCAAGACAGTTCCACTAGTAATGTATTCATAAATTAGGCGCTAAACTCGAGTTGCGAATGAACATGGCGGCGAAGGCACGTACGGTAAGTCACAGATCATCGCCGATGCTGCAACTGGCAGGTCTGGTAATATTAGCGGCTGTTCCATACAGGAGGTGCTGATTTATAGACGGGACCCATTAATTGAGAGCACACAGATCACTCAACCACTTACCGCCTTGTTACTTCATCTATACTATACCGACTCCTTACATTTACGATTGCTTTACGACGCCATAACTCACGACGCTAATGCTGATAAGAACCATTCATTGTCCCACTTTTGAAAATTACTCTCAAGGATAGCAATATAGTAAGCTGTGAAATACATTGTTAAATTGACAATTTTCCACATAATAAACGATAATTATGATTTACTGTAAAAAGTACAATTGTTAATAATTCTCACAAACATTTGGGCATATTTACGATCTGTAGATAATTTTCATTCAACAATAATTTTTGATTAATGTATTCCCACCTACTACAAAAACCTACGTTTTCCTGATGCGCGTCGACTCTGAACAAATATCCGAAAGACAGACGAAAGTATGAAATATTCATATCGTAATGGCACCTTTAAAACCTCCAAAACAAACCTAATGAATTTTTAAAACGATTTTTTACAAACGTAGGTTTCGATATTTCCTCGAACCCTTGTTTCACAATTTTAAAAGTCAATTACCTCGGTAACCTTTTAAAGTCCGGTTATTCCCATTTTATATTTTTAATTCTTGACGTATACCATTACGTCACTTGTGAATTAATTTTAGAATCGTAGGATCCAAGTATTTTAATTTTCTAATTTTAAACCTAACGTTTAATAATTAAACTAGAAAATTGTTCATAGTTAATTTTTGACATACCATTGAACGAATTTCAACAACACCAAAACTGGTATACAATTTTAATCTATAAGTCAAACATGTTACCATGTATATTTAAAAAGTTCTTTTTGCGTATGACATGTATTTAAAAATTGAAAGTAAATTTTATTGAAATGTTTTGTGATTTCTACAAAAATCCCATACTTAAAATATACGTACTGCCGCAAAGTCACCAAAAACACAAAGTGTTTGTTAAACTTTTCTAATAATTTCATGTGTTTGACAGTTGTAATTAAAATGTTGGAATTTAAAATTCCTAATTATTTTTAGTAAACTAATGGCGTTGGTGCCGCAGAAAAACACATGTAAATATACTTTCAGCATATGCCGAAACGCTGAAATAGGAAAACTATCCATCCATTTACATAATACTTGCTACTTCGCTTACCCCAATTGCGTAGAATAAATATCACGGTTTGGTAAATCGTTAAGACAGAATACAAAATCCTACTACATACGTAGCTTGATGGGACATCACCTATGATGGAAAAGGGCTCCTTTCACTATCTATCCAGCTATTTGATATCTCACGATACGGGATTGCGAAGGGATGTGATGAGCAGCAAGCCTTCTATAGTAGCATTTATCTTCCCTCACTCACATGAAGGGAAATGCCCAATTTTTAGACAACTTGGTTAGTCAGGCATTTAGCAATAGGACCTGAAAGCTATTAATTCCAAACCCTAATCACAAGATTACGTTGGCCTTTAAATTCAAGAATCCTATACTAATTTCCCCTTACGTACAGTTAATTTATTAAATTACTACTGCAGTATACAAACTTATACAGAAAAATTCACTTCTTAAATTTACATAAATTTAAACAGCAATGACAAATTAGTTTATATTTTAATCCGAAAATAAAATAACTGCCAGCAATAATTGGAAACCAGGTCATCAATTGAAAAAATAATATGTTCTACTTCGACATGTGGTTTAATTTAACCTGCCAGACCTACTGCTTTTCATTTTTACCGGTTTAAAGTTAATATTGAAAGCAGACTAGTCTCTTTTACTTGATTAACATTGTTAAATACGGTTAACATAAAAAGAACTGTGTAGCTAGAAGCAACAAATTTATGGAATTACTTTTCTGTGATTTTTTCGTTGCGTATTATAATCAGTCCTGGGAGGCTATAAATTAGGAAACTAAGTATGTACAATAATCTGGACACGTCAAATTTGTACCCTCTCCGTAAGTTCGAAGCTACCCGAATTTGCGGCAGTATCCAAATCAATATACATATATTTATTGAGAATATAATTGAAAGCATAAACAAATACTTTCCCAGGTCTTCTGAATAGTATCAGTTAGCAGCATGCAATCATTGTCTTGCGGTATATTACTGCTCATCAGGTCTACGTAGCCAACTGACACCATTCAGCAAAAAATCAAAAGTCTTAATAGGAATCTAATAAAATAGTAATAAAATAATTATAATATATCATAGGTATTTAATAGTAACAGTAACGTTATACAATTCTGCTTCAACAGATTCAAATAAACGGGAAAATGTTTCCATATAGGTATAGGTATAGTAGGTAGTATAGTAGGTATAGGTTTGTATAGGTAAAACTTATTAAAATTGCATGTCTCGCTATTTCGCCTAAAAAATAAAATTCGAAAATTATTCGAACTTGATAAAGCATTAATGAGTGTTCAAATTAGAGAGAGACAAATACAAAAGTTTCCTAATCAAAAAACTGTCCAGATTACTGGAGTATCAGAATAATCGTGTGTCTCCATGGCAGAAGTTATACTCTGCCATATACTTCGTTAAACATTCTATTACGTATTACGTGTATATTCGTGAAGATTCGGTGGTGTAGCGGATTCAGTCTGTGTTAAAGTTAGTTCGCATAGAGTCTAAATCAATGGGGCAAGCAAATTTACAAACGCCAAGAAAATTAATCTTTCTTTCTTTCTCTCTCTCTTTTTCCCTCTTATACCTTTACAGCGTAGCGGGGACCGGACACACCGAGCCGCAGAATGGTCGGTCACCCATCCAAGTTCTGGCCAAGCAGGCTCTTGCTTAACTTTATATATTTTAATGTTACGTCTACTCCCACTCTGCCTTACTGCCGGTTAGAAAATTAATTATTGGGGAGCTCGCGTGCAAAACCGGTTAGATCTAGTTCTATAACATTTTCAGAAAACGAGAAATCCTGGCAAATTTTTGCCAAACACAAAACTGAAAATTTTAGCATAGGTTTACAGTGAAACTTGTTAAAACGGAAACTCGTGGGACCGGAAAAATTTGTTCGTTTAGGCAAGTCTCCGTATTTAAAGGTTTGTAATTTTTAGACACAATCAAACATTAGGTATTTGTGTACGTATCGGTATTTTGACTGAATTTTATTATAAATAAGTTCAATTTTCAAAACTAATTTTTTACTTTTTGCAAACATGCATACATAATGTATGTCTTGTAAACTTGCGTTTTACCACACTGATAAAGTTCTTGCTGGTTCAATTTAACAGGAACATTATTTTCAAACATTTTTATGACTTCAATCTTTCTATTTAAACCTAAAATTGTTGTGTTTAACTCCTTTCATTCCCGACATGTTTTAAAACTACTTATGTAGGTATTTCAAACGAATGAAATAAAATGCGGACTCGTACTACAAAATTTCGGTAGCTAATCGTCTGCAATCAGTTTTATAATTAAATATGCATAAACAAAATATAATCTGTACAAAACATAGTCCAGCATAATTATTCTGAGAATTTGCCCCCTTCCGTATCAAATTTCGACGCAATTAACATGTATAGGGTTACGTCTGGAGAAAGTAATAAATTATGTTTCATTTTTATTGTTCTGCGTAGGTATTTAAACTGAAAAGTTCGTTTTAAAAGGTTTTTTTCCTTAAATTTTAATTCAATTAGCCACGATTTCCGTTCCGTTTCCGCGTTAACGAGGTTTCCGTTTTACAATATAAAAATACATATAGATCGGGCGAAACCCTGATATTATTTCCGTTAAGGCAGTTTTCCGTTTTATACAAGTTCCGCTTTAACAAGTTTCACTGTATCTGAATTTGGATAGTGAGAATATTAGATATTTGGACAAGGTAAAGTAAAAACAGAATAGTTACATAAAAAGATAAATTGGATATGCATATGTATTCGGTTTTGTTCCAAAATATCAGACATTGTTGACAAAATCTTTATTCTTACTTAAAGTACAATGCAGATTTATATACCGGCTGTGGCCTTAGATGTGAGGCATAGGAGAAATACATGCGATTTTGATTTTGTACGTTCTTGTTTGGATGAATATGCTATTAAGCAATTGATTCTTAACTAATTAGGAAAATTTAGCTCCTCAACGTAAAATAAAGTAGATCAATATTTTAAATAAAAAGTCAAAAAAGTCACACATGCACCTTATGACAACTTGCTTAAGCCTGCTGCGCATGATCTGTTCGTACTAAATTCTGAAATTTCCATAGTGATGCTGCAGCTCATCAGAACAAGTCTAGTTGATCAAGTTTTTGTAGAATTAAAATCAGTCTAATAATCAGGAAAAAATACGATTTCTCCGTCATTTCAGATAAATTTTGTACTATAATCGACTGAAAAAAAAGTGATTTTCGATGAATAGCTGAAACGTAAGCAACAGTTAGCCAAGAAGATAATATTCACATATGTTCAATTTCCCATGCATTTCTCCTGTCTCACATCTCAGGCCACACCCGGTATGCACAAAATGCACTGCTGTTTCCCCTTCCAGACAATCACATATTAGACTTCTATTTCCTGATTCATTTTCTTCAGAACTCGCCAAAATGTCTTCATTGCCCTCTTCTTTTGACTCAACAAGTTTTGTACCATCCAAAATCTTCTCTATTTTGCCATTCTTCTCCAAATTGTTCTTTCATCAGGTGGCGTATAGTACTTTTCTTTTTCGTATCTGCTACAGAGTTGCCTAGTGGCAAAATATGGTGTTCAATGTTATCACCAGTTTCTTATTTTTGGGCAAAGGTTCATCTGCAGCTTCCATCCAGACATAGTAAGTTGGGTTTCTTGTAGTCATTGAAACCTAATAAAAAGTATACCAGCTAATTTGATGGGTCTAAAGCGCTTCGCCGATTGGTGTACCTGGCAGAGGCTGGACCTGTTGAAGGTCTAAGAAAGGTAATGCTATTATCGGGATTTTCTCTGGCCAGTTTGAAAAAGTCTTTGCTATTTTGTTATAAACGCTATTCTCCATAATAAGGTCTTTTCGTTTTTCAGGTTGTTTCTCATGTTTAATTTGCCACTCCAGTCTTGTACACTTGGGACAAGCATCAGAAGCTGGTGAAGCGAATACAATGTTAAAGTCACGATCTTGGTTCGCATATTTTCGGCTGTAGAATTTCTGTAGCTTTGCAATGGAGCGATTTGCTGATAGATATATTCTACGTTTCGATTTTGACCGATATAATGGCCCTCTTTTCGGTTCCCAAGAACCCTCGAGCTTTCTCTTTTTTTGAAACACCTTTTTGAGAAATTCGATCTCCACCTCTTTTCCCTCATGGAATGCTGCCTTCCTCTACAACCTTTGAAACTGTGGCAATTCTACGTTTTGTCACTCCGAAATCAACAATCAAAATTTTTTTATAACCTCTGATAATTTTTTATCAGACTGTAGCATGTAGACGATACATTCCTTTGTTGCATTTCTTGACTAAGTCTGTGGCGTTTTGCAGGTATAACAGATAAAAATCCTGGAGGATTTTCTCGCCTTTATTGTAAAACTCTTTTCATATCTTCTGAATATCTTTCATCTTAACTTTGTTACATTCGTATGTTTTTTCGTCGTAATCACAAGGACGTTTAAAGCTTTCTAGTTAGAACAGGATCCAGATTTAAATATCTGAAAATGTAAGAATTTCATAATTTTTGCTTATTAATAGAAATAAACTTAACCTCACTTTAACTCATTTATTGTTCTTTATTTGTTTCCATCCTCAACAGTGATATCTCCTTCATCCATATTAGGGTTATTAATTTTTCTACTCCACATTCCACAACACTCACAAAATAAAGTGTCAACACTAATGACCACGTGTTTCACACAACCGCGAAACGTTTCTTAAAGTGAACTCCTCCGACTACCTGCTTTTGCTTCCAAAATTTGGAAACAACCGGTTTTAACTAAGGATTTAGCTGATATACATACGTATATCCGGTTTTCTCACAAATGAATATACCATTCGATAGCGCTCATAAAAATAAAGCGAAAACATGTGCCACGCGATTTTCTTCAAAAACACAGAGCAACAGTAGATTTCATTCTTTCTAATGTCAAAAAAGTTAGTTTCGCCAATTTTCTTATGAATATTACGATAACCTTTGGATAATTACACAAGAAAATTTAAATCAAAATTTTAACTGCGATACCTGTATGCCTTTTAACATTAACTTTTGGATTTGGACTAAAGTCAGGTGGTAAACCTAGGTAAATCGTAATGTTTTGAGCCCAAGGATCTATTGTTGCTCCGTGTTCCATTACTTAAGGACCACTGTATAATTTAAAAGAAATATCTAAATGCCGTATAAGTTTGTAGAAGGACGTTTAAGTTTCTAATAAAGCATTGTCTACCCGTACTTGATTATATTTTATTAATAAAATTAATGTTTCAAAGCAGCTTTATTTTACTCGCCTACACACATATAAAGAGCATCTTTCTTTGTAATTTCCTGTAAGAATAAATGTTAATTGCACAGCCTACTTAAAGAAGTAGTTTATTTTAACCTTGTATTTGAAATTAAAATCGAACTATTTCTGTAAATAATTAAACTACTACTGTATTTTTTATAAGTACGCCCACAAAATGTAGAACACGCACGAACGCTGTCTTTCGGCTACTGCTTTACAAATAGGGCAGAAGTGCTGTATAGTCTCGTAAAGGAATGAATGTCAATTTGGAACGTATCAAGGTAAAGGACAAAGCGGAAAGGATAAACGTAGCACGGGTCAACACCGATGTTTTCCAATTATTGTCGCTCGAAATTCCAACGAAAAGTGATGCATTGTTGTTGTTGGACTTTTGAAGAAAAGTGTTTTTTCCAAACAGCAGGAAGTGATCCAATTAATGTTGGATGCTTTGTACGTAAGAAATTGCTATTGTACTAATATGTCGATGTATCAATTATATTATTGTTTAAATATTATTTGCATCACCTGTGTGGTACCAAAGAATACCTAATAATTTATCTACTCTTTGGTGGTACGAAAAAAATAACCTCTAACTGCCTAACAGTGTACGAGTTTAGCAAAAATCTCAGTCTGTTCTAGACTGGTTTTAATAACAGAGAAATGTGAGATACCAATTTAGAAGATTTATTATTGCTAAATATTCTAATTACACCGGGTGTCTCAAAATGCACTAACTGATGCAGCATCCCCATCCCCAAATAAGTAAAAAATTCCAGACTAACGAGGATCGACAAACGCTTGAATTTAGAAATACAGAATGTTTTGAAAGAGAAATTGTTTTTTCCAATATTTCTAGAAAAGTGGCTTTTACAAAATCTGACGCCACGTTTAAGCTAGTCGACCATCCTATTTATTGTTCCATTCCAGAAAATAAAATACCTTTTCATCTTCCTGAAAAGCTAGTTCAATTACTTGTCCGAAAATATGTTTTTGTCAGCCAGTTTTTTCATCTCTAGTATAGTTTGTGTTAAGGTTTTGTGATAAGATAATGATAAATCAATTCAGTTTGTTAATTTTTGTTTGTTGTGCAGCAGGAGATTGATATTTCTCCTGGTTTAAATTGAAATGTAGACCTTCTATCCTCAGTTTGTATAAAGGTAGTTATTTAAAAATAGCGTTAAAATGTTTCAAGGAAAATTTTAATAGAATATTTGAAGATGTCCAATACAATAAAACTGCTAGGCGTTGATATTCTTGCTTATATTTTCTTAACAGTTTACGGTAGGCGCTTTCTCCGTACCACTCTTTCAGCACTTAGTTTGACTAATGACTTTGTTAAAGCTGTACACAATCAGAGTGCGTTTGGAAATTAGCTTGTATCAAAATGTATTGGTCACCGATAAACTTTGTAATAAGTATGTATTCTTAAAAGACCTAGTAAATACACTAACATTTAATTAATTTGCCGTATGAAATGTTTTTACTTTAGATAGATACTTCCTAAGCGACCGAAAGTTATGTTATGTTTAATTTTAAGAATTAAATTATAACAGTAACTTTGGAACATCCGCTAGTATAGTAGTGATCCTTAACAAACGGAATGAAATTCGACTGCTCGAGATATTCCTATTAATTCATTGTAACTGATATTTGTATTAATATCCTTCCGTCTGCATATGGTATTCATCTATGCATTATAATAGGTTGTGATGAAACAATAGTTGCCAACAGAACACTACGTTAGCATTTACTTATTCGTTTCAATAAGTTAGGCAAATCCGTATCGATCTGAACGCTTTATTCTTGTTGTAAATTATGTTTTAAGAAATTTTAAATTAAAGCCCCTTAATTTAGTGACGACAAGCACTTTCCTTTCATTACCATTCCTATTACGTTTACAGTGATACGAAATATTATCTTATTTTTTTTTTATATCAGACTTCTTTTGATGTTTCGATTACATTTACGATTTGGTAAAAAACAAAATAGAGGTTACTACTAAATTGAAACAGATATTTAAGTTTTTATGATTTCCTTGCGTTGTAATTCGGTAACCTTAGCTTTTTATTAAAATGTAATTCGAAGAAAGAGAATAAGCGTTTCAGTCGTTATAGCGTATTTTGTAGTAAATAGAAAATTTATATAACCCCAGACCTCAATTTCTACAAATGAGCAAATTTTTAAACATGAAATATTATTTGTAATTAAATTGCTATAAAATTGACAGCTTTTAAATTAAACAATTTAAAACGCAGGCTGAGTTTAGTTAAAAAAAAATACAGTACTGTAAATTTATACATACATATAAAGAGAAGCGAATATATTGTAAAGGTTTGCTTTGTTAAAATGCAAATACAACTGAATTGATCGACAAATAGAATTGATTGCTTCGTCCACATTTAAAGTTCAATGGGTTATGCAATTATTTTACACACAAAACTATTTAAAAAATCAGAATTGTATCTAAAATAAATCATGGGCTTTTAGTTAACGTTTTATTAAAAATTAAAAACAACACAGTACTGTTTCTACGGATTCTTGATTGATGTAAGAAATGACACGTTTGTTAGGTGACTATTAAATAGTAAATTTAATGTATAGTACAAGCAAATTAAACATTAAAACATAGAATAGGAGAAATAATTTATAAAGTTTTCATATTACGTAGATAAAACTTTCAGCAGGGGTAGAAACAAAAACTCGAAAAGTTCCCAACCGATATGTGACCGCACATCCCTTATTTACCAAAAATCACCCCCAGCTCGTACATTGTGCTTGTTTTTCTCATTTTTCTCTTTAGCCGTTGTTTAAACGGCAAATATTTGTAGAAACAAAAATATTCTTTACTAAATTTTACACAAAAAGTGTTATATTGATGTTTTGTCTAATCCCCATCCAATTCGCGAAAATAACGTTTAAAGTTAAGGCTTAAAATACCCCACTTTGCTTGTACTGGTAATACATGTCAAGAATACGTATTTATTTGTATATAAATTTTAATTTTTTCTACATGCTTACTACATTAAATTATAATATCTTTAGTATCAGCAGCTTTTATACTCGTATCATGCAGATATCATTTTAAGAATACAAGATTTTTACCTGCCAAACAATGACTACTACTTGAATAGTCCACAACATAGCATTCCGATTACACCAAAAACTACAACATGGTTTGCTTTGATTGTTCAGCACCGTAGGGATTCCTGAAAGCTCAACAACTCCTGTGGAGCTAAATAACTTTTATGTACAATATAACGCCGATAAACCACTTAAATCTCCGCCGTTATTTCGGATTACACTTATAATCCGACGCACCCTGAGGGCATAAACCGTATACTCGACCTACAGACACCGGAGATCCTTAACAAAAGAAAAAAATCTTTTAAGAACTAAAAATTTACGATTTTATTTTATAATTCCAGTTAGTGAAAAAAAGTAAAACAACGCGACCTTAGGGAAGGTTTGGTCTGAAAGAAAAATGTTGGAAAAGTTTTACTCTTTTACTGAAACGTGACCGTGTGCATCCTAATATCTTAGAAGTGGAGCAAAGGGTTGTTCTTTAAGGGATAAAGGAAACTCGACTAATCGGAAACTGCAGTACGTTCTCATTTCGAAACACAAACAATAAACAGCGCATATTGATTTTTGAGATTAAGTTGCTTTAGGATTATCATAATTACTAATATTGTTTTATTCGAATTGACTGTTATTATTTAGAATTACATTTTCCCACTTCGTGTTGCAAACAACATCTGAGAATTTAGTTTTATTCACAGATTTTGTTTGTTTTAGTATAGTATTTTTATCCACTTACTACTAAAAATTGTGGAATATCCCAAAGTAATTACGGAAAATTTGTATTTCTAAAAAAATCTCACGAGACAAGCAAATCCTCATCCTAAAAGTAGAAATAAAGTAAAAAGAAGAGAATATTTGCATTAGGATGTTTGAAACAGCCGCGGAATGCCTTCTCTATATCTCGAGACAAGTCTTTTAAATCTGTGACCCAGAAAAAGCGAGACCAGAATGATATGAGAATCTGACATAACCAAAGGAATGAGAAAGCCCTGTTGTCAGATTATGTCACCTAAAGTTTTTTCGAGGGCCGCTGACGGCTGATATTGGACAAATTTTTTTTGACAATCTACAATGTCAACTTGATTATATTGGAAATGACGAGAATACGTTATGATGTTGTTTTGCAATATCTTAGGATAGAATGGGAGTACGACTGCAGGAAATCGAGACAGCACCTCCTGCAATCGAGTGCTTGATAAAACTAAAGAAATTCAACGGAAGCGACAGGACGATGCGTCGCCATTTCACGCGTGTTTGTTAACGTCTGATCCGTTCGGACGCTTGTCCGGATCACTTAGGATTGTTCCAGTCCTTTTCAACTCCGCAAACAATCTTAGCGTTCGCTGTCACGGAAACTTTTATTATTTTGTTAGAAAAAGTTGTCTGCTTCTTTCTAATATAACATAGTTTTCTTCTATATTATGTTTGTTTCGTACGACGGTCGCCTTCAAATTTAATAATACCTTATATTTTAGAGTTTTTGTTTCGTCTGCTCTAAAATTACTACAGGAATTCTTATGTCTTTATCCGGTGAACAGCTTATTTCTATAAGTGAATTTACTAAATTGTAACATACGTGCCTTGAAAATGTCTTTCCCAAAACTTAAATCTTTTTTCAATTTATTTTTAATTTAATTTGAAATACGACGTTTGAGAAACCTGACGTTATACTGAAACTTATTAGGAACGCCAATAAAGTTCTGATCGTTCACATTATATTCTTTTATATAAAATTGCAATCGCTGTATAGGAAACTTTTACCAACTTTATTTATTAAAAATATGACAAAATAAAGGTAAATTGTCAAAATGATTTTTTAATTAAATGTTTTTTAATTTTTTCCCTAACCCTATTGCAGTTTTGTCTTTGTTTTCGCCAGCAATTGGGCTACCCTCTCTAAACAAAAATTTTGAATGTTTACCTCCCTCAAATTTATTTTATAGTTTTCTCCACGAAGGTACAATTCCAAATAATTTCAAATTTATTAAAATATTAAGGCGAAGTAGAAAACATGCTTAAAAAAAGTAGCATGTCGGAAGGCCAAAAAACACTGATGCTGTCCACTATTTGGAAAATCGACTTTTACTCCACAGAAGACTTACTAGGTAGAAATAGCTCGGTGGTTTGCCATTGCCTTCCGAGGAAAGCGGTCGGGTGTTTTCGTTGTTTGTGTGGCCCTGGGAATCGAACCCGGGCCAGTCTTAATCTCAATGGCCAGACGCTAACTGAGCCACGACCGCGATTATTTACAGTATACGAAATTTTATTATTATGATCCAGAGACAAAAGAAATGTTCAAAGAATGGAAACATTCTGGTTCTCCTTTTCCCAAAAAGCTTCATGTGCAATCTACCTCCTCTATTTCCTAAGATAAAGATCGAAAAATTGTCTCCGACGAATCTACAATAAATAAAATCGACCACTGAAACATACAACTGTTCGTTATAAACAAAAGTTAGAACTAGAGTTATGAAAACACAACGTGTGAAGCTTCCAAAAGATAGATATGTTGTTTTTGCAGGATAACACGCCTGTTCACAAATTATCTACTACCTCGGAAAAACTCAATGAAACTGGCTTTCATATCGTCGACCATCCACCGTATTCTCTTGACCTGGCCCCTTCAGATTATTACATATTCTTCCAACTCCAGAAAACTTTAAACTGAAAAAAAAATTAATATTTCCATCAAAAGAGATGGTAATCTCGTATATTGTAGATGGTCTGGTTAAAGTTACTGTACGATCATTGTAATATGTTTTAACGAATCATGAATATCACCTCCGCAGGGATTTGAACCACTGACCTTAGACTTTATCTTTTACTTCCCTAAAGGAGTGGATCCTAAAAAATTTAAATTTCTAAAAAATGTTATGCTTGTCTTAATTACATAGAATTGAAGGGCGACTATGTTCAATAAAATGATATTACTTTGCAGACACAATATGCTCTTTTTAAACGGAACATGGGGAATTTACATAGATGTATGTACCATGAAATCGAAAAAAAGATGATTCTGAGCAGGCCTTGACTAGTACAATACGATTGGTTACACTGGTTCTAGATTGCCTGTGAATTATAATGTGACAGTGACATTTCAAATGTAAGTCAGTTTTGCAATCTTGTTTCCAGAATTATTTAAGTTTATCGTTGTAATACTAGTGAACGATCACATTTTGAACACCTACTCTAACATGTATTCATCTTAGTTTTCAGTTTGTTCCCTAAATAAATACTGTTTTGTGTTTTAATTTATTTGACATTTATTAACCTCTAACTTACTGCCACATTTTGAAATCAGTCTTGCCAATCGTGTTGTACTAGTCAAGGCCTGCTCAGAATCATCTTTTTTTCGATCTCATGGTAGATGTTGCATGGCATCATCTATGCTCTTCTTCCGGGTGATCTTAGGCCTCCCTGTTCTTCTTATTTGCGGTGGTACCCATTTTAACATTCTCTTTGGCCACCTTTCGCCTCTCATTCTACGAACATGTCCATACCATGGTAGTTTTTTTGCTTCTATCGTATCGACTATATTCGTGGCGATTCCCATTCTGATTTTCATTTCGTCATTTCTAACACGATCTAGTAGGGTGAGTCTACAACATCGTCTAGAGAAGCCCATTTCCATAGCTTTTAGTTTACTTTTCAATTGCTCCGTCATCTCCCACACCTCTGCTCCGTATGTTGCAACACTTTCCACAATTGTTTTGTAAATTCTCTTTTTAGTATTAGGTCTAATCTGTTGACTCCAAAGTACTACATTTAGCTGTATAGTTCTGGCTCGTCCTTGACCTATTCGCTTTTTTGTTTCGTTTTCACTAGAACCTGTTTTGGCAAACTGCACTCCCAGATATTTATAAGCTTCAACTGCTTTTATCTCTCCACGATCGAACACTAGATTTCTATTTTCATTATTTATAACATTTATAACCAGATATTTTGTTTTCGGCTTATAGGTTTATTTTTGATGTCTTTATTTTTCAAATTGAAAAAGTTTCAAAATATTTCGATAAGTGACCACGTAAATTTAAAAATTATTGTAGCACCACAACATAGTTATAATAAATGTGATTATTTTTAACGGGCCTCTGAAATAAGTTGTTCTCTGTTTATCATATATGCTATATTTAATTTGTGAATTACAAACTTTTATCAAAATGGATTATCTTACAGTATAATGAATAATGAAATTATACAGTACATATTGTTATTCGGTGCTGTCTTGCATTATTTATTGTACAGAAAATTACCGTATACGAACAATATCAGCTTGCTCCCTACGAGTCATCCCTTGACTAATAAATTAGCCTTCCTTCGTTACGTTTTCAGACATCTTTTGATTATCACCTTTTAGGAAGAGAATTATTTATCAAATCTGACGTCTAGTGAACAACTCGGTGTAATTATAATAAGCGCTTAGTAGATACAGTATTTCTCAATTCCTAAAACTGTTCTTTGTTTTCAAGATCTTAAAAAAATATTTTACGGTGTTACAACTTTCACAAATTTAATTTGAATTTCAGAATTAATCTAGATTTTGTATAATACAATCGTTATAATGAATTTAAAAATTCTCCATCTGTTTAACCTCACCACTTTAAGGGTATTTGGTAGATAATAATTAATAATGTTTGTGATTTTTTGCAAAATAGTTTTAATAAATCGTTAGATCAGAATATCAAATTAAAATATGTTGCATAAAGATATAGAAAAAGGTTAATTAGTTGACCCATTATCACTCCTTTTAGAGCAGAACTTATTTCCTAGATTTTCGGATGACCTAATTTAATTTGTTGTTATAGAAACCATTTCGCGTAAAATAATTATTTAAATAGAATTCAAAACTACAGCAAATTTTACTCAATAAATATTATTTTTTTCTAACACTAATATCTTATACTGTTTCTATGGTGCATAAGAGCGCACTTGTTATGTTTCCTTTAAAATACGCTTTCTCTATAAAATACGTCGTCAATGACAACGTATTTTATAGGCCTTTAAATACGTCGTTGCCTAGCAATCTTCGCATTTTCTGTATTATGACGCGTCTCAAATAATAATTTATTAAAATTTCTAATAATATATTAGTGAAAGATTTTAGTGTTAGAAAAAATCTTGAAGACAACTCGCGTTTTATAGTTTAAAAATCTCGGTCTATCAAATACTCGGCTCACTTCGTTCGCTCGGATTTGAACTACGACCTTGATTTTAAACCTTCTATAAAACACTTGTTGTCTTAAAAGCTATTAAATCGGTTCCAATGCATCAATCGAATTAAAACTATATTCATCCTGTTGTCAAAAGTGTCTACTTGCTATTAATCCTTCTTCCATCCAAATCGAAGTTATAGTATCTAATAGAGAACGCTAAAAAATTGTAGAAATTTTCAACTATCACTCGTCATCCTTCATTAGCTCTTATTCATTTTCACTACTCCCACCGAAATAATACACGTAGCGGAATACTCGGCACATTTATTTTTATTAATTTAAAAATTGTAATAATTTACTGAATTGACGCAAAAAGTTGAATTTCGTTGTTCAACTGCAGCGGTTAAGCTTTTATTTTTGTTTATTAACGTTTTGGTGTTCTTAATGTCTGTGGAAAATTAACCTGTTTTTATATTAAAATTTGTTATATCGAAAAATTAGTGATTGATTGACATTATTTCACACACGCTTGTTTAGCATGTGAATAATCTGTAGTTGCTGCAATTTGCATGGTGTAGTTCTGTAGTGTATTTATTAACTGTGGTATTTTATATGAATACATAAATATCATCTGTGAAAATACAATTGAATTAAAAAAATCGTGTTTATATCCTTTTTATACCACAGTATTTTCCTTTTTTCTTTATTTCAGTTTATGCCCGAAACAGAAAACGGCCCTTGTTATTTAAACCTACCAAAAATGTCAAAAAAATATCGAAAGCGATGAAAAAACGATTCTGAATCTAATAATACTGATAACGGATGTTAGAAAACTGGTCTTATCAGAGTCGCCTGTGTTTATTAAAATGTATGTCCTGTATTGGTCCTGTATTGGTACTTAAGTTAATTTTCAAGTAGACTTAATCACAATTAGTTAACTGGCAGCAGTTGTCAGTAGTTCTAATGAATAGTGGATATTTAAGAACTAATCTAAGACACTTAATTTTATTTCATAGGTGACTGATAAGACGAGTTTTCTAACACCCGTTATATGGGAAGCTGCAATAATCATAGTATGCCAGTATACAGGGCATGTACTCGTAAAATGTAAAAAATAACTAAATTAAAACCTATAATACAAACATGCGAATTCTTCGTCAAATTCTTAATAATTATTAATTCTTAAAAATAGAAGTAGCCATAACCTAAAAACCTTGACATTCAAAGAAATATACATAAAGCTGAAGCACTTAAAATATTAAACTCGATGTACAAAGCAAACCCAATTATAAGTTTGGTTTATTGTCAAACAGTAGTTAACATTCAGAAAAGTTCTTCTTCTTACGGCAGCTTCTCATTGCGAAGGTTGCTGATCATCATAGCTACTTTTACTTTTGAGCTTATGACCCGTAATAACTCAACCGATGACATCTTGAACCAGTCACGTAAGTTTTTGAGCCAGGATATTCTTCGTCTTCCCACCCCTCTTTTTCCTTGTACCCTCAATAACTAATTGTAATAGGTGGTATTTTGGGCCTGGTGTTATATGCCCTAAATATTTCAATTTTCTTTTCTTTAATGGAAACATTTCTTGTGTCAAGGTCTACCTTTCTACATCATACATATAACATAATTGAGAAGATGTAATATGAAGTAAACCTAAGCCCTAGATCTAAATAATGTATATCTATGTTGGGAGATGTCAACAAGGCTTTCATTTTAAGAAAGGCTGATCTTGCTTGTTCTACTCTGGTTAGAATTTCTTGCCGATGGTTCCATTTTTGTTCCACCCATGTTCCAAGGTATTTGTAGGTAATTAAGAACCTATTCCATTTTGTAGTTATCTATTGTGATATTCATTTTTAAATTTTTAGAAATTACCATCACTTACTTTTACTAAGATTTATACTGAGTCCGAATTCTTCACTTTCTTCATTTACTTTAAGAAGTAGCATCTGCAGATCATCGATATTATATGTTATTATTATTGTGTCGTCTTCATAACAAATTTAATGTTGTTTATTATTTCGCCATTAGCCTTTAGGCCTGCAGACTCACCCTCTAGAGCTTCGTTAAAGATCTCCTCTGAGTACAATGTGATTTTTTAAAAACTCTATTGCGGCAGGCCGTAGTCTGTCTTAATAACCTTAGGACTGTCTGTATTAAGTCAGAATACCGCCTGCTGCAATTGAGTTTTTAAAAATCACATTGTATACACATACGTTAAATAGGCTCGGCGATAATACACATCCTTATCTCACTCCGCGTCTTATATCGATCTCTTTGGTGAGGTTATTATCTACTTTCACACGAGCCTTCTGATGCCAATACAGGTTTGATATTATTCTAGTATCTCGGGCATCAATACCTTTCCTAAGATGTGTAATAGTTTTTGATGTTGGACTGTCAAAAGCTTTATTGTAATCAATACGGCACCAAAATAAATCTGTTTACTGTATCTAAGCATCTTTGAGCCAGTACATTGAGTGTAAATAGAGTTTCTCTTATACCAAATCCAGATCGAAAACCAAATTGGTTGTTTGACAGATCTATTTCACACTTTGAGTATGTACATGCATTAATTATTTTCAGGAAGATTTTTAGAATCTGGCTCATTAAACTGATGGCACTCATTACTTTCAATAGTTTTGTGTTTTTTCGAAATTGTAATGAAAGCAAATTTAAGCCATTCCTCGGGTATCTATCCTGTTAAGTCAGTTAACACTTTCAAACCACCATATTCTAAATATTTCAATAGCTCTACATCTACATGTATATTATCTGATCCAACGGCTTTCCCGTTTTTCATTAATTGAATCGCTGGAACCACCTCACCTTTTGTTATATCAGCACCTTGATCAACTGAAGTTTCTGACGTTGCATTTCTGTTGTGTAGTACTTCTATCGTACCTTTTCCATCTTTTTAGTTTATTATTTATATTGGTTAATAATTGTACCTCCTTCGTTCTTTAATGCAGCGGTTATGTTTTTGCATCTTAAATGTAATACTTCTTTTATCTTTTTGTGAACATTGAATTCATCGTACCTTTTTTTGTAATATCTCTATCTGTTTACATTCTTATTTCATCCATTCTTCTCTGCCTCTCGAATTTTCTTTCTAATCAGTTTGTGAGTTTCATTGTATTTTTCATTATTTCGGTTTTTAAATTCTCTTCTTTTTTCCATTGATTCTAAGAGTTCAATCGTCATCCATTGTTTCTCCTTTACTAATTTGTTAGTACCTAATACCTTATTCTGCGTACTTATGATTGCTCCTTTCACTTTGTTCCAATTTGGTATATGTACTATTTAAATAGTTTAAAAGTAAAACTGTAGAAGAGTTCCAATTTAGTATAGTCCGCATACTTTATTAATAAAATGTATTAAGCAAAATGTTTTTAATAAATTTCCTCGTATACATCATGTTAAAGATAATTCGCAAATAATTATTACAAAGTTCACCAAAGTAAATTGTTTTGTTGATTTAAAGTATTTTAGTGATTGGTTACTTATTTTCTTATTTATATGATCCAATAATTAGTTACACAGTACCTACTTCAGATCTCAGATTTATCGTTATTATTATTATTATTAAATGCAGAACTTATATTAATGCCGAAGCCTGTTATTTTGGGAAATGTCTAATTAGCGAGTCTTATTTAAACTAAGCATTGTTTAATATTGCAATAATAGGAACAGAACTCATCTTTAGAGCTCTATTGAAGTTAATATAAACAACGCTGGTGTATTTCACCTTTGCTGTACATCACCTTCGATGAGAAAACAATTGAAAACGAGCCGTGTTTGTAAAGTACAACATATTGTTATGATATTACAATTTTTGCGAAATGCTCTACGTTGCACCGACAAAATTATTGTGATATCACAATTGATATTTTAATAGGAACTCTTAAGGGTGGTTACTGAGGTTCTTCCTTTTGTTTTTCGTTTATTCAAAATCTAATCTTTATTTTCAATTATATTTTAAAATAAATCTTAGTCAACTTCATTAATACGGATTTATTACAATTTAATGATTCTTTCCCTAATTTCCCTACTAACTTATCTATACTAATCCTACACTCACAGTTACATTGAAAATTCAATTTGTTTTTTACGGCCAACGATTCCCAGCATATAAATATTTCCAATTTGAAACGGATTACCAATAACCAATCCTTAGCATTGAACCATTTTCAATTCCAGTTTATTATTTTTTCAAGTTATATTATTATCCAATTCACATGCAGTATCAAAACTTATCTTCTATCCAATTTTATCCAGTTTCAATTCTTCCCCAATTATAATGATGGAAGACAAATAGAATTATTCAACTTCAAATATTATTAAAATTTTAATTTAATAATATTTATTTTCGTCTGGAAGATTTTTACTTCCTCTTCGCAAAATTATTTTTTACTGTGGAAATTGGAAATTTGCTTTTTTATTCAGGACAACCGTAACTACTAAACTTTTCTATATCCGCTCTATTTAGGTATTCATATTTTACATATTTACATTTTCAACACTTAATGACTTAATAAACAACCTACTTAGCTATCTAAATTTTACATTTTGTTATATAACTAAATCCGCATTGAATAATTAATTTTTAGTTCATCAACAATAAATTCGTAAACACCAATTAATATCATCTCAATATGTACATCAAAATTATGTACAGTTGTGGACAGAAAAAAATAGGACAACTCGAAAAATCAAGTAAACTTTATTCTATAAAATTTAGTTACTTGATTTTGGCTTTATAATTATGATATTTGTCACATTGACTTGCAATCAAATTACAACACAGGGGCCATTTTAAACTAGAAAAAAAAACTGTCCTATTTTTTTCTGTCCACAACTGTACATAAAATATATGTAGTCGGAAACTGCTACTCAAACACTTAAATTGCTAAGACTAAAACTATTTATATTTACCACAGCAAATGCACAATTAGATATAATTTATCTTTATGTATAGTAATGGTTAAATGTTTATCAATACATATGTGTATATTTTTTGCTTTTAAGGCTTGTTTGTAATAAATGTACAAATTCACAAGAAATCGTTTACAATCGTATTTATTTCCTTTAAAAATACATAATCGATAATAATATTATACGCTTTGGTGTTACACGGTTTTGTTAATGTTAAATAAATGCTATTTCGTTCAAGCTATCCAATTTATAAGCTTTAACACAGTATTGATTTGTGGTTAGCCTACTAAACTAAACGTAATAGAAATCCCAAGACTAGTTCGTCCCTGGGTATCGGATACTTCTGACACTTTGACATGTGACATCTCGTCAAATCAATTATTAGCACTATTGTACATATTTTATGGCGTAATTGCTAGATCGAATGACTTATTCAGATTCTGTATCACGTCTTTTTTGAAAAGAGTGTGTCATAGGGGGATTGCATTTCACATGAATCTACCTTTTATGCGTGAATATACTCTGACGCGTACACTCATCATCCAAAACACGTGTTTACTATAAATATTTCCGTAAAATGTTGCTGCATTTCTACGCGGTAGCTCAGGCAGCGCGTCTACATAAATTTGACCTTTTATGTAAACCCAAATTCATAAACATACAGCTTGAAAGAAATGTGTTCGCGGCAAGTGAGATAAAATACACATGTCCTAAACAGTAGGAGTGAAGATGCGATGAAAAGGGTTCAGATATTTCTGCTACTTTTGTTTAAGTTTAAGTTATCGGATGTTAAAATGTTGGATGTTGTTTCCCTTGTTTGTACAAATTCAGGTTGTCTAATATATTCTGTGATAATTTACATTCTAATTTGAATACCATTAACCTATTTATGAGCAATAAAACATATTTATATATGATAAAGCTTCTAAACCTTGATAAACCTCCCATAACTCATAGTTCTGATAATAAACGTTTTGCTTACATTTACCCCTCTTGAATTTTAATGAAGGGACTTGATGGTAAACTAACCTTTTACCGATAGATAAGTAGCGGTAATTGACCCAAACAGTTTGCTTAAGGTAACATTATACGATAAGTGACTGATTAATGCGTTGCAATTTTTGATTTTATTTATCCTCTTTATATATTTATGAACCAAAACTCTGATTGTTTACAGTTTCAATTTTCTGCCAAAGTTGTGAACCTAAAACATTTTAATCCAAATATTTTTTTGAACAGACTTTATTTGTGGCCAAATTATCGTAAATATTTAATGGACTTTCCATTAACTGCTGTTTCAACTATGTAATAAATAGCGAACTACTAAGAGAACAAAAGCGTCCTTTTTGTCTTATTATTGTATTCATGACAGGCTAGTTAAGGTTGTACATACAGAAGTTACAATGCAAGTCAATTCTCTAAAACACGAAAGCTAACCGACGTGGAAATTCTGTAATTCAGGACTCTGTCCCTGAAAGGCCACATTTGAAACAGATTTGGACTACGAGGTCAACATTGAGGCCACTAATCTGTAGTTAAACATCCCTGGGACAGACAAGCTGCTAAGCCAACAGACTTGACTCTTAATCTACCCTTAGCTTCAGCAGCCGTTATCGAACCTATGCGGTGTTATGCAAACTTACAACTAACAATCGAGATTAATTTTCGATTAGTTGTTTAGGCCTTGGGTACTGGTATTAATAATCTCGCTAATTTGCATGCTGTGATGGCGTCTCGGAACAAACTGGGGATGCTGAGCAATTTGGGAGAAAAGTTTCCTCCTCAGTGTGCCTTCCTAACAAATTGATAATTTGATGGTTTATCGCTTAACAATAAACGTTTTCATCATTCAGTAACTAATATTTACCATAATTTCTCGTTTACTGAAATTTAAATTATAAAATTCTACACTGTGCTTGCTACATAGTATTCCGAATGGGTTCGTTGATGATGATATGATGCTATGCCTTAATACAGACTCAGATGAGTCTTTACCAAGGTCCGTGAGAAGGTAGTGGTTAGACGTCTCTCGTGGTAATCAAGGGTGCATACGTTCAAACTGCAACCAAGGACTTAAATTAAGTATAGCTGAGATTTAAAACGTATTTGAAACAGTTATATTATTTTAGCAGTAAGTGTCTGCTATATCAGCAAGCGGAAAATAGAGAGAAAGCAACCGCGTTAAAAGCTTTGGTTTTCGTAAAACTTTAGAAAAGAAATTTCTATAGGGCACCTTAAGTATTAGTCGACACGAAATATAGAAATAAAATATTTTGCATAGCAAGTAACAGTGAATTATTAAGATATGTTATCATATAGAGTGAAGTCTGTAGTCCTTGTGCATTGATGCTATTTTGGTACAACGTTCAATTTACAATGTTAAATCGGCTACATATTATTGGCCAATTTAATACTCCTATGAAATATAAATTTTTGATCAGTTATTTTAAGAACAAAGTTTGGTTTAAGTTTATGCCACTCATAACCGTCTTAATATGCGTCGGAATACACCATACATTTTAGCCAGGAAGAGCATAGGAGAATACCTTTTCAGACTGACCATTAAGCAGACTTTTAGACGATAACGTCTTTAAAAAAAAACAAATATTGATTGTATTTCTTACACATTAACATTATTACAGCTGTTTCGTTTGTCGTTTAAAAATATGTCAATCAAGGTAGTTCAGATGAGGCTGTTGTCTTTTAATTGATTTTATTGCGCTGATTTCCGTTGGCAGCAATTTTGGTAACGAAAATAAATTGGGGGTTGTTTTGCTCGTTCATAATTTGAAACCTTCGTAAACAAGGCTTTTGTAATTCTGAACTTTATTTGTGGACCGTTTACGTAACCAAACTCACTCTCACTGCCTGTTATTATTAGAACTGAAATCGATTTATCCATATTAGCAGCTTCACTGACCCCTTCTGTCAGTATTCAGGTTCACAGGGATAATTTTTCTCTTTTACAGATTGAAAGCAAATTGAGGTAACACGAAATGCTTGTATTTTTAGAAGGTTTTCATTGTTTAGTGTTTTACCGTAGAATTGTAATTGACTCCAAAGTCGAAACAAATATAACACAGTTCTGGGAACATTTAAAAATGTTTACGGGATGAAGCGAAACAACAGCTTTATTGTAGGTTGTTTATGATTTTTGTAGGTAGTTAAAGTTAACTTTCTTCTAACAACACCACTTTGAAATAAGTAGTTTGCAAGCTGCGGAAACTTAGGTAAGCTTAAGGGGCATAATAATTTTCCAGGAAAATTTAGAAATTTTGTTTTCATACTTACTTAGACTTTGAGAAGGATTATTTCTGCATTTTATAAAGTTTACCAACACTAAACTATTACGAATCCCAATAAACGAATTAGATAAAAAGTTATATTACATTACTACAAATGCCAATTTCTGTTTGGAATATTAAATATTAATGAATTCTAATTTTGGGTTTATAATAAAAGTAAAGGAATCAATCGTCTTTCGTTTCAAAGAATCTATTTTTCAATGTGATGCACAGGATTTAAACAATACCTACTGCTGAACTGAGAGAAGACGTATTGTAAAAACCAACCTAAACATAATATGAAACAAATAATATAATAACAGCAAGTAATACAAAAAGAAACATAATCATAGTTACAAATAAATTGATTTTTCATAATCGGTTATCATATATCCTAAGTTTCGTGGTATCGTTTACAACTCGTATATGTTTAGGTCATTTCAAGAATATACCATTACCAGGTTGATCAAATTTTTGTAATGTAAATACGTATAATAGTTGAATTCCTTTTTACAATTTATTGTTAAAGTTATAATATGAAGAAATGTATTCGTAATACATTGTGTTCATTTGCTAGTTCTTCACTCACACTTTTATTTTAGTAATTCATTAAATATAAGTACAACATTAATTTTGGTAAAGAGGGGCGAATAGCCACCTGTAGCCCACGTAGGCATCTCGGGTTCGATTCCCGAAACCGGCGATTTCCCCGCCGGAATTTATAGAAGATCGTACGCTTCTCCTCCGTGCTTCAGAGGGCACGTTAAGGCGGCGACCCCAGTTATCATACTAGCGGATTTGATAATCGTTATACCTCGTAACACTGCGAGTCGATCTTCTTGGTCTCCTTTGACGGGTGAGGTTAGTCTCCTGTTCGTCATACGTATAAAGACTTAAAGAGGGCTCACAGAATTCACACTTATGTTATGAGTTAGTAACAGGCCATTGGCCTAGGTTTCGGTCATAAGTCATAAGAGGAAGAAGAAGAAGAAGAATTTTGGTAAAGTTGCGCCAACCAATTCGTGAGCCAACGTGATTTTAAATTGAACTGCAATTTTTAAGCATATGTTCCATCGTCAAGTTTCATCAAAAATTTATCACAAATAATTCAATAACAATGCAATGGAAATGTTAAGTTGTTTTGCCTTTTGTTTGATTATTATTTACTAGGCGATCGTATCCAAAAGAGGGTATACTTCCAGATATTTTTCGCAAAGCGAAACCGAGTATATTGCAGTAACCGCAGTATATGACCTTAACGTCATCTAAGCGCCTACTTTTACTTAAAACTTAAAACGTTAAATTACTCGTACATTTACTTATTTATATACAATGAATTATATCAGGAATACAAAGCAACTTGAGTTAAATAAAGATGAAACAAACTATATAAGTTTTAGTTGTCCCGAGTAAAAATTAATATAACTTTATTTGGTGCATTTCTGTATAGATTTCAAAGGCAAAAAATGTTTTTTTGCTGTATAGTTTTTACGCAAGGCCACTATCTTAAATTTTGCAAATTCCCTTAGTATATTATATATCATTAGAGAACTTACTTTTTCAAGTCTCGTAGGTACCTATTACACCATGTTAAGTTTCAAATCTACACTTCTAACCATTTTAACAGGAAAGCTTTTTCCATCCTGTATAGTAAAAACCTTGGCTTGCTAACGTCAGGTAATGGTAATTGTAATGAGTCTGGTGTTAATCATACTATGCCGAATACCCCAAAAATATAATTTTTTCGCATTAAGCCATTTGTGACATTTTGCTATTCTTGGCCTTACATTTACTTTTTGTTGCTTAAAAATAAGAATAATAAGAATTTTTAAGCTTCTTAATACACTATGACATCTTCTTATCTCATGTTTAAGGTCATATTTAATCACCATGGCAATATTGCGAATTTGTATTATACACATACAATGTGATTTTTTAAAAACTCAATGCAGCAGGCCGAATTCTGCCTTGATAACCTTAGAACAGTCTGTATTAAGTCAGAATACGGCCTGCTGCAATTGAGTTTTTAAAAAATCACATTGTACTTATAAAGTTATATAAAACTAAGCCGCTTTTTGTTTACTTTTAAATGCATCTTTAGTTAGATGCAACATTACGCATGAGGCGAGAATTGTTATCACATTTATAACTACTCCCACTTACAGAAATTCAATTTACCTAGTTATATTTTAGCATAAATTGGTCCATCAACAACAAACAATTAATGAATAATAACAAAGTAATAATGTTAATAATAAAGTTGTCACACTTCAAGTCGATCATAAAACCGCTTGGTTCAATAATTTCTAATTACTTTTCGAATAACAATAGGAAATTCCATCACACCACAAGCTGCTTATAATCACAAAAACTTCCACATTCCACCAACTGCTTAAGTTGTTTGCAAAAACAATAGGGCAATTATGCAAATTGATTCGATCGATTTTTAATTAACACGAATCCGCACATAAAGAACAGCTCCAAACTAATTAAATGCAGGTGCAGGTGAGCACACGATTTACCAGCCTGAAGTCTCAGACATTTTCCCATTTATGTTCTTAAACAGCAGTGATTTATTCCTAAATAGGTTAACGTCCATTTTTCGCTGTTATCAACAAAAAGAACTGAAAATTAGAACTATATAGTGAAAATTAGTTCTCTCAGTTAAAGCATTAAATGAGGAGTCAGTCACAAAATGAACATCGAAACAACTTTTATGTTTGGAACAAACATTTCAGTAATAGGTAAGAAGATTAATACCAAACGTTACGAACAAAATTCTCCGGGTTAAAGAAGGGATGAATTTTTTATTATCTTTGTTTCTTATGTGTGCGTTTTTCTGCTGAAGGAAGTTCCACCCACTCACTCTGACTGATGACTGCCAGCTGGGTGCGATGTCAAGGTTCATAAAAATCGTGAGTTCTTTAGTCTTTGCTTAGATGTGAGCACGGACGTAAATTTTCTTGCATATATTTGTAAACTGTAATTTTTCAAGTCTTGGAAAACAGGAGGTCGTTACGAAAACATACAGTCTATCACTTAGATGCTTCCATTTTTTACTGAATTAGTTAATCGCAGCTGCACTTAAGGCATACATATATGAATACTGGTGTTGATAGATGAGGCTGCACACGCATCTAGTCTTAAATAGCTGAATCCCATAATACTATTTTGGTTTGATTTCAAGGATCTCATTTTAGTTTTTTTTATTTGAACTGAATGAACCTGGCAAGTAAAGGATCGAATGACATGTAAATACTGGTTGGAATATCTATCTGAAGTATTTATATCTTACTCTTTTAATATATTTAACGTGCTTTTAACAGAACAGATATATTTAAAGTTAACCTTGAATGATAAAGAACAGCCTTGTCAAACGTTCTAATAGATATATAATAAATTTTAAGTTAATCTCTTTTTCTCTTTCAGTTGATATACAGGGTGTCCCTGAAATGCCTTAAAGCTTCAGGTAAACGTTTACTTTTGTGAATTCTTAATGAAAAACTGCAAGAAAAAAATTCCTCCGCAGCTTAGTTTTCTTGTACGAGGGTGTTAAAGTTCATATCTTTAGTACTGAAATTTATTGAAGTTTAGCCAAACGATTATGAGAAATTAAGTAAAACATGAATTTGAAATTGAAATTAATTTAAAAACGGTAATTATTATTGAATTAGCAATTTTGTTCTTCTTTTGGAAGTATGTACTGTTAAAAATCATACTTTTGGCAAAAGTTTAATTTGACAACAATGCACGTGCATCATGCTGTGATAATAAAATTCGAAATTCTGTTGTTTGCGTTTTGAAAGGTGTACCAAGTAAGTCGATTTTGAACTAACATTTGCGATTTGTGTATTAAATTAGCCTTTAGTTCGTGTTCGATCGCGCTCATTTGTGTTTTGCTTTACTCGTATTTTGGTTTTCTTGGCCATCATTATGGCGTATGCTATAAATGAGTACGTTGATATGATTTGGATCTTTGGGGAATGCGACGGAAACTGCAATGAGGCTGCTATAGGGTTTTCCTAATAATAGAAGACATCCAAGCCATGTAGTAATTCGAGCTGCAAATCACAGACTTCGAGAAACTGGAAATATCCTTCCTGTTCAAAATTGGAATAGAGGTTGATCAAGAACTGTTGGAGACAACAACTTAGAAGAGGAGGTAACGTTGGTGGCAGAAATTTTGAACATGTTCTGTGAAATAAATACGTACATTATTTTTTTTTGCAAAGCAGTTTGCATTTATGTATTTTTCCAAGTAAACAAGTTTCAACAGTGTTGCCAAGTTTCTTTAACTGTCTCGTATGAAGAAACTAAGCGCGATATCAGTTGAAGCAAAAGGCTACCTGAAGCTTTTAAGGCATTTTATGGACACCCTGAATAGTTATTGTCGTTTCTAATATGGTAGTTGGAATATACAAATAGTAATATTTATATTTACTAGTTATTTCCTTAAATCCATTGTTCATACTTAGAATATGTATCTCAATAGAAAATTTACTCCTAATGGTTTTTGCTTGTACATGAAACATACTACAAAATTAAAAGAGTTTCGTCCACCTCATTAAATAGCACATGCTTCTTAGAAAGAATTATAATTAATTCTGAATGCAGTACTGTTATACTAGTAGGTAAGTACTGACTGACTACCCTGGATAGGAAGATGCCATTTATCAAACCCAATTTCCCTCACTTCTACATCAAATTTTCCTAGAAACGTAACTTAGTTACGTCAAATTTAAAATGAATAGCTCATGTCAAAGGTAGCATATTTAAAAATATTTAATTTAAAATCTAAAATTGCCTGAAAAAAGTCACGGTACTCGTAGTTACAATTTGTCATAATAACGTTTAATACTGTAAATAATAAATAAACCTTTCTTTATCAAAAAGTGTTAAAATATTGTTAGGTAATAAAATACCTTGTTATCAAAGTTAGTTTTATTTGATTTAAAAAAAATGTAGTCGTAGAAAAAGTGTAGTGTAAAAACTCGCACGGAATGTTCATACTCGTGGGAAATGAATATCATTCCGTGCTTGTTATACAATATACTATTTTTCACGGTAAATAAAAAGACAAACTTCGCGTATCGATAGTAATGCATAAATGTTGCGTTTTTTTGACAGTTGTACAAATAGTTATTTGTACAACTAGTAATGAAAGCAATACTTTTTTTCATGAGTTTGAAGTTTGATCAAACGAGTGAAAAAAAGATGCTTTCATATGAGTTGTACACAATATTTTTTTGCATTTTTACATTTTAAATCCCTCAAAACAGGATAAAAAGGATTTGAGAATTGACAGTTGTCAAACTGACAATCTACAATATTTTATTTAAGGCATACTTACTTAATGCAAAATGTAAATAAAAAAAGTGTTGCTTTCTTTATGATTTTTTGATAAAAAAAGTCCACTTTTTTTGTCATAATGCAAAAAAAATCATTTTTGCCTTTTTTAAGTTATAGTCGAATACGCCAAGGAAAACAGCTGATATTCTACAACAATTTGCCCGGAGTGTTGGGCCGCTGACTAGATTAATAAGTTAATTTTTCTGTAAAACTGTAGGTTCCAAAAATGTGTAAATATACAGGATGTTCCAGTTATAATAGATTATATTATATGGGCCAAATTCCATTTTGGTATCTTAATATCTATAATTAAAAAGTAGTTTCATTGACACCCTGTATACTATCGTATAAATTTAGGTAAAGTGTTGCATTTGTAAAGTCATCAGTATGCCGATGATTTCCAACCTTATATACCTTCAAGTGAAATGACTTGCCTGCAGACAACTTAATAAAGAAATTCAAAGTATTGTTAGTGAATCTATAAGCATTTTCTGGTTATCAGTACTTCTGAAACTTGTCCAATTTTATTGGGACGTATTTAAAACAATTATTTTTACCGGACATATCTATAAATACTTTGGTTGATGGTGTCTCAGTTAAGCTGATTGTTGAGACAATTAATAATCTCGGACTTAAGTAAGTGTTCATCGTATTATGTCATTTGGATTTTTGTGGTGGACTCTGTTTAATTGCAGTTGATAAAATAGGGTGCAACGTGTACAGAATCCTTGTCTTTCGGCTTACGAAAATACATGAAAATCCCTGATAAACTTAAAGTTGTTCGTTGGTTAAATATGTACAACAGACTCTTGTTTCCCAAAATTGTATCTGAAATATCTATGTGGTATCATTGTAGTAACACTATAGTGTGGGGCATGTATTATCTTCATGAAAAATAATTTTGTTCGTGCTAAACCTGGTCTTTTTTTTACATTTTGGTACAATCGTTCCAGAAGATTCGCGTAATATTCACTGTTTATAGTTTGCCCTTTTGCATCCCAGAAAGCTAACGCCAGGACCTGCCAAATCTTTTTACAGCTATTATTGCTTTCTTTGGAGCTGAGCAACCCGATTATATCTGTTTCTATCGGAGTTTCATTTTTAAGGTGAATAAACCCACGTATCGTCTGTAGTTACAAATCGACGCATAAGATCAGTAGAATTTTCTTTTAAACGTTCCTAACACTTTTGAGAAACTTGCACTCGAAGGCGTTTCTGATCAGGTGTAAGCAATCTCTGCACCCATTTTGCTGAATGTTTTTTCATACCCAGTTCTTCTGTTAAAATATTGTGCACTCGCTCTTTAAAGGTGTTTGCAACATTAGCTATTTCGCTCAGTTTGAACCGTCTGTGTTTTAACACCAGACCGTGAATTTTGTTGACCATTTTTGGCATTGTGACACTTTTTGGGCGTTCAGAGCGCATATGATGGAGCACTTTCACCCAACACACTTTTCATTTCTTAGACCTTTTAAATCTTTTTAATAAAAAAAATTAATAGCGGTGCGATGTTCAATAGCTTCGATTGTAAAAAAATACGTTTTCTTTGCAGAGTAACTAACACCAAACTATTGGAAAGATGACCGTTATGTAACTAGAAGATCGAAATTATTTCAAACAATGAATAAATGTTTTACCTACCAGCGCCGCCTGTGTGAAGGCTACCCACTTATCAACCGGCCCTCGTATAATTTGTATATGTTGGGAAAAAATAAAGACTGCTTGACTGCTTATTATTCCAATTATTATTATTATGTGAAATACATGTACAATAATACGTATTGGAATAATTCATTGTAACATCGTCTCTAATTAGTTCTGACTTTCGAATTACTTTTTCATACTTACATATTTTACAATATCGTATCTACTGTTGCAAAACTCGACAGCAAAAAGAGAGAAAGAAACAAGCTTATTCACAGCCTCACGTTTAATTAAAATTTCAAATCCTCACAGCTAGAAAGAAAAATATTTATGTACGTTCTCTCAAGTTTTCTCCATTTTTTCAACTCTGGAATTGTAAATTAACCGTACATACTTAAAAATTCATTCACGGTCCTTTCTACCCGCATTTGCGTCTTGAGCATTTTTCCCTAATATAATTTGACATAAACATTTTCATTTTAATTTTGCTGTCTCAATTAAATTACGGTTTTAATTTAATGCTCTATTTTATAAATACACGTTGAACTTTGTGAAATGCTTTCAATTCTGCAAAGGTTTTAACGGTGTGTTTCGTCGAATTTTTTTTTAATTTCGAAAAGAGAATATTTCCCTTTATTGATTACATATTTAGAGTTAAAAATATTTCTCTTTAATTACATGTACAATGTACATACAATTTGGAATTTAATCTTTAGAGTGAATTAACTCAAAATGATTCTCGAAAGCAAATAGGTATGAATTATAAAATACATATATAAACTCCAAAGATATCCCTGTTTAACAAACGTTAACAGCTTTTAACCGGATTTAATTTTCACATATCTAACATGTTTATTATTATATTCCCTTTAATTACGGTATGTTATTATTTTAGTTATAATACGTACGGTTTTACGGTAGCAAAACATCAATATTAAAGTGCCGAGTTGGATACCTGCGTTCATTTAGATTTTCTTTATTATGATAACCGAGAAAGAAGCTTTAAGTTGTAAACAGCACTTTTTCAAAATTATTACCGACCCAACACATTTCTTCCTAATTACGGCTTCTTTTGCACTTTGCACGGCGTTATCAGACAAGCTTTTTGCGTAAATTTGACATTAAGGCGTACGGACTCGAGTTTTATTATACGCCGTCTTTGCTCTTTCATTTTATTATTCCCTGGCATTTCTTTATTATTTTGCCGGGGCATTTCCTTAATATGATTTTTTTTGGTCTCTTAGAGTCGAAACCTGGCCAGATTCGTGTATCTAAATCTTTATTCATGCCGTGTCTGCCCCTTGTTTACGGGCAATTTATTCCTTTTTATCAAAACCCCAATCTTTATAGCTTCCGCATGACTTTTCTTACAGGGATAGCACCAAGACCACACGTGCTGAGGTGGATGATTTTTCTCTTAGGTAATTTAAACCAGTAATATCGATATCTTTATTATTCGGAAAATAAGCTCTTCAGTTATGCAAATGCTTCTATATTCGTTTACGTAAATGCAATTTCTTGTCGGTACCCTGCAAGAAGAAAGAAAGGGTCTTCGTTGACGGCAGGTATTCCGTAATTTGATATCTCATAAAAGCAAAGTAGATAATAAAGGAAATCCAGTAGAAGACAACAAAAAGAGGTTCTGCGCTTAGTGAATTTATTATGCAAAATATTTTGAGCAAAGGCGGACCACAAACAGGTCTCGCTTCTGTTTTATTACAGGAACCTTTACAGACCGTCGTAAAATCTCATCCGCATGATGAATTTATGTTTCTTTTTGCTACTGTTCCCTAATTGGGACCTGCTAGTGAAATTTACGCGTTTTGTTTAGACTCGACCCTTTCTCCTCCCTTTCTTGTGCTCTACTGCACACCCGAGAATTTTTAATGGCCAAGCCACTGATGAATCTCACCGTCTTTGTGCCAGATTTTATTTTGCACGCCGAATTTCTGCGGTTATTTGTTTTTCCCTTGTATCCTTTTATTTCATAAAACTTTTCTTTGTTTCAGGTGAGCGAACGGAACCGAAAACCCGAAAATCTGCGTAGGGTGAGTCCTTAAACCAAAGTTTTTGACGCAACCTTTCGAGATGTTTGCGCCCGTAATTCTAGTAAATCTCTTCTATCATCGCCGTAGCACTTTTGAAGTGCTCTTCTACTGCCAAAAGTGCGGCCGTGATGGGTAAGGGAGCGATATAATGCAATTAATTGGAACGAAATATTATAAGTGGGGTGGAAATTTCTTTTTAACTTTCTCTTTGTGCTGAGGATTCATGTATTCAAGATTTAGAGGCTTAAATTATGGATTTTGGGATTTATGGAAAGGAGGAGCGAAAATTAGCATCGTTAAATGGTTTTTTCGTGCATATTTTACTCCAAATTTTGGGGGAAAGAAATTATTGAAGTTTTGGTACTAGAATTATCCATAGAATAGCAGAAAAATTTAACTTAACGTAGGTACAATAGAAATCTAAGATTTTGGGTATTTTCAGAGTTGTTTGATAATTTAAGTATAACGTATTGTATTGCAGTGAATTAAATTTGCCTTCGATTGTAAACTGCAAAATAAAATTCAAATTATACTTAAAACCTAAAACATTCAACATATAAAATAGCGCACGAAAGAGTGAAAATATTGGGTATGTTTAACATTATTGCTATATTCTGAAATCCATATTTTGTGTTGCCTTAAACTGTAGGTATACCAAAGAATACAGCCTTCTAACGTTTTAATATTGCCTCAAAGATTCATAACACCATCTCTCATTGTCTTTATAATCCAGGTGTAAAGCTGTGATCTCAAAGTATTTTCCTTTGATAGATATTTACCACAATCAAGCCTTACACCTTCTACTGCATTCACAGTTCTTTGTGTTCATCGTTCTGTCATAACTTTCCCCCGTTAAGGACTTTTCTTGTAAGTTGCATGCAAGCAAGCCATCAGGTGTTTTCGTTCCCGAGCGCTTCTTCGTGAATAATACTTCACAAGACGTCGTGTCTTTAAGAACATACACCTCGCTTCAGCACTTTTTATTTATCCTAAGTTCTTTTACGATGTCTCGAGACTATTTCTCATATTTTAAAACTCGTAATATTACAACTAATTCCACCTTTTTCCAAACAAGAGTAAATGACGGTTGTCGCTGTGAATTCCAAATACGTCTTTATTTCGCACTAGATTTTATCGGAAAATTCTAAGGTTTATTTCCTATACGAGTCTAGAGAGTTTGATTTGGAACTTAACCCTTTGCAAGGTTACCATAGACTGTTTAGCAAAAAAACAGTGCTCGTTAACTTAATAAATTATTACAACCCCAATACCCCAACAGTTTAAACATTCGAAAAATCTTTAAAAATTTGTTAGGGTAATAAACTAATTCCTTGGTGATTTGCATAATATAATCAGTTAAATATTATGAATTCAAAAACAATTAACTTTCTTCTATGAGTCCCAAGGAATTTTTCAGCTTCTTCCAGTTGCCATCTTAAAGATCATATCCACGAAGCATAAAAGTTAACCTTGCTGTATATAAACTTTAAAAAGTCAGTAGAAAGAGATAAGAACAATAGAAAGATTGTAACAATAGCAGTGCATCATAAACAAAAAAACCTTAAATCGATAAATCTCGTTGAAACACGTAAAATTATAAGAATTTCGTATTACATAGATAGGTAGTTCTAAAAATGAAGTGAACATGGGCAATCAATAGAAATAGATGAGCCAATAGCAACATATTTTATCAACATGAATTAAATTAAGGTGCAACTAAAATAAAAATTTATATAATTAATTGTTTACCTATTATAGTATTTTTGCATTTACCCACCTTAACTCAATACACTTGAATATCTTTTGTTGATAAATGGGAAAGGTTTTCCTTAAAAATTTATGTTTGGGCCATTTTTATGTAAAAGGTACTAAATTAAAGCCGCGTGTCACTCGGTTTTAGGAAATTCAAGACATGTACATGTGCGTATACAGCTAAAATGAGCCCCATGCAGGTTTCTAAACCCCCAGACTTTTCTGAAAGGATTTTGGTAAGCTCGAGCAGTACATTATGATCAAATAAGGAATCAGGCGACGTACGAAGTCGACAATATTTTGCAGGAGTTTGCAACACGATCTCACACAACAGGAGCTCGAAAATATTACGTTATTCCATTATATCTTATGGCCGCATTGTCGGAAGAATTTGGCTTCGCCAAGGGAAATGCAAGTCTGTCTGCGACGGGACTGTAAGAGGGCGTGAATGATAGCGCAATATGCGGGCAGGAGGTCGCAACCACCGACCGGGCCTGCGAGACAGCCCGCCGTGAAAATACGACGTGAAAATTGAAGAGCGTGAGGCGAATAGGAACACAAAGCAGCGACTTCTAGAAATATTACGCAGGTAATGTGGATTTATGAGTTATAAAAGGGAAAGTCGGTTTTCAATCAGTCAAGTTTGAATTTCTCATTACTTCTACGACACCAAAACCGACACTCGATGAATCTCGTCTCACACAAACGACTCGATTTCACCTGAATTTACTTCGTCTTGGGGGCCACAAGTTCTGAAATTAATTGTGGATGTTTAACCTTTCAGCGAGATTAATTAATTATTCAGAAATTATGTTGAAGGAAAAGGCTTAGTCAGAAAAATCGATGCCGAGTACTCCCGGAATTCTTAATCTCTTTAGGAAATGGAAAATGATTTGTAGGTTTTAATATTGCAGATGTTAAAAGCTACCGTAAACGAATCGCTTTTAACCTCGATCTAAGATACTCTAGTTTTAGAAGGATAATGGTAACCACAATAATTACTCCAAATATTTTTTAAATTTTATAGGAAGCTTTAGAATCGCCTAATTATTCGTTTAAATTTTGAAACATAGTATCTTAGAAACTGTAAGTCTTACAATCTATTTTTAAACCAAGAGGATTTTTGAACTAAAATCTAGATCATGGGGGAATTCCAAAAATTTTAATATCAAAATACATTGAAATGCAAATCTGTCATCAAAACCTTTTTAGAGTTTTTTTTTTGTGACTTTATGTGTAACTGTTTTTGTATTTAGTTTAAGACCATAGTGTAGACGTTACTAGACTTTTAAATACTTGACGTGGGATTCTATTATTATTATTATTATTATTATTCTAGCAATGATTTTAATTTACTATATTGGTACTGTATTTATCTATAAATTGGAATTTTATTAGATCTTGAATTTAGATTGTGTAAAGGTATTGTCTTACCATTTAGTATTGATTAAAATTACTATGACTTGAGTAAGAAGATGAACTAGTTTGTTCGTCACTCATGATTCAAAATTAATTCAGTATGATTTTATACTAACAAGACGGATGGATCGTAGTTGCAAAACTTGCGAAAGCTGCATTGCTTCGTTACGCCACTGCTTCCTAATATAGTTTAATGTGACTTGAGAAGATCGCAAATGCATTTCACGTGTATACAATTATTACTTATTACTTTGAAAAATTAAATGTAAATTCTGATATTCTGTAATTTCTCAGGACCTAGAACGATCTTATTTACACTTGACACACTCCTATTAGAAGAAAATATAAATAAGAACACATTTTTTTTTATTTTATCATTACGCTAAGTGCCAGTCGCTATTAATGTATCATACATTCATTATTCTCCATTATAGGCGTTATACATTATGATAGGTAGGTACCTAATACCTACAACGACAACAAAATTCTCTTATAAATATAAAAATTGATAAGCAAATTAATTTTAGGCAGGTTGGAACAGAACGAAATACGTAGGTACCTATACAGGGTGTTTCATAACGTACGGAGGAGACTGAAAGGGTAGCTAGAGGGGACCAAAATAAAGTTATTTTCTTAATAAACTTTTGACCAAAACCCAATAAGATAAAAATAACAGCAGTTTAAAGTTCTTGTAAATTAATGCCCACTTATTGAATACCGCTGGTATTAATGAGGAAAAATTAGAAAGAATATCATTGCGTCTTCGTTTCCGTAGAAACATATTATTTCTTACAACACCTGATAATTTGCTGTTAAGGTAGTTTAATTTTAAATTACGCAAAAAAACACACAGTAAAAATAAAATACCTTTTTAAATAAAGAAAACGTTATTTTATAAATTACAATTTTATTATGAAATGAGCTACAAACAATTCACCATAACCAAAACATTCACATTAGGTGTTCGAAATGCTGACCCTGCACTTCAACGCACATTTGCTCTCGACGAATCCAGTTTTCCGATTCTCTTGGAAAATGTTGGCGTAACTGCTCTATTGCAGGGTTGATGCGACGGCGCAATTCGTCGATTGTATCAACTTCAAACCCCCATAAGAAAAAGTCCACTGGGTTGAGTTCTGGACTGCGTGGGGGCCATGAAATGAATCCACCCCGACCGATCCATCTTTGCGGAAAGTCCTTTCACCTTTTGTAGATGATAGGGGTACAAACTATTGCTGCTCAATGTGCGCCAAAGAAAGGATGGAGAAACTCCCACTTGGTGGGAAATTTGGCGTGTAGTTGTAGTTGGATCAGCATCAACCATTTATAAAACTTCTTCCTTCACATTCACCCCATGTTGATTTTGTCTGCCGCCACCATGACCTTTCTTAGGTTGTAAATTTCCAGTCTCTCTTCCGCGTTGGACTACTCGAAGAAAAGTATTTTCGGAAGGCGTTTGACGATCTGGAAATCTTTCCGAATACATATGCCTTGCACGTGCAGCGTTTTCTTCAGCAGCTCCATACATAATAATCACATCTACATATTCTTCGTTACTGTAGTTAGCCATTTAAGTTGAATTAAACACTTATAGCTGATGTATCTTAATTTTTACGTTTAAATGAAGTAACACTCTAACAAATTTCTACCGCTACTTGCTTTTTAGTTATTATTAAATAGTCAGCGGTTCTCCATCAGTGAACACCAATTTTTAAGCATTTAAAAGAAAAATTTAAATAGCTGTAATTTTTATGTTATTTATTTTGTATTATTTTTTTTAACTCGACATTGTTTAGTTAACTCTCAAATATCCCCTGCTTGAACTTAAAACGTAAATTACTACCTCAGTTTGTAAAGAATGCCAGTTAATTTATTCGACTTTAACTTGCTGTAACTTTCTTGGTGTTAGATTTTGGCCAGAAGTTTATTAAAAATATAACTTTATTTTTGTCCCCTCTAGCAACCCTTTCAGTCTCCTCCGTACGTTATGAAACACCCTGTATACAAGGATGGGCAACCTTTCCTAGTTCTGGGGCCAAATTATCATTCTGTCTCCGAGTCAAGGGCCGGACCAAATTATTAAACAAAATAAATTAATATTAAATGAATTAAAACAAAAGTTACTAGTTCTTATTACATTTATCTGTAATAAAGCTCTACGTTGGCAGGCGCCTTAAATGATATGCTAAAGATCTGATTATGGGTGTCATTAAATTGCTATGAGCTATTTCGCTTCTACTAACTTCGCTAAGATGGATCAGGGCCGGATCAAAAGAAGTAGAGGGCCGGAACCGGCCCGCGGGCCGGAGGTTGCCCATATATGTAGCTGCTATATACTTTTATTTTATGAATGTCGAAATCATTCTAGTTTTTTATCGGCGTTTAACAGGTTTATTGGATTAAATAGAATTATAAAGGTTGACAGTTAATTAAGTGTAAACAATTAATACATGTGTAACAAAGATATCAGGAAATTATATGTTGCACAAAATTACTAAATCAATTAATTGTTAGTATATTTATATTTCTGTTAGTGATCTGTTTGAATGTTGCATCGTTAATTATATATGTAAAGATTAGTTTCGAAAATTGTTATTATTATATTCAGTAACGCTTTTCATATTTTATAACAAATATAATAGGAAGTTCGATGTTCCCTTATTTTATTGTTGGAGCAGTTTTACGTAAGTTTCAAAATACACAAATATACCGTTTTTGTGTAAAGCGTCTAAGTTCACCACTGTATAATGATCTGTATAACATAAAATTAATTAGTGATACTGGGTACTTACAAATAAATTAACTGAAAAGTAATCTTTAAACAAGTAAACACCGTTACTACATATTAAATAACACTAAAAGCTAAAACTTTCTCCGATCATTAATCTAACTTTCAAAAACCATAAGCTTCTAAACACACGTAATGCGTTTGTATGCGTGTATCACAAACGGCATCGCATTTAACGACATTCGAAGCACGCATTAAGCCAAATCCTTAGTAAGTAACGACTACCCAGCTCCATTTTCAGCATGCAGACAGCTATCACGTAACATACACTTGACAAGAATGACCTGTCGTAATGACTACCACTGAAAGACGATATGTATGAGGAACGAAATGCGAAACTATTCTAATAAGCTTCTCTTAAAAATGGCTTGTATAAGTATAAGGGTCGTATTTTGGTTTAAAATCCCTGCTATTAATTTATACAGTTGCGATGAAGCTTTCGGTGAATGATTTACCAGGACGGGACTGCCGTAATGATGTACAGCGCCCACATGCAAAAACTGACACAGAAACAATTTTTCATTTTGGGATAATGTCATTACGACGTTACGAGGAAACTGGGGCAATTAAGCGTGAAGGTGTTGGGTTTCCATTGTAAAAAGTTATCTCCATGACATATTGCATTTAATGTAAAATATAATAAGAAAACTAAAACCATAAAGTTTGTCAAGTTGAGCAACACCAGCAAAATTTATAAAATATTCTATGGTTTTTAGGTTGTTATGAAAGCTCTCTTTAAATAAAGGACTATAATTTGTTTGTGTTGAATATCGACGAATTAATTTCTTGGTTTTTCCTAAATAATGGTTACTCACAAAATAAAATATCAGAGAAAGGTTCGGGAAAATAAAGCGAAAATATTGTTTACTAAGATTCTTTCAAACGTAGGACAAAAATGGATTGTTTTTTCCATTTTAAATAAAAAAGTAATCAAAAACATAGCAAATTCTTGTCTTCAAAGGAAATACAAGTTTAGAATAATGCTTGCTTTACTAGAAAAATATGTTTATCCTCTGCGGCACTATTTATTACTTATTTAATGGATGTTTCTTGGTTGACATTTGTTTATTTATTCATACGCAAAACCTAAAAAAAAATTCTGTTACAGTTATAATAATCGATTTTTATATTCTCAGTTTATTTATCTGATAGTGAAGTTCTTTTAGTGTCTATAAAAAGATACTACATACTTTGACAACGCACATTTTACTTTTTAAAGATGCTTAGTGGATGAAGTGCCCCCACCAAGTATACCAAGTGTCCAAGTATAATGGTAGTTAAGCATTTTCAGAACTTAAAATTCAATAAGCTTTGCAGCCACGCGCATAGATTAACTGAAATGTTTCAATTTAAACAAATTTCCAATAATTAAAGACAAATCTTACGCAGGCATATATTTGAAAAACTGCCTTTTGGTTATGTGCACCAACGATGTAGTAAATACTATTAATTAAATTCATTAAAATATCTTCTAAGAAAGGCTTTAATGATGTTTAAATTTTTATTATTGATTTAATGTTTTACAAAAAAATAGAAATAATACTTGTAAAGCTTCAGTTTGACCAAAATTGTAATTCTTATTGTCTTGGTTATGCCATTCTTTTTTATACGAAGTAATTTGTTATTGCAACGCGATAAACGAAATCTAGCGATAATAATAAAAGTATTAGCTTTCAGCTTATCTTTCTTGAAACATAAATAGGGTATTATCCAGGTCGTATAAGAAGATTGTGGCTGAACTAGGATTAATCAGAGAAACAATACAGAAGAAGAAGCGCCTTTATAAATTTGGAATAAGTCGGATTGGTCGAAGCTATTATCCCTATTTAATTCAATAAGGATCCGTTTATCTTGATAAATCGACCATAAATTGTTTAGAGTAGCGCTGAGCGTGGTAAAAAAAGTTTCACGTCTGAAGCGAATTCGGTTTCTCTGCGCATTCAATCTTAGCACGTTCTGCTTTTATCTCGTTTCCAAATGAAATTATTTTGTAGTCCCGTGGGATGTTTTATGATTCAGGACCTTATCAGCATTTACTTCGTCATAAAATTTGTTTTACTGGGCCATTTCTTTTACTTTCTGTTGTAACTAAACAATAAACCCCATCTTTATCGCTTTCTTCGCCCACCAAACGAAAAGTAGACTGACAACCACAACTTTCCGAACTCGCAGATTATTAGTCGAAAATTCACAACGCTCTCGAATTTTATTGCTTGTCTGAATAAATTTTATTTTCTTTGCGTTTTATATATAAGAAACTCTGAAATGTATTGTGTTTCTTGGCGGCAGATCCTCATCTCTTAAACAAAAGGAATAAAAGAAATAAGAAGGATGCGAGAGCGAATTCAGGTTGAAAAGTCAAAAAATATATTCAAATGAACCGAATGCGCATTTGGAAATTGGTATCCACTCGTAAGGCTTCAAAGTGTCTGGAGGAATTCGATATGGGAAATAAGTAGAACATGCCCTCAGGAGGTTTTGCACTTGCAACCCCGTCTTTTTGGCTTTCTCTTTAGCTCGTTCCTGTCTGAAGACGTACCCTGAAGCGACAGGGCATAAAATCTAGATAATATCACCTTGTGACTCGATAAACATACGCACAGAATCCACACACTGACACTCAAATCTCCTTTCATATCTTCGGTATCAGGAGGGAAGTTGTTTATTTTCCCAGATAACGTTTATATATGCCACGTCGTAGTGGCATTTCCGTGGATTATACCAAATCTCGAAGAAATTTAAAATATGAAAACGGCTCCTCTTCGGATAGCTTCATAAAATAGTAGAGTGAAAAAGTTAGAAAAGGTGAAGGCGACGCATTGGGAGAACTAAGATTTTTCGGGTTGACAGTAAATCCAGTCAATATTTACTTAGGTTTATTTCGCAGAAGACCAAACTGAGATTCAGGAACAAATAAAGAAAAAAGTAATGAAAGTACATAAGAGAAAATTTCAAATCTCTATAGGCCGCGGTTAGGAATTGCATAACTTTCTTGGTTATATAAACAAAATTAACCAAATAAAACTTTTTTATAAGGGCATTTTATTGCGTAAAGAAAGTTTTTAAATTCTCATGAGTCGTCCCTGTGTTTACCCAGGGATCGGCAGCGAGGTGCCCCACTTTATTTAAAGAAAATTCGTTTTATTTTGGTTTACAAAAACCTTTAAATTTTATAAGAACGACGTGTAGTATACGGTAAAGAATATTTGATTTTACGGTGTATAGCAAGAAATTCGGGACGATGTAAAATCTGTTAAGATAAAAATTGTACTTCTAAACGCGAATTATCAACTTTGTATATTTATGCTATAAAAATTATAATTCTAGTTTGTTTAAATCGATTACTTTCCAAGCACGTCGCTGAATAAAACATTTAATAAATTACTATTCGAACACTTTTGTTCGCTATTTAACTAGTTTACCTCCCTCATTACAAACACTTACGAAATAACGAAATTATCGCTTGAATTGTCAAATTCAAGTAACGATTTTAGGCTTTGTCTCGCATTTCTGTCTAAGTCTTAGTTCTAGATCTATTTTGATGTCTATGTTGATTACCGGGTGGTTTTATAGATAGTAATTCACTTACTGGTAATTTACGACACACAATAACAATAGGGGAGCTGTGAAAAGATACTTCTGTTACTTGAGTATCAAGAGAGCCACCATCCATCGAAATGGTTGAATTATTCGGATATTTTTGATTGTAGTAAATTAAAGTTAAGTGATGTGGGTCTGCATCATCCTTTTATTGAACGAATTAATTTTGTGTTTGATAGAATGACACGGTATGAATGTTAATTACCCTTTCAGCACTTTTGATTTTACAATGTATGACACGGACTTTCTGCCAAAAAATAAAAGGTAGAAATATAAATCAAATTTGTGGAATAGATCAACATTTTTGTGGTATTTAAATATTTTTTACGTTAGCTGGCAAAAAGAAAAATTTGAGCATTTTAGTGTTGCTCGTTTTCTCAACAGGAGCACTTAAAAGTCTTTTAGTGTTGTACTTCTACAACTCCGAGAGCAAACTATATATTGTCGTTTTTATGGCGTTCTATTCAAAAAGTCACCCTTCGATTACGTTCGATCAACTTTACTTTGTGTTGTTCGTAAGTGACAGCGCCGATAATTGGGATAGAAAGAGATGGATGTATCCGGCGCCATGGGCGCGAAAGAAATCAAAGAAGAAGGGCGCGCAAGTTATAAAAGTGGGCTCAATCGGTTTCTAAAGTGTTTCGTATTTTTCTATAGATTCGCACACAAAATTTTATATCTCGAAAGTTTCTTTTATAGCACGCGATTGTATTGAAATTTTACAACAAAAAGTGCTTAACACGAGAACCGATTTAAGAACTGAGCATTTTAGTTATCGAGACCAGGAGGAGTTTTAAATGATAAAAATTTCATCCATTCAACACTACCTCTTTAATTGTTTGAATAGAAATAGGAAACTTTTAAACAGTTTTTAATTCTTGTGTTAAAATTAAAGCTCACAATGGAACGGAAGCTGTAAAATGAGGGTGGAACAAATTGCATGTAACTACAGAATTGGGACTTTTCAAACTAACCGTCTTTTATAACGAAGTTACGTAGTAGATTTCACGTTTAAGAAAGTCGTTGCCTTTAAAAAATATAATACTCCTAACTACTAGTAGGTATTACATTTGCAGTTCTGTAGATAATTAAAATTTCGAATGCTGGGACCGTTCCATTGTAATATTTGTATGCTAATATGCTTCAAAATTAAATAACTTTGTATCATACGAAATTGGGAGTTTATAATAAAGCTATTTAGTTGTGATAACTATATTCTCAGTATCAAGATTAACATATATGTATTTCACATAATATTATTGACTACTGAATTTACAAAACTTATAATGCGGTTAGTTACTGAATAACTAGAAGTAAATTGGGGAAATAAGATATAAAAACAGATTAATTGGTAAATTCATTAGTTAATTAACTCTACACGTTTTTGCGTGACATCATAATTTTAGAGAGTTTATAGATTTGTTAATGTTACCAAAAACTTTATTTTTATATTTTTCCATATTACGTAGTTTTGGGGAAGACTTAAATTATGCAAATGTACGTGTTTTACGTTTTTTTGAAAGGTTTTTATCCCAAATTTCGAGCTATTTGAAGGTAGCTAGAAATGTTATTTTTACAAATGTAAGTAAATAGTGTGTTTAATTTTTTATTTCTTATCGAACGTGGCTATTTTCATATTATTTATATAAACCTACAAATTCTTGTTTTATAGTACGAAATTTATACATACACTCCAAATGTCCAAACTGCGACACGGAGAGGCATAAAAGGTTACAAAGATGGTATAATTTAGTTCTATAAAATATATTAATTGTGGAGGCAATAAGTTTCATAAAGCAATCGGTTATTGCAGTTTAATTTTAAAGAGGTATTTAGATATCCAAGCTAAGTAAGAAGAATGGCAAAGTATAAAGCAATTCATTGTTTCAAGGAGAATGCGTACATCAAGCCGAAGGCATCGTCAAGATGATACGCCACGCCGTCTTTCTGTGAACCCATCACTTTCACTGCTATTATAAAATATCTCACCGCCAGCGCATTATCCGACAGAAACAAAGAACCAGGCATGGCTTTACTGCCAACTACAATTGAATGATGAACCTCGGAGGTTAGCGTTGCGGGGTGGTCCGTACTAAGAACGATGAGGTCACGACGAGGAAGATGCTCGCCTCAAATCAAAGTTTCCTCTTTGGTTTTTCTGGAAATAATAAAATTGTCTGAAGGTTTCTCGTAAAATCACGTGATAAATAAGAACAGATTATCACCTGAATTGGCAGCGAAAACCACAAACGCCTTTTTAAAGCTGTCAAGTGCCGACATCTTCATCAAGCAATGGTTAAAAACCTGCTGGTCTGAGTAATTGATATATTAATTCCGTGGTCTCTCATGGGGCCACCGAAAGCCATTTAGGATCACGACGGTTATTATAACATGACTAGGGTCGTTATCAGGAATAATCGCGCAGTTTGTTTGACCTCAATGCGCTGCTATATTTCTCAAACGCTCCTAATGGATTATTGTGGATTCTTTATTGAAAATTCGGCCACATGAATTTAATTTAATCAAGAAATAAATATTCTGTGGAATTTGAACGCCTGTTAGTTTTAATTCAAAATTTTATTCATACGATGACCTAAACTTCAATTTTCTGGTTCATTTATTTTAACTAATTACTTTGAATTTCACAGCTCATTTTGTATAAATACTTTTCAGAGATCATTTAAGATAATCTCGTTAAATATCAACCAGTTGAAGTACAATGTATTTAGTATTTCTTATAAATTCAATTTGTATAAAAAAATTGCACATTTAGGATTATTAGGATTTGTGTTGAGATTTGTGGCGATAGCTACGAACCAATATAAAGCGTGTATCTGAATTCAACCGACACCGACGGTCCTTTATTTAGAGTGATACAAAGGATACTAAGTCGAGTAACTTTGGACTTCCCGGGTCGAAAACCTAAGATAACACCTCCAAAGGCATCGAAAAAGTCCCAGAAAACGCCTTGCACTAGTCATTATTATTATTAGCCTGTATAAATCCCTATATAGGGCAAAGGCCTCCCTCTGTTCTCTTATTTTTTGCACTTTTTCAAATGTACTCACTTAATAGTGAGAGGGTTTTGGCCTACTCTCCCATAGTGAGCGGTCCTCGTAGGAGAGATGTGCCGCGTTAACGGAGCAATCAGGCCACTCATTCTAGTACTGAGCGGAGAAAACGATGCTTAACTTTCCTGATGGTACTGGACTGGGAGTACTTAGCTACCGCAACTTGGGATAGTCATTATTCATAATTAAGTGCGATTATAGTAATTATTTGGACAATTATAGCTGCAGTTATTATTATGTATAGTGTGATCAAAAAGTCCTCAGATCGCGGTTGCTGTGGAATTTATTTCTGAAATTATATAAACCATAAACTTTAAAAATATATCCTGTCGTAGATTTTCGGTCAACTAAATCTCCACCCCACACAGTAAAAAATTGGTTGTTAATATTAGCAAAATATTAACAAGAGTAGTTGGATTATACGGACCACTACAAATTTTAGTTAAAATATCAAATTTTTTTCTTGCTAAACAAGCACATTTCGTTTAGTGAAATTAATAAAACGATTTAAGTAATATTGTAACAATATATTTAATACTTAATTTATAATTTGGTACTAACAGCAACTACATTTCTTTTAATAAACATGGTTTTATTGTGAAATTATGAAATGATGTAGACAAAAGAACAATTTTTTTTAATTATTAAAGCACCTGCCTCTTGTCACTTTCACAGAATATTGTTGTTTGTATTAACATCTGTTTCTTTTAGGTTCAGGTTAATAACTTTTGTTCTATTAACTATAATAGTTGTGGTAAGATCCACAAAATATAACTTACAGTCGCAAGATTTTCTGACTACTTCAACAAGACTGTTGTGCACTTATAACAACATTTCGTCGTAGTTCTGGATTACTATTTTTTTTTTAATTAACTGCATATTTGTGGTGAATCCATAAAGTATAAATCTAAATTCACTAAATTTTGTGGTTGAAATATGCAAATGTTTTCTGTTGAATTAGCAATAACTCCCTGTTAAAGAAAAACCATCCAGCTTATTAATATTTTATTTAAAACATTGGTAATACATGGTAATACATAATACAAAAATCAAATACTGATACTATCTAATTAGAAAAAAAGCTAAAGTAATACTGTTTCATACTTTAGAACGATACAGTTTAATTCACAACCATAAGGGTGATGCATTTCATATGAAACATTATGTTTTAATGAAAGCAAATTCACTATGTCATATTCCATAATATTCGCTTTAGTCAGAATGTACGCATGGTAGTTTTTATCAAATTCGACTGTTTCCCACTTCAGGCAAACGGCAAATGGCACGTTATCCCAAATAAACATGTCTATAATTTCTATAAACGTTGGAAAGTCAAGATGGTTCTTTTCTTTTACAATAAATGTTCCCTTCCTCTGCACAGTACCTAAATAATTTACTTTCTCCAAAAATAGTAGTTCTTTATCGACAAGAGGGATCGTTGATTTATATTCTGCTTGCAAATAAAACAGGAATATGACATATTTAATTTTAAAAACAAAGAAAATGAATTAAAAAACAACTATTTTTACAAATCTGATTTTAAAAAGATTATACGTAGCTCTATACAAAATTATTCAGTATTTTCTAACTTTGCCCTAATTTCGCTCATTCTGCTATTAAACTTAACATTTAGTGGTAACTTATAAAAAAATATTTGCAAAAACTGAAATAAATGTTTCAAATGCTCATTATATTCTATATTGAACACAAAAAATGTTTTGAATAAAATGTCAAACGCATTAAGAGCGTCGATTTGCCCACTTACAGAATATGTTGCAACAAGTTGGTCATCTAACACTACATAATAATTTTGAATTGCTCCCTTATTCGGACCCACTGCCAAGAGGAATGTCTGAGTTGTAGTTTTATTTACCAGTATTGACTCAATGGGCACGTCAGGCTATAAAATTATTGGTCAAAAGTTATTCATATTTAGTTAGATGTTCGACTTACACACCTTCTGAAATTTTATGAGAAGATCAACTGCTGATGTCGCTGTTTCGCGATTATTACTTTTCCCCCTGCCACCTGCCGTTGGTGGTAATAAATATAGTAAAGCTATAAGGGCCCTTGTGGTCTTGTTCCAATCTGTGTAGTTATAACAAACAACCGTATTTTTCAATTAAAAGGCAATGCTTCTAGTACTTACAAGACAGATTTGTATTTTCAACTTCTAGGGGTATGATATCGCTGGAAGGATTTTTCAATGTTAAACTGTAGACTTTTAGAATTTTTTCAGTATATAATGGGAAATTGTTAATAAAGAGTTCTCCACTATTTGGGTATTTAAGTGCGAAGTCTAGAGAAATCTATAAGAAAACGTTTAGTAAAATTGGCTTTAAATATTAAAATTAAACCCACCAAACCTTCTGTATCCAGAAATCTCGGAAATTCTATATAGTCACATCTACCTTTTTCTTCTCTTAATATATATGTGCTTTTTGCTTTGTCGTTTATTTCGTTTACTTGTTTACGAGGATTTGCGTACTTCATGAAAGCTATATCTTCTTCTAAGCTATGTCTAGCAGTAGTAGAAGCATTTTTACTTGAAGTGGGTAATTCTGTATTCGCTTTATTAGGAGGTGGAGGATAAATAGGGGGAAGACAAGTATTTTTCTTCTCTCTCCTCAGAACTGTCCGTATTTTAGTTGTCAGAAAACCTCCTGACGTTACTGGATCAAAAAAGCTCTCCTAGAAATTGAAAATTTTGAAAATATTGTACCATAATATAAATTTTTGTAAACTTACATAACCTTCAGGTGTCCCTGGATCTCGTAATTTGGGGAAGATTATTATAATAGCCTTTGCACACTGTTCTCTAGTGAAGGCCGATGGCATGCAGTGTTTTGGAAATAGTGTCAACAAAAAACTGACAGCTAGATTCACTAATTTTTTTCTATTATCGTCGTTTAAACCATGGAATTTGCTGTAATATCGGAAAACATCTCGTCCTCCAGTTGTTTTCTTCAAATAATCATAGAGCACCTAAATTACAATAATGTAAATTTATTTAAGAGTGTAATGTATAAAAGCAAACCTCATGAGAAATGTGTTTTTGAGCATGAGAAGTTAATATTCTTTTTCGAGGTTGCGGATCATCCCATTCCGAATCGTTTTCAAAATTGCAGATCGTTGTTGGCGATGAGGCGTTTGATATTGATGAAAGTGAATGTGAGTCTGACAAATCTTCCGAAGAGTAGACGGAACAAGTAGATGCAGATGCAATTGATGCAAATGACTGATCCTCTGAAAAATAATCAAAAAGGTTTTAAAATATGCAGTACAAAAATATACCTACATGAAAATAATATTAAAGACTTACGTCGACGAACTTTAATTAGAACTCCGCGAGGACATATCTTGATAAATTCTTCAACAAAGTCTCCTCGTAGGTTGGCACCAACTTCATCTTGAAAAGTAAATGAGTCAGTTTCCAAAACAGGAAAGATTCCTCTCACTAAAAAAATTGTGCATATGTACGTGATTATTCTAACAATTTTAGAATGATTATTTATAGTTGATATGCATTGTTTTATTATTGTTTTTCGTTGACCAGAATTAAAGATTTCTTTTTATAACATTAAATAATGATCAGTGCCTCTAAAAATATTATTTCAATTTTACAATAATTGCAACAAAACACACGCCAAATTAGCTGATATCTTATGCATATAACCCCCCACATAATTACACAAGTCGCACCTACCTGCTCGAACAATATCCTCGTAAGTTGATGGTACTCGAATACTGCACCATTCAATTTCACCCTCAAGTTGGATTCTAAAATACAACTTGGGCTGTGGCGGTTGTTCATACACGTTATTACTGTATTCCATATCCATATCTTTTTCATAGCATGGGTAACTTCATTCACTATTCACAACAAACTGAACACCGCTATTTTATTTACTAGTTCGATATTAATTATCGATAATAAAAGTGTTTTAGACTTTTCCCGACCGTTCCCAAATATATTTAAGATAAGAATAAACTAATTTCTTATATATTTTCGCTTAGGTATATCGAACAGAAGAAATATCACGTATTACGTATCAAATTACCAGGCATAACAAAATTAATTTTGTATTGTAACCAGAAGGCTAGGTTTAAAAATCACTGGAATTGTAAAATTAAACACAAATAATATAAATTCGCTTATACAATCTTGCAAATAATATAAATTCGCTTATACAATCTTGTTAAAACAACGATAACATATTTCTGTTTTGAACAAATTTGAAATTCCAAATTTGACAACTTGATAGTCAGATCAACAAGAAAGGTTATATTTTTGATAAATAGAACACCGGAACCGCACAATAAATCTTGTTAATAAAGATATTTTTTTTGTGCTATTTTACAATAGTAAATATCAGAAGCAGAATAAAAATCTTAACAGGGTAACAACTTTAAAAGGTAATATATAATATTCGAAACTGTTATAAATAACAACTAATTTAATTACAACACGAATATGTTTTTGTAAATTTTATGAGTGCAAAACAATATAGCAGTTGTAGCATATCCGTTTGTGAAATTCTCTTTAACTTTTGCTTAAATTCTCAATTAGTTAGAAATTTAGGAATATTAGCTAAAACTGTTTTATAACTCACAAGGAATCCAGGTAACAGAACTTTAGATGTGACGAAGTTGTAATTTCGAATAATTCTTTTAGCGAATTTGACAAAAACATAATACAAAATAAACAATATCACACTTTAACAAATTATATTTTTTACTGTGCAGTCCGCATCGGCATATCCAGGCAAAACATGAGTTTCTATATTTCTTTTATAAAGTAGTTTCTTCTTCGAAGTTTGCTTGATGCATCGAAGTATTCTTTTAAGTGATTTCCACACATCTTCATTTCCCAAATTTTGATAGCTGTTTAAATAACTAACTGAGAAACATAAATCAGGACGTCATGCTAATATACTGCATACATTAGAGAACCAATTAATTGTCTGCATTTTGCTTCTATTTCTTCAATCCCAGAAGATTCACTTGATATCTCTAACTTCTGCTCCATTGGCGTATCTACTGGTTTACAATCTGTCATGCCATACTCTTTCAAAATATTCTGAAGATAAGAAGTTTGGCTAATTTCAATTATTCCTTCTTTCTCCTTTCGTAAAATATTTAAACCAAGATATTGTGTAGCTAATCCCAAATCAGTCATTTTAAAAACTTTATTTAATTCTTCCTTTAATTTTCTGACCTCTGATTCATGTGTACCACACATCAATAAATCGTCAACAAACAATACCACATAAATCACTTGTTTTGTAGAAATTGTTTTAACGTAAAGACAATAATCCGCTTTAGAACGATTAAAACCTTGTTTTATCATAAATTCATTAAATTTCTGATACCAATATCTTGGTGATTTTTTTAAATCGTATACTAATGATTTAGTCAGTTTTAAAATATTATCTTTTGGCACTTCCAGGTAAACATCTTCTTTTATATCTCCGTACAGAAATGCTGCCTTCACATCCATTTGATGTATCTGTATTTGTAGGTAATTACCTAATTACTTACTGCTATTAAAATTCGCATTGTTGTTAATTTTACTACAGGTGCATAAATTTCTGATAAATCAAAATTTCCTTTCTGCTGAAATCCACGAACCACTAGTCTTGCTTTGAAAGTTTGAGGTTCACCGTTTTCATTTTTCTTTATCTTAAATGTCCACTTTGTACTTATTTCTGGACAATTTTCTGGTTTTCTTACTGGAGTCCATGTATTGTTGTCTTCAAGTGTTTGTAGTTCTTTCCGAATTGCTTTCATCCATAATTCTTTATTTTTACCATTTATAGCTTCTTCATACATAAGTTAACGGTTCATCAGATTCTGCTAAACAAGTATTACAAACTTCATATCTATCGGGTTGCTTTATGTTTTGTCTTTGTCTTAAATTGTAATTATGAGGTTCTAAATATTCATTTGCTTTCGACTTTATTGCAATAACTTCTTCCGCACTTTTTTCTTCTGCAATATTTTCTTTTTCCGTATTTTGTTCTGTTATTTTTTGTTCTTCGTGTTTCATCTTATTTTCCAAGCATATCAATTTACTACCTAAAATCGATGGTTTGAAAATAACATCACGAACTACCTAATTACTATCCTTTTTTCGTCTCGCAGATATATTCTGTAGGCCTTTGAATTTTCTTCATACCCAACTTTTACTTTTAGAATCCCATTTCTTCCTCTTTTCTTTTGGGATATGAATAAACACATCTGAACCAAAAATATTTAGTTCTTCGATATTTGGCTGGTTCTTAAACCACGATTCATATGGAGTCTTTTCTTTTACTGAACTTTAACCAGTTCTGTTCAAAACATATGCAGCAGTATTAATTGACTCTGCCCAAAAAAATTTATCCATATTATTCGCTCTTATCATTGTTCTTGCTGCTTCAATAATTGTTCTCATTTCTCTTTGTATCGATCCATTTTGTTCAGGAAAATATATAACAGTTATCTGATGACGAATTCCTAGGTTATTCAATATAATTTTCAGTCCATTATTTATAAATTCAGTTCCATTGTCGGTTCTTAAAACTTTCACTCTATTACCAGCATCATTTCTTGCCATAATTTAAAAAAATTCTTAATTTGTCGACAGTTTCAGATTTGGATTTTAAAAAATAAACAAATCGGTAATGAGAATAAAGATCCTTAATGAGGATTCACCAAAACTTTTAGTTTCCATAGAACCTCCAAGATCAGCACTTACAATCTGACATGTACTTGTTAATTCTGTATTGCAAGTGCTAAATAGTAATTTGTATCACAAGGCTAGAAACTGCCACTTTGCAAGTGCGAGTACGTTTATACTATAGGCCTAGGCGAAGCCGAGGCCCTATAAGTTCGAGTACTTGCAAAGCAGTTTCTAGGCGTGTGATACACAATATTTTTTCGGCCGAGACAGATACGTTAATTATAAAAAAGAATTTTTTTTATTCAAATATTTGACGCTAGAGAATTTATTTTTTCTGGAGTTGATATTATCATGCATAAGACGTAATAATTCGAATTTAAATTTAAAAATTCAGTAGCCATTAACCGTTGATTTTTGACATTTACTGTGCTTGTGTTACAATATTATTTGTAATGTTTAATTTTTCAATAAAGTTCGTGTTCTTTTTGTTCCTTTAATTCTTTATTTGAAAAACCTAATTGAATCTAACCTACAAAAATATTTGCGTGACATAAGAGGGCTAAGACAGTTGAGTTCAGTGCTACCAACCGCATTAAAAAAAATCCTAATTTTACTTTCCTGTATAGGCATGAAAGAAGCATTTTCCAGACGATTTATACGAATGAAAATTGAGTGTTTCTAGACGGAGGCCGGAAAAGGTAATTTACGCTGTTTCCCTCAGTACAGTAATTACAGAAATTATTGTCACTGCCAATAAATTCTATATTTAGTTGTTTTAACACTGACCTTACTAGAGTATAGTTTTGATGTGCCAAACGTTCAGGCCATACTTTTATATCTTCCTTACAGTTTTTACTAAACAATGATTTTTTCTTCTGATGGCAGAAACATCATTTTAAATATTTTTTCTTCTCTATTTGCTACGGCACAGCTATCCTTATTTTGATGTAGTATTCTGCATTGTCTATAACAATTAGCTGATATCCTATATCTACAACCGCTGAAAAAAGATTGACGTTAATATGGGAAACGTACAGAACATTTCTTAGGATTGAAGGAATCCAATCTAATCCATTAAATACTAATATTGATATTTCACCGACGCCTTGAGCCACAATCGTGAACCATCGCTGATTTTGATTAATTTTTTATTTTTTTTTAACTCACAGAACCATTCTTTGCGATTAGTCATGTGTTCTGTACGAGGTTCTGTAGCATCACTATCTAGGTGACATACATCTTGATCACTTGATCAGCTTTACTAAACAATGCAATGCTTATTCTTATTTACTCTCTGCAATTTAAACTTGCAATTGTTTATTTGTTTATGAAATGACCTGGTTTTTTACAATAAAAACAAACTTTAATCATTTCTTTGGGTTTATTTCGAAAACAATTTTTCTTAACCTGCCCTGGTTTTCCACAGGTATAACATTTTATTTTTGCCACTTGCTTACTTGCAAAAGCACTATTTTCAGAAACATTTAGCTCTGTATTATGTATACGTTCTTCTTCAATTAATAATCTTGACAAAAGTTCATTTAAACTTTGTTTGTCACTGGGAGTAGATTCCCAAGCTGATGTAAAATAAGAATATTCTGTAGGTAATGGCATGATAATTATTAGCATTTTTTTCTGATACATTCTCTCCTCACTGTTTCATTTGGTTTACTACATCCTCCAATTTTGATACATGAATCATTACTTGATTTTCATATTCGTGATTGAAGAATTTCTGTTAAATCATGTATATACTTACCTCTTATTTCTTGTCAAATACAGATAGTAACTTACTTCATATTTCGTACGCTGTTTCGCAACTAATAATATGGTGCATCGGAGCGGAGCCTCTTCTATTCTTGATACGATTAATTCTTGTGCCAGTTTATCTTTAGCTAACCATTCCTTCACTTTTTTTCTTACTCATTGTTATCACCGTTTGGAAGAGATACTGGTTTTTATTTCTTTCGCAGAAGATATCATATACATTCTTAGAGTTTAATAATATATTGGTTCTGAATTTTCCAGCTACCCAGTTTGTAATTCCTTTTAATAAGGCCACATCCATTTTAAAAAATTGTAATACCACAATGTAATTACTCAAACCTACTTATAACTTTTACTCACGTTTCACTGGGCCCATAATCTGTTGAAATACCGTTAGTAAGTATTATTTTTATACTTAACAATAAAGAGCGGATTCTTTCCAACAACTGTTTATATAAAAAAATATATTTCTAACAAATTATTTATTTTTTTTATCACAGACTACTATTTTAGTTTTATATTTTTAAACGACAAATAACAATTTATGTTTTCATTGAATTTCAACAGTGCGTCGCGCCATGTGTTTACTATAATTATATGTACGTGTAAGACCACCTTCTTACTCTACTTTTTAGGCACCACTGCGCCATCTTAGCGTTTACACTTGCATATATAAAATACGAAAACAACAAAAGCACATTTTTCTTCAAAACAGTGACAAATGTAATATAATTATGTATATTCACATAAATGTAAAAATATCTCTAAAAATATGAGCTTCTCGAATACTTAACATTAATGTTAAAAATTGAAGTTTAAAATAAAATATCAATACTGATAACACAGCAAAACTTGTCTAAGTATAAAATTTAATAATTTTAACTTATAGTTACCATACAAAAAACCAGAAATTTGCACGTTTTTAGGAAATATTTTCTCCCCGAAGTTGCAGAAAAACAAAAGTATATTTTATTTTAACTTTTATAACATGACAACAGGCAAGATCTTAATATCTTTTCAATCAATAATTGAAAAAATTATGCCATTTTTAAAGTTAAGAAAAATTAAAATTAAGAGAATTGCTCATTCAATTATTTAAATCAACATCTTACTTTTTCCAGGGGCATATGGCATATACAGTATTTTTCATCTAGCATTTGGCTTGTGACGTCAACTTGCCCCACCAAAAAACTGTATGAGTAGACACGGGTTCGTGCGCAGTAGGTAATGAAAACCTAGTTTAGAAAGAGATGAAGTGTAGTTGGATTGTGAATTTATAAGCAGCGCGTTGACGTCACAACCCAAATCCTAGGTGAAAAATACTGTAATTATTATTTCTAATCCCGACCTTCTTTATTTTAGAGCCTATAATTTGATATTTTTTTATAATTTAAACCATATTCATTGTTTACGTAATCAATATTTCGTCCAATGACAATTAGGTATTGCTTTTATCGGTGCCATGTGGAAAACACCTGAAACTAGTATCTAATCAGGCCGGATAAATACGTTTTAAATCAAAATCCAGAACGTCGTGTTTTTCAATTTTAAATCCTCAGATAAATATGTATAATTATATAATTTTTAAATAGTTTTTACGTTTACTTTATTTTGAATGAGTGATACGTCTACTTGGGAATCGGAGTAGTGTTTGGATACTTTAATAACGTTTTTGGTTGGTTGCTTTTAGTAATAAAACATAAATATCAATTTAAACACTCGGTTTATTCCTTTTGACATAATATTTATAGTTACAATATGGATGCAACGACTGTTATAATTGCAATTTTTTGTGAAAAATCTTCTGTGGCCTACTTGAGATGCACTTTTATGGAAAATGGCTCCTGGTGCTTTTGAGTTTGACGTCCCTGATATAGAGTACTTTGTTATGTTTTAATTGATCGTTTACTTTAATGATGCTGCTTTTGATAGTGATGCGAAACGTTTTAAGTAGAAAGAGAACTTTGACGTAAGAACCAGCAGTTCATTGCAAAAGTTGGGGAAGTAACTGTCATCTTAAAAATTATTTGTCCAGCATCAGCAGCGCAATATCATAATGCGGGTTATACTTCTAGAAAAATATGTGTGTCTAAACATGTCAACAACAACCATTACGGAACAGTGTGCGGTAATTTGCAGCTTTCTGTAATGACTCCTGTGTTCACGGAATTCCCTGTTCTGCTCTAAAAGGACGATTGCACTGCAACCACAGACAGAATGCAGAAATAATTGCAGTTCTCAACATCCATGCATTCAAATTTGTTAGCTATATTGAACTGTTTGTTTTTCCTCAAGTGTTTAATATTATGAACGGCGTTTAATTTTTTTTATTAAAAGTACCTATACTCAAAAAAATAAAACCACGAACGTCGTCAGTTCCATTATTCGAACGTTTAAATAACTACATAATCTCAAAATGATTCAGCAACAAAATCAATAGAGTTGCAACGAAATGATCTGACCTTTATTTTCTAAATTAATAATGAATCCATCCATCCATTACTAAGAGGTATCATATTTCAGCCCCCTCGGTCATAGAATAAATCTGCACGTTCTATTGTTCTTTTGAGTAACTTTTTTGTACTATAGAAGGAAATATTAGTTAGAATAAAGGAATTACTTTGTATGAAGATTAATTCTCCGCCTACTTTACGCCTATTATAATTTTATGTACCAAATGTAAGTAACATCTATATATCAGCTTACTGAAATGTAAAAAGCTTGGTTTTACTTGTTAATTAATACTTATTAGCTTTATAACTACCAAAGCAACTAAATATTTAGTTGTAAGTCCAAATTTCGCACACTTACGCAACTTCTAATAGAAATTTGTTCAATACAGTCGAAACATGGCCAGTTACACAAGATAATAGATTAAAACTAATAAAAACAACTAGCTCAAAAGCATAAATTTCAACAACTCAAATATGCGCGTTGAAGTCCTGATTACTAAAACAAATATCGAAGGTGTGTAGCGACTGTCAAGCGACTTAATGTAAACACCTGATTGTAATATAAGCTAATGATGATAGTAATCGCTTCAAATTATATTCCTTGATGTAAGCTCCTAATGAACTGTTTGACATGCAAACTTAGTCCAAGTATATGCCACGACCTTACGTTTAACCTTCTGCTGGTCCAATTTAAATCTCGTTAGTGTAGGTCGTGCTGTTATTCTTATCACGATAACAACTTTTATTTGAACTTAGTTGCAATCTCTAATAATTATCACGTAAAAATTGAAATAGTTAGATATTATTAGATTATCTTCTACGGCCAGGTAATTAATTGTTTTAGCTTATGCAAACGATATTTTCGGTGTTCGACCACTGTTTTTACTTTACAACAATAAATATCATTCACTACACAGAAGTTGATGTTATAGAACTGATCAGGAGGGTTTTTTAGTGATATTGTTTACTTTTCTACGAAAAATTGGGAAATCGTAACTCACATCAAGCAGAACAAGTAATTTAAGAAGTTTGTGGTTTGCTGATCGGTGCTAATCTCAGGCCTATTGAATATTGAAAAAGTTCGAAGCGTTGGCTTGTTTTTAATCTTACTTTCAATCAACCTTGTTTGTTTTCCAATTCTAAATAAATTTTTCATTTCCTTCAAACTGTTATTTTGTTATAAGACGTTTTGCTTAAATCTAGTTCGCCTCCTTAATCACATTTTGGTATTCCTACAAACAATTTATGTATATTTTCGTTGCATATCTTTCTGAAAAAGAGTTAAAAATTGCATTTTATAATACAATGTAAAACAAACAAATATCCTAAGATGCTTTGGATTTGCTTGCTTGCTTCCTTACAGAATTTTAAATTTTTGTATAATTTTTGGATGAGCACAACAAATGTACAAGTTATAAATAAAATTGGATAACAAAATGCCTCAACATTGATGTAAAAAATAAATAAAAACTCATTCAACAAAAATTCATACGTTAGTTTATATAAAAGCAGCTTAAATTAGAGCTTATAAAGTATGCCGAACTGAATGGTAAGGCACAAGTGCTGGAAAAAAACATGCATTTAAACCATGCAAAAATCCATTTGAATCGAATGTGAAGCTAAATGACCCTTAGTAAAATAATGATTCGGCAGAGAAATATTAACCTAGCTTTTATAATGCCACATAATGTTCGGTCGAACTTTTTTTATTTTTGTAATTTCTGTTCTTTCGAATCTAAACATTAGATAAACAAAGCCGTTTCAACGTACACATTGTTTAAACTTCAAATGATAATAGGTAATCGACTAATAAATGCACAACTTGAATTAGGTTTGCATAAACAGACAAGATAATAAACATCGTGCGTGTAGGCAAGTTCACCAACCATATAATGCAACGTCTTGTCCGGCAGCGGAGATGTAAACAACACCCTATAATTACACATATCAGTTCAGAAGGCAGCTGGAATAAAGACATCAAGCAAACCATGTTATTACTCACGCATCAGATAAAACATATCACTAGCGCAAACAGCAATTAAACGATCCCACGGCCAAATACCTCTAATTAAACAATGACTTATTAATTTCATGAGTTATGTTTCCTACCAAAGCGCGGCAACTTATCATTAGACCCGGGTATAAATTAGGGCCATAATAGCAGCTGGGAATTACAAAGACTGCATTGCTTTAAAATTATACAATGCGCTCGCGGATTTTGTGCATCTGGTTTACTTTCGGTTCTTAAGAAAGTTATTATGATGTTTTGGTCTTGTTACAGAGTGAAAATTGTTAGTTCACACGCAACAGTTTACTGGAATCTTTAAAACGTAATGTGTGGATTGCGCATAATAAAGTAGTGCTATGGTATTGTACATTATAACGAGTTATAATACCATATAGCTTCAACTCTCAAATATCAGGAACTTACCTTTATTTACTTTTTTTTTAAATATATTCCGCTATAATATTTAGTTGGAGCTGTTCAAGTTTCATTGAAATTACTTTTTCTTACAGTAGATTGTAGTAAAATTGTAGTCATTTCAGTAGCTACTAATCTTTGTTTTTAATGCCGATGTTACTTTTTTCCTACTTCATCGAGGAGCTAATCGAAAACTTTGTTTTTTATTAAAACTTTCTTGGGCCTCTTTCATGTCTAAACGTTTTATATTATTTTTGTTCTTTTGTAAGAGCATTAAATTGTTGTTTTTTCTTCTTTATGTTCTTCTTCTGCTAACCTTTCAGCTTCCTTCTGTTCTTTTTTGTTAACTTTTTCCTATAAGAGGTAATTCTAATACAATTTGCGAGTCCCTTGACCAAGTTAATATAAGTTCTTTTGAATAATATAGGAGTTTTGGTCTATTTTCAATTTTTTTTTCTTATTTTCCATTATACTTAATATAGCATTTGACATTCTCAGGGATATAGACTATATCTGCGCTGCCATGAGGTAAACTTCAAACAGCATTTAATTATTTTGTTCGGTTCTGATAAATGTAGCCACTTTTTCCAAACTGAACATATGTCGGCACGGGAATCAATGTTCACATATTCAAGTTGCAAAAGCTGCCATTGTGCAATTAATTTATCAAAATCAACAAAAACGGACAATGCCTTTGCAATCTTTGTAATATAGCTGGTATTGTGCTTTCCAACATTAGTTAGATTTAAATACTAAAATTATTTTAGAGAAACTGATCACTTTTTTAGGAGATATGTTCTTTTAAGCAAATGTTTCCAGGTATTTATGTAATGTTGCTGAACCTTGAATAGAAATTCAAGTTTTTCCTTTTCTTTTAATTTCTGCAATTATTTTGCAGTTGTTTCCCCACATACAGTTTGCTGTAGAGTGTAGAGGAACCAAATTTTCTGTTTTGGAAATATCTTCAATTTTAATATTTACGAAATCTTGCAAACTTGAATTAACACATTCGCGGACAGTACATTATTCAAAGTGAGTTGTCCGGGCACACCTTTATAACTTTTTATGAGGTAAAGTTAATTTGAGAAATATTTTTAGGGCACTATTAAAAGGAGTTTTCTAAGTTATTGATACAAAAAAAAAATTGGCTAGTACTGCTATAGCAGTAGCGTCCCACGAAATTTCACTTTTACTATACAGGGACAATTTACTGCTATAGCAGTAACACAAAAATCTGTTTTGTTTGCATCTGAATAAACTTTTATTGTACAAAACATACTTAGTAACACTTGAAAACACAAAGAATTATAGTTAGCAAACAATGAATATAAGTTTTTAAAGTTGAAGATGGTACGCTTCAAAACACCCCGAACAAAGTGGTGGTTTCTGAGCGCAGCCCTTGCATCTCCATGTTCCATTGTTCCAGAACAATTTGAAAACATCAATAGATTTTTATTCTTGCAGAATCTTTATCAAACTTGAAATCTGGTATGTCACTTGTTGTTTCGGACCAGTCGAGATCCTCATTATCGTTTCCAAAATCAATAGTTTGGTTATCGTTATTTCTGTGTTCAGTAAAGTCATTATTTTTCCCTTCAGATGCAGAACTGCTGCCTCCATCATTGCTTTCTGGCATGTAGGTCGCATATCCATGGAATTCTCCATCGTCATTGTACGGATCTTCTTAGCTGTCACTCAAAGATTCATCAGTTTGCACTTCTTCATACAATTTCCAAAGACGAACATCCTCTTTTGCATCCATAGCTCCAGTGACACACTACATCCAATAGCACATGCACTTCTAATGTACAATTACTGCAATAGCAGTAGATGCACCACGCACCCCCTCCTCGACCACACCATACGTATGCAGTCAATTAGATGGAGCAGCACCTTATCAGGGCAGTGCCGAAAATTCAGGTGTGATATTACGGGACACAAAGGTTCGAACGAACGTATTTAATATGCAAACTCTACTGCTATAACAGTAGTGTGATTCTAAATTACTACAACTCTGAACTGCTATAGCAGTAACGTCCCACACCACAGACATTAAAACTACTGCTATAGCAGTACTGTCCGCGAATGTGTTAATAATGAAGAGTTTTTCATATAACAGGTGAATTATTGGTACTTGTTTTTGAAAAAAAAAATCTGCGAAATAAATGACTAACCATCAACTTGTTCGTATAAAAAATAATTCGGCTTTCAGGATACTTGATTGCACATTCGTAACTTGTTTGGCAATACAAGGCTTTTTAGTTGGAATAAATGTTACAAAAATAAGTTTGAATAACACGTGATACTGCTACTTCTATCGGAAGCCAGCGTGATTTAACATGTTTGATAAGTTCATGACCAGGAAGCTTATGTTGAAACAAAATCGTCTAGTCCAACCAGATACCCATGAAGAAATATGTACAACTGAGTTACATTTTCTTCAAGCGTTTCTAACCTGATGGCAAATGCATTCTGTACAACCCGAATGTTACAAGTACATATGCAATATGCATTTATTTAATGGCAGGTTTGCATTATAAACAGCGATTAATATTATGCTCACTGAGCTTTTCCCCTGTAACTTTTCTCCCAAAAAAGTTTGAAGGTGTTGAAATTCGACTCACCAAAAACGAAGTAACATCTGTAATTTTTTTATAAGATTTGGAAGTTGTGTTTTTATCACATAAAATAGAACAATATGGTTTATGTCTTTTAACAACGCACTTCAGAAATAAGGACAAAGAGCTTCGGTTATAATGTAACTGGCTTTTCTGGACGACGTAAATTTCTTACTTGTTTCGTTGTTTGGAAACATGAATTTAAAAAGGTTAGCAATATTTTGTGTCAAATTGGCGGGAAAAATTGACACAGTTATCTTTATACACCATGCAATTTCTGCTGTGGTAATATCGCATTTGGTACTTGTAGGCATCCTGCAAGTTGGCTACTGAAACTAGAAGCTTCCTGAAAATTGTTTACCCATAACTTACTGAGCTGAGTGTAATTTAATTTTGACATATTGATCATGTTTTCGAGTATTATGAAATACTCTCGCCTACACTAACTACAACTTAATACACGTAGTAATGAGAAAACCTTATATTGACCGTTATTAAATACGTGAACCAAAACTAAAATTACTACTACGACATACGAGTAAATAAGCCGGATATATTTAATTTTTCAATATGTAAACCTTGGAATTTTTTCGCTCTAAATTAAAGCAAACTCTTATTTTTCCATAGCAAAAGGTTGTTAAAGTAACCAGATTTCCGAAAATAATTGCTTCCGGGGTTAGTGACAAATATGCAACTTTTAGTTGAAATAACAATCCGACCCCTGCAGTTAGTCTAACATAATAATTGATGATTTTTAGATTCTCTAAAGAAGCTGATATTTATGGAGGTTGAGGTATTGTGATTTTTACACTTCGCTGTCTCACACCCTAGCCCTAGCCGTACGGAATAGTGCAGTAAGCATCGCTTCGTCGTCAAGCGCTTGCCTTTGCTACTGCTCCAGCCACCCAGTTGCATTTCAGTTCCCAATTATTTTCAATTAAGGTGTTTTCTGTAGTGGGAATGTCTTCTGTATAAAGGAGGTAAAGGAAGGGACCTAGAACGCTTCCCTGAGGAATACCGGAGTTGATGTTTTGATAGCTTGAAAATATTCCCTCGAATTGGACTTGGAAGTGTCTTTGTGTTAGATACCTTCGCAGATGACACTGCAATACTGTCATCTGATACCGACGCGGATCAGGCATCTGAAAGGCTCCAGTCACACCTGAATCTCCTAGAAGGCTGGCTCAAACAATGGCGCATTAGGGTAAACAGCAGTAAATCAACACAAATTACTTTTACCATTAAACATTCTACGTGCCCTCAAGTCACCATAAATAATCAACCCATTCCAATAAAAGCTGAGGTGAAATACCTAGGACTTCACCTCGATCAAAGACTGACCTGGAAGCACCATATAAAAGCAAAAAAACGACAACTCAATCTAAAGACAAAAAGCATGCACTGGCTGATTGGACGCAAATCTCAGCTGACCTTAGAAAGTAAATTATTACTATACAAAACCATTCTAACACCTATATGGTCTTATGGGATTGAACTATGGGGATGCAGTAAGCCATCAAATACCAAGATTCTGCAGTCTTTCCAATCAAAGACTTTGCGTACCCTAGCCAACGCACCCTGGTACATCAACAACCAAACTCTTCATCACGACCTCAAAATTCCATTCATCACAGAAGTCATCAAGAGTCGTGCTATTAAAAGCAAAAATCGCACCTTAAACCACACTAACCAACTTATTGCCGACCTCTACTCCCATCAGCCTGCAATTAGAAGACTGAATAGAATATGGCCGGAAGACCTCACTGAATAAATCCTGGAGACCCGCCAATGGACGGTGCCCTACTCGTGTCACACAGCAATCATATCATAACATTTACTTATTACTCTGCATATATATATACCAAGAGTAGATTGTAAATTGGCAATTGAACTAATAAAAAAAAAAAAAAAAAAATATTTTCAATGACTTGGTAGATCACCAAGCTAACAGCTCAGGTTTGAATCAGAGACCGTCCGTAAGGTACTCGAGTACCTTGCCAAAGCATGATATACCGTTATCAATATCTCGTAGTGAATTGCTAATACCTGTTGATATTACCATATATCCATAATTTCAATATCCCTTTTAATGTGTTAATATGCATCGATATAACAGAAGCGTTTCAGGTTCTTTCTTCGTCATTTTTCTTGTATTTTAGAGATATCCTTCGATATTTTCCACGACGGTGTAGCGTACTTATTAAAAATTAATGAAAAATATTTATAAATATCAAAATCATGATTTTTAGAAACGTCAAAATGAAACGTTGATTTACGCTTTTATATTAACTTGGAACGTAAATACGTATGTATTAAAAGACGATTTTTAACATAAAGTTTTATTTTCACCATCGCAGAAAAACGTATTCAGGTATATAACTATGTCGTATTTGATTTCAAAGGTATAAAGCTTTCACAGAAAATAAAACAATAAACAGTAAATTAATCCATGTTAAAGGGACGTCCTCCGGGTTGGGACCGCGTCATTAGTGAGAAAGAAGAACTCAACGTTTCGCTCACTTTCTTTATCAAGGAGAGAAAGGGTTTCGCCTCTGGCTTGATTGACAAGTTGAGTTACCGTGCCCTTCTTCCTTTTGCTAAAAGAGTTTCGCCTCTGGCGTGGTTCACACGTTGAGTTACCGTGCTCCTTTAGTGCTCCCTTTTTCTACTGATGAAACCCCTTAAGAAAACGGGCGAAACGTCTCGTACTTCTTGCTCAACAATGACATGATCCTAAGCCGGAAGGCATTCTTGTAACACTGACCCTGACCGTGGAAGTCCCCGAATTCGATAAATTCATTAATTTTAAGATTCTTTTCAACAGCTTTTGTTTTTAAAATAGTTTTTCCGTGGGTAAAATAAATGTACGGGTATATAGTATTTATATTAATATTATATTTAGTAATCCGCCGATTCGTTTTTTATGTAGGTGGATCGACGTTTTGCTTTTTTGTATCCTACACCCCAACCTTTGCCATTTTTCCACTCTGCCATGTATTATAAATAATTTATTGGTAATATTAATATATGTCAAATTCTAGCCAGGGTGGCGCAGTGGTAGAGCGTCAGGCTAGCATAACGTTAATCCTTGGTTCGAATCTCCCGATGGACTGGATTTTTCTGCAATCTGGAGATTGGTATTGAGCCCTGGTGACCATTCGTCGTTGGGCAATAAATTAGCGACGCTCTCCTCCTAATTCAGGCCCACGGGGTAGAGTAATAAGGTCCTACACATATACACACTATACACATGGTGCAGTATGAGAATCAAATGGTGCACCAATGCCACCAATCACGTAACCCCCAGAGTCGGCCCGGATTGTGTATTCCCCGTAATACATCAAACGTTAACGCATCAGCACATCCCCGTGTCCCAAAAGGGAATAATGGATTATTATAATAATAATAATAATAATAATATATCAAATTATATGCTGCTATTCGAATGTTACATCCACGGAAAAAAATGTTAACGACATCGAAGGTATTGATCTTCATTAAAACATAGCTTTGTCTATAAAACTATAAAGTTCAGTATAGCCGACGTTTTTAAAGTGCATAGCTTATGAACGTGTGTTCGTGTTTAATCATAAGAAATTCTTTAATTTTTTATCGCCTTAGTGGATTTTATCCAACTTTATTATCTCGATCTGCATAAATGTGTATTCATTTTTAATCAGTGTATTAAGAATTTAATATTTCCTGCAAAAGTGTGGAATTTTATAATTTCTGCATTTACAGAAAATTTTGAATATTATTATGTAAGTCTTCGAAGAGACTTGAACTTCGTGAAAGCCTATTTTCACTGGAAAATTAAGCTTATATAAATGCCTTGCAAGACTTAAACTTACTAGGAATAAAATTCAAAAGATTTAAGTTCTTTAATAAGATTATAGCTGGAATTTTCTCTCAAACATAAACATATTTCGTATACTTGTATTAGCATTAAATAATATTGGCTGGAAGTTAAAAAAATCTTTACTAAAAATACGTTTTCTTTCTTTCTTTTTAATAGCAAAGAATACCTAATATTACTATTTTATCTGTTATTTCAGATGTTTGACTTTCTGTGACCAATTTATTTTCATCATTTCTTTTGTTTTACGCCAAGAATACGAAAAAATACATTATTTCGACAAGATTGAAGCCAGTTTTTGATTCTTTCAAAAAAAAAAAAAAAAAGGTTTTTCTATAAGAGTATGTTTCCTCCATCAAAACAATTGTGAAATATGTGTTTAAAACATCTTGTACATAATTATTGAAATATACAAAATTCGATTTACATTGATTATTGTGAACATTTTAAGGAGATCCTTTGCCGAAAACCAAACTTAAATTATCAAACTTATTACATATAATGGTAACTTTCACCCTAAACATGAGACAATTTATCAATAGACGGACTCGAATGCGATATACATATAGGTATATTAAAACTCGTGCCTAATTATCTTTGTTGCATTTACAGTCTTGCGTTAAAACAAATTTGTTTTATATAGCCCGTAATTATATCTCCAACGTGTTGATATTTAATTAAGGTGGGCATTTTCCCAATCTAATAATAAAATAAAATCATCAAAAACCCCTTTATTGTTGGAATCAGAACCAGCTAAAAACATAATTTATAAAATGAATGTACATTGCAAGGAGAAAAATGTCAACTAAAAAACGTGATCAATTAAGCTAATAATTTCCCATTACAGAGAAGTTCAACGGTTGATGGCGCATTCATACAAATATACTCGCATACGGTCAGGTAATCGAATCGGTAATTCTGCATATATACCTATGATTTATAGCATCCGCTTCGTTCAGATTTTTTATTGCTTGAATCGCACTTTAATCCCTCACTAATTGCCCCGGTATAAATATAAAGCACATCTCATAAACTCTTGCAGCTATGTGTTTTATATACGACTAACAGCGTCGAGTGCATGGGCAGACGGCTTTAAAATGACACTGCGAGCTGGTAGAATGAGTTCATATTTTTGCAGTTTTAATATGGCTATAAAAGGCGGATGGTGAATTTATAAACCTAAGTGGTCATTTTGCTCGCACCTAATAGTAGATTTACGTGCAGATAATTTAAAGAATTTTTCTGTTCAGATCTTATATGGTTTATTACGGATAAATTTTTTATCTATGGGGTTGGGGTGTATTTTTTTTATTATTAGAGATTTCGAAGTGAAATAGATATACAGTACGTTGACATCTCTTTTAGTAATTAGTAGAACTAATAAACAAAAGTCATTTTTCATAACTTTTTGTAGGAAAATGAATTATCTTTAATATGCTATAAAATTTGGCCGTTCGAAGACGCTAACAGATTATAAAAAGAAAAGCAATAGACTATTAAAAAGGAGATATGTAACTTTCGAGAAATGCGAAATATGTTGTTCGTTCCAAAGTAAATTCAAATTTCCTGCTAAATATGCAAATATTAGGCATTTGGAAAGGAAAGAATCCTATTATGTAAAGGGAAAGCGAATTTCGAGAAGGAAATTATAGAATAAATAGATTTCCAAACGGAATGTCAACATTTACAATAAAAGATTTGGTTAAATTTTCCATTATTTTTCTTTCATTTATAATCTATGTAAATTTTATATAACATATAAAAATAACTCCGTTTTAGAAAATAAAAAATAAAAAATAAAATTCGACTAAAACCATATAATAAAAGTATACGCCAAAATAATGGGGAGAGTATCGAAGGGTTTACGTATTTTATTTTTTGTGCTTTTAAAAATTTAAGTTTAGTAATAGCCACTGGTAATTTAGACTTCTGTGCAGTAAACCGTTTGAAAATCTATCGTTATCTTTACAATTATATTTACAGTTTGTCCAAAGAAATGTGTTGATGTGTTTCGTTATAAGAAATATTAGATACTGCCTATTGTAATTTATTATAAAAGAATATCGAATTTTTTCAGTTTTTAATTGGTTAACAGGAGGAGATTTTAGTTTTGTTATAATATATCTTCACTAGGGGAGTAGCTAACGTTAAAACAACATAGTTCTTCTAGCATTATAGAGAGATGGTGATCAATAATATCAATAATAAGTATATTTTGCGATCGTTGCTACTAGTATTTTTCTTTGCTCAAAGATTTTTAGAAAACTAGAATACCCTTAAAGGGACCTTACACGATCAATCGGATTAATAGTTCGCCCAAGGATTGACATTCTGATTGACCGTGTAAGGTTCAGATTGATGGATTTCTGGATATTTTAAAATCCAAGCTTCAATCACGGGTGGTAGAGAAGTAGAGGGAAGAGACTATCATTCTTTCCTCTACCGATATAGAATCTCTCATGACTGTATCTCTTGTAGATAGATACGGCTCTATTTTGCTGAGCAATTTGTTGAAGAGACGCTCGTTCATGCGGTAGTAATTCTTAACTAGTCATCTACAGCACTGCTCTCTGAGATCTCATGCAGCAAGTTTAAATGAGTATACTTTACACGTTTTTTGTACCATTTTTACACCCAAAGTTTGCGTTTAACCTTTCTTTTGGTAGCTAGTGCCAAGGCAATGGCCAAACAAGCCTTCTTCTTTTCGCCGTCGACTGAGCTAAAATTACCTCATTCCGAATGTCAGTCTGACTGATAGTAAAGGGTCCCTCAGGAATGTCAGTATGATTGGTTCAGTCAGAATGTCAATCCGATTGATCGTGTAAGGTCCCCTTTACGCTCATACCTCGACAGTACTATCAGAACATTTATTTACATTGATAACATACTCTCAGTGGAGAAATTTTTATTATTCCTATTCAATAGAAAGCTATAAATATAGATCGTTTATGTATAGTACTTGAAAGGCTTCTAAGAATGTTATAATTACTTCGACTATAATAAAGATTTAGTATAAATCGTTTGGTCTACTTTTCAAATAGTTAAAAATTAGACTTAAGAAAAATATGCTCACAAATACATTTCAAACCTATTGAGCGATGAAAATTAAGGAGCATGTCTTGCCGTTGTGAACTACTTAATAAAAATAATTTTTAATTAATTTAAACATGTGCATAATATGTATGTTTTGCTTTTTCAATGCCTACCTTAATCTGAAATTAATTTGTTTATATTATATTTTGTATAAAAATAATGCATACCAATGCTTTCTAAAATAATCGCTATAAGAAATTTTGCTTGTTAAAAAATGGTATAAAATTATATTTAAATAACAACCGCCTTAAATGAAAATGTCAGTATTATAAGAATATTAATTCACTGATTGTGGCTATAAAAATTCAGCATTTAACATACTTTCACACTTATAACACTCGCCTATCTCGGACATATTTGGAATTTAGTTTAAAATTTAGATTTCCTCTAAACATTCTTCTTCCTCCTCTTATGGCCGGCCTGTTATCAACCTACTAGTATGAATTCTGTGACCCATGAAGAGAGGTGAAGAAACTCGACCCCCGGAGGTTAACGGTTATCAAAGGTGCCAGTATGATGACCGGGACCACCGGCTCAACGTGCCTTGCGAAGCATAGAAGAAGCGTGCGACTCGCCGGTCTCGGGAATCGAACCCGAGATGTCTACGTGTGAGGCCTTTTACCTCTAAACACCGAAAACTAAATTATTTAGCATTTTCGCCATGTAATTTTATAAAATTCGTATAAAAGTATAAGCTTCCAGTAGTCCGTATCGTACGCATTGCAGGCATCAGACGGATCTGAAAAGTAAACTGACCGCGGATGACATTACAGGAAGGTAGACGCAGGTACAGGGATCGCACGCAACAGTTAATTTGTAAGCATAATTTAGTATTGTCATGATTAAATATATAAACATATCGAAACGTACAAAAATAGATTTAAACCACACTACGGTTTAAAAATCTAATCCGTCCGATACGTGCGACATGCACGATGCAGACCAGTGGACACTTACTTACCTTAATTATTTATTGTATATGCTCACAGCAAAGAACTACAATTTTGAAAAAGGCAATACAAAGAAAGATCTCTACATTTTTGCATCCGAAAGAAGGCAAAGAAGCATTGTAGTAAATACTTCCAGAATATAAGTATAACGCAATCAGTACTTTTTTGCACTTCCGGGCTTAAAGTGACTACTTTTTGCCCGCGAAGAAGGGCATAAAGTTAATTCTTGCAGACCTCGGGTGCACTTTAGGCCCGCGACAAATTAATTTGAAATATCACAAAAATATCTTAGTTACAAAACAAATTTTTATATAACTTGTAAAATCACTCTTGCCGTTAATGTGTCAATTTGACATTTTGAACAATGCCATTAAAAGAATTTTAAAATAGGGTAAATCAAAAAATTTAAATAAAATCTCCGTCCATGCAAAAAAGCCTCGTGTTATAATGTTCACGCCGCGGGCCAAAATCGCTTTCTTTACGCCCTTGATACATAAATAACTATTTAAGTAATTTTTAAGATTCAATCCATAGTTGTTATCTGTATATTTATTTGCTAATAACCCTTGTAATACCTATACCAATCATAGAATAACCAAATATTCGTGTTTAACATTCAATTTATTTCAAGCACGCTTTAGGTTAACAGACATTAACCGCAGTTCTATACATATGACTTTCATGTCGTACACTGTTTGCGATGCAATTTCCTATGCGGTCACAAAACGGTATTGAATCGCAATGGGATCAATTTCAATTAAGTTTCGTAATTGAAAGCCATATACGTTAAGGTCAGGGGGTATGACATGTGAATCGTGCGATAGTAATCTTTATTTATTTCCTTGTAATTATAAGCCCTTAACTTGTGTGGTTTGTACGTACTTGATGATGTTTCCGCCAGTGCCAGTTGATAACGATTAATCAGATGGATATCGAAATTGTGTTGTTAATTATACTATCGCCAGCTGAACATTATAATTACTCGTTTAGAATATTACATTAAAAAAATTCAACGCCCGTCTAAAATTAACCGGAAATTAATCGGTTGGGGTACGAGGATCGCCGACATTTTAATATTCCATATCCCATTTCTTTGTCAGTTTTCGGCTTTTTGTAATTCAGATAGAACGTATTCGCGATATGATAACTTCTGGGGTTGAAATCAGCTGAACTCGCGTTGTTAGAATCCCGAGAAAGTATTTTCGAAACGAAGGGAAAAGGGAAACTGTGATTAATGGATATATTACAATTTCCGGTTACTTTTCCTTTTAAAAATCACTCTAACTGAATGCCCTTTATTTTTTTAGGATTTAGTCCAATTTATGGTTTTGTAGAAGTTTTGCATATAAATCTGAGAATTTACCGAATATGTAAGATATGAACTAAATAAATGCAGTAGGTATATGAATTTTAGATAGCGAGTTTATTAAAACTTCAATATTTTCAAGAATTTATTCCGGGTAAACTTTTTAATGCAGGTAGGAATTTGCACAAAGGTATCTCATTTTAAACCGGATATATGTAAAGCTCTTTCGTATTTTCAAATGTAAGCTCCGAGTGGAGTAAAATTGATTTTATCAATGAGATTTAAAATGCTCTGAAAAATCCAATCACGTTGAAATTGAATTTATTTTCTCTTGTTTGTTTTAGTTTGTAGGAACTTCGTGTGAAGTCCGTTGTTTCGCGGCGGCTTTTAGTGATTATCTACCGTGAACACGTCGGTTACTTCAGCCGCATATTCTACAGAAAATAATTCATCATCTACTGACTACTTTTATTCCAACTTAACATTTAATTTTTAGTTCAACTTCAATTTTTGAAAAACTCAGATCGTTATGGGGATTTTTCATTTTATTTTATTTTATACATTTTAAGGGACCCTTGGAAGTCAAGTTTTCGTTCATTTCAAAGTTTCGTGGGTTGCGACTCGAGAGTTACGGATTTTAGTGTTCGAAGTCCAAAAACAAATAAGGAGAAGAAAAGGAGAAAATTAACACAGAACGTTTTCAGTTACCTAATCGTATCCAGCGAACAAACAGGCCATAATTTCTCTAGTTTAACAACCCGATGAAATAATGCTTTTAATTAAAAGTTAAAGAATCTTAATTTGATCCTGGTTTATGTTTGTGCACCAGAATAAAAGGATTACAGTCTTCTTGGCAAATTCGGTGTCTGCTTCCTTAAAAGAATGTTAATCGAATGCGCTTTTGTCTCGTTAAAGTATACATAAAGTAATGATTATAAAACGCTTCGCAAACGCTCGCCTCTCGTTTATTTTAGGATTCCCTTTTGTTGTGCCGGTTTATTGCGTATAATTAAACAAAATGAAGATAATAAAATTTATGAATTCTATTAAATATCAACTGCACTCTGAAATGAGGACATTCTCGGGATTAATGAGTCTGTTAGTGCGAGAATTTCTTTGAAGACGGGTTTCTGACTGTTGTTAAAAATTATTAGTTTAAAAATAGGAATAAATGACTGTTCACTTTTACATGAATACTAAACGTGTTTTCTTTGATCATACTCGTATATTACATCTTGAGTTACTAACTCACGTGAAATATTATGAGGTTACGTCTCTATCTGTTTTGTCTTTGCTTTATTTTCCGTAAAGTTTTTTCCTTACGTATAACTTTTACAACTGAAAATTGAAATCGTACACAGCCCTCAAAACATAATGTATGTGGAATTATAAAAAACTAAAACACTAGAACATAAATCGATTGCAGAATTTAGATTAAATCCAGCAATTTCAGATTTTCCAGCCTAAATAAAACGAAGGCTTCTTGTTCTTCTTTATCAATGTTCATCTATCCATTGTTTCCTTTATTTTTCCATTCTTGCTCTTTCTGGGCTTTAGAGAACCAAAAATTTACCATTGTTCTTGTAATGTTATTAGCCCATCCAAGCAGTAGTTTGTTACTTTAATTACTCTAATAGTTCATCTAACATCGATTAGTCTCACCATTGCCACTTCAGTTATTAAACTTATTTACTAGATCTTTTACTCCAGTGTGTTGTCTCTGTACTCATTACTTTAATAATCAATAAATCAATTAATTTTAGTAGCTTAAGTTTAAATTTAAAGGCATTCCTTAATTCCCATGTCAATATAGTGTATATCTGCTCTATATTACCTATATTATTTCTTGAACGTTACGTGGATAACTTTTTTATTTGTAAAGGTAGAGAAACGATTCAATAAGCAAAGTAGTGCAGTTTTCTTTGTGAGGAATTCAATAACGTGAACAAATTTGTTATACGAGGTGCGATTAAAAAATTATTCACGAAAAACAAAAAAAAAACGCTTTTTCTAATATCCCACGTACTTCATTTATTTTTAAAATTAAACAAAATACATACCCTGCTCTTGCCCAATTTTCGTAGATCTAAGCCTACATTTTTCAATATTTTCGCCGAGCATTTCACCAGAAAATTTATATTAATCTATGTCTTCCTTTCTAGCACCTCTTGATAATTATTTTCCCTTGCGAACTTAGAAGACTTCCTTATATACTATAATCTTACAGAAAACTTAACAGATCTTTTGTAACTCGGTTTGGAGTGCTACCCTGTAAAATTTCGTGTTTTCAATTTTTTTGAACAATTAATGCCTTTACACTACGTTAAATCGTGTTATCCAATAAAACTTTCAAAAATTAACTACTTCAATTATTTGAACTACTTCTGTGTCCCTTTACGCTAACAAATAAGAGGTTTGTTTCTAGCAAGTTAATATTACTTTTAAAGACAAAGAACAAAGTAAACGAAGGTACTCAAAACTCCCACTTAACATTTATATAATTCATTATAAAATAGATGCACTTTAAAAACTCTTAAGTTAAAATTGAAAACACCTAAAATCCTACGGACATTCACTGCATCCATTCACATTAAAGAAAATGGATGTATTGATCCTCTGCCTTTTAGGACGATGCTACCGACTTTAATTTCGAATGGAAACCCCTAGGATGGATCTTTACCCCATAACCAGAGCTTTGTTTTCCTTAAGAGCCTAAAACAACTCTCTGGCTCAATTTTGCCTTTAATATTTAAAGAGCAGTAATAAGAGCAACATCCTCTTAGCGCCCACATGCAGATCTCCCTGAATATTTCTTTTGTTTTATGCTGTTTTCAGATCAGTATGGCATCACCAAAATACAACATTTTTTATGGTTCAAAATTTTCAGTTTATTCTTTCTAAAAAATAAATTTCACGTCAACTCTTATTTTTCTAGAATTTTGTTTCACATCTTAAATTGTTCCTGTAAGTAAATAATATTTGTCCGATATTTATTCCATTACTCAAGTTGATATTGTATTTTCGTCATTTTAACTTTTTCAGATTTGTTTCTAATATGTCATTTTAAAATGCAACTAAACAACTTAAACTAGTCTTGTATATTTTGCTGGATTTTTCTTTTCGACTAAGATAAATAATTAAACCACTAATCTTCAAAATTGCCCTAACCTTACCCTTTCCAAGGAACAAAGTACAAAGTACAGAACATAATCCTATACTCCTATTCTAGAACATTCTAGAACTTAAACATGCCTTCCTATACTCCTACTTAGAACATTGTAGAACTTAAATAAGTCTGGTCTATCTTTTTGAATGAAACCACAGACGTAACAACGTAGACCTAATTATTTTTGCTGAAACTGTCAATTATTATTATTCATAGGTTAATAGGCCATGACTGTTAACAAAAACCGCTGTTTTTTATTCAACAAAAACCGTTTGTACGGTTAACCAGTTTTTTGTAAAAATTAATTTGCAGGTAAAACCGATTAATTGAAAATGGTTGGTCTTCTTTGGGTTTCGATCATTAACGATTTCATGTCATGATTGCTTTTTGGATATTAATTTTAATAAAACACTTACAAATAATATAGTGTTTACGTTCGATTTTGTTTTCATTTTCGAAAATTCACCTATGTATGTATATCCATTAATTTCTATTCATAAAATAATTACCATCAAGAATTATATAACAGTTAAGATCAAACACGGTTGTAGACGACAATCTATTAAAACCGAGCATCGGTTAATACCAACAATTGATCAAAACCGATAATCGGTTAAAACCGACTATTGTTAACAATTGACCAACAATAACCCATAACCGTTTTGGCCGGAAACCTATTACAAATTATCACCGTTCATATTTTATCATTGTTCAGCTATTTTATCTTTGAGGATGATAGGAATGTCTTTAGTTTGTAAGGAGAGGGTTCGCTGGAACTTTACTTCACACGTTAAATTGTAATCAGCAGTGATACTGCATATACGTTTTAAGCCTTATAATCTTATAAAATACGTATTGCCCCATTCCATAGGGCAGACTGTTTAATAATTGGAGTTTAAAAAAAAATCATTGTTAGCTAAATTTCTGGAGACCTTTTTCCTTACTGCTCTTCATTTTCGACTTTTTATTACATTTATCTTCAAACATTTCTATTCACATATTGGGATATTCAAGGGAAGGATTTGCTTCGTGTAAGTTTTCTAAATGATGCCATTCAAACTAAAGCAACTGCTTACTGCTGTAACCAAAAATAATAAGCATAACCACTACCGTCTTATCCATTAGGCACTTTAGGCACAGTGCCTAGGGCCTACGAAAATTTTTAGGGTCTACGAAAATTTTTGAGGTCTACTTAGTAATAGAAATTCAAGAATATATATTTTGTTAAGTTTTAATAAGAGAGACGTCGAGGGGGTAGGAGATCTGGTGCCTAGGGCCTACGGCAATCTTAATGCGGCCCTGAGCATAACGTGTTATACAAATTAAAAAACAAAACAACTAGCCAGCTGTTGTTAAGCCTGGGTTTGTCATCGACATTTGCAAAGATTCGCACTGTGATTCTTTTTGCATGACACTTTAAAAAGCATTGTGTTCGAAACTTGAGCCTATAATCCGCAATGCGAGACATTAAAGAGTAAAAGAACAAGTAGGCAAACTGAATGCGAGTGTAAATAAGACGCGATCTGTAACCCGATCACGCGACACATATCCCCACACCTCTGACAAAAGCGCGGCATTAATCACAGCCGAAGAACCATTCATATTCAAATGTGTACCGATGCATGTGTCGGACGGTTTTAGCCTTGTGGCATTGACATGTTTAATATTTGGACAAGCATTGGCAAGCACTTATCAACACTATATTTATATAAAGCTCGCAGTGGGTCGTATTGTCGTAGTTCATTTTATTATTTTATTTTGAAGGCTTTCAGTCTCAATCGATATAAGTAACAAAAGGGTTGTAACAATAATACACCCATCACATATTTAGTTACATAGAATGATTCGCATTTTTATTCGTTTATAAGAAGTCTTCATTGTATTAGTTTCAATTAGGACGTACCTACAACCTGACATTTTAAAAATTTGATCAGTAACATTTTAGACATTGAAATTGAATAAAAAAAACTCCAATTAAATGTCCTGGCAGTAATGATGCGAGACAAAAATTCAGAATCAATATCAAGTAGTTCTTTTTTAGAAGTACTGTTCTAAACAGCCCTCATAGCAGTAAGCTGCGTATTTAGGGGTACGTTGTGTTATTTAAATTTCCATATGAATTTGTAGTTACTTCCACGTTTAAATGAAAACAGATGTTTATGTATTAAAGAGGTGTAGAAGTTATTTCGGAAGAAAAACATTGTAGAATACGTGAACTATCTTTACTATGGATAGGCGGTGGTGTAGTTACAAATGCGTATGTAACAGAACTAATTTGACAAAATCCTGTTTTTCAAGTATTAGAAAAGATTTTTGTTTATTTTTATTATACAATTAATATCAAATATAGAACTACTTCTGTAAAATATGAAATGTGGTTGGTCAACAACAAAGATGGATAATTACTTTCGCAAGCCGAACGGTATTGGTCAACAGCATACGACAAGGTTTCACAGTTTTTTGCTGCTCATCAGGTACGATACCATTTAGTAGAAAAGCGAAGATCTTAACAATGAACTAATAAAATAATTTAATGGCGAAAGACAATAATCGATTTAAATTAAATGAAGCTGTATTATTATACAGCATAACATTATGCATATTTTAAAGACTGTTAATTACAGCTAATTGTAATTTGCAACAATTTTCTCTTCTGTTTAAAAAATCGTCATCAGTCAACCCATTCTTCTTCACTACTGGACATAGATCTTCTACTTCGTGCCAAACGCATCCAATTTCACGCTCTTTTTATAAGTACATATCATCTGACCAATGGGAAGACATCTTCTATTTCTCTTTGCTTTTCACAGCAATGACGGAGTTTACACCGATCATCGTATTGAAGATAACCCCAACAATGTAAAATATAAATCTAAAGCCAAGTTTGAAGGAAAAATTTTGGTATGATGTACTATTTCCGTTACTAGTGACTCTGTGCCTTATATCGGTCTGATGAAGGGTAGATGTTGACTTATATTAATGATGATATAATCTGTTGGCCTCGTTTAGCTTCCTGCCATTATACCAAGACAACACGAGAATGGTTGGATGGTTGGATAACAATTGTATTCCATTTATATCAATAGAAGATAACCCCCTAATTTATCCCAAACCCAACCAATAGAAGAATTTTGATTGGCATTTAGTAGAAAAGTGTATGACGGTGGTTGGGAAGCTAGGTCAGAAAAATAACTGCGTTGTAGAATACGAAACAAGTTCAAAGAAGTTGATGTTGAAACCTTCCAACGACCATACAACATTACGCCATGAGCATCTATCAGTTATCTAGTTATTAAATTTTAGTGTGAAGTTAAGTTTCGATAAAAATAAACATAAGTTTCAAATCTTTACTTAACGACGTTAGGTATAGCTATGGAAACACATTCTTCGTACAATTTTCGTTCACTGACATTGAGTCTGACTTCTTAATATACATAATTCTTGTTTTCCATAGGCTGCCAATCCTAAATATATTATTCTATTAATTTGGTATGTTTAATTGTCCCTGTCAAATTTGTATTGATACACTGCTTCACCGTTTTCATCTTAAGTCTTTATTATCCCAAGGATCATTATTACGGTTTCCACATACAGTCTTTCTTTGGATGTTTCTTTGTCATAAATGTTATTTATTTTAGGATCGCATACTTATCACTCTTTCATCTTTGCGACAGCACCTCCATGATATCATATTTCTCTATACAATTTAACGCCTTCCCATAGCCATTATATGTTAATCACAATGGTAGATTAAATTCTATATTTTTTTAATACGTAGATGGTCATTTGGACCATATCCTGCTCGGCAACTTCTTCTCTTGATCATGAAAAGTCAAGTTTCAGTGTTACTCGTTTTCCTATAATTTTTGTGTAGATGTGTGAGTAACCTGATTGTTTTATAGTTTTCTAATACCATAGCATCCACTTCCTTATGTAGCAATAGTACCTGCTGTTTCAGTGTTCCATTGGGTTGGGGTTATACCACTACCTAACTGTATTGAACAGTATTTCCGGAGTTTTCATCAATTCAGAGTATAACTTCACGGTCGTCTCCTGATGCTTTATTGTTTTTTTGTTTATGTTACTTCTCGTTGTAGTTCTTGAACTTACAGTTGATCATCATTTCTTCTGAGTTCTAATTCATCGCAACATCTTTACTTCCGTTTATATTTGCATTTTCTGTTATTAAATGACTCGCTGTAAATCGTAAGCATTTGTTCTCAATTGGCTGTTAGTGTACTAATTTGTTTCTCAGATTATTTATTTTACGTAAGTTTTAAATTTTTTTTAAGTAAAAAAATATACCGTCTCAGAACAATTTAAATCAATTAATATTATAAATTGCACGTAATGAAATTAAAATAAATTATATACTTGATATGCTCTTACTAAATTAAGATAAATGCATACAATTATTTTAAAATTCCAGCTAGCTCAGTTTGTTAATTAATTTTTAATAAATTTTCAAAGATCTCCCAATTCACGGTCGCCAAAGGAATCGCAATCATGAATTTTAAACTTTTATAAAATTCACAAAGTTAAATTTTAAACACCTTTAAAATTATGCAAATATTTACAAACAACAACAATAAATTCTAATAATTAAATAAACATTTTCTAAAAGTAATAAATTTACAAAAAAAAATACCTTTTGCAAAACAACTCGTACAAATATACTTTCTGCCTCGACTTCCAATTCACCAAGCGCTTCTCTAACTTCTTTCCAACAATATACTTTCCCCTTTTGACTCCAACTCCACCAAAAATCTGCCTTATCCTTCAACCAACAACACACTTTCCATCTTTATTAAATTAACACTTTACCAATATCCAAATTTATAAAGCTTCTTCAAAAATAATGTTATTTCATAAAATTTTTATTTATTTAAATCCAAAATTATATTTTCATATAACAACAACTTTCTTTGTACAGTATTTTAATTAATTATATTTTTAATCTGCTTTTAAAATATTATTTTATGGTAATTAATGAAGTTTTTTGATAATTTTCAACAGTAATTACATAAGTGGTGATAATTTTTTGATAATTTTAACTAGATTCACGAATCTTTATTGCTATGGAATTTCTTAATAGCAATAAAGATGAGTGCTAATCTAGTTAAAATTATCCAAAAAAATTATTACCACGAATGTAATTCGGCGTGATTATTTTTTAAACTGTTACATAATGATGACAGTGCTGAATTCTTAATGTCTGTCAAAGTCAAAGCTAACTTTTTATGCATTTATTTAAACAAAGATCCAATCACAGAGCAGGTATTGCTCTGTGATCCAATGAAACAATGTGAAAAAATTATCGCTGTAATCAGCTACTAGCAAATTATCAGTGTAATTTTGATGCTATTGGTCGATTTGAAATTTTTTCTCATTATGATTGGCTGACAGGACTGTTTAAAAAATAATCACTTTCATTTACCAAAATTAATATTGAACTATTTATTTATCTTTTTATTACCTTGGTTATTTTTAATTTCTTATAAATTAACACTCTACAAATTTTTTATTATGACATATTTTTTAAATTTACTCTAGATATTCTAATCTACTTATATACAATACTAAATTTTTAACTTAACAACTATTTACATTTTTTAACATTAAATTTACGTTCTTTTAAAGGTGTTTACTTATTAACAACTTATTTTATTAAGAGATCATTCAAAATACTTCATATCAATACAAACTCTTGATTAAAAAGTTTAAAAAGGTGTAACCCACAAAAAAGGAAATTTGTTTAGTATCATATAAATTATTCAAAACAATGTTTAAAAATAGGTTAGTGAAATTTAAATAATTTTATAGAAAGCTGTATTAAAAACGTTTTTAATGATTGTGAAATCGCTAAGAATCTACGATTATGTACAAATGTGTCTCCATTTACTGATTCATTATTATAAAGTTTGCACTTCATAAATTACAGTTAGGCCATAATTCCATCAAGTTTTAAATTCTCAATTCTTGTTTTGTGTTCCCTTGTGTATTTGCAATATACTATGTAGCTCGTGAAATGTAAATTCTCATAAAGTTGTTAGCTGTGATGTTGCTTTCCCATCATTGGAACTTGACGTTTAATAAATATTTATAGGCGTTCTTACGTAAAATGTTTAACAACTGACATTTAATGGTCGTCTAACCCCATATATGAATTTCCTCATAACAATCCTGCCTTATAAAAACTGATATAACGTGTTAATCTTTCTGGTCATCCATCATCATTTGTTATATTAAACACCCTTGGTGTTGGCTCTTTCACGGCGTGGTATTTTAATACGTTTTGTAGGAAAAAGGCGTCTGACGAATTAGAATACAAAAAGGTTGGACAAGCCAAAATGCTTGGCATATTTCAAGAAACTTGGCGGAAGACCCCTGACAGAACGAAAATCTGAAGTAATTGCCATATAATTTACTATACTGTAATAAAACAATGTACGTTAGTTTTATGTGGAAATAAGTGCGCTCGTTGAAAAAGTAATCTTGCTTTACCATAGCTTGCCTTCATCAAAAAATGGATACTTCATTAACCGAACACAATAAGTACAAAAAAACTTCAACAAAGACCGTCCCTTTATAGCGTGTTTAAGATCGTAAATTTCATTTTCAACGACGTCTGGCAGGGGAGTTTATCATATCTCCAAACGAGCGCGACACGCTTCCCGCAATTGTATTTTCACAAAGCATCGCGGCATATGCCAGGATTAAGTTGTTAAACCAAAAAATATATTACCTTCATAATAAAATTAATTAACGTATCGGCGGGTAGGCATCATGAACACAGCTTGTTAATTTTGTTGATGAAACTACGACGTGCATGCTCAATGTTTTTATCGCGTGTTCATTAGCAAAAAACTGCATTTCCCGAGCTCTTAATTGATAGACGCTTAAAGTATTCGCTGTGAACGATTATCGTTCGAAAGCAGTTCATACCGCACTTCTATTATTCACATCGGCTCGTCTGAGTGTAATTAAAATGTCTCGCTTATAAAAGGCGTAGCATGTGAATGCAAAAGTACAGTAAATTGACATGAAAATGCCCGCATGAAACGTATAGCGAAAAAATTGCTTCGTAGCCTTGTGGTCTTTGTTTTACTCACTGTCGAAATGTATCCTATTCATTTCATCCACTGGCTCTTGTAGAACTGATTTAGTGGAATCTGAACGTATTGTTGTCGGGTGATACCAAAAGGAGTTAATTTCTGTTTGTTTTCTGAAACCTATGGCTGAGGGTACGGTGTGTTAATTAACGGTTGCCATTTTGATCCGAAGTTGGTTCTAAATGTTTTGTATAGAATGACCGTACAAACAGAAAATTCCTGGCTGTGCAGTATATATTTATTAATTGTGCATTTGAATATGTTATTCATTGGTAGTTTAATTAATGTGTCTACATTGCAATTCTAAAATAAATACATAAGATAGAAATGTTGCTAATCATTCTTTTCCTCTCTACAAAACTTAAAAGATTAGTTGCAGTTGACGTGTAAAAGATGTACGAGGGCGGTCCGTTATTAAAGATACAAGTCTAATTATATGAAAAAAAACTACATACATAATAGCATTTATAAATGTATCTCAACATCTTACAAATTTAAACATTCCTTCGCGATAGTGTTGCTTTCCAAACGACGTCAAGTACTGTACAACTGCGGTTTGCAATGCGTTTTAATCTTCAAATGTTTTCTTTGATAACAACTGTATGAATGGCCCCAAAAAAACTAGAAATCTGATGGGGCCAAATCCAAAGATATGAGGCTTCTGCATAATGGAGCATGCCGCACACTTGAGCCCAGCGGAAGTGGGAGGTTTTGTCTCATTCGTCAGAGAGTGCAAATTTAGCTGGAACAGATTTCTATCTCTTTGAATCATTCGAACAATTTTTACAAGGAAAAAGTTTTGAGGACCAAAATACAGGGTGTTGGGAAAAGGTCGCACCTGCACCATACTACCATATTTGGCGCTCAAAATTAATCATAAAACTGCCTTCAAAATTTTTCTACCTTATCTATTTAGGATACTACAAGAATTCCTAATCTAAAACTTAAAACAACATTACTACATCTTTACTTATAAATATACTCGATTTTATTAAAAAGTAATTCATTATACCACTAAATCATTAATCTTGAACGATGATAATAAAGAAAATCTGTAAAATTCCAAATTTATTTTGTCTTGGTAATTCTTCCACATTTCTAATATCAATTTATTCAGTAATACAACCAATTAACATTTACAGATTTTCTTTATTATCATCGTTCAAGATTAATGATTTAGTGGTATAATGAATTACTTTTTAATAAAATCGAGTATATTTATAAGTAAAGATGTTGTAATGTCGTCTTAAGTTTTAGATTAGGAATTCTTGTAGTATCCTAAATAGATAAGGTAGAAAAATTTTGAAGGCAGTTTTATGATTAATTTTGAGCGCCAAATATGGTAGTATGGTGCAGGTGCGACCTTTTCCCAACACCTTGTATATTGCAAACTGCAGTTGGAACACAATGCTATCGTAAAGGAAAGTTAAAAACGTATAAAACAATAGGATACATTTTTCAATGTTTCAATTTTTAATTTACTTATTACTCAGTGAGTACTGTTAACGGTTAAATATGTTCAGGATAGAACCATTATGCGAAAATATCCCAAAATAATGTATAACGTTACCATCGTTTTTATTAATTTGGTGAAGAAGATACAAAGAGCGATTTACAACACAGTGTCGCATTTGAAATGAAGATACAATGATATTTTCCCTCGTTTACGAGTTTTGGACTTTTGTTTTCAAAACATCTTTTAACGTGCTTAACTTAAATGAAAGTTATATACCCTGCCTAGTGCGACCTTATAAATAAAGCTAGTTTACAACATTTTATTTACAATTGTTTAAGTCTGACTTCATTTGCATTTGCGTTTTTAGGTTTTGAATAATATCGCAATAAGCGAAAATTTTTTGGTTGTTTGGTTTAAACCCAATCCAATATGAAATAATAATTTATCGGTGATTATCATTTAGCTGTTTAGACAGCGTCAGAATTTGGACCATGCGTACAAATCACCAAAAAATTCAGAACGTGAAATTTTCGTAGACATTCGGTAGATAGAATCAAAGATAGATTTAGCCGAACTTTTTCCAAGCAATTTGTTTCAATAGCTTTATTCAGTATGAAATAGAATATTGAGAGGACACATTAGGCAAGGTAGGTATCTAACTTAAATACCTCAGAAGATAGCCTTCAAGAGTCTACGGTTATGTAGTAATCCAAATCTCTACTAAAAACAAATAATATGTTACACTATTTTAATTTCACTGAAGAATGCGAAGCGCGGTGGGGTATACACATTTTTACTTTCTAAACATTGTTAAAATTTTGTAACATTTTACTATAATTGCAACATTTGTTTGGTTACAGTTCTTACTATACTTTTTTATTGGTACTCAAACGTCTATTTCTTACTTTAATTTTACTTTCAGGATACAACTACCCATGTGACTGTTTGTATAGAGCAGTGTCTGCCAAACTGTGTGCCGCGGCACAGTAGTGTGTCGCGAGAGATTCCAGTTGTGCCGCGAAAGATTTAAAAATATAGGTAAAAATATTTGAGCGTAGGGCTTTGCTGGATCAGAAAATTCAGTCCATCCACGCGACTGATAATAGTTATTTAAGTTACAAGGAATATAAGGACGTATTAACGTTTGAGGTAGGCGAATACGAGCCGAGGCGAAGCCAAGGCTCGTCGCCTCCCGAAAATGTTAATAGTCCATACATTCCGTGTTGCTTATTATATTTATTTCGCTACCATTAGCAAGTAGTTAAAGAACAAGAAAATATTATTTGCAACGTATGAATTATTTTGTGATCAGTTTTTGTGGTAACTGCGTCCTATGCTTGGCAACGTAAAAAAAATAAAAACAGTATAACAATGACAACGGTGAACTTGCATTTCTGTTATCATTGTTCATTATATTCCTACGAACGTAAGTGACACTATTAAGTTCCATCGTCAAGGGTAACTAAAGATCGAATGTTATTAGCCACTTACAGTCACTGTTGCCATGGATGTAAGGCCTACTTACTTTGCTGGTAGCGAAAAAAGTATATTTAATTTTGCTGGGATTATTATTTGGTGTGCCGCGAAACAAATTCTCTTTGCCCAGTGTGCCGTGAGGTAAAAAAGTTTGGCAGACACTGGTATAGAGTATAACGTCTTTTATTTAGAAATAGTTTAGGTATTTCTATAGCAGATCCCTCTCCGCCCCATTGTTAATACATCGATTCTTCTATATACATCTTGGCCAAGTATCTCGCTGGTATTCTTACGGCGCGGCGTGGCATATACAGGGTTGCTCATTAGTGCGTCAAAGTCCAATATAGGCTTTATTAAATAAAACTGGAGGAATTTATTTTATAAAAAGTGGTACAGTAACAAAAAACGCACATTTCAAAAATAATTTGAATTATACAGGGTGTCGCGCTAAAGCGGGGCACATTCGAGAATATTTTTTTTAAATGAAACACCCTGTATATTTTTTGTTTTTCTAATCTGCTTTAAATTGTCTTTTCAGCGATCCCTGGGTTTTTGTTTTTGGATGACGCATTGTTGAGTTATTAACGAAAATTTAAAAAAACTGGTCGCGACAAGGTTTAGCATACTAATTCCATGCGACAGTATTACGATTAGCTAAGACAAAATTATTTGGTAAGTATGCACCCAAGGGATGTGTTGAACCTACAAAATAATCAAACATTAATTTTATTATACAGGGTATTTGTTAGGATGCAGTCAATTTGGCGATTGTCAAAGAGCGTTTACTGAATTTTTTCAAATGGAACACCCTGTATATTATTAAATTTTTGGAATGACGCGTTAATTGCGCTTAATTTTTGTTAATAATGTCCTATACCCAAACCCAATAATTCCAGAGATATTTTTACTTTTTCATTACAAACCGCTAAATTATTTGTTTTCGATTCGATCTAGTGTACTGGGCAAACGCTTTGACAAACTAAAACAAATAAAGACAAAAAGTGTTAAATGTTAAAATCTTAATTATTGTTGCTAATTAGGTGCTGTATTAGTGATTTTTTTAGTTTCTGCCTTTAATATTGTCATTGTATTATTTATTACGGTTTTAGTTAAGTCAATATGCAATTTGAAAGAAACGAACTCGTTGACATGATTTTCATTATGGGATCTGCCCAACAAAATTGTGTATTAACTCAACGAATTTATGCGCAAAGATATCCCGACAGAAGACATTGAAGACAACCTTCAGTTACAAGTTTGGAAAGACTTAAGGAAAGATCATTAGAACAGGAAATGTGAGTTATGAAAAGTGTGAATGTAGAAAGAGGACACGTGACGAAAATAAATTGAAAGTCTTGTTATCAGTAATTGAGGAGCCCTCTACTAGTTCGATCAAAATATCAACAGAAACTAATGTACCACGATCTACTGGTAGCAAGATTTTAAAAAATAATAAATATCATGACTACAGTATATCCTTTCATCAAGAACTGTTGGGGCCAGATTTAGAGACTAGAAGGACATTTTGCGAATGGGGATTAGAAATTGAAAGGATAACACCTAACTTCTTCCAAAAACTATTATTTACTGACGAATCGGCCTTTACTCAGAGTGGTAGCCCAAACCGTCATAATCTTCATAATTATGCAACAGAAAACCCAAGAATAGCAAGAGCGGTTGATAAGTAGAGAGAATGAACTGTAAATGTTTGGGGTGGTATTATGGTCAACTTTATAATTGGACCACATTTCTTTCATGGACATCTAAATGGTGCACAATATTTGAATTTCTTGCAATATGACTTGGCTCAGCTTCTGCAAAACGTTCCTCCAGTTCTAAGGGAAAATATGTGGCTCCAGCACGACGGTGCTCCAGCACATTTTGCACTAGATGTCCGACGATATTTGAATCAAGAATTCGAAGGTCGATGGGTGGTCCCATTAGTTGGCCACCTAGATCGCCAGATTGAACGAAACTTGATTTTTTTCTATGGGGGCACATAAAAAATATTCTGTACCAGACACCTCCAACTATAGCAGACGATATGAGGCAACGTATAATACATGATTTTGACACAGTTTCCATTGAGATGTTACAAGACGTAAATACGTCCTTTCTGTCAAGGTTGCAAATGTGTTCTAATCAAAATGTAGGTCACTTTGAGAATTTATTGTAAATATTACCTCTAACGAAATTACAGTTTAATACTTTTTGTCTTTATTTGTTTTTGTTTGTCAAAGCGTTTGCCCAGTACACTAGATCGAATCGAAAACAAATAATTTAGCGGTTTGTAATGAAAAAGTAAAAATATCTCTGGAATTATTGGGTTTGGGTATAGGACATTATTAACAAAAATTAAGCGCAATTAACGCGTCATTCCAAAAATTTAATAATATACAGGGTGTTCCATTTGAAAAAATTCAGTAAACGCTCTTTGACAATCGCCAAATTGACTGCATCCTAACAAATACCCTGTATAATAAAATTAATGTTTGATTATTTTGTAGGTTCAACACATCCCTTGGGTGCATACTTACCAAATAATTTTGTCTTAGCTAATCGTAATACTGTCGCATGGAATTAGTATGCTAAACCTTGTCGCGACCATTTTTTTTAAATTTTCGTTAATAACTCAACAATGCGTCATCCAAAAACAAAAACCCAGGGATCGTTGAAAAGACAATTTAAAGCAGATTAGAAAAAACAAAAAATATACAGGGTGTTTCATTTAAAAAAAATATTCCCGAATGTGCCCCGCTTTAGGGCGACACCCTGTATAATTCAAATTATTTTTGAAATGTGCGTTTTTTGTTGCTGTACCACTTTTTATAAAATAAATTCCTCCAGTTTTATTTAATAAAGCCTATATTGGACTTTGACGCACTAATGAGCAACCCTGTATACGTGGAAATCTTCATATATCTTTTAAAAAAGGAAAGCATTAAATGCTTAGTTAAAAAAGATGTAGCGTTGACTTAGAAAACACAACAATTAAATTGAAAATCCTTAAGGACGGGTTACACAAATACGATTTAACAGTTTCGTCAAATCATTCATCCAAATTCACGAAATTAAAATTTGAATTCATATTACAAATAATGCATTAATAGACAAAAAATTCACAGATTTCGCAATCCTTGCAACCATTGGAAATGATAATGCCATATATACGTAATACATAAAACATATAAACTTACCTCAGTTACGACTTCGAAATTGTGGAACTATCACACCTCTGAGAGTAAATTAATATCTTTTCCAATTTCTACACATAAAGTGGCATTTTAATGTGTCAAATCTAGTTATCAAAGCAACATTTTAACGTGAAGGGTGGATAAAGTGTTGCTATAAACATTTTATCCACACTTTCCTTGACGACACTGTTTCTATAAACATTTTATTCACACTTTCCTTGACGACGTGAATTTTAGAATGAAAATCATGGTGCTTTTAAATTAGGTTGCTAGCTATTGTTTCACAAAGAGATTTTATCCACTCAAGGACATTAGCTCGCTCGGCTGCGCCTTGTGAGCTAAACTTTTCCTTTCCTGGATAGCATTTTTCTTTATTCACTCACGAAACGCCGAGTGAGCTATATTCTTAAATAGTGGCGGTGTGGCCTCTTTAATTCCTGTAGAAAGAAATATTACATTTTTATGACCTAAAATATCCTAAGGCGCCTTCAAGACATATTGCTCCCCCGTCTCCCAAAGATAGGTACGCCACTGGTACCATAAATAGCTATTAAACTAAATAAATAAAAGACAATACATATTCAACCAGTTTGTACCTGTTTGTAATACGAATACGACTATGCGTATTTCCTTACACTTGTAGCAGTTGTCTATTCTTCTTACGCAGTTTTATTAGTTTAGTACGAATAATTCAAATGTTTGGTATGAGATCATCGCGAACTTATTGAACGCTAATAAAAATTATTAACAACATTCCCGAGCTGGAGAATGATGTCATCGGCGTCTGACGTCGACACTTTTGGTGTCTCTGAAACTGTTGAAATCCTTGTAACTCTGTCCCATACACGAGCGCATAAACATTTCCAATGTTAAAATATGGATTCTAAACTCAGAGGTAGTTGGACTAGGTAGACTGGGTTCGTTGTCAAATATGGGTCAAGTATTTTTTTTTTAAATTTGACTCGCTGTACAACACACAATTTAACCATGACCTCCTTCGCCTCCTTCCCAAAAAACTGCCCGAATTTTTTATTCTTTTTAATTTAGAGAAATTTATAGACTTACTAATTTAGGGTAAAAACATTCGGATTTCCTTTTGTCCAACAAATTTTTATACATTCTCCGTTATGAAACTAACAAAATCTAAAAATTTGCAAGTATGATATGTATTACCACCAAATGGGCGAAGAACACCTCTGTTATACTTCTCATTGATGTATTTGTTCATAATTAAAAATTGTAAGGAGTAAAGGTTTTGCGGGTGAATGTCGTTTTCCACAATTCGTTTAACTTTAACATATCATGGAGTTACTTAATCAAACAATTTAGTACTTTTACTTTTCACAGATATTAATTATGCATTAAAATTGTTTATTCACAATCACTATAGTAATATGTCGATTCCTAACCTTTTACAGGTTGGGAAATACGTCATTCCTAACTGTAATGACAATCTTTTGGGTGGGAAGTAACAGAAAACACTTCCCACCCACGGGCGGGAAATGTTTATGTACGATTGCCTAGCAACACTGTCATAGATCTATATGTTGAAGTAGGCTAAAATAAATTATACTAGAGCTGTCAAAAAATATTAATAAAATGAATTTAAAATTCAGTGATTAATAATTGTGAATAAAATAGTATAGGTACATGCCTCGGCGGGAGTTTCATCACAGCCTCGCGCTATGTCTGACCACGAGGCTTCGCCTCTCGGTCATACATGAGCCCTCGACTGTAATGAAATATTTCCCGCTTCGGATGTAATGTAAAGTATGTTCATAAAAAAAAAAACTCTAGAGTGCTTTGAAAATTTGTTTTAAGTACCTATGTCTTAGGCTGTATGTTACATATGAAAATCATTTCCAAGGATTGCTGCGAGTTTTTTCTTTTAATGAACATACTTTACTATTAAACCTTTCTATGCTGCAAATTTGTTGATGCTGTTATTGATCTAAATTTTGTTTATTATTAGTTTTTACAATACGGAGTATTTCATTCTTTTTTTGGTTATATAAAAAAAGGTATATACAAGATGGCATAAATTATAAAAAACAATGTGAATTAAATAATCGTCATCATCATCAATTGACATGGAGCAGATCCCCGTGGATCAATCCTGGATTACGCCAGGCCCACCCCATGCCAATAAGGTGTGAAAGGATTTGTTATGATGGGTGGAGATTGGCGGCACTGTATAACGTTAACATGCCTGTGACGCTTCTACAGTGCAAGGTAGTTAGTAAGTCATATATGCAATGGGAGTTGGAGATATGACTGAGATGGTTAAACATGTTTTATCATCTTACGCTAACAATATTTCTAGTACTACAGCTAATTTCTTAAGTCTATGATATGGAACGCCGTAGCTCAGACATGCCTGTCATGTTACTTTATGCTAATCTAGTCTAATCATTATTATTATCATTATTGGTATTCTATTTTTATTGTTATTACGAGTATTCGCTGTTCTTCTGCATTATCCTTCAGTTGTTATTCTTTCAAGTGTGTTGGGTATATATGCTCCTATGTACTTCATTCTTCTTACATGTTTTATTTTCATCCATTGCATCTCGGTTGTGTAATCCTGGATGTGAGACTATGTCGACTGAATTAGCGAGGTTCCGGGTTAGTAGTCTAGTTCGTTCTCCTGCCCTCCATCGTTTATGTATAATTCTTCTGGTGGCACACAAATGATCCTCAACTGATCTTCGCCTGAGAAACGGCGCTTGATATGGTGGCATTTCTTGAATTGTGTTGTCTAGGCACGTTAAACTTAATTTTTTTCTAGTTCCGGCCAATAGCTAGAACTCTAACTTACTAACTTATACATATACACGTTCAAAAGTCATATGCGCATGTTGCCTTAATTCTAAAATTATTAGCTTTACAATTACTATTTACATCTATTCTCGTTTTATTAACTTTAACTACGCATATTTTCAAAATAATATTAATTAATTAGGTGTTCTTTACTTCCATCGTTGCGTCAACCGATTCTGTAAATAGATTTCTTTCCTTTGAGAGTCAGGGCCGGCCTTCTCTATAAAGTGGCACGGGTACAAGACGCCTTTTGGGACCCTAAACATTTCATTTTCAAAAGTAAGAATAACAGTATTAAAAAGAAGAACGCATATTGCGGCCCTGTTGGGAGTGAATTGGCTTATTTCACTAGTTTTATTATAATAATCACCAATCTATTATTACTTTGATACTTAAAAGGAGCACTGGTGTCGCCCTGTAATTATAACTTTTAACAAATAGCATTTTCTGAGAGAAACCCTTTGAAATTAATGGAAAAAGTAGAAGCTCGTTCGAAACACGTGTCTACTTGTCAACGTCCCGTACCGACCTATTAAAAAAAAAGAAAGTGAATTTGTTAAATAAAATTGTTAATTGAATGATTGTTTAATTAACAAGCAAAGTGATATTTAAATATCTCACCCAAATACATCTTGTTTCTACTGCCGATATAAACGACAACTAAAATTTTACATTTTTAAAATATTAATTAGCATGAATTTCCACTACATGAATTACTTCCTTACAGTCATGATGGCCAATAAATAAATGCTAAAATCCAACCCCCTCCTTCAAATATGACAAATGAAGATACTAAATCCGTAGTAAAAATATATATTTATGCGATTGATACAGACATAAATATTTGTTTTCCTCAAATTCAAGCACTTTTGAGCTAATTTCAAAATTTTGATGTAATCGCTTTTGACTCCTAAGAATCGTTTTGTTATAAACCCTTAATTTTATGCATTAATATATTTATGACTGCATTTGAAGTTCGTTATGAAGTCAACCGCTAAAAGCTTTTACCGGCCAGCGTCTACACCCGTGTTACTGACCTCGTCTCAGAAATTGACATACCTACTTTTATAAAAAAGTATACTCAGGCCCGTTCCTGGGGAGTCAAGCGCCTGCGTGCAAGATATTTTTTTGCGCCCCTTATATGTATTTTAAAGTATTAATTTAACTAAAATAACTAAAGCGGTTTTAGAAATATTGGGATAAATTTTTTTTTTTATTATTTTAAACACCTTAATAATAAGGCCGATGCGGACCTATGTTCATATGAACTTTTTTGATCAGAGCAATGTGTACTATACGCCCACAAAGTTTGACAGATTACAACTGGGACACCCTGTACATATTATTACCAATAATACATTCTTACTTGCAAAACTTGCTTTACCAAACACCAAATTTAAAAAATTTAAAAATAAAAATAATTTTACAAATGATTACTAATGTAGTTATCTAGTTATATTAAATCACGACAATTATTATCATTAATTTAATAATTATCTTTATTAGATCATATCAGTTGATTAGGGCAGTGGGCAGCTAAATGAACACTAACAATACCGAACATTTAAATCTAATAGATTTTTCTGGCTTTAGCGAATTCGATTTATTTCGGGGGTTTTCATAAAGGCATATAAATGCAGGTGTCTAAAGGTGCATTCAGACTCCGGATGTTGACGGACAAAACGGATGTTTTCTGCCGGACAAAATTTGGCAATTCAGGCTCGCCGGACGTTTCGCAAGTTGTAGCTAACGATTTGTTTTAATTGCGCAGGTGCGAGGTGAACAGATGTTAGTTGTAACCCTGATCACATAACAATCAGATACGCCAAGTTAATGTAAAATTTGGCAGGCAGTTTTATGATTAGTTTGCATTCGGTTACCAGGCGGCGCCAACATAGCACGAGCAGACGCGACTCTAAAGTGCTTGGAATCAGCTGATTTGTATGATTCCAAGTACTTCAGGGTTGCTTCTGCTCTGGTAGTGCTGGCGCCACCTGTCAACCGAATGCAAACTAACCATAAAACTGCCTGCCAAATTTTATATTAACTTGGCGTATCTGATTGTTATGTGATCAGGAGTTGTAACCTTCTTTAACTTACTCATGCGCACGCCATGGATAGTTTGCTTGCCTTACCGGGATAGGTTGTCGGATAGATCAGAGAATTCGGAAATTCACTTTACCACTTCTTACGATTCAAATTCTACAGACCTTCTGGTTGGTCCGTTTAAATTTCTCCGTCAACTGTTCGGACAAAATTTCTGAGTCTGAATGCACCTTAACATATATTAAAAGAGCCGACGCGCAAAGGCGGTGACTTCGCAAGCAAGGCAGTACGCTGCCGAGTTAAAAGGAGTGCGGTTGTCGCTTTTGACAATCTTCCGACACGACAAAAAGGCGGTATTTTAAAAGGATAAATGAATCCAGTTATTTTAGTTTTGATTTGGAGTTTTTATTATAAAGATAATAATAAAATTAAGTAAGCCTTCTGCCTTTACTAAAATTAAAATGAGTACTGAAATGGCGCCCCAAACTTTTGCCGCCTGCGTGCGGTGCATTCGCTGCATACCCGCTAGGAACGGGCCTGAGTATACTCACCCTTATTCTGGAAGTCTATATAACACATAAAATGTTCCAGTTATAATATGAAACTTGAGGTTAATTTATGTTAAATTGGAAGTGATAACAAAGTGAACCCTAAATAGCTGAAAATATACTTTTATATTAGACACATCAGGCGTGGTATATTTCTTGCACACCCTCAAAAAGTTAGTCAACCAAGATTATTTTAAGCCAAACATGGTTTTCTTTTTAATTTATATATAAAATTTTAAAGGTCATTCGAATTTTGTAGATATATTCTCTTAGCTTTTATATTGGTTGGGAGAAACATTATCAGTACAAATATTATTATTATTATTTAGTAGAATATATTATATTGAAGGACAGGAACTGCAGCATTGAGTAGACAAAGATATTTTAATAATATCTCGCGAAATGACTAGGTTTCCAAGAGAATTAAATAATTAACATTGTAACAGGATTCAACAAAGGTAACTTGATTAAATTTAATACAAAGGCGATGCTTCACACGATGTTGTGCACTATGCAACTCTTCGAGACGCGTTTGTGATTTGACGATCAATGTCTTCCCGAGCTGGTTGTATTGTGGATTCATTCATTGTTGTGCCAACTCATCTAAGGAAAGTCAGGTGACCTTACTTTCCATGTAAGTACGCTCACCTTAGTTTTTGTAAAAATTCTTTAATACACGACAGCGTACTCTTGACTTGTCTTACCGAAAAATGTTTTTTCCTTTACAGTGAATAAGGGGCAAGTACGTAACTAGGTCAAATATGCTATGGATGTAAGTTAAGCGTACAGACATTTTTCCAGTAAACATCAAAACTTATAGTTAGAATTACTTCTTATTCTACGTAAACCTGCGACATCTAATTCTTTTTCAGTGCAACAAAAGGCAATTTTTCACTACACCTTTCCGTTCCACTTTCGGTATCATTAGTTTCGAAAAACTTAGTCAAGTTAAATTTTAAATGGTCGTTCTTTATAAATAAAATCTTTCGAATTTTCACAAGTAAATCCGTTTTTTTTTTGTTCTTGAAATATCGTACACCGACAGCTAGATGACAAAATCCAAATGCCTTTTCTTTAATTTTCAAACAAACACAAAAATTTCACTGAATAAAAATGTTATCTTCATAATGCTTAATACTAAATAAGACGTGTAGTTTCTGATGTATGTTATGTAAAATGTCTTGTACATTTAGACTTACCGTATGCTTTTGATGGACAGTGCTTTTACACATACTCATTGAAATATTTTAACAGACAATAAGTGATACTATCATTTAGACAAAATGTCAAATTGTAAAGGTAATGACGTTAAGTAAGCATATACGAATTACAAGGAATATAAATAACATAATGGACTAACTTAATCTTCCAAAAATTGCTCGATACCTAAATCTGTAAGAAGTTTGGTGCAAGAGAAATTTATACATAACGTAAAAGGAGTTAGATAATCTGTAACGGATCAAGGAAACTAGTTACCATTTTGTTTTATACCACTAATTAATTAAGAAGTAATGAATTCTTTACCATATGAACTAATCGGTTTTGATTAACCTCTGAAGTTAGGTAAAGAAAATCACAACAGTTCTCACGAGTTTTCGTAAAAGCAGCTGCGTTAACATAATTAGCACCATTCGAATATTGGTAAGGAATTTACGGCTGCGTGCTTATATACGAACCCGTGTCAAGAGGAAGGTATATATCAAGGTATTGTGATTAACACATACTCGAAGTAAATTAAGCGCGAACGGAATATGCACGGTGCTCCTACATTCTCCCTGGATCAAAGGAACACCGAGATCTACGGCCGCGACAACTAAAGAAAGCCCGCAAAAAACTTGGAATCGTTCCAACGCATACCGTCGGTTTATTTCATGAAATTATTTACTTGATATGCGAGCATCTGTGCAAAAACAACTTGTGTCTGTTTGTCGTTGCAAGCTTTGGTTTAGATAGCGTACATCGATGAGATCCTATACTCTATTCGATATTACAAGTTGATGTTCTACGACTAACTGTATTTAAGTCTCCTACAGTAGTACAGTACCAGCATATATACAGTGTGTCCCAGGATTGATGTTACAATAGGTGCGATAGACTAAAAATTTTTGAATTTTATTTTAAGATTGTGGGATTAAGTCCTGCTTGGTTTGAAGAGAATTTTAAGAATATTTTCAGTTTTTGAAATACAAGTCGGCCTTGACATTGAAGCGAAAACTATTTTCTTTTCCGGTAAAGTACCCTTTTTGTTCATGATACGGCAAAATTTTACTAAGAAAAGTTTTTCAGAATGAGAAATTATGGCCCTATACAAAATTTCAGTATACAGGAATGGTTACAGAAAATATAAACGTTTATTGCAATTTTCTTACTATTAACTCGAAATGTATTTCATGCTGTTAATTTTTCAGAAAACAGGATTTAAATATTTAATGGATCTGTTTTCCACAGCTGCATTAATAGTACTTATATGACCTATTAGTAATGCTTAGAGGGTATTTCATTAAAACACCCTGCAGTCCCGTACTTGTTCGTAATGGCATTTTTAAGAGTTCAAGATCTTGTTATGAAGGTATAAAACATTCAATTACTGACATTCGTTATTTTAGAAATTAAATATTTAAGAATTCGCTCCTTTGGGGAATATATTTGTTATATTATTTTACTTATTTGGAACGTATTTATCGGTTTACCAATTTTTCATCGCTCAAGTTGTTAAAAAAGTTAATACATTTTTAAACTCCTACTGTTGTATGTATCATTATTTTACTTTAAAGCATAAATGGCCGAAAATTATTATTTCATAAATTCACCATACCGTTATATTCAATTTACCCCAAAAACTATGAAGCAAGAGACCTGAACCAAAAAACCCGAGTATATTTTTCACAACACACACCGTGCTTATGATGAATGTAGCCACAGTCAATTATGAAGTCAGAATGCGGAGCTCATTGCGGTAGCTTCATATGAATGATGGCGGAGGTTAGCTAGTAAATGAGGCGCGAAACTAAGAGCAGTCGCGGCAGCTGTCGGTGGAAGATCCTTAGCAGGAAGGGGCCAGACGGGATCAGTCAGAAATCCTTGACGGGTAGACAAACACATCTCATTGCAGAGACCCAATCCTACAGGAATCTCGATACACGTGCTTATCCTGTTGGGATCACAGGCTTTGCCGATGCTACTTGATCTTTACTCTTTAACTAGGTACCACTTGTTGGGTGTAGAAGTGGGTGAGGATTATACCGTGAATTAAAAATAATGGTAATCGATACTGAGAGACTTTTGAATTGTTATTTAGAAAGATTAGTTTAAAAATTCTGATTAAAATTGAAATATCGGCACTAGAAGGTGGAAGTCTAATTTTAAATGAAATCCATACATACCCTAATAATCTTCGAATGTTCAGATAGAATATTTTAATACGATTTAAAAAATGCAACAATTATCCTTGCGATAATAAAAGAAGAGACTATAGTGTTCAACTGGATTCAGTGATGTCATTTAAGTGCCTTGAGCACTAAATCTGGTATTTTTGGTATTGACTTTAAGCGCATTTTTGGTATTTTCTATTTTTTTAGAGTTCCAAATTGCACTTTCGTTAGCGGCGTTCTATACTCTAATAAATCAAGAGACCCATAATCGCCATTACGAGAGATGAGCTAACATGAATAAATGCCACTACGCAAGGGTGACTATTAAAAAAAAACATCGTTAAAGTTCTCAAACTTTTGTTCACAGCTGCCAAGAGATAAACCGCAATCTAGGAATCTATCTGGACACTATAAACTAAATAAACACATACACAAGATAGGACTAGAGAGTAGTGAAGGCAACGAAATAAAAAAGGAAGGAAGGACCATAACAGCAACAGTATGCAATTTAGATGGTGTTTAGAAGGTGATTGGCTGCGAATACTAAATACGTCAACTCTCAAAGACAAAAACGTAAACAAACTGTTAGTCTACCAATAAAAACTCGTGCCGGTTGGTGTTTCAATATGGCGTGTGTGACATATTTCCGTTGCACTTGTAGTTATGTACCATAATGCCTTAGTTTCCTTCCTTTTTCTTTTTATTCGTAGGGCGAAGGACTCAATCTGTCGTGTGCAATTTAGCGCACTCAGTTTAATCAGAGGATTCGTGCTTCTGGACTACATAACTAGTATTAGCAGCATCCCTTTAGCAGGCGTCCTTATGTTCATCTAAAGAGTTGGATGACTTGATTGATGCACCGATGAGTTGCATAAGTAACATAACTAATTGCCACGTTTGTGGCCTAAAAGCATGTGATATTTTCACCTTCCATCGTAATCCAGAATTATCTTTTTTTTATGCCCCCCCCCCCCATCCCAAAACGTGCTACTTCTTGCTAGGTATCGAACTATAAAATGATACCACAATAACAATCCTTTCGGAATTGTAAAAGTAGTAATATTAAAATTATCAGTATAAAGCCATTCACACTTTACGTATTTCTATTTTTCCTGGGTTAATTTTTGTGAATCCCGCACTCCTCATTGGTCTATTTCAACCAGCTGTTTTGTTTTTCTTGTTCTTTTGTCATCGCTAAATAGCCCTATACAAATCAATTCTTTCTATTTTTAACGAATTTGCATTGGTGGCCAACAAATTCTTCTGTTGATACAGTGTGTTGTTTGGTACTACAATTGTCTTTCTTAAATTCGAGTCATATTTTACTGGTATCTTTAGTTACAATACACACAAAATAGGGAGATTCTTATACTTCTTCTGTTACTGTTCAATTTAAAGTTATTCCTGTGATTTTTCTTCCATACACCAGGTTTTTTGTTTTTGTCATATTTATTTTCCTCCCATATCTTCTATTCTGTTGAATAGAATTATGAGTTCTTCTTTGCTTGTGATCCACATATCTTATCATATACAAATATACTTTTTATTCTTGTAACTCATTGTCATTTAGCTCTTTTTTCGCCAAATTGCATTGTAGACCAAAAATCTTGAGTTTGGACTCGGTGAACTCGGATGAGAACTTTTCCTCTGCATTGCGATTTTTAGTATGGAAAAAATCTGAAAGCTTATCCTCTTTTGGATAGGAGGCAAAACTTTAAGTTCCGGTCCAATTGGATGTTTGGCATAATAAAGATCCCTTCTAGTGGTTGAAGTCATTTCGTATTCGGCAAAATTCTAATCGGGTAGAAATAACTGTAGTTGTTGACGTCCGTTGAAATCTCCGACACCCACAAACCTAGATCTTGCTCAACAGGTAAACAGACAAGCAAACAATATTGGCGAGACGATACACCCTTGCATTCTCTTCTTCTTCTTCTTTCGGCAGTGCGAAGTAGCTGCACTCAAACGCTAGACCCATTGTACATCCACCGCAATTTAAAGGATGCCTTCATACAGGCCAGCACCTAGTCCAAAGGCCAGGGTCTTATCCATAGAGGGACTCCATGTATCGCCGGGCTCATCTGCTTGGGTCCTCAGAGAGGCCCATCAGTTGCAGATGTCTTTTAAAGAGACCATGGCCCCTGAGGAGGCCTGTGACTATCGTGAGGTGCTTCTTACTGAACCTAAGAAGCTGTTCGGACTTATTTTTGAAGGGCGTAAAGCCCAATATGAGATTAACTGAGAATGAGTCCAGTCTCTAATTGCTTGCTGAATCCTTGCTGTAGGTAGGCCGAGGGCTGGTCCAGGGCCTAAAAAGGGCTCCTATCCTTGCATAACTTTCTTTTTATGTCTTCCAATTTTTCCGAACCAAATAATACATATACGCGAACGTTTAAATATTGAAAATTAATATCAAATTTTGGAGACATTTGTTGTCCTATCTTTTCTCGGGACAAGAAGAAGACAAACCTCAGTGCATAATTGCAATCTTGGAAAGGACCATGCATGACACACATTAGAATGATGTAATAATGTAAGTCAATGTAAGTCTCATCTTATTATTATTATTATTATTATTATTATTATTAGCTTGTACAAATCCCTACATAGGGCAAAGGCCTCCATTTTTCTCTTACTATTTGCACCTTCTCAAATCAGACAAATTTTTATCAAAAAAAAAACGTCAAAATCTATTTTTTCAGATTGACTCTACTCTTTAGGTAAATCGACATATAATATTCCAAAGGTACAAGTATAAAAAAATAATTTTAGATATTTGGATCACCTAAGTTAAAGTCACATTAAATTAATTTGGGGAAATTTGTGTTACCAACATAATGTTTTCCGTTTTATTTTCTCTTTTTTCATTTCTGCCATTTATCGTTTTAGTACTTTCTACCCTGATACTTACCTGATTCTAATTAAATTCAATTTTTTGTTTAATCTTCTGTGAAAGAATATAATAATTATTGTGTTAGTGGCTACCTGCAAATTCTATGTAGTTCTAGCGAACCTTAATATCAATATGAAACAATGATTAATTAATCTTGCTTCACCTTATCGCTTATTGACTTTAAAAAAAGTGACAAATCAATCTGACCTCCTTTACTAAAGCCATTTATAATTTTTAATCATAACCTTGTTCATATAATATTATGTAACACAAGGGAAAATTAATGATAGCTGTGCGTGCTCCACGCGGTATCGCTCGAATTTTTCTGTTCGAAAAGTTATTGAGAAATATGTTACGAAATTTATTATTGCCGATTCCTAATTCTGTAATCCAGTTCGACGACCAAATAACATCCATCTGTTCGTAGGCCCCACATAAGTAATTCTACAAACGTTTTTTGCCACGAGTTCTGATTTTAGATTGCCCGCGATATTCATATTGATGAAAATAGGTAGTTTTCTAGAGTAACCTGTCATTTTTTTTTACAATAAGTAAGGCTGTTAACAATCAACCATTTTTAATGTAATAATTTACAAAAAGTATCTGAAGTACTGCAAGCTTACATAATTGTTCCAAGTTAAATTTAGACCACCTTTATAAAATCTAGACATCTTGGCAAAGCAGCAGTTTGGAATCAAGTTGGTGCTGATTTACATGTAGTTCACGTATTACATACATCAAAAGCTGAATTTAACCGACTATTCGGCAAGATATTTAATTTTCCTCCGAATTTTGATTGATGTAAGCAAGAAAATGTTGTGACTTCGTCGCGGATTTTAGGAGTTTAACGAAATATAAGCGGAGCCTCATATTAATATGAAAGATATCCAGGAACAACTCAACGGTCACTTCATCACAGTGATAAAAGTAGTTCGTGCAACAAATGATGGCCATTTTTCAAACGCGCGATAAAAAAAACTCACTTTTTACAGCTGCTTCCAAGAAAAACAAAGATGAGGAGTTCATAATTGATTTCTCAGCCATACATCAGAAGAAAAGCGAGATAACTGGCTCCGTTGATTAATTTTAATAATTCATTTGATGGCAGCTTTCGCCAACCCTTGCCAGAAATCTGCGATTTTGAACGTGTACTCTCATTTATCAGAAAATGTGTGCAAGTATTTATTAACTCGAGTAACCTTTTGGTTTTCTTAATTTAACCTGCGGAAAATTGTAGAATAAAATGCCGGGCTGGAAAATAAATTTTCCAGATTTCCTTATGCTGAAACATTTTAAAAATTAGTTACCTCTTAATATAGTAGATGTGCTACTTACGTTTTTTAGGAAACGTGGCAGATTTATTTTATAAATACTAATTAAGAGGTGGTTCAGAAAAAAAGTAGCAGCAAGAAACTTCATCATCTAGGCAGGCATTGCAAAAAAAAATTGGTATATGTATTACAACTGTCAAATTACATCCTTGAGTATCTCCAGCGCAAGTTTTGTGGTAAAATCTTGATAAAAAAGCGTCATGCCAACGAATGAAGTTATTCGTATTAAGCTAATTGTGAACACCCACCTTGAAAATCGTCTCTGGAGTCAAGTTAAGTTGGCAAAATTTTTTGTTGCTGATTTTAGCCAAATCCCTGGACAAGAATTTTTTGTTGCAACATGTAAGGACAATGTGGCTCTAAAATATAAATATTGGATGGCAAGTAAATTTCCCCAAAATTTTATGATTTGCCAAGCGATATGCACATGTGGTTTAAAAATTGAAGGATTTGTTACAACTGGCTTTATAAATGGAGAAATTTACGTACAGGAATATCCGGAAAAACGTTTATTGCCACTAATACAACAACATAAAAATTCTGTTTTCTTTTGGCCGGATTTGGCCACATGTCATTACGGCAAAAAGGCAACAGGCTTTTATGCAAAGAATAATGTAATCGTCGTACCAAAGGAAGCAAACCCGCCCAATTGTCCCGAACTCCGACCAATTGAGCGTTACTGGGCTAACATGAAAAGGCAACTTAAAAACACAAAATCTAAGGCGGCAGACATGAATGATTTTCGAAAAAAGTGGAGAAAACAAGCTCAACAAATCAGTAATGCTCATGTTCAAACTTTGATGAAGGGGGTTAAAGCAAAAGTTCGATATTTTTGGCACGGGTGATTTTATTTTGTTTATTTATTGCAATTTAATAAATAATATGGTATATTTTTCTTACGTAAAATATAAGTTCGAAAAGACCGTCTCATTTTTTTTAATGTGGAATTAACAGGTGCTACTTTTTTTCTGAACCACCTCTTATATTGTTGTTTCTTTATTCATTATCTACTTGTATATATTTTTAATTTTATAAGTAGGTAGTTTAAATATAATTTGGTTTTCTTGACAAAAGCTTTTCATCATTGTATTGCAATTCTAAATTGAATGGGCACCTAAAAAAATTTGTTTTGCATGTTTTTTAAAAAAGTCAATTAATAACAGTATTCTAAAAAGTTTAAATAAAGTAATCTCTAACAGAAACGTGTAAAATTATGCCAAGTTAACAATAGCTCGAACTGAACATTTATCTGATAATGTATTAGACGTTCTAAGTGTTAAAAAAATGTGAGAAGTATAATAAAAGTGGGGCCAAAACATTCAGTAATCTCGTTCCAAAGTGCGACATTACTTATATGATTTCCCTGGAGTAAGAGTGGCTCAATTTTCCCGGACAATAGCAGAACTGGCAGGTCGTTGTCGTGTTATTTTGTTATTTGATATCTTGATACAGATTGCATGTGAGAAAACTTTACTTGTCAAAGTATCATCTTCTTTTCCATCTTAATATACTCAAATTATGCTTTGTTGAACGTAATTTGCGTGACGTATTATGATGCTAAAACCCTTTAATATATTTTGCAATCTCTCGTTTTAGACATCGCAATTTATAGCAAATGCATGCTCAGAAAAGTAGTAGAAGATGGAATTTGGCAAAAGAAAATGGGCATCCATGGACTATGCAGTCCATACAAAAGCTTATGCAAAAATGGAACAAGAAACTGTCACATCTATGAATTATTTATGACTTTCATTTCATATTTAGCAGAGTCACAACACTGGGTATCACAACTCCGACATATCTGTTTATATGCAAAGCAAATATCGTTGCTGTTTCCTTTTGTCTTCCAGAATACTGAATTTTTGGAACGTAAACCTTTTAAAAGTTGGTCAGATGTCAGAACTGTAACGGCGTATTTAGAATATTCTCTAAATTGTTCTTTAAAAAGTTTACTCCATTATGGTAAATTGGCGTAACCTTTTAAATTGGAAGTTAACTCTTGCATAAAAGCCAGCTTATTTTTCCTAAACCGTGAAATCGATTACTTTGCAATTATCTTAATTACATTTTTACGAACGTAATTTTATTGTTTTCAGGACCAGGAATAAGTTGGGCGCAGTCAATTATGAATTAATGTTAAAAGGTTTTAAATTTAAAAGTGCGTGAGTTTATCTCCCTAAATTTAACTGATATTAATTAAATTATATTTAATTATTTAACGGACAATACTAATTAATTTGGTGTTGGGTAGTTACTAACAAAATTTTAACGTCAAAAAGAATTTTTGAGAAAGAAATTTAAATCTTCGATCACTTGTTTAAATTACCTTTACTTATTACTTTTTTGGTAAATTCTCGTATACTTGTGTCAGTTAAAACGAAGTTGGCAAGGTTTCGGGAACATTTTTGCAAGCAGACAACTTGTTAAACACAAAGGCCCGCTCACAGGAAAAGGTATTCGCTTAAACGCAAAATTTGAAACAGCTTCAAACTAACTTGTTTCGCACTTCAAAGAGGTAAATTTGTCAGGTTGTATCCAAGCCTCTGTAAATAAAGTTGACTGTCTTGTTGCTTCAAAGGGCGGTGCAATTAATTGCAAGCTTGCACTTCAGTAATCTCCGTGGATCCGATGAGACATAATAATTGGATTATTAAATAAAGTTGATAAAACACCATATAAAAAACACATAAAATATGTTTACATTATGTTTTTTATATATGGCACAACATATGTTCATTTTAAACCATTTCTGGTAATCAACATATTGGATCGTCGTGTTACGAGCTTGAAAGTTTCAGGATTTTCTGCAAATATCACATCGCTGATATATTTCAGTAAAACGTACGTGTTTCCGATATAAACTGCGGTTCAAATATATCTATATCCGAAAATCTTTCCTGCATTGCCTTAAACGTATATCGGGGTTACTTTGAACTCTTCGATTTTCTGTTTTCGCTTTGATGTTCCTTGTTTGTGTCGATGGTTGATATTTCTAGCTCTTTTATATTTTTAATCCTCTAAACGACTGCAAGGCCAAATAAGAAAATCAAATCTCTGCCCGACTCCCATGGGGACACCGCAAAATGTGGTTGAACTCATTATTAGCCCGTTTCGATTACTTTGGTAACCCCAATAGCAGATTCCATTAGCTAACTTCACGAACGCCTAACGACACTTCTTCGAAGCTTATCAAGTGATAAAAGCGAGTTAGAATCCACCACCGCATACCATTTCGTTTCAAGATTTACCAAAATCATCCAGAATTGTAGAAAATTAGTGCTAACCATAAAACTTGGTAATCGTAAATTTCGTAATACATTTATCTATTATGAAATAGTTATCAGTTATCACTATCTACATATCTATACATAGCAATTAACGAAACGTGCTAGAAATGCCCCTAAGTAAATACTTTGAAAACTATTTATTACGATTCATACTCACAATGTGTATTTTTTAAATTAGTTGTTGAATTCGAGTATTCGTAATCTTATTCAAAACCGCATTTTTAATAATAAGTTTCGGATTACCCAATGCGAAGGAAATTCAGACTCTTTTCTGAGAAAAAAAACCGTACCCGAAACTTCTTAAAACGTTCACTAAACTTTGCAACATCTGCTAGAAAAAAGTTATGGAAACTGCACTAATATTAAGGTTTAATAATTTCAAGCTCTCAAAGTAATCCTTAATACATTTATGTTTAGCCATCTTTTGATAACTTTGTATTAGTTTTAGGACATTATTGTGCAGTAATGCCAGAAGTTTTGCAGTTACTCAAACTAAAACAAACAAAGGTGCCTACGTATGACGGTTTCCGAGACATTGCGCTTTTTATTTTCAAAATAAGATTTTGGAATGTAAATTTTGTTCCACTCTATACATAGCACATGTGCATCTATCTCGTTAACCTGATACGTAGCCACTTACGGATTAGAATATCAATATATCATACTGTAATGATCGCATACGAATGGTCTCCGGTTCCCTCAGCAGGCATTACAAGAGATAAAACATATTAGTAGGGGTAATATACGTAACATTATGCAGCTGATATTAATAATATATGGCGGACACCGCTATTGTGTTACAAAAGCAACGCCGTCCTGTCGGTAATTGGTTCCCTTAGTGTGCTTATAGAGTTGTAGATTGATCTATTATACCTCCGTACTCAATAATATTACGCCATATTTGGCGTACTGATAATGGCCATCCTTAATGGGATTATCTTTATACACTCGATTTCATTTGGAATTTGGACCATTTAAAGGGGAGATATGGCAGGATTAGGGAGGAAATTGTGCATATTTCGAATGTAATGGGATAAATTAGAATAATTTCGCTTTTCTGGATGATACTTTAACGGCGAACCAATTTTACAAGATAAAAACTCTTTCGAACCTTAATTGAAATACAAACGTAAATGGCTTCACGCAAACAGCGAAGATTTGTTGTCGAAATTGGTTCATAAAGGGGAGCGAAATAACGCATAAAACTGAGCCTTACGTAATTTCTCTTTCCAAGTTATCAGACCAAATCTCCTACTTGAATTTTAAATAATGCGATACAATCTAAATCCAATAGAAAATATCTAAAATCAAAGTGAGCTATTCAAGTTACACCTACTGCTATCTGATTTGGAGATTTTTTCGATTAGCATCTTAAATAAATTATAGTTAGAAGACCACAGCAGAACTCGTACCTGACGCTTGAAACAACCGCGTCGTATGATGAGCTAAATTACTGTAGGTAATAGCTAAGATTACCGGTTTAACTAAAATTTAAATAAATTACCGGCAAATTTCGGGCAAATTCCACGGAATTCTAAAGGGATCACCGTGAAACCCTAGAAATATGCCTGGCATTATTCCTAAATGCAAGCAAGAGTTGTACAAGTATTTCGGGCCGTTAAATTATTCAGCTGACAACGGAAACTTTCTGGCATAAACCCGCAGTGTTAATCCAAGCAAAGAAGCGAATGCGATGATACGAAATATTTGAAACCGTTTCCCTGATTTATGTTTTTTCTCTATTTAAATATGTTTAAAAAAAATATTACAAACTTTGGTCCAATTTTAAGGTCTCTAGAACTTGGAAAGTTTTTATGAGATTTCAAAATAAATTATAATAAATCATAAAGTTCATTATCCTGTTTAAAAATTACCTAATATCGAGTTAAAAAGTTGGCAATTTTTTTTCATTCAATCAAAAGTTAAAACAGAAAGCAAGGCGAAAATGTATTCAGCAGTTGTTAAGTTTGACGACAGACGTGTATTTTCTCATTTCCCAGAGCGGCTTGAACTTGTTTGAGTGCGGAATAACTTTGGGATCATCCCAGCTCTCATACAATGACAACCGCATATGCTGTTTGTTTATGATAGAGATTATATTTGGTAATTTAAGTTTGAATCATGATGTCGGAGTTTAATGAGCGTTAAACAGTGAATGGGCTGATGAAACGAGCTCACGAGATTGTTTTACATCCCATTTATAACAATTTGTAATTTCTAAAGTTGTAAAATTTATTTTATTTGTATTTCTCCCTAGATAAATGCAGTATATGCATTTTATTTCATCTTAACGTACAGCGGCTAGCAGTTCTACTCATGCCGATTAAAGGCATTCTGGATAACTCTACAATGATTATTTACCAAAAGTTTGATTAATTCGGTGTAAGATATGTGATCTAAAATTCCCACTAGTTTGAAACATTATTTATTTAAAAAACAAGTGGTAAATACAACCTAAAGTTAGTTAAAGCACAAAAAGCACCAGCTGTACAAGGGACACTTTAAGTGTAAAATATTCTTAGTTTCTATTTACCAGTTGTTTTAAATAAATAATTTTCCAGATTTTTAGTTCGCATACCTTATCTACTCTGAAAATAACCAACAAATTATTTCATATTTAACCAAATATAGAGCTAGAATAAGTTTCAATCTAATAACAAAGCTGCGGGAGGTCATACAAGTACGTATGAAAGATAATATGCAGGGCTTCTAAAAACTATATAATTTAATTAGTTCCAGCAGAGGCATAGATCAGGTGTCTTGTGCCTTAAATTATTTTCACTGTTATGCACTCATTGCACATTTCATGTATATACTAATTATATGATTTAGTATTTGTTTTGTGGTTAATAATGTAATTTAACCACACTTAATTAACTATGTACTCGTACGTTCAAAATATAGCCAATAATTTAATATTGATATTTAAATTTTTAATACTATTAAATATTAACGTGATTTGTAAGAGATAGAGGTTTCAACATTATTAGTTGGACACTGTGAAAACTCATTTTTATAGTCAAATATGTACTACACCTAATAATTTAAATAAGGGCTAAACACTTATTCTCCTCAAAAATAAAACGATTTTAAGGACTGAAAGAAGTATTTGTCATTTGTCATATATAATTACTTCTATTATTTTATTTAATATACAGGGTGTTTCAGAACTGCACGGCACCATTTTAGGGATGTGTTCTCTAGTACAAAATATTACGATTTACCTAAAATTACCTTAGTCCAAAAGTTAATATTTAGGGAGATACAGGGTGTCAAAGCCGAAAATTTAATTTTAATTTTTTGCTGTAATTTCAAAAGTTTTCAAAATATTGACATGAAAATTGGGGAAACTACCTTTCTTGGGACGAGAAATAATAATCCGTCCTCAATTTTAATATTGATCTTTAAAGAACCTTATTTTTGCTGCACCTAACACCTTAACCATACTTCAACTTTTTTATACTTAAAGTTAGGACAGATTTAATTGAAAAAAACAATTGCCTCGTCCTTTTTATACAAAAAACGTATACTAGTTAAATGTCTCTAAAGTTAACCGTTTCCAAGATATTAGCTATTGATGTAAGTAATGCAACATCTTTTTCATCTTTTAAACATTCTGTAACGCAGTAGGCTTGTATTTAAAACAAAAAATTTAGATATTCTTGCCAAAAACAAGTTATAGGACACAAAGTAATAGTGGATCAGTGGAATATTTGTCATTAAAAAAATTTCAGATTTTAGTGTAAAGCGAGGTGTAAAGTAATGCTGTTTAAGGACTGAAAAATGTAGCATCACTTACTGCAACAGCAAATATCTTCGAAACGGTTAACTTTAGAGACATTTAACTAGTATACCCTTTTTGTATAAAAAAGATGAGGCAATTGTTTTTTTCAATTAAATCTGTCCTAACTTTAAGTATAAAAAATTTGAAGTATGTTTAAGGTGTTAGGTGCAGCAAAAATAAGGTTCTTTAAAGATCAATATTAAAATTGAAGACGGATTATTATTTCTCGTCCCAAGAAAGGTAGTTTCCCCAATTTTCATGTCAATATTTTGAAAACTTTTGAAATTACAGCAAAAAATTAAAATTAAAATTTCGGCTTTGACACCCTGTATCTCCCTAAATATTAACTTTCGGACTAAGATAATTTTAGGTAAATCGTAATATTTTGTACTAGAGAACACATCCCTAAACTGGTGCCGTGCAGTTCTGAAACACCCTGTATAAGTTAAAACTAGTATAAATGAAAATAAAAAATTTAAGCAGAAGTAATTTCTTAGCTTTTATTATTTACAAAATTTCTCATCTTTTCTCTAACACTCACCATTAAACATTTTATCTCGTTTTCCCCCAGTTTCGTATTTAGTCGGTTTCACTGAATTTTCAGCTTTTCTATGTTTTTAACAGCTTTGCCTAATTAATTTTAAAGCTTCCAAACATACATTCAGAACCAAGCAGCTTAATGGAACTAATAGATCACGAACACCACAACCAAAATAAAAACAACACAAGGTATCACAGAAGACATTACAATAAACAATTGAATACGACAAGGAGTTTTATTAAATCCCTTCTTATTTAATCTAATCATGGACGAAATGATACAGGCGCTTAGGGAAAAGGATGGTTACAGGTTAGGACAGAAAAACCTAAATATAATGTCTTACGCGGACGATGCAGTTCTGATACCAAACTCAGAAGACAATTTACAGATGTTATTACTCCAACTTAACATAACAGAAAAAAAATATAACATGAAGATATCAACAGATAAGACCAAAACAATGGTAGTAAGTAAAGAACTCATTCGTTGCAAGCTGAAGTTCTTTCCACCAGAAGTGTTGTTGCCTCCTCTTGTCCTGTGTTATTGACACCTGGTTGTGCTGTCCTCGAAATATAGTCATTTGAAGTGGCGTGTCCGTTTATCCCATTGATTTGTATTCATTATTTAGGTTTGACAATTTGCGTTTATTTTGTTCTTCATTTTTCATGCATTCCCCATTATCTTTTTGGGACTAGTATTTCTGTATAAGATATTACCAAATAATCATTCTGTAATTTTTTCATCTTGTAGTTCACTTCATATTCCTGTTGTCTTATATCTTCAGTTGTTCTGTTACTCATCTATCTTAGATATGGATTTGTCTTTGCCAACTCTTTTACTTCAATCGTAGACAAATAAATCGCGATATATAGTATTTCTTTGCTTTATTATTCATAATCATCTACACTTAGGGCTTCTTCTTTCCTTTTGCTAAATTTTGTATACGTCTTTTTCTTGTGTATGCGGTACCTACGTTTCAATACTCTGCGATGGTTCTCTAGTTATGTTTTGCAGAGTCTGATATGTACATTACTTCTTTTTTAGTATTAGAAACTACCCTTAGATTTCTTTCATTTTTCGATAAGTCATATTTATTTACTCTTTATCAGTATCACAAATGCAGTTGCTGTTTTGTTCCTAATCTCATCCAGGAATCTCCTCTTTTCTAATATGGGGTTGGGACCGTCCAATACGGAATGGGAACATGGATTCGACGATTTAAATATGAAGTATGTATGTATTACATTCATGCAATGCAAATATTCAAGTTCCAAACTTACTGATCGTAATAATAATTAGGAATTTATAAAATTATTGTTTTGCATATAGACCTCATTGCGAATTTAATATTTGAGTAATTCGAATATCATTAGCCTAAAATAGATTATTGTGAAACTTCTTTAAAAACATTTTGCAGAAGATAGTAAGCGGTGGCAATTAATCCGTAATAGTGGTATTGTTTTTATAAAACAGCGTTAAAGTGAATTCCTTCCTAAGTTGGTAGGTTTCAGATTAAGCAACGTACTTCTCTTATACAATCCTCAGAACTTTAGATATCCTTTGGCTTATTTACTTTAAGCATAAAGAGATTTAATGTAACACGATGCAAAACAAAGATATACTAAACCTAACTAAGAAAATAACGTGTTCGAATAAGTAACACTTATTGTTATTACCAGCAGTAGAGATCTGTATGTAGAAGTACACAACCAACCAGTAAAATCAACACAAATAGCGGGATGTGTAAATATAGTAGCATAACAGAACAAATATATGAGTAAAAAATGTAAAGTGAAAATATACAAAGCTATGATCCGACCAGTACTAGTTAACCTACGCCATACAAACATGTGCAGGAACAAAAAGAACTAAACAGAAAATACGCACGGTAGAAATGAAGATCTTAAAATATTGGGAATTACATTGAGAGATCATCGAACAAACGTATTTATAAGAGAAAGATGCGAAATACAGGTAAATTACAGATACATATATGTAGTGAAATGGGGAAAAAGAAGAAGACAATAATGGAACAGTCACCTAGACAGGATGAAAGAAGAAAAATTGGCATATATTTGCAAAAAGGAACGACCGACAGGGAAACGACGACCATCAAGAGATGGTCATATGGCTGGTTCTCTGTCGGTCGCAGGTCTGAAACATTGGGTGAATTCCTCTTCCAAGTAGCTAACCCGGTCCTTTAGATTAGATACCATTCTACGGTTTCTTTGGCATAATGAGCTAGTGCCAAATCTGGCCAAAACATTTTTGGTCATGTTCCCTAAGAATCGATTTTGTAGACACTCTTTGATGTAGGTTTCAGTGTTTATTGTGCCAGTTGTGAAATGTGGAATGCTCTTTTTACAATCTTCCAGAATGGCTTACCAAACAAAAACCTCTTTTCCAAATTCAAAATTGATTTTAGATTTTCCTGCAGGGGCCTTCTTTTTTGGAAATTTATTATAAAACTGACGACCCGGCAAAATTAAAATCAACACTTAAATATGTCTTATCATCTAAAGCAATGCAGACATCTTTTTCATTTGAGGGTCTGTTAATACGTAATACTGCCTTTTTTAGTTGTTTGAATCTTCATCGTTTAGATGCCTTTTGTTTTTTAAAGTTACTGCACCTATTCGTTTCTTAACTTAACACTTTTTGCACGTTAAACTATGATACCCCCCAGTTTTTGTTGTCTCGAGTTAAAGCTAATCGGTTTATTCTGATTTCTTTTAAAACTCTTTTCTCTAATTCTTTATTTCCAGTATCCTTAGGGCTTCGCTGTTTATCGTTAATGAATTTCTGTATAGCCCGTTTAACGGTACGTCCATTAATATAATATAATGCTTGAGCAGTGAACCTCGGTGATCTCTGCGGATTGTTTGTTAATTCAAATCCAAGAAAATCTCTTCTAAGCAGACTATAAAATGAGTTAAATATTTTTTTTCAAGCGTATTATAATTGTAACATTTTGCTACTGAATACACAAGGTAAAACTACTCCATTATGTTACTAATACAATAATGGAAATCATTTTGTTACTAGTAACATAATGTTAGTCCAACTCGTCACAAGTGGTGGCGCCACTTGTCAATGTTTTGATTACAACTATCAACTTTGGATAAATTCAGGCAGTTGAAAGGGTAAAATTACTTCAAAAGCGTGTTGTAGGCTTCGAAAATTATTTTCGAACGATATTTCTTTTGTGTAGAAAGGTCTTTTCTGTGCACGCGTCTACACAAGTAGTTGACAGTCAAGTAAGCGCTTTTAAATGGTCTGTCGTTTTCATTGATTAACATGCAAAATAGTAGTTATATAGCGCTTGAAGAAAAAATAGTATATGTCACTCGGAGCAGAAAGCTCTTTCTTGTGCTTCGCCCAGATTGCTTAGCCTCGGCTGTCGCCTCGGCCGCAACTTTCTCAGCTCAGCACAAAAAGTGGGCTTTCTACTCCTAGTGACGTAATATACTATTTTTTCAGAAAGAGACACTCAATGGTAATCTTTTGCGCCTCTTTCTAAATTGTGATATCTTTTACGGTTTAAACACAAAAATTTAAAATCTGAGTGAGTGCGCAGAACATTTCTTAAAACTTAATTAGTATTTTATACGTGGAACTTCTATTTATTTAAAGAACGAAAATCAATTACTACTTTGTTGAATTTTAAAAGCTCAGAACTCGAAACTTCAGTAGTTGTAACAAGTAAAACCATGTTAATTATTTGTCGTAACTGACGATACTTAAGTAGCCGTTTGCTTGCTTAAAATTTTTATCTGCTGGTAGTCTCTACCTATACAACCTGAAAATTCTCCATCAACCGCTCTACTACAAATACGAACGATGTTATACTAGACCTCTGCAGTGTTAACATAAACCTCCCGATGGGCGACCACGTCAATTGTTGCATCAGGAATGTCTAGATTAAAATTTAAGATATGATAATATTTCGTGTGCTAAATTAATATTAATAATAATTAATTTTTGACATGTGATCTTAGTTCTTCATTTCAGATTAATAAACCGAACCAATAAATTTTTAATATTCTGCTCATTAGTTTCTTTCATCGAGAAAATAAATTGATAAACAGGAGCCAGTTGACGTTAGATAATATTCGATTAAAAGTCACAGATAAACATTATGAAACTTTAATAAAAGATTTCTCCAGCGCTTTGTCCTTCTGCCGCAGGAATGTTTCCGTAATGAAAAAAATGTCGCAAGACTTTTGATTTGTATTACCTGCAGTTACATCTGCATACGTTAACATGTTGTTGACTCACTATAAAAATCGTATGCTAATTTATTCTGGGAATAATTGATATTTCTTTGTTCCAGGTATGCACATGTCCATCGACGATTGGTATCGCTATTGCTTGATTGTGATCGAGAAATCAATCAGCGTGGCATCAGCATATAAAATGCCTCGGGACTGATAGACCCTAACATATTCCTCGAGACAACGTGGTAAGACTCAAAACGTTGCTGTCGTTCGGTTCTTCCAATATTTAAGCGATTTCGATTATTATCGACTTTACTTCGATTACTCGCTGAATTATCCCTCGCTAGTCAAAAGAACCGCCACCACTTTTTGTGAACGAAATTTAATACGCGATTAGAGTCTAAATATGTTATATAAAAGGCATAAAAAAAGAACTACGGACGAATTCGAATAGACGCCATATCGAGACATTTGGGGCTTCTTCAGTAGCTTTATGTATCTCGAATTCGGTACGAACCCTCGTCAGAAAAGTATTGTGTCGTCCATCATCCAGAATCGTTGGGCCAGACCTCCTCATTTGCACACAATGCGACGAGATATCTCTAATTAGAGGGTACAGTTAACAGTTAATGATGTGCCTCGGCCCTTCTTGCAACGGATACTTTATGAACTGGTTTATAAGATGACGAGAATTTTTTGCTCCAGTCAAATTTCGTTAAGAACGCGACATTTTATTATAAAATCAATCAGTTTATTATTATAACTCCTGAACTTTGTATTGTGAATTATATTGAAACTAAACTCAAAGTAAAAAATCAGAAGTTCTCCCGGCAATTGCAGCATAAACGTATAAACTCTTTATAGAAAAGTTTTAAAGTAATTAATTCATGTGGAAAGATTACTTGCTGTAGGATATTTCTTTCAAATAAAGATTTTCAGGTATCATTTAATCAACAAGATAAGCAAATAATCTGTTGTTATTGCTTGTCATGCCCATGATTAAACTATAATTTTTATTCGATTTTTTGATTCCGCGCTGCTTGTACTTCTCGTAAATGTTGCTAAAGTGTGCTGTGAGATGAAGTGCTTTTTTATTAACTTTCGGTGTTACTATAGCTTTATGATATCGTGATTAAAAGCGATTATACTATGATCAAAATTCTGTTTTTTGCATTTTGACAAAAAAAGTGGACTTTTTTTATCAAAAAATCATAAAGAAAGCAACACTTTTTTATTTACATTTTGCATTAAGTAAGTATGCTTTAAATAAAATATTGTAAATTGTCAGTTTGACAACTGTCAATTCTCAAATCCTTTTTATCCTGTTTTGAGGGATTTAAAATGTAAAAATGCAAAAATAGTAATTTGTATAACAAGTGTTGAAAGTACAGTTTTGCAGAACGAAAATGAAGGTTGCAGCCTGAGACGAAGTCGAAGGCTGCATTCATTTGAGTTTTGCAAAACACTTTCAACAAGTGTTATTACACACTATTTTTTCTACTCCTACAGAAGAAAGACATTTAATTCACTATTTAATATTTTAAAACAAATTTTATAATTTTTGTGGAATATTAAGTATGCTCATGAAAACTATGGTCACTATGGAAATAAGTCCGTTGCTATGAAAATAAACATATCACAAATATAAACAAACCATACAGTTAACCGGCGCCATTTTGAAAGTGTGTTGCAAAGTACTTTGCAACACACTTTTGGATTTTGTCGCACAGTTTCGACAAACAATTGCTTTCAGCATTAAAAATCATGTGGAAAGATCAACTTTCAATAATAGGAGTAGAAAAAATATTGTGTACAACTCGTATGAAAGCATCTTTTTTTCACTCGTTTGAGTGATGCACTCCGGCTTCGCCGTCGTGCATCAAACTTCACACTCATGAAAAAAAGTATTGCTTTCATTACTAGTTGTACAAATAACTATTACATAATCCTGTTTGAAAAACGTAGAGCTAAAAAAAAATTCAAATTCACAAAATGTGTAGAAACGAAAAATAGTGTAGGTATATACGTTTTCTTAAATACTTCATACACTTTTATACTGGTAAAGTTTCATATTAATTTGTGGTATACCAATTCGTTCAAGAAATGACAAAATATATACTTTAATGAAATCCCCTTGCTTTGTGTATATTGTAGCAATTTTAATCACCATAATACCGTGTTTACAAAATGGAATAATCTTCTAAAGAAAGTTTGTAAGATCACCGTTTCGAATAAATTAAATATAGTAAAGATTTTTCACCATATTACGTTACATTACGTTATTTTTTGTTATTCAGTAATTGAAAAGTAAAAGTACCTAGATATTTAAGGAGCCGAAAACCGTAATAATACGTAACATCTATTCGAAAATATTGTTTGATAATAGATGTAAATCTGTCTCTTAACTGCGCCAATAAATATTTTTCAATAAAAATAATATTCGATCAAGTTATAGCTAGATTTAATTACATGTTATGCAACAGGATTTGTTTTATAGTTGAACAAATACTTTAATTCCCTCAATTAGCTATTTATTACAGGAAAATATTTTCCAAATAAAATCGATACTAACTTTGTTTCTTCTACATAATTATTACAAAGGAAAAACGATCATGGTAATATCGTCCAATATAAAATTTTATATAATTTTGCTATTTATAGTTCCTCAGCAGTAATTTCCAAGTTGTTGAATTGGAAACTAGAACATAATTTAATATTATTTCATTTGCAAAATTTATTTTGCGGATGTCTAGTAGAATGCCCATCAAATTATATGGTTCTAACGATATTACACGAAAGAGAACATAGAAAGAATAGCTCCTTGTATAATAAAAGGATCGTGAAACTTTAGTGCGAGTTTTATGTGAGTAATACTAATTTATATGTACATAAGAAAAGTCAGCCAAGTAGCACCCCATTTTTAAATTGGAAACCGAAGAAGTATCCGAAATGTAATATGTCGATGTTCTATAAGCCACAAATGGAGTATTGGTACATTATATGAAAGTTATTATATTTTTCTTTTTATCGTAGTATGTATAACTATGTCAATTTCCTTTTATTGACCTTCCAATTTGAAATGTTGGGTTTCTAACTCGGAACTCAGTTTTTATTATCTTATTCATGTATGTACGAGTATGTATATGCCTATAGTACTGAATTTTTTAAGTTTGCTTTTGTTTTAATTTTATGTACCTGATGATGATGATATTGCAACATAACAATAAATAATCAATTATTATACAGGGTGCCCGTTTTTCGACCTCAAGCATGGGGATCTCGGTTATTATAACAGATGCGAGATCGGTTAAATTAGGGCAAAGTTGCGCATTTTTATGGTGATCAATTATCTGAAAGAAAATTTGATCTGTCATTTTTAGTTTTTGAATTATTGGAGAAAAATGGAAAATTGTGATTTTTGTTTTAATTTTTTTAAACGAAAACCAATAAAACTAGACATTTTTAACTAAGACATTGTGAAGGCACTTTTTTACAAGGAATCTGAATCTGGCATCGTGTTTTCCAAGGCATCCTAGATGCAAGAGTTACAACACTTAATTTTTTTTTTCTTATGGGCGCCATATTTGATTTTTGCATTTTCGAATAGAGCTCTTTTTTCTGATTACGACTATGTATCACATATCACATGATATGGTCAAGCTTTACATTTTGATTGGAATTTAAGAAAAATGTTTTTGCGAAGAATGCTTTGGAAACAACAACATCTACTTTTGTCTAACATACAAATTTTTGACAATTCAATTAAATTTCACTATTCGGTTGCATTATTTTTAATTTTGTTCCAATTTAAATACAAAAATTTTGCCTTATCCTGTTCTTAATTTAAAACTTAATTTTGTACGTAAATTGGGAAGAAATGTGAACGTGCAACTCTAAATTTAATTGCATTGTCAAAAATTTGTTTGTTAGACAAAAGTAGATGTTGTTGTTTCCAAAGCATTCTTCGTAAAAACATTTTTCTTAAATTCTAATCAAAATGTAAAGCTTGACCATATCATGTGATACATAGTCGTAATCAGAAAAAAGAGCTCTATGCGAAAATGCAAAAATCAAATATGGTCCCCATAAGCAAAAAAAAAATTAAGTGTTGTAAGTCTTACATCTAGGATGCCTTGCAAAACACGATGCCAGATTCAAATTCCTTGTAAAAAAGTGCCTTCACAATGTCTTAGTTAAAAATGTCTAGTTTTATTGGTTTTCGTTTAAAAAAATTAAAACAAAAATCACAATTTTCCATTTTTCTCCAATAATTCAAAAACTAAAAATGACAGATCAAATTTTCTTTCAGATAATTGATCACCATAAAAATGCGCAACTTTGCCCTAATTTAACCGATCTCGCATCTGTTATAATAACAGAGATCCCCATGCTTGAGGTCGAAAAACGGGCACCCTGTATACTGGACGTCAATGAAACCTGGGGCACCCCTATCTACGTATCTCGTATTTAATTATATTTTAATATATCAAAATGAAATTTGGTGGTATCTAATATACTCATAAAATTGCATTCTCTTCTCTTCTTCTTCGTATTCCTCTTTACAGAAAAGTCGTGACCTATGGAAACTCGCTTCATTTACTTGTCGGAATACTTTTCGCCGGCGTTGTGTGTTTCTAGCTTCTTTGGTTGCATTCTGGAGAGATTAGGTCTTTAATTTGCTCTGTTCATATTTTCTGGAGATCCGCCGCGTGATCTTGGACCCTCCCATTCGTCCCTGTACCACCAATCTTTCTAGGTTATTGCCATCCCTACGTTCAATATGGCCGACGAATCTTAACATTCGTTCATGGACAATTTGGGATATCCTTGTGGGTTCATTAATTTCTTGGATAACAGATGCGTTTGTTCGTCTGGCAGTCCATGGAATGCGGAGAATCAGTCTCCAGCACCATAGTTCAAACGAATCTTGAGGTCTTGTTTTTTATGGTCTATGTTTCAGCGAAATATAATAAAACTGGAAAAACTAATGTTTTCACTATCTGTTTCCTTGTGTCCAGTGTTATGTCCCTGCCCTTCTGTAAATTTCGCATTGTACTTCTGGCCATCTCGCATTTTCTTCTGATTTCATGTGTGGTACCACCTTCATTTGATATTAGAGACCCACGCCTTAAATTGACCTATTTGCTTGATGTTCCGCATGTTATTATTTTGGCGATCAATAATCATCTTCGGTTTTTCGTCATTTATCTCTATGCCGTAGAGCTTTCATCCTTAATCTTGTTAATAAGTAGCGTCAGTTCTTTGGCCGATCTTGCGAGAAGTGTGGTGTCATCAGCAAATCGTAAATTTGTTATTTTAACACCGCCGATACTGATACCGCCTGTCCAGTCCTCGAGAGTCCTGCGCATGTTGTATTCTCCATAAATCTTGAATAGGATTGGCGATAAGATGCATAGGGGTCTGGTTCCTTTTTGACGTAGAATTCGTTGGATATTTGGTCCTCAATTTTTACCACTGCTTTGTTTTATTCATATAGGTGACAAACCAATCCAATGGCACTCCCATTACTTGCAGAATTTGTCATACTTTCTCCCATTTCAAACTGTCAAACATCTTTCGATAGTCAAGGAAACAAATGTATACGGGATGGTTGACTTCTCCAGCCTTTTTAATTGTTTGTCGAATGTTAAATATCTGCTCACGCGTACTTTTTCCCCTGACGAAACCAGCTTGCTCTGGAGGAATCTGCCATGATAAATACGATTTTAAGCGATCATTGACGATGTAAAGTAGGAACTCACTTGCGTGTGAAATTAGATAATTTGAAATTAAATTTTATACGTAAAACGACTATTAAATATTTTAACAATTTTTCCATTGTTACCATCAATGTTTTACATTTTAACTTCGACCTTCTTCGACTTGTTGCTTGTTACCATTACACGTTTTAGCACATTTTTGTGGCATGTTTATTCAAAGACGCTATTATATTGCAGTTTTCGAAGTTGAAATGAATTGTTTATTTTTTCATATTATCTGTATTTTGTCAAAATTGTGCTACGTTATAATTGTTGGACCATATTATTATTATTATCATTATTACGCATTTGTATAGAAGTCAGGCTGGCGCAGTGGTAGAGCGTCAGACTACCGTAACGTTAGTCCTTGGTTCGAATCTCCCGATGGGCAGGACTTTCCTGCAGTCTGGGGGCTGGTATCGAGTCCTGGTGACCATTCGTCGTTGGGCACCAAATTAACGACGCTATCCTCTGACTAAAGGCCTAAGAGGCAGAGTAACAATGTCTACACGTACATACACTTACAAAATACACGCGGTGCAGTATGCAGCATCAAACGGCGCGGCGCACAAATCGCGTAACACGTAAAGTCCGGCTGGATTGTGCATTGCACCCATAAAACCTCATACGTTAACGCACCGTCATCGACACCGAAAGGTATACATAATATAAGAAAGAGGTTAGCAATACCGATACCGATTTGCATAATCAATGCGTCATATTAAGTATGTCTATTGTTTAGTATCAGTTAAATAATTAATACGCCAATTTAAAGGACGTTGGTTTACACTTCCTGATTTTGATCATATCGTACATATGAAGTCTATGTACAGGGGCGGATACAGAATTTTTTTCTGGGGGGGGGGGCACAAGGTATATATAAGCAGTACTCTGGTAGGATGACAAAAACACTGTACCTATGGCGCTATTTTATTTTTTTGTATGGCCGGTCGATCGTCTTGGGGGGGAGGGGGCACATGCCCCCCCCCCCTCAATCCGCCCTTGTCTATGTAGATTTAAAGGTTTCACTATAAATCATCTTAATTAGTAAATTGCGCTTCTGTTTTCTTTTTTATAAGTCACTATAATAATACTTCTTCATTTAGGAAATGGCAAATGCATAAGTTTTTTACTGGTTTATGACATCGTTTGGGCAGTGCTAATAACCGTAGTAGAGGACGTGCGTTGAGATACTTGACACCCGCAAGCATAGATCTCGTCCATTAAATAATACAAACAAAACAAACAATTGTTATTTATATGACGAGTGGTGAAAGTAATCGTTTGTGTTATTCCGTACCCCAGTACATGGGCGCCCGTAGGGGAGGGGGGCAAAAAATTGTAATTGGAGAATTTTTTGCAATTAAAGAGTTGAAAAGTGTATGTTTTGAAGCATTCTGAGAGTTGTTTTAGTAGGAGAGAAGAATTCAGAATTAAATTAAGCCGATTCGTACTCTTTCTTTGTTTAGTTCCAATTAGAATAAAATTGTAATACAATTTTTACATTGTGTTAAATTCTCAAGGGGGGTCACGGCCCATGCCCCATGCCCCAGTATCGAACTAAAGAAGTCCAGTCTGACTAAAACAAACAGAAATAAATTTTTGACTTTTCCCAGCCTTTAAAGAAAAATATGTTCAATTTACAACTATCTGTACTAAAATCAAAACAGGAGTTATGTAAATATAATGTTTGTTTCCCTTGTTTTCATTTATGCAAAATAAGACGATATAAACACACTCTCTAATGTAGTATTATGGCGCCTAGAAATCAAACAATTGAACGAACATAAGACCACAATAATCATGCAAACATTTAAAATTACAAATTATTTTTAACTCCATAGCAACGACTTATGATTTGTTTTTTTTATAACCAAGTACTGTACAATACACAGGAAGTGGACCAAGATCTGTTTCGTTTTTTAGCGCTATAATTATTATTAGCCTGCACAAATCCCTATATAGGGGCAAAGGCCTCCCTCTTTTCTAGTATTGCACTTTTTTTTCAAATCTACTCACTTATTAGTGAGGGAGTTTTGGTCTACTCTCCCTTAGTGACCGAGCCTCGTGGGAGAGAGGTCGGGTCACCCATTCTAGTAGTGACCGGAGACAACGAAGCTTAACTTTCTTGATCGTACTGGACAGGAGTACCTAGCTACCGTAACTCGGGACCTAGCGCTATCATACCAAACAAAAACAAATGTCAGGGAATAGCGAAAGATGAGTTTTTGTCATACGTTCAAGGCATTTAAAGCGTCTAACCTGCAATTGAAATAGTCATTCTTGAAAGCAAGTTATTTAACTTTTAAAAAAAGCTTAAACCGGCAGAGTGGGAGTGCACGTAATACTGAAATATACAAAGTTAAGCAAGTGCCTGCTTCGCCAGAACTTGGATGGGTGACCGCTCTGCGGCTTGGTGTGTTCGGCCCCCTCGACACTGTAAAGCACATATGGGCAACTCCCGGCCCGCGGGCCGGATCCGGTCCTAATCTATCTCAGCGAAGTTAGTCGGATTGTCATAAAATTATAAAAGTAAGACTCGAAATAGCTCATACCAATTTTATGATACCAATAAATCAGAGCTTTATACCAGAGCATTATATTATAAATAAATGAAATAAGAAGTAGCAACGTGTTTTAATTCATTTAATATTAATTTATTTTATTTAAAAATTTGGTCCGGCCCTTGACTCGGAGACAGAATGATAATTTGGCCCCAAAACTAGGAAAGGTTGCCCATGCCTGCTGTAAAGGTTTAAGAGGGTAAAAGAAAAGAAAAAGAAGGAGAAAAAAAAGCTCAAAAAATTATTCGTCAAGAACAAATTAAGAGACTTGTGTTGAAGAGATTCAAATAAAAACCATTTATTGATAAAGCTTTAATTCTTAATGTATCGGGAACGCACGTCCCTAAAAATTACAGCTCCTGACTTCAAAGGCTTTAGTAGTAAAAATACAATGATTACAAGCTAAAATAATATAACCATGTTACTTAAACAGGGCGATTTATTTACTTTGTCAGTTACAGAAATTTTAAATGCACTGCACCAGTTATAGAATGAAATATTTCGAAAAATTGTTGCTTTTTATGGTAAAATACCAAAAGACTTAATAAATCCAAAATGCTACGTAGAGACTGGTTTAGGAAATCTTCCACAGTTTAGCTTGCTAATTCAAGATCTGAGTTAATTATTATAAACGCAAATTTTTTTTGCTACTGAAGGATACAATGACAATTTTGTTAATTATTAACTGCTATGCACTAATTATTAACCACGTGGTTAGATAATTCAGAATTTAAATTTTGTTTTAACGTTCGGTTCATGGGTTCAAAATTGCATTCCTAAGAACCTTTTCTATCAATATCTCCAATGTAAAACAAAATATGGAAGAATGTTCCTATTCGCGAAGTGATACCTAGGCAGGTTTTTTTTTTAAGTTGAAAGCCCTTCCAGGAGTGGAAATCCCATGGATTCCTTAAAATTCTAATCTAGTGTCAATGGCCATAATAGTCGACACGCTTTGAAATCCCTGGCACCCGCATACGTAGATTTCGCCCAATAAAATATGTAATCAACAACAACAAACAAGTTATGTGCTTCTAAAGGTAAACCATATAAGTCTGCAAATGTACAAACAAATCTATATTTTTACTCTTGAATATCTCACGCCATCATCGCTTTAAATGCGTCATACTGCGAATGAAATAAATTTAATCGTTGGAAAAGCCGGGTATGCATTGGTTATAGAAAAAAGTAATTTAGCATTGTTACGTTTATTTGTTGTCTAGTCCTCGAGAATGATAGTTACGGTGATTCACGACTGAAACCTAGTTCAATAACCTAGTTTAATTATGTACGTGATAATCAGAGAAAAGTAAAATTAAGGTTCATGTGTACTACCTGTGTAATCAAACATCATTATTTATAATCACCACCGCAAATTATTATCCATACATGGCAATATAAAAATCGCAATTACTTCATAAAATACGCATTTCCAATTTAAAATGTAAATCAGCTTACAAAAGCAATTGATTACTCATTGTTTAGAGAACAATCAATGACAAATAACGTTCCCTGTATAGGGAAGACTGGACATTCAAGTGGTTGTCACATTTTAGCCCTTATTGGACGTAATTTGTGGAGGGCATTTATTAATAAATTGCATTACTAAAAATTAACCATGCTAAGTAGTGGGCTAGGCTTCTGGATGTATTAATATTATGCACTTAATCCCTTTCACTACAACAATACAAGCAGTTTGCGCTCTAAACCTCTATACACATGTAGAACTGGTTATTATTTAACCCTATTTTAGTGCCTTGTATGCATGCACATACACCAGTATAGTACGGTCAGTCCATTGTCCAGTGGATAGCAATAAATATAGCCGTACTGTCAGTACACACAGAGAGTTGATACTTATCTTTGCTAAACAAAAGAATTCAAATTGAATACCACGATAATGCATGGGATGTTCGTTATTTATTGCGTTCCATGCTTTTATATTGCCCACTCGACTGAAATGGCGATATTATTTGACGTTTAACGAAGTGTTAATTTCACCTGCAGTGCCCATTGGCTGCTGCATTGTGCAACAAACGGTTAATAAATGACCCGTTTGTAGAAACTTTCAATTTAATTTTCATTCAAACTAAATCACAAAGTACATGGTGCATACAAGGATAATTCATGTTAGGAATATGTTGCTTCTGTAAAATACAAAGAGCAATCGCATCAAAATTTACAAATTACTTTTAGACTTACAGCAGCAAATCTTTAAATACTCTTCAAAAACACAATTAAAAATCATCTTTAAAAGGGTCATTTTAGCTAAATTCTCTAAACGATTTTAAGCTCAACTCATACAAACTAAATCTGAATGTTGCTATAAATGCAAAGTAATGGCGTATTCCAGAAAAATTAATCCAGTATTACATAATTATACTATTAACTATCAGTCATTAGTTCGTAATAATGAGACAAAAGATCTTGGTATTACTTTTGATAAGGATCTGTCCTTTAACAAACACATATCAAACATAACTTCTTCTGCAAACAAAATGCTGGGTTTTATAATACGCAACTGTAGTAAATTTTCTATATTTTACTCTAGTCAGGAGTCGACTTGAATATTGTTCTCTAATTTGGTCACCTTATTATGACTGTTACAAAAATAAAATACAAAGCGCCAAAAGAAAATTCCTAAAATATCTCTGGTTCAAAGCTCACGCTGTACCTATATATATATTCATAATTTGATTGATTGCTCGTACATACTTACTAAATTAAACTTTTACGCTCCTCGGATTGCACCAGAAATAATTACACCTTTTACATACAGTTCTCAAAAACCAATTTATTGAAAAAATCACCTGTGGTAACCATGTGCTCCCATTACAATGAAATCTGTAATAGCTATGATATTTTTAATTCTAGTTTATCATCTCTATTGCATGCTTTAGATTGGAGATAGTATTTTAATGCAGTTATTATTTTGTCTGCTTGTTGGTTTAAGATATAATGCATCATTGAATATTGATTTGGCCATATTTATAGGTAATGTGTTTTCTTTATTTTTGTCCTGTAATTGGCACTTGCCGTTGGACAATTGTAGAAAGTAGGTAAGCGTAAAGCATGACCTTAGGGAAAATTTTTCACCCCTACAATACACTTTTTTCAGAAAGCTTCTTAATTAAATTATTATTATTATTAAATAATTTGTTTGCTGGTATTAATTTGTTAAAGGAATAGTTTCTATTAAAAAGAGAGTATTACAATTGGTAGGTACTTTACAATACTTCTCAGTACTCAGGCACTTCGGAAATACATATATTTTTGTACGTATTCTCGCCTTAAGTTTAAATTTAGTTCTGTTGAATAGCCATGACAATATCGAGCGGGCATGGTGTTTTATAAATTTGAAGCTGTGCATAATTTTAAGTTTTCTTTAAACACAACTTTGGTGGGCCTTAAATTACAACAGATTCAACAAAACTAATATTATAAGTAGATATGGCAGAGAACAATAGCTACATATACAAAATAACTAAGGAACGAAGTTATTTAAAATAATAATATTTTAAAATTGCTACTTACAAGATCATTTGCTTTAGATAAAAACTGCCGCTGTTTAGAATTAGAATAAAAAATTCACCTTTTGACTATACAGTGATTTCTAGTACAAGTTTTATGTTTCTAGAAAGTTACTAGTGCCAAAAATACAAGAAGTAGGTAGCTACCTATACCAAGGAAAGACACCTGTCATGGTTTTTCACTATTCTTTCAAAGAGCATTTTTCAAAGCTTACGTATACAAATAAAAATTGGTTTCGCCAATTATTTTATAATAACAAATGTGCCAATTTAATCGTGCTTTCTCGTTAGATTTTTTTCAGTGCAATCGCTTTTTTTTTCTTTAAATATCAAAAGATCCTCGTAACAAGAGTTAGTTATTTAGCAATTCGTTGTCCAGTATGTACAGTAAAATTTTTGTATATGTTATTCATTTTCACAAAAAAAAAAGAAAGCACTCGCCTTCTAGTTGTACCTACTTATGTATTTGTGCCTCATTCAGTTTATTTTGTATTATTTTGCAGTTGCATTTCCTACTTCCTTCCCTATTTATAAGACAACAGCTGCTTTAAATAGTTTACTATTTCTGTGTTCCAAATGAAATATGGTTTCGAAAAATACAATCGATGATAACAAAACTATTTCTTATTTTAAATAATTGTGATATAACGATACATTAACAATGGAACGAAATCATGCAAAACCTTCAAACTGACAAATGCGACGACAGTAGCTTTAATAGAATGCATCTTTAGTCATACACTATGATTCCAGTTAAAACAGAAATTAAATACTTGGGAATGCACTTAGATCAGAAGCTCACTTTGATACCTCTTATTAAAGCAAAATCTAAAAAGTAAAAAAATGTACTGGTTAATAGGCAGAAGATCTTAACTCTCACTAGACAATAAAGTGCTCCTTTACAAAACCATACTAAAACCGATTTGAACATATGGAGTTCAACCCTGGGGATGTACTAAAACATCCAATACAAAAATCCTGCAAAGATTCCAATCAATAGCAGATGCACCGTTGTACATTTCTAATCAAACACTCCATGAAAACCTGGGGATACCTCATGTAACCGACGTAATTCTGCAACTAGCAACCAGCTATCACCACAAACTCGTGGGGCATGACAACAATCTGGTAGAAGAACTATATTGTAATAGTTTGTTAAATAAATTAACAAATTTTTTTTTAGTGATATTTTATTCAACATAAAAGAAATTTTTCATTCAATCACAAGAATCGAGTTATGCCTTATGCCCCTTTCGTATAGTGAGTTACTAGAAAATAGTGAATAAACTATAGACTATAGTCTGACTTAGTAAATGAAGTAGCATAATTTAAACACGTGAATCGAGAGGTGAAACATGATGTTTGAGTCAAACTGTCAAACATATCGTAGTCCCAAGTTACAAGCCTACTACTAAAGCATATAAGTACATTTGTATTAATAAATCAAGGATTTGGCGTAGAATTTTTAATTTGGTAGAACCCTTTTTTGTACATTAGAAACATTCTGTACTAATATTGTTTAAATTCGCTAGGTAGAAGTGTTGTAATGTTAACGTGATGTTTTTCATATCACATCAGCTTGTGAATATTTCCACATTTTCTGCAAAATCGGTAGCTCAAATCACAAAAACAAAAGGCACGGAGAAATGTTTATTTTGAAACATTTCTAAATTATGTATTTGAAAATAAATTTGTTGTGGATAAGGATTAGTTTCTTTTTTGTTTGAATTACGGAGCCGTTATCGATTACAGTCCCTCTAGAAGTCTAGACTCTAGAGGGCGGGCGGATTTAGACAATATTATTGTAAAATATTTGTTATGCAGGTTTCTAAAAAATATAAATATTCTAGGCAAAACCCTTCTTTATTTATTAATATAAACGCATATTTGCCCTGTGGGTTTCAGAGGGCTGTATCTCAATAAGCATGGAACATTCAACTAAGGTATGTTTGCCTGAAACGTCATGTTTTCATCACTAGATTAATCGGTGTAATTTATGCTACGGCATTTACTAACATCCTGTATATCACCACGTAAAAAAATCTCAATTTATTTTTGTAATTTTTATTTTATGCCTTATAAAACATTAAAAACAGAACTGTCAAAACAACCCTGAACTTCGTAGAAAATGTAGGTATGCTTTAAAGTAAATTTTATAGTTTCCGCCAATTTATTTTGAAAATATTGTGACACTAAGGTTAAAAATAACCTCGGTGGTGGCAAAATATATCTGTTTTATTTTAGGACTTGTTTAGAAAAGTCTGTGGTAGGTAACGGTGCGAACAGAAGTAGATGAATATTTTAGTCGAACTTCTTAATGCGTCTGAGGTGTTTTTAAGGCTAATTACATTATTCATAATGAGAAATCTTGGAAAGAGTGTGCTTTTGGCGTACAACGGAACATTCTCGATGTACAAACAGGCATTATTTGAGACTCTAAGTAGTTCTGACAACAAGAGGGAAGATCAACACATTAGCGGAGCACCGAGATGTTTATGTTAGGTTTGATGTAAGCTGTCAGGCTGTCATGTAGCATCCAAAGTTTTTATCGCATCTGGCGACTGAATTGTCACTCATCCTGCATTAGCTGCCAGTCGCTAAAGACTGATTTCAAAAAATTTTCATTAGTAAGCTTTTAAAATCAAATATTTAACCTATCGTATTTGTATTGGCGCTATTCTTATACAACTAACTAATTTAAATATTACTTAGACAAAAAACAACCCGAGGGTAAATTGGTTAATTAAACATTCATTTTAAAGTCTGTCGTATTTAACTACGGCGTTAAAAAACGCCAGATCAACTTTCTAAGATTATATTCTTGATATATCCGTGACAATGCCCAGTAGAAAAACTCCACTAAATACCGATTGACAGATGCCCGTCTCGAGCCTAAGCCCCTCATGAATATCGGATAGACAACAAAAACAATGACGGGAAGATAAAGCTGGACACATAAATTTACATTAATAAGGGATGACTGCAAGAAATTATGATACAAATCACGCTCGCGTAATCAAAACAACATTATATTAGAACGCGGAAGTGAAAATCGTAAAAGATAGCTTCCTCTTCCCGTAATGCAACTTTAGCCCTCGCCGAATAATAAATATTGCGTCGATTTCATACAAATAATACTATTAAAAGATTAAGAGGAAGCAATTCGTTATTTGTGGTCACCCACGCGGACAAAAGAAATGCTTATTCATTTGCAGTCATACAAAGTCGATTTTTTTAGTATAGGTACTTTAATGCTTCCCCGAAAACGTTCTTGTAATTAATGAAGGATTATTTTATGGAAATAATGACCGCTAGCGTCCCGAATGGTTTTCGACCGAACTTATCTTCTTGAGAGCAGCTTTTAAATTAAAATTAGGAGTAAAATATCGCCAGTAAGCCCTTAATTGAGAGGATTAAAATTCAGACAGGTCATGATTTAAAACTCATCTTTTTAAGTACATATCTGCATTCGACTGACATCTAAGTAAGACATGTTTATAACTAATTTTGCCGTTATTCCTTGCATATTAAATGGTTTTTAGTTGGGACAATAAAAAAAGACATAATTGAGCACCATAATAGAAATGCTAATGAGTTAGTTTGACTAGTTGGCCGGCAGCCAGTACGCGTCTCGCTCTCCTAGATTAAGACATTAATGTCATTAACGTGGCTATCAGCCATAAAACTGGCCTTCGTTTTAATACAGTTTCTAAAGCTGCTTTGTAATCGCCGAAGAACACCTTAATGTCAAGAATTTTTTTAAGATTTATTGTGTTGTGTTTGGCTGTGGATAAAAACTTAATATTGCAACAGCTAAGCTTTAATTAAAGTAATAAATTTTTTAAACTTCGTATCACATAATTAAACATGAAACTTGTGAGTGTGTTGAAAAGCACTAAAAATTTAGGACGTAACCCTGACCTAAAAGATTCTCTATCAATCTTTAAAATAATCTCTCATTAAATTAAGATATCGATGGCTAAAGTGCAAAACCTAGTAAGTCAGTTGGGGATAATTTTACAGGAGAGACGAAAAACGTTTTAGGTTTTCTGTGAGATACTTATAGGTCATGTATTTTCTTTTTGAGGTGTGTTTTAGGGTTAGCTTAAACAGTATAAAAACAATATACGAGTTTTTTAATTTTTTTCTTAGATAAGTGACTTACGAGGTTTTGATTCTTAAATTTGACACTAAAATAGTACTTGTGAGTTTTTGCTTGACAGATTCCAAAATAATCAAACACACATGAGGGACATTTTTTTATTATTAAACAAAACACAACATTAACCTTCTGTGTTACAAAAAAGGATTTCTTTAAAACTACTACAAAACATAAAATGGAGAAAAAAACATTATTATTATTATTTATTAGTAGGTGAAACTTCTGCACTATTAATTCGAAGGAATACTAATTATGGGAAAGTGTATCATAGAAATGGCGAAAATCCTTAGGTAGAAACCTTTTTAGCTCCTGGAGATGATTAAATTTATCCAATTTTATTTGTGGTGGTGTATTATACAACTGTCTTATTATACAATTTTCGTAATTTTGTTTACTTTGACGTCTTGGTAATTTTTCCCACTCATCTTCATACGAGACTTTATAATCAATTGTTCCATCGGTACGGTACGCAAAACATCGTAAATCACAAACTTTTGGATCTCATTGACGATTACCAGGACGAATCGAAGAATATTGCTTTATTAAGCTGTAATTTTTGAAATACGTGTAATCTAAATAATGAACATCGTATTGATTTTGTAGTTTAGCATTTTTGCATATTTGAACATAGCACCCAGGAACATAAATGTCACGATTTTTCAACTTTTTCTCTATGCAAGCATGCATAGAGTCACACTTCATTTGAGTGTGACCCTTTTCTAAATAATATTGAAATATTGCGATGTTTTTTATTTTCGCAAAATTGGACAAAGCATTAGCCAAAGTGACATTCCTATTTTGATAGCCGCAGCCGTCGCTAAAAATTATTATATCTTTTGTTTCAGCTGTTATGTACTTCTCAATCTGCTTTATTACAACTGTTGTGAATTCATTAGCAGTCACGTTTCCGGTACCCTCGTGCCAAATGTAACAATCGCCTTTATTGGAAGCCAAGTTAAAAAAAGTGAAATTGTGAACAGCTAATTTCATTTTAAAGTATGAACGAGATACTTGCAACTTTGGGGCTACTAGAACAGACTGCACGTCCATAGTAAACACTAGTTTTGATAGATTTGTTTGGGCCAGTTTCTTTTGTTTTTCTTTTTCAGAGCGAGCAGATTCTTTTCGTCTTAGATGTTGAATGTACTCTTCTTCTGTTGTGCTACCAACGGTGTGACCAATGCAGACGTCACACTGGTCTTTCCTGTAATTTTGTTAGTAAATAGTTTTTGAAAGAAACTTGGATTGAACAGATAGTTCTGATTCATTTTCTGATGAAGAAACGTTTGATAATTCGTATCCAGATCCGCTATCTTCGAAAGGCTCCGTGTCATCGTCATCAGTATCCGCATCATCAAAATTATTTGAGGCTATGGCTATGCTATTTGAATCTGAATAATCAACTTTATCGTTAAATAAAGCATTGGGAACATTTTCTGTGGTTACCGCTACATTATTTAAATTTGAATGTATATAGTTCGAATTATGCTCAATTAACGATTCCATAAATTGATTTTCCATATGAGCTACACTTTCGTTGTTACTAGTCATTATCGGATCATCTTTTTGCATAAAGTTATGGAATTCCCTCGAATTTGTATTTTCAGAAGTAATACCACAAGTGACTAGAATTTTACCGGAAATTTTTTTGCCGTCACCAACACGACTGCTTGTGTCGCACTTGTTACGATTTTCCAAAGCAACAAGCAAGAGTGTTTGTGACGGCAAAAATTTCCTGTAAAATTCTAGTCACGAATGGTATTCGGAACGATAATTCCTCGAATTATAATGAAATTACTGAAATACTTGTCACTCAAAAATTTTTGACAGACGTTGTCTCTAAGCAACGCTGCTAGTCGCAAAATTTTCTAGAAAATTTCACTAGTAGTGGTATTTTCGATTTAATTCGATTGTGATTGGTTCAATTCACCAAAATACTGTGATTTGATTGGATGAGTGGAATAATCACTAAAATAACATAACCTTACAAATTGCACATTTTTATGGGACGGAAAAATTAAACGAATCATATTAAAACAACTTACCTTCTTGACAGATTTTTTTTTACCAAATCTACCATAAGCTTCCCACGGCTAGACATTGTGTAAGGCACTGTACCTTCTTAAAAAACAACTTTTTAATTACAGATACACCTGACACTCACAACCTCGTAAGTCACTGTAAGTGATCTAAATAAAGTGTACACAACAAAACCGAAACCTCGTAAGTCAGACTTGTGAGGTTTTGCTTTTTAATATTTGGAGAATGTGGTTTTAAGAGGTTTTGGTAGATGGCGACACTAGCTTTATTCGTTCAATTTAGACATGCGAGTTTTCGTTCTTTAAGAGATAATGATATTTCTAAACTATTAGTAGCATAAAACCAATATTGAAAAAAAATCGATTTACGAGGTTTCGCACTTTAACCATCGATATATTTTATGTATGTCGAATTAGAAATTTTAGTAGTTTAGACATTTGTTTTGTCAATTAATTTTTTGCATAATACTTGAAAATTATGTGAATTAAAAACTTCTTGTTTAGTATTTTCTATTATTTTGAAATTTGATGTGATGCAAATGGGCAAGCATTTTTAGAAGCGGTAATAAATTGAGTCTCACTTTTAACGATTGAATTTTTAAAAATTCCGTATTAATTTATAGCAGCTTATATATTCGAAAGGGTTTAATTATTTTTAAATTCGAAACTATTTCTGTTGCAATTAAAATTACGGGACACTTAAATAAATCGTATGGAGTTTAGGTTTAAATTTAGTGTGCGCCAAGTTTATCTAGAACTGTAGATTTAAACCAGATGGAAAACTGTGTAACTCGAGAAGTTTAATCAAGATTTGGCAAGTAAAACATACACAAGAATGAATGAACTTCTAAAAGTGTTTGTAAATTAGGAACAATAAGCGGATTCCATCTAACAGAGAATGCGACCCAAATTTTCGAGTAATGTTCGAGAAAATAAGTCTAAAGCAGAAAGTACAAATGTATATTGGACAACTTGTGTACTGTGTAAGTTTTCATGTGTTAATTAGTTCTACTTTTACAAAATTGCTGGAACTATTAAGCTGCAAGCAAAACTTTTGAAATTTGAATATATTTGAAAATTTATCCGAATTTATTTTTTTGGCATTAAATTCTTCAAAATCAAACATTAATTAAATAAATAGTTTTAAATTGAATACTTATTTTGTCAAGTATTACCAACGTTATTAAAAACGCGTTATAAAATGTAATTACTGGCATTCATTTTTCTTATTTTCGTTATACAATTATCTTCCACCATTTAGTAAAAATCTATAAAATTGGTGGGTTGGATTTAACATTCTAAGCACTGCTTTAGAAAACTATTAACTTGACTTTTATTAGGGTATAAATATATTTAACGACGGACCATCCCATATAATAACATACATGCTACCCCGCAGATTGTTTCTCTTGTTCCAGATACGACTACAAAAATGCATTGTTTTTCTTCCTACAGGAACGTTATTACAATTTCTAATAACCCTAAAAATATAAATTTTAGTTATGCCGGAGATAATATTTATATCTGCAAAAGGTTTTAGTGTAGAAATAGTCGGTATAACGCATAGTGATTAAATTAATTAAACCCTGCAAAATACACAGAACTGGTTCAATTTGCACTTTGCACATTATTAATTTTAATTATAGTTATTAAAAGAGAGCAAACAAGTATGCAAAACAGCAATGAACTATTTTTTTCGATAATAGGTATTCTTTTTTATGATTTTGTGGCAAACGTTTCGGTATACATGGTGTAAAATTAGTGCGATATTCTTATGTAGCTCCGTAAATGTTTGAGATAGAGAAAAACTTTAAACATAAGAGTTGCTTATTAGATTCTTCTTTGTAACCATAAAATATCTACAATTCTACAGGGTGTTTCCTTTTCGGCTGCCAGTATGCAACTTAAATATTTTAAATAGAACATCCTATATATTTTGAAATATTCTTATTCTACTGTCAATTACCTTATCCCGTAGTATTTCGCTTTTGCAATTAGGATCAGTGGTTGCAGAGCTATTCAACTTTTTAGGAAAAATATGATGTATGCAGATCCAACGAATAAAATCTGCACCGTCTACATTTTGACAGATTAATTACAAAATTTTTGTCAAACGTTTGTGGAGACCAAAAATTTCATTCCTACAAAAAAGATTCGTCTTGATGGCCTCTATCATTGGTAAAAATTTTATACTAATTGCGGTATTAATGAAATAGTTATTTAGGTGGCTTCATGTAAAGTGAAACACACTGTATGTAGGCTACTCGACACGCACACTCCAGTAAAATTAAAGCAAGACTCACCTCATAAGAAATAGTCTGAGCAACACAACGCAGCCCATATGGAGAGAAGATCGGCAACGTCCTGTAAAGAGCGCGCCACTTCTAGAAGAAGAATAGATTATTGTTAGACACATGTCAGTTATAAATTTAGCTTCTTTAGAGATATGTTTGTAACAATTTTAAATATATCCTTAAATGTAGCTACCTGCATTTTTATTTGATAATAAAATGTTCCGTCGATTGTCCTTGTGGACATTTAAGAAGTTTGAAATATTTCCTTCTAGAATCTAGAAGAACTCAAACTATTGTAATAACTGCTATCCTTCTAACAGGACATCAAATTTTTCAGCGGTACACAGTTTGCCTATATAGGTATAAACGGTACAATTAATTTTCTATGAATAAATATTTCATATGTAAATAACGGGTGCAGAGCTCAATATATTATTATTATTATTAAATATAAAACAAATTATTAATATACCTATTGATAAAATTATTTAACAATGGAAAACCTCAATAAATATTGCATGAACTAAGAAGTAGTTTCAGTCAGAATTTTCACAAAAAAGAGTTGTGAATACAAGAAAAAATAATAGATTTTTCTATTTTTATGATTTGTATATGAAGCACCGAATAGTATTGCAGAGATAACCACCCAGAAGAAAATGTAATAAAAAGAGAGAAATTCTTAATAACTCATTCTGCATTACAACTATGGTGGTGCAACTTTCATTTAACGGTTTGAAAAAATTAAACTGATTGCCATATTTAACAATATTTATACAGAGTGAATCCTAAATTACGCATAATAGCCATACCGCGCGATTTTGCATCAAAAACCAAGTAAGCAAAAACTTTATAGCTATTTTAGGCTCACTGCAGGTATACCTAGTGTTTGGAGAATTGTTAATTAAAGTATAACAAACTTAGCAACTGTGGGCTGAATGTACAAACATCTTACTTCTGAATCTTCTTGACTGTAATTTGGATTTCCTTATAGTTTTGGAAAGGTTGTGGTCCTCCATTCTTGTTGGATGACCAATCCATCTGAGTTTGTTTTCCACTATTCATTGCCTAAATTTTTCATTGCTTATTCTGTCAATTCTGATAACTCCTATGAATTTTCTTAAATATTTAATTTCAACAGCTTGTAGGCGTTTATTTTGCCTTTTATTTAGTACCCACGATTTGCTGCTATATATGAGAGTTGGTACATAAACTGCTCTGTATAACTTCCCTTTGATCTCTGCTGAGATTTCCTTCTAAATTATAAATCCATTATACATAGCATAATATAATCTATTTACAGACTTTACTCTATTGTTCAACTCCTCCTCTATCGTTCCGTCTGCATTAAGCATCGCTTCTATTCTTCGTTACATACTTAAGTTCAGTACGGGAGAGATACGGCAATGTTATTCTTGTGGGAGTTTTGTAGTCAATGTTGCCACTTCTCGGTACAGGCCAGCTGCCGCTGACAGTGTAAAGCAGAATAAGCTATTAGAATGGGATTAGCAGTTGTTAGGTGCCTTGAAATACAATAGCCGGATTTATTTATGGTTGATAGGTGTATATTCATTTCCAAGCAGTATTGTGGTGAAATCTGGGTACCTCGAAAGTAGTGGGCTTAGAGTTTTTCCTTATCTAACTCCTAATCCTGTTTGGAATATTTTCGATTCATTATTGTTGATCCGTATGCAGTTTCTACACGTTTTATACAGATTCTGTATACTTCTGATAAGCCCCTTACTCCCTACACCAAATCAATGCAAAATAACATTGAATAGTGCAATAATTATAATAAATATTTAAAATGGCACCCCACAACTTCTAGATTTTGGAGCATAGTATTTTCTCTGTTCCTTTTAACCGCGACATTTGATATTCTTTTTACAAAATGCTCCCAATTAATAAACCTTTTCCCGGTATACATGTTTTAAATTTCTTCATAAGGAAAAAATCAAAACAACTCAAATATAGGCTTCTTGTCGTGTTTGAATACCCCAATGCGGCGGCGGCTCTTTCAATGGCAATGCTGAATGGTTGTCTAAAAATTTAACATAATCATTAGTACTTAAGTGATGCGACAAAACATGTGGGCCTGTTGTCGATAATTTCAACCCATACAACTCCAAACCGAACTTAGTGGTTGGTTTGGCATATCACGTGAGGGTTGTCATCGACCCATTGGTGCATATTATGTATATTAAATATCCCATTTTGAATGAACGTACCTTTATCAGTTCATAAAATATGCCCAATGAAATCAGGGTTCATTTCTTGCTCACGTGCTCATGTGCAGCACTCTACCGTTCGGTGATAGTCATTCGATAACAAACCCTTTGGTAGTGATGGCAATCATTTTCCTGTAATACGACGAATGCTTTTTGGCTACCATCAAGTATTCTTACAGTGCATCTCGAACTTTGCAGCGGTTCATTTTGTACAACATTCAGGAAGTTTTCTTCAACTTGTGGGAGTAGTATATGATGTGTACGTCTTCTACAAGCTGTGGTATTAGACTCAGTTATTTCAGTTTCGCGCATCCGTTGACATAGTCGTCAAATAACGTTAACATCTAAACGTCACTTATTTAGAAAAGTTGAGAAGCTATAGCTACATTACCATTACCATTATCTTAAATTGAAATGCATATCTGTTTATTCTGCAAAAATGTACTCCAAACCACAATTTGCAATACAGATCAGAAATGGTAATTACAAGGTAACAAAATGTAATTAAAAAAAATATTCGAAAAAAATGAAGGACAAAATAAACTGCAGGTGACATGAAAGGGGATAATCAAACCCGACAATGACATAATTGTACGTTATCGCCCCCACTAGTTCAATAAAATATAAAATACCAAAATTTAAGAACGTAAGCTAGGTATCACTGTACTTAGTTGCAATATTTCTGAAATGCACAAGCAGCACAGAATTTACAATCGGACGAAAAATGTAGGTGAATCGGGGGTATCACAAGCACCACTACCTATTTTGTTGGCTGTTTCTTAGAAATATTCTATGGCACGCAAATCCAAATGTAGTTCAAAACTGCCAGTTGCTACACATCTAAGAAGTTAACATTGAATAGGTATAAGAATTTATTACTCGGTCCCTCGATGTAGGATATTATGCACCATTTAAGCTTCACCCTGTATATTTACAACTAACTGCGCAACTAAGTGTTCTCACTGGGACTGTTCTGCTGGGGCTTCGAACTATATCATTCTTCTTCTTGCATTCTCAAGAGCGATTCCAATTGCTTCCAGAACGCTCGTAACAATAATTGTCTTCTATAAATCTATACTGATACGATTTAAAGGGCATACTTGTAGTATAATACCGGGTGTCTTAAAAAAAATTACGTCTAGTCTACGTCTACCTTTTAAATTTGTTTTCATGTAAACTTTTATATGCCACTACATTGTTTCAAAGCATACTCTGTAGATGTATTTCATTTTAAAACATTATGTATTATAAAGTAATCTAAAAACCTTGTAAAAATATCTAATTTTATTTTCAACGGAGTAATTGTAACGTTATATTATACATATAATATGTTCTTGTTTTTTAAAATTAAAGGTTAGAATGTCGTATTTTTCCAGTAGATTTGATGATTTAATAAATAATTTATTTCACTTTCGGTAACAGTTCTTTCCAATCTATTTTTCGTTCTTTCTTTCTGACTAAATTTAATCTATTAAGAAGTTCAGATATCCGATTAGTATAGGTATTACATTATTTAAAAAAATTCTTTGAGCAGGAAAAAATTTTCTGACGTCTCTTTTAAAAAGTTTTTAACATAACAGAATATTTATTGCTGAAATATTTAGTCATTTTTTATGCAGTTTGGATGTATCAAAACAAACCAAACAATATACTTAGTCAGCATTTGCTTACAATGCTCGACTCGAAAATAATCCTACAAACACTACAAATTATATTTTACAGCCAGTATTTGATTTAAGTCTAATTTAAGCTTTCTTCTGTTTACTTATTTGTTAAAGCATTAGTACATGTTCGCAGGAATCGTCTACAAATTGCGTTCTTACTTTTAATGTGGTTATATTTCAGACCCTCGTTGGAGTAAAATTTGTTTCTACTGGAATAATTCCGTAGTTTCCACGTGGTGTACGCTACCCCTTTCGAAACACTTTCAATGAAATATCCGGAATTTCGTTGATTACCTAGATGTACAAAACGAGTTTTGCACGTTTATGCTTAACAATTTCACGGTCTCTTTACAGTTATAGCCGACATAACAATGTATCGTTATTGCAGGGGAGCGTGGGTTTGACCGCGGGCTATCGCGCCTTCACGCATCTCTATAACGCCAACGCGAATAAAACAGAAAATAATTGCTTATTCTCGTGCGCGAGAATTATTTGTAATGAGGAAGTTCGTGTTAATCCGAGGGGGGCGTCCAGTTGCTCAAACCCACGAAATCTTATGAGTTGTGACTAAAACAATGCCGCGATGAGGATTAATGATTATAGGGTTACGTTAAACACGTCGTTCCTTCTTAATAGACTTGCATCAGTCAACCTGACTGATTAATTTGTTAAGCAAACGAAATTGTAGTTTTTTGGTCCATGATGAATTCAACTATTGTGCCATTATTTAAAGTTAAACGTAATTTCTTCGGACATTTAAATTATACTCACATTTTTAACGGTGTCAGTTTTATGTTACAATGGCTTAAATTTACAAGTGTTTCTGCGGTATTAACTAGACATTTAAAAGACTCCATAGTGCATAGGCACATATCTTAGTACATATCAAAATTTGCCATCTTATCTGCAACCACAAAACGTTTTTCTGCAGCAGTGAGTAAAGTAACTACTTTTTCCTATGACTATTAAATAATATCCTGTTAAATAATGGCTTACATTATTCATACCGTTGAAGTACGAGTTAATTCATAGGCTGTATCCAATCACAAAATTGCAGATACCATTACTCACGGCTTCCTACCAATTTCGAAACTAGAAATCCTTTATTTCACAGTTGTACTCAAATCTAGTAGCCATGTGCGGTATATCATCCACCACGGTTGGTTTCTTCATAAAAATTGTTGACAGCTGTCATAAATTCACGACCTTATACGTTTTTAACTGGCACCAAAAAGTAAGTAGTCATAGAAAAAGTGTAGTACCTATCCTAATCGCGTGTAATAGCTATTACTCACTCGGGTGAATTACGATATTCGCTTTCGCCCGTGTTGTAAACTTCGCCTATGTTGAGTAATTACCATCATAACACGCTCTTAGAATAAAATGCTATATTCGCTACCTTTTGGTTTTGCTGTTTTAGTTTCAAAGCAATGTGTTGCAGTACGAAAACAATAAAGTAACAACTGGCATATGTATTTATTTTCTAACTTCCCTTAAACACTAATTGTCAACTACTTAACTTAAAAAATATAGAAGTCAATTAAAATTCTTTACTAAAATACGTAAGTTCGTTTTTATTAAAAATTAAACAAGGGAGACAGAAAATATATGAAAGGAAGGGAGTATTTATCATATAGTCCAGATTTGATAGTTTTAATAAAAAGTTTACGTATTCTAATACTGTCGAAAACGTTTAGCAAACGATATAAATATTGCTGATTACAGATTTTCGTAGTGGCCATTATCATAAAAGGCTCGAAAGTTGTACTAAGTAAACACTTATTCCTAACAAGGTTTAGATTATTGAACTAAATTAATTCCGGCACAGATGGTATTATAAATAATAAAATATGTCCAGTTTCTCGTTACGAATGGGACACCAAACTTATGTTAGTACTAAACTGATTCCTAAAAGAGTTACAATTTACAATGATTAAAAGTAAAATGTCGATTTTAATTTCCTTGTCATAACTAATGATTACATAATATATAAAATTAAATTTTGACACATCACTGAAATAGTTTAGAAATGGTAAAACCTCATTCACTTTGTAGCAGTCGATGCTCTTACTAATTTTTTATGCTAATTTTATGGACATTGTATGAAAATGTGATGTTTTATTTTACAGAATTATGATTAAATAAGCGACTTCCGGGTTTGGACCGTACCGTTACTCTTCACCTATTTCCTGATGAAGCCCTTTACATAGTGGGCGAAACGTTGAGTTCATCTACCTCAACAATTACACAGTTCAGACTCCGATTATTGCAGCCGCGGAAATCTTCGTACTCATTTAAGAGTTCTACTACTTTGAAATCACTAAAGATGACCGTTTTCAAAAATAACTCGTCTGAAGTCGAAAATCTGCGCAATTGGAGCAAATGTAACTAACATCAAATCAAAGCATTTACTAGTGGAATTATAATATAATTTGAGTATAACGCACGGTTTAACATATTGGAATAACAAATTTTTGATCAAATTTATTTATTCATTTAAATTATGTGGCTATTTATTATGAAAGAAGATTTTGTTCGTCATCATCCACGATTTAACCAGTTTTGCTTTATGGCAAGGAGCGCTATCATCTTGGAAAATAAATGTTCGACAAACAGGTCTTTCCCACTGGGAAGCATCTTATCCTGCAGTACTTCGAGGTATTTGATGGCGTTCATCATTTTAGAGACTACTTGTAGGCGACCAACTCCTTGGACAGGCATGCAACCCCATACCAAAATGGAGGTTGGGTGCTTAATTGTTGGAAGAACACATTTTGGAGAAAATTCTTCCCCAGAAAACATTCTAAAATACGTATTGCCAGCATGATTGTTGATGTTAAAGGTTGATTCGTCACTAAATAGTACCTTTTGCCACTGCTCTGCTGCCAGTTCCGATATTCCTTGGTCCATTGCAAACGATGGATTCTTTGCTTCTGGGAAAGCAGTGGCTTCTTCCGTGCTTTACATCCTCTATGTCCAAAACTAAGCAGTCTTCCTCTCACAGTGGAAGTGCACACGCTTACACCAGTAGCTTCGGACCACAGTTTGGTTAATTCGGTGGAATTAAGACTTCTGCCTGCCAGGCTTGTTCTCCTTAACACAGAATCATTATCTCGAACTGAGGTTTTCCTTGGTCGCCTACTACGCAGTTTGTCGTCGATTTTTCCAAATTCAGCATATTTTCTAATAACTGAAGATTGATTACATTTCACTATGGTGGCAATTTCTCGACGAGAGACGCCTCTTTTATGGTGAAAAATAATTTCAAACCGCCTTTGGTCCGATAATTTTGTTTATTTCTTCTGGGATGTCATTTTACAGCTTTTGACGAAATTCAAAGAGGTATTATTGAATGTCTTAAAGTAATTGTAGTGTTTATATACTCATAATATCATTGAAATTTTTCATCCTCATTAGTTTTAAATGGACTTTAATGACTAAGTAATTACCTAATTATTTTCTTCTATTTTGGGAATTTACTAAGACAGCCATATTTTAATCTTCTTTGAAGAATTTTAAGAAGATAATTAGCAATAATATTAGTGATATACTAATTAGAACCAAATATGTAGTTGAAGTAGTTAGCGAAACTATGCGAAAAATGTGTGTTAAAGTTCAAAAACCATTGTAGACTTGAGTGATGCAGGACTTTTTAACACCACTGTAGTTAACCTAAACGCAGTTTTTGACTTCAGGCAGTATTGTTCCGTATTAAAAATTTCGTTAGTCTAGATCCAAAAGGACTTTGATTTATGGAACTATGAATTATGGAACTATGCTATATTGCTATATATCCGAAACCATCTAGACTGGAAACTGCATTATCAGATTTTGTATAGCATTAACTGTCAAGTTTACACTTACAGTAACTGTTCCGTTTGCCATTTTCGATTTAAACGTAGACTTTTTCAAAAATGTTTGTTGATATTAGGCAAATTGTTAGTACCTATATATTTTCTGTGCGTTGTTGCGGTTCCCTTAGATTATTCACGGGTCTTGAATAAACTAAAGTTTTTAGATATTTCAAAACAAAAGAGTTTTATGTGTACTTAATGGAAAACGGCCATTTTAATGTTTTGTTTGTTTTTTATCGTTAACCTATTATACCTTGTAAAAAATAGTAAATTAAAGTGGCATTTTAATCCTTAGCAACACTTTACTCGTTAGCCACCGACACTTTATTCCTTAGCAACACAGTTTGCTTGTTTACTTGTTACTACAGTAGTAGTGTTTTACAAGTTAAGAAAAGTGAGAGTTTTCCAGCGAGTGCAAATTTTTAATTCACGAGCGAGCGTAGCTTGCGAGTGCATTCAAAATTTACACGAGCATGGAAGAACCACTTTTCTTACTAGTTGAACATGCTATTTTTTCGTGTACTTCACGAAAATCACGTTAATTTTAAAAATAAATATTCAAAATTTATCAAGGTATTATTTTTCACTGTGGTCGTCATGGATTTGTCCATTTGTACAGCTACTATTTGAATTAATTTTCAACTTGTCAAAAAAATTATATAAAACGTCAGATTATTTTTAAACGTTTTTAAGTATTTGCGCGGGCTCTGTAGATAAAATATTGTACAATACACGTGTGATAATGCATTATTAAGATACGCCTTTGAAATTAGCACCTCGTTTAATAATTTGAACAATTGTACATTTACGAATATGTATACAAATAAATTGAATGCATTAAAAAAAGTGTTGCTATGAAGAAAAGTGTTGCTAACATGCTAACAAGAAAAGTGCCACTTTTCTTTACGATTTTTGATTGAACAACATGCTCGATTTCTATCTATTACACGAAAAAGTGATTTTTTAAAAACTGAATTGCATCAGGCTCTGGATAACCTTAGAACTGTCTGTATAAGCTTTTGTCCCCCACCCCCTTAGCTATTTGAAATCTGAAGTAACAAAAATAGTTGTCAGTTTCATAAATAAAAACTTATTTCTATTTAGACAGTTCTACGGTTATCCAAGGCCTGCTGCAATTTAGTTTTTAAAAAATCGCTTTGCATGTACTATGAATGTACGTGTTGTAGTCGAACTTTTCCACTAAGTACACAAAAAAATAGCATATTCAACGCGTAAGGAAAGTGGAAGTGGAAAACTATCACTTTTCTTTAATGGTGTCAGTTAGGAGGATCATTTTTACATACTTTCGTGAATACATAATGCAACACCTTAAAATTTCTTAGCTTGTTAACACTACATATATTTCAGTGATTATTAACAAAAAAAAAATTAAACAAATAAACCACAAATAGATTGTTGCGTTGTTGAATTATTATCGCATTTACTTTGATTCATAAGAGATGAGTAAGAGGATCGATCGTATTTTATGTGTAGGTATCGTATTGCAAAGGGAATACCACTCAAGCCGATAAAAGGGAAAGATTTTACACGTCCGGTGTAAATTCTTACCTAGATCTCGAATATCTGATAATAGTCTCTTCACACCCTGGTGGCAAATGGACAATGCCGCTTTGTTAACAAAGGGAGATTTAGGCGATTACCTGTACTTGAGTTCACATCTTGCGGCTTGTTTAGTTAAAGATCAAGTGCGCCGATGTATCCAGCTTGAGAAAGGTTTAATAATTCAGTACTTAATAGTCCCTAAGCCTTTCAGAATAGAGACAGTGTTAATGCTGTACTCTTTAAGTATGCACTTCTAGTGGGCATTTTAAAATTTCACCTCACCTGTTCTGTAAAAGGGAAAGCAAATAATAGTCTTCAAGTGCTTGTCACATTTTGTAAAATTGCTGTCTTTTGAATTTTCGCTCTTTCTTGTGTTTAGAAAGAATGACATGTACTAAAATAAGTTCATCGATATTATTGGGGCGTCGTGCTTTCTGGTCTCCCTTTCGGGTATTTTAGGAAACTGGGTTATTTTCTTGTTGTTGGGTTTAGGTATCAATAAATTACAAGAGTTGTAATTCACTATTGGTCGCACACGAACAAGCAAAGCAATCTAAAATACAAAACGGCGCGATCAGCAATATTCCGGGTTCGTTCCCTCATAGACAGCGCACTTTTCCCTGGGGATAATTGCAATTAGCGAGTCACGTTTACTCAAAAAATCATAAATTAGAAAAGCAATTAATTCCGATCTGAATTTCTGCGTAATTAATTTTAAATGCCCTTTTCATCTCAAGTCCACGGTTTTAAATTAAGGAAATGGTATTTCATTTTGTCCACCGCGCTCTTGCACCACCCCAGACTACTTAAAATCGTTCTCGTAATATTTTTGATTATCGAAATAAAATGCGCCCGTAAAATGTTCCTGAAAAGAGTGACAAGAAAATTTTATATCGTACGGAGTGCGTTGCTTTATTACCTCGTAAAAATGACGATTTTTGATTGGATCCTAACTCTTTATGGTTTTCGTGTGTATACACATGGTTTTCTTTACATAATCTACATCAAAGTTAAGTGAATTCGGTTATCAGCAAAACATTGTAAACAAGCTTTTTATGAAGTATACCAGTTTCCAAATTAGAATAACTGCTAAAAAAATCGTTTTAATTTTTACCATTTTTTTTTGTATCGATTTTCCCTTACATAACATTTTAAAACATAAGCCTTATAAATTGCAGAGCAGTAACGAAATACCAAGGTAGAGTGCTCAAGTATTCTCAGTCCAACCTACTTCTAGATATGTAAAAAGGAAAATAATATAAGTAAGAATAGGCTACGGTGTGATTAAGGCTTCACACAAATTTTCGTTGGTTTCTATTGCGTTATTTGAGCGTAACCGTCGGATGACCGACAACAGGTTTTAACAACAATAGAAAAAGAGTACCGCGAAGTGATTAAGTTTCTCACTAACGAGAATTTGATGCAGTTTACGATACCTAACTATGTATCTTCGGTATTAACCGTCAAACACTGGTCAAAATTATTTCGTTAGGAAAGGGAGTCAGAGATGACAGGCTACCACATCAAATGGTAAGAAAAGTCGAGAAATTTGTTCTTAGAACAGGCGACTTAAAAAGAAAGAACTTTCAGAAAGGATAGGCCTTTCGACTACTATCATTTCCAGGAACCCCTTGAAGCTATAAAAGAAAAACGACGTGAAAAGTCGAGTCGAGATGTTCACCTCCTTTACAACACAACACTGCTTACTATCCTTGAATTCGGGCTTCCAATAACTAAATCGCCACCGTACGGTCCAAATTTGGGACCCACTGATCACTATTTATTTTCAAGCAGGATTTACGCGGAAAAAGATTTGCCAATGATAAAGAGTGATTTCGACCGATTTCCAGCATTTTGAAGAAGAAACTTCGAAGTATTTTTTATAAAGGTATAGAGCTACTTACTAAAAGAGTAGGAAGTGTGATATTTATCATTTTTTGCCTTCTTACTTTTGAGTGGCTGTTTGGAGTTCCAAGGAAATCTCAAAAGGATGAAATCTCTGTGGACTCCAAAGCAACAGGCCTTTGACTAGAATATAAAATAACGTACAGTTTTCTTTCCCCTTGGAAGCTTTAAAATATAAATATTTTATAGGTAAAAGGTACTCCTTAAATGTCAAATGTTTATTTTTATAACCATATTTACATTTTTATCAATAATATTTATTTTTTGCATGAATAAAATCAGGCCTTCTTCCGTTTATTCCCTAAAACATATAAAGAAAATTTTTCAACACAATTTTATGTGCTTATTTAGAAATAGTTTTATTTTATTTTAATGTGAACCAGCCGGACGCAATTTAAGCTAATATAATTCCACAGTATGACGCCTCTTTGTGAATGGAATAATGGAACCAGGGATGAGTCAGTTTCATATCTACATTTTAATTCATATGACAGGTAATCATACTGGTAGTTTCTGTAGCTCGTTGAAAATGTATACGTGTAATTCGTCATTATTGTAGGTCCGGTGTTTAAAAATACGTATGTTTATAATGTCATACATGAATTTTTGTTTAGAAAATTTAATAAACTGATAAAAACAGTACTTTTATAAGCAAAAACACTAAATTGGTTATTTGTAGTCGGATTATGAATGTTTGTTATTATTTTTTCCTGTGCAACATACGTAATTTAATTCAATATTCAATAATATAGAGCGTGACCTCAAATGGAGTAACGCAGCCTTGCAAACTTCCTTATTTTTTAGTATTTTTTTCTTAAAAGTTCTGCTTATCCTGAAATGTCATAACTGATTATAATTTTCGTATGTTGTGATGTAACAAACTATCTTGATATTTAATTTCTACGAAAAATCTTATTTAACAAAAATTCTTAACAAAGAAATTGTTTTTGAAAATTAAGAAATTGAAAAGCAACCAGGGACAAACTGTATATTGTTGGATATCAAACTACAATATTAATCTTGTCTGTATTTCCTAGCTTCTAAGGTATTTTGAATCAAATTTTATTTTATACCTATTTTACTTTAATTTACCCAGAAGCAATTATGGTTTTGGCCATTGTTAAAACCATTGATTGTTTGAATGAGGAGATGCGTAATTACTTTCTAATGACTTTTTTACACGTATCTTCGACGTTAAAAAGTAATCACCAATAATAATTAATGTATTTATTTCAATTATGACAATATTTTTTACAGCAGTAACTACGAGGGCAGTTCTCTTTCCGCTGAGCCTATCTATTAGGGCCATTAAAATTTGCAACAGATTTTGTTTGACAGTGGAAGCTAGTTATTTACAAGTTTAATGACAGTGACGGTTGACAAATATACTTGAATAAAAATGCATAACATTATCGAGCTGTGATTTTTACAATTTCATACGTGGCTTAAGCCGTAAACAATGTATTGAGGAAATCAATGGAGTATTTGGTGACAAGTCGTGTTCTTTAGCTACCATAAAGCGGTGGTGCAATGAATTTCAACGTGGTCGACTTTCCTTAAATGACAGTTTCCGAGCTCCTAAGCCAAAAACAGCCGTTACCGAAAAGAATATTGGTCTTGTTCGGAAGATGATTGAAGAGGACCGGCATGTTACTGTAAGGAGTATTCAAGCAACTCTAAAGATTGCTGTGAAAACAATTAACACAATTTTACACAAACATTGAAGCTACGTAAGCTATGTTCACGTTGGATAATGCTCGGCCACACACGGCTGCTCGAACGATTGAGTTTTTTTTTTCACGGATGCAAAAATGCATTGACTGTGGAGGAGAATACTTTGCAAAATTATAAATAAATGTTTTTTATCAATAAATTGTGTATTTCTTTACCAGGCTCAGCGGAAAGGGAACATCTTGTGTATTTACTCTTTACCCACTAATTTGTTATATTCAATGCAATCTGTTGCAATGACGTGACAACTGTCATATATATTTTTTAAAATGCCAATTTCAAGGGTTAGTATTCTCACCTCATATTTGGTTTAATACACATAAAATTATATAAAACTACATATATCGTTTTAGAAAAGATCGATCTGCAATTGTTCAGATGTTTACAGTAAAGCAAATTATATCAATTTTCTACCACCACAACACACATATTCATGCGGCGTTCGTAGATTTTAAAAGCCCATGTTACTCCATTAACAGGAAAAAATTATACGATGACCTAGAAGCCCTGGAAATACCGGTTAAGTTAATAAACCTGGTCAAAATGGCATTGGGACACTCCACGGTTAAATTTAGAATAAACGGTAAACTATCTGAGGGCTTTGAAATTCACAATGAGAGGTGATCCTCTGTCAACAATATTATTCAATCTCTCACTCGCAAGAATTATCTGAGACAGTGGTATAACAACTAAAAAGCATCAATAATCAACAAAAATCATCAATGTCTAGCCTATTATGACGATGTGACTTATAGGTCAGAAGCAGAGCTAAAAATCACAATAATGAATTTGGACAAACAAGCTAGAAGTAGAGGTTTATGAATAAATGGGGAAGGCCAAGTTTATTATTCTAGGGAAACAAGAAGTATGCATAAATGATAACCTGAATATTACATTGGATAGTAAGGAATGTATGGCTATTCAGAGGGTATAAAGCTATGTGTTTCTATGAGCCCTGATAGAAGAGCGTGTGAATGAAAAGAAATTGGTGTACGATTAATTAAAGGCGAATCTTTAAATGCTGTGTTAACATCTGAACATGTATCGCGAATTACAAGTTTATAAAAACAGTGATCAGATAAACAGTTATTTATGCATGTGAGGCGTGGGTGTTCATCAAAAAAGGACAAACCAACTTGGAAGTATGGGAGCGAAAGAATCTTAGACACATATTTGGAGGGAAAAGAGTAGGTGACCAATGGGAAAGGCGTACAAATGAGAAAGTTAGACTTTTTTTTCAATCAACCAAGCATCTAGAAAGACTTGAAAGGGAAGAATGCCAAAATATATCGTGTACAGGGAGATAGCGGGTGTTAGGAGAGTGGGCCGTCCAAAATGTAAATGGGTGGAAGCTGTTATGGAGGACCTGAAGGAAAAAGACGTATATAACTGGAGAACCAACGGATATAAAACAGTGGGCCTAAAAGCATGTGAAAGCTCATTATCTTTCAAATCGTGCATACCATCAGTGTTGTAGAAAAAACATATGCAACACATGAGTAAAATAAGAAAAATCACTTGTATCTACAAATAACTATTAGGTTCAAAAGAGATTGTTGTTCTTACAGATCAACCTAAGCTTGATACAAACTAGATGTTGTATAGTCTTAAATGCTATGCAAAAGCCCTGATTATTGATGTCATAAAATTGTTATGAGCTATTTCGCGTCTTATTTTTATAATTTTATGAAAATCCGACTAACTTCGCTGAGAAAAAACTGTATAACAATATCTTAGCGAAGAAGAATATTTGAAATAGTGCTATCAACCCAAATTAATTTTGGGTGACAATTTACATAATAAATTAATAATACGACTTACTAATATTAAAAATTGTATGTAAATATCTAAAATATTTCCAGTATTTGCAATAAATGAAGGACACGTAACAGGCGGAAAAATTAAGCCGTTCGTATAAAAATAATTGCGCAACTCAATTTGCACTGAAACTAACAGTAAAAAAGTGTACTGTGTGCAATGGTTTTTAATTAGTACGGTACAACAAAAAACGATAATAATTAAACAGAGCGCTCTGCTTAGCTGAAATCTAATTACAGACAGCATTGATTACATACTAATACAGTTTTTCTTGTTTTATTCAGGTGAGTTCATAATTAGTGATGTGGGAACGCTGTATGCTATCTTCCTTGTTTGGTAAGTTTGTTTATTTTCCGTATTCCGTTTACACATTGTTAACGGATTTTATATAATTTACAGCTTTACAGTCGTTAATTTCAAATTTCCTTGTCATTTTAATTTTTGTTTCTAACTTTGAGAAGTATTGAATTAAATTATATGAATCTTAAAATGAGTAATATTATTATGAAGTAACTTTTGTAAGTTTAGCTCAGAGTTTGAAATAATTAAAACTGTAAAATTTGTAATATTTATAGTTTAACTTGGTTTTTGTTTTATTCATGTGAGTAAATTCATTACATTAAAACTAAATAGGTACACTAGGGTTTTGCTTCTAAAATTAACACTAAAAAGTAATAAAAATACAAGTTATTTTACACCTCATATTTTATAATCACACAGTTATCTGCATTTGAAGACGTGCGTATCATTCGGCTTGTGTTAATTTAAGTGTTAAATATGGCGAAACGTAATGAATGTGTTTAATAATAAACCCTTTATTCTCTCCAAGTGTATTGCTGCAAAAGTTTAAGCGTAATTAAAAATTTATTTAGTCCAAATACAAAATACTTTTTATCTCTATTTCTGTAAATTTAAAATGTACTTTTGACAGAATTATAAGGTAAAAACAGAAATTAGACATCCGGATTATTTTCAGATAATCTTAGTGCAGGCTTTCCTATTGATAAATTATAATCAGTTTTATGGAATTCATTATTTGATTACCAAATTTGAATTATTGCCCCGAAAACATATTTTTTATAATTATAAGCGAAGAACAAAATTTTAAATATTAGATGGTGGAGACTTTCTATCTCAAATTATTAATTAAATAAAGTAAAACAGTTACGGTGTTATGTACTCTGAACCAGATATTTTCAATGTGCAATTTGAAAACTGCTAAAATCTTTTATGTAAATGACGGATAGTGCGATCCCCATTACCCCTTGTAAATTTGCCAAATGCAGGCCGAGTCACGAAATGGATTGCCAAATCAGATTCGTATCACGTATTTTCAAACAGTGCAATATCGGATGACCCAGTAAACTGAATCTGGCAAAGTTTATCTCTAAATAACTAGGAAACTTCGTATGTTGTATGACCCGCCTACGTCAGGTCTTAGATTTAGACGGTTTATATCTGTATTCCAGCAATGCGTAAGGGGTAAGGCAGAGGCTCATCCCTTTGATTCATCAACATCTATTGTCGGCTTAAATTGAATACAAACTAGAAATTCCGGGCACAGCTCTTACAAGAGATCGTAATTATTGACTCGTAATAGAATTCTCTTATCTAACAGCCTTCCTCTCGCTACTTCACTCCCTGATTAAATTCTACTTAAAATAAGTTAAATGTTGGCTGCGACTGCTTGTCTTGTTATATTTTTTCAACGCGCAGCTGGGTAGAATATTCTAAAACTATTGTTTGAACAATGGTTCTGTGTTAACTATAATCCTAAAATCATTATTAGTTTAATTTAAGTCTGTCTGAGTTCAGATGTTCAAAATCAAAACAAAGAGACCTTTATGGAAAGTTCATTTTACGTCCTGAATAACACTTATCAAAAGAAGCCCTTCGCTTTACAACTAGATGAATCTGCAAACTCAAACGAGAAGCCCTCAAAAATAATCAACAATTTCTAGCGCGCCTTCGTAGTTGCCAGTAATTAAGAAATGCCAACAAAACAACTAAAAGGTTTTTGAAGCATCGTCAGTTGAAAACTGCAGATTCGCGTAAAACTTCCAAGTCCACGCGGTCATTAGCGCTTCTTCTGTATGTCAACAACGAAAACTACGTTGCAGGTTTTGTAACAAGCGATTAAAAAAAAGAGTAATCACTTTCATTCAATGCTTCGTTTGTGCATCATTAGAAAAAAAAAAACTGATTGAACACTACAGTTAATAAATTTGAACGATGAAGAACTGGTGAGTGGAATATAATAATTATTAAAATACCTTAAAGGTCTCGTTTTGCAAAAGATATGTTTTGAGGATAGTTAATTCATGTGGGAATTAAAACGGTAAGCTTAGAAATTTATAACTAAACTAAACTTTATGAAGACCGCGGTTTCAAGATAATGTTTGTGATGTAGATACAATTTGCAAAACTAAACATTTGTGGTTAGATATTTAGGTAAAAAATTATATTATACAGTAATCTGTATTTAAGCGTGCATTATAGCCACTTCGTTCATAGTGCTAACGCACGATTCGTCGTAAATTTCCATTTTTTGTTTTTATTTGAAAAATTCCTAAAATATAAATAATCAAGACGAACTTTGCGAAATATTGCATGCAGTTGATTACTTTATTTTCCTTACATCGCTCCCTATTGCGAATTCCTCCTTTAAACGTTATTAATCTAAGTTATTTTGTTTTTTTTTTTAATACAGAAGGATACATAGAGTATGAAATCTCTTATGATGAAGTGATGAAATTTTTGTACCTTACAGCATTATTTTCTGCAGTATACCCAACAGATTTTAGTCGATTTCACTGAAATCATGTCTTTAATCAATGTATCTACGTCAGATTTATGCGGGCTAATAAATTAGATTACCAATTTTATTGAAAACTGTGTTTTAGAATGGGGCTTGTTTGTTTGTTTATTTGTTTATTGGACGAAACTTAGGCGTGTGGGTGCAAGGCATTTACAAGCCCAACCCAAACCCAACTAGAATTTTACCGAATCCAAGGGACTTTCACCCCTGAAAGGAATCTTTATCGTGCCAAACATCGTATTGACATGGGTCCTGCTGTTTTACTCATATCTGAAAATATTCTTCGCGTTAAAAATTTCACGGACCTGTACCGGGGATCGAACCCGAGATCCCTGATGGTTTACATGCCATGTATGCTGTATTAATCTTGAATACAAGCATTTTCTGAAAAACATGTTAAATTGTTACTTAAATGAAGAAAAGTTATGATTATGAAATATCACTAAAATATTAAACAAAATTTGATGTAATATAATTATCTTGATTTGTTTATTAGATAGATGATTTCTAGATTCGCAGCTACCAATTATCTTAACACATAATCAGCGATATCTGACTCAGTTTTTCCAATTCGGAAGAATTATTTACTAATACAGAGAAGTGCTATTGATTTATAAGAATTTTGGGTGTTGTTTATGCATCTCTAATATTTAATAATTTAAACGTTCGCTGAGCTTTTAAAGATGTTATGCAGTGTGAATCCTAAATGGCGGATAATATTTGCATCACGCGATTCTGCTTCGAAACATGGACAAAAAATTGTCTGTTTTAGACCAACACGTGTAGCTTTTCAAGAATTGTTAACTTTTGTAAACTTGGAAATACTGTGTGTCAGTCATATTAAAAGTCACCTGCGATATCACAAATAGCAACCCACTTGATTCAATATAGGACCATACAGAGAATGTATACAGGCACGCTAGACCTGTTTCATGGTATTCTAATTATGTATTATGCATTCCTAAATTAACATTAAGAAGTAATAATAAAATGCTCAAAATGTTGGCGATCCGGTAAATATATACGAATAGTGTTTTCCTTGGTAGACTTTTGCTCTAGAACTTTAGTAGTTGTAAAGCGTGAACCCCATACGGTGTTTTTAAAATTGTAGTCACCCCGAACTACAAATGTTGGTCCCAATGTACTCCACCGGGTCCATGAGCCAAAAGTGGCAAAGAAAAAGCTGATCTATTCGCAGAGCACTTATCAAAAGTCTTTTTTCCTCAGTACAATGATCAAGTAAGTTCAAGGAGTAGAACAGGGTCTAGCTTTATCCATACCGGAACATGAACACCTAAGAGTGGTTACTCCAAAAGAAATCAAGGATGAAACCAGTAAACTAAACAAAAAAAGGCACCAGGCATCGATTTAGTCGCACCCAAAATGCTAAAAGAACTTTCACGGAAAGGTCTAGTGAAACTATTGTATTTAACTCCATATTAAAACTCTAGTACTGGCTTAAATCATTTACAACGGCTCAGATAATACTGATACCCAAACCAGGGGAAAATTTTATGGACGTATCATCCTATCGCCTAATCAGCTTACTGCCAATACTATCAAAACAGAGCATCAATTTGGTTTCCGGCAGGCTCACTTCACAGTGCAAGAATGTCATCGTTTAGTGCACTTATTAATCAGGCTATGGAAAATAACCAGTACCTACTGTACAGCCGTCTCCCTAGATATAAAACAGGCCTTAGACAAAGTATGTCACCCAGGTCTGCTCTAGAAGATCAAAAAACTCTCCCCATCAAATACTTCAGTCTTACTAAAATCGTATTTACATCAATGAGACTTCGAATCCAAAAGCAATGGTGAAAGGGTGAAACCTCCCTCCGATATTAAGTTCAATCAGGAGCATCTCAAGGCAGTATTCTCTGCACCCTCCTCTATGTGATTTATACATCCGCCGACATATCACCTTCTAGAAACACAACAATAGGCACTGCAGATGACACTGCAATATTCGCAACCGACAACAGCACTTGAACCTTATTGAAGGATGGCAAAAAAATTAGAAAATTGAACGACAAGTAAACGAATCAAAATCAGCACACATATCCTTTACCCTCAGGAAAGGTAACTGCCCAACCGTCAACTTTAATCAAGTCTATATACCACAACAAGAGGTAGTTAAACACTTAGGACTTCATCTTAACTCGAAACTAAACTGGAAACAACATATGTTAAAGAAAAAGAAACAAATCCAATTGAAGTTAAAGGAACTCAACTGGTTAATAGGTCGTAAATCACATCTATCAATCGACAACAAATTACTTATTTACAAAACTGTCATCAAACCCATAATCGACATATGGAATTGAACTCTGGAGTTGTACCAGCAAGTCCAAGTCCAATGAAAACAATCTAAACTCCTCCACACCATCGAAGATGCACCGTGGTATGTTACCAACCACGCACTACATATACAGACCTCAACGTTCCATACGTAAATACAGTCAGGGCCGGCCTTCTCTACAAAGGGACCCGGATGCAAGAAAAAGAACGTATATTGCGTCTTTTAGTCTCTTTGAGCGCCCCTACCAGCTTTGCACCCGCTGCACCCCGCTTATGGCACACCCTGAATACAGTCATTCACGAAAGAGCCATCAGGCACCATAAAAAAAAATTGAAGTTCATCCCAATCGGCTACTAAGGCACCTGTTGCAACCAATAGAAACCAAACGACTTCGAAGACTCTGACCAGAGCATCATCTATGAATTCGACGTGAAATCGCTGGATGATGTCCTTCCTCATGCCATACTCTTTTACATTGTGCACTACATCGAATTAGCTTACAGAATGCATAATTTCTGATTGCTAATAAAGGAATTAAATATAAAAAAAGGATTCACTCTGTATACTTACTGGTTTTTCTGATTTGAAACATTCTTTGTAATTTCACTTATTGTTTTTATAATGATTATAAAATAAAGTTTAAAAAATAAGAAACCTATTATAAAATCACATTCAAAATGTTGTTAAAGTCAATTAAATCAAACCACATTTCAACATACTTAGAAATTGAAAATTAACAGGGAACTAGTATAAAATTCAGTAAGTGCTCTGTATTAACAATTAAGATTTAAACGAAGGGGGCCAACGTTCACTCGAAAAAAATGGTGAAACTTGAAATTTAACCTTCCCGGTAGTAACTTTCTAGCTACGCCGTTAATGATAGGTAGATAGGTACTTCAAATTGAACAATCGCTAAACTACGTTTACAAAGAAGTTTGAATCGTTAAATTACATTTAGTAGTTATAAGATCATAATTTTAATTTCAGGTAGTATTTAGATCAATATAATTTACTCTGAGGAAATTAATTCACCGATTGCCTGCAGTTATTGAAGTGGGGTTCTGGGAACCTGATCTCCTGTTATTATTACTGTTATTTGGAATGTGATTATTTGTTGGTACGCGATAGTTTAACTTTATTGTGTTTGTAAATCAATAGTCACGAAACAAAATTAGATTTAACCAAAATTTGACAATAACCGCACGATCTCCACATAATAGTCGACATTTCTGTTAACCCATACTATTGACATTGCCTCGGCTAAACTGTAATAATAATAATAGAATCCGTCGACACAATGCATGGATGGCATTTAGAAAATGCAATGTACTGTTAATATATTCGGGAAGTTATGAATAGGACACTGAGGCCCGGTTTTTCAATCGATGGTTAACTCTAACTAAAAGTTTATAACTATAGAAATAATTGTTGCAATAATGGTAACCGTGACTTTTAACCTTTAGTTAGAGTTAACCATCGATTGAAAAACCGGGCCTGAATCGGTTTGAATGGGCCAGTAATGAATCCAAATAACCTAATTATCGGACTAAAGGTCTTAACTAACACAGCTTCGTCATCGCGCCTTAGTCAACACTTTCGGTTAATGAAGAGAACTTTTGGGGATGTAACTAACGTTAGCGAAATTGCTTGCCTCAAAATTGTGTTACAAATTGCCTTTGCATTTAACTATTCTTAACCCAATATTGATATAAAAGGTATTTTTTTGAATTTTTAAGGGAGATAAATTTAATTAAGAAAATTTTTAGCGATTGGATCCCAAAAGCGCTACAAAGTGAAATCAAGTTGAAATTTGGAAGGACTTATTCATCAAACATGAATATTTGATAGCGAGTGGCCGTTTTTATGCAAAATCTAATCGCAGAGGAACAAACCCTCATAATTTATACTTCAAAAAGTTGGTTGGCTTGCAGTACTGTAGCTGGGTTTTTAATTAAATTGCTGGCTAGGGTGGTTCTGCAAACAGGCAGAGACCGAAACAAAGGGCAAGTTGGGATGTTGCGGACTCACCAGAATGCTTCCATTCTGCTTTAGTAATAGTTAAGAAATTACCTAGCTTAATGAAAATACCTGGACGGTTTAATTACGTTCTATACACGGACGAATTAATGTGTACAATTGAGGAATTGGCAGAGTAAAGTAGCGGAAAGCAAAATTACTCACAAGACAAACTATAATGGAATTACAGTAATTTTAAGGCATGCATTTGAATTTACTAATAAAGTTAAACATAATTTTAGCAGGAAATCAAAGAAGAAAAGTTTATTAAAATTATGGCCCGTAAGGGCTGGTAAAAAATAAATAAAATCGGCGATATAGGGGAGTGCAATGTTGGCTTATAAACGAAAGGCTTCGAGTTCGACCCCGGCCAATGCTAGGTAAGATTCTTAATGTAGAAAAAATCTGAAACTTTGCCATCTATCGGATATGAAATAAAATCGTAGGCTCCATGTCTGGCACGATAAAGATCTTTACTAGGAGTAGAAGTCCCTGGGGTTCGGTCAAATTCTAGTTGGGTATTGCCAATGCAGTCAACACACGCTGAGATACCTGACTCCCGCACGTTTAGATTTCATCCAATATATAAATAAATATAAATAAAGTTATTCTTTACCATAAGTTGTTTTAAAATATTTGAGTTTTATCCCGCATATTATGAATATCTAGTTGTCGTTGATTAAAGCAGACACAAAATTTAATGATAATTATCTACAGTACAATCGTAATAAGTTTTGTATACCTAAGCTCGTGGCTCAGTTGGTTTAGCGTGCGTCTGACCACTGAGATGGCCCGGGTTCGATTCCCAGGGTCACATATACACCGAAAATACCCGCCCGCTTCCCTCGGAAGGCAATGGCAAACCACCGAGGTGTATTCTGCCTCTCTGGAGTAGAAGTGCAAGCACTTCCGTGGTTCGGAGCCCACGTTAAGCTGTACCACAGGCATATGGAGAGAGGATCGGCAACGCCCTGTAAAGGGCATGCCACTCTAAGAAGATACTTAAGCTAAGGACACCTCTCCCGTGGAGCGGTGGTTAACCTGCCCTCTCCCAGATATTCATTCAAGAAACACTTCGGTGTATTATATGAACGCCGATGATCCTTCCGAATATAATATATCGATCTACACTGATGGATCTAAAACCGTAGAAGGGACGGGTGCAGTAATCTTCTCACATGACCTAAACCTCCACATAAGTATAGCACTAGGTCAACTTACAACCGTCTTTCAAGCGGGGGTTATTGCCATTATGCAAGGTGCAAATGAAATTCTAGAACGAAAAATTCAGAATAACATCATCTGGATAGCTAGTGACAGTAAAGAAGTATTGATGGCTCTAAATAGTTTTAAAATCTCCAGTACCACAACACATTGAAGCTAACTACCAGAAACAATGTCCAACAACTTATATGGGTTAAACGACACGCAGGATTGTATGGAAATGAGAAGACGGGTGGATTGGCCAGACGGTGTTCAATGCAACCCTTTTGGGGCCCTGAACCAGCAGTGGTACCATGCCTAACTCTGCTCCAGACAATAACAAAACAAGAAACCCACAGTCGCCACTATGACAAATGGGTTAACTTAGATAAATGTCATCAAGCGAGGATGGCTATATCAACAATTCTGTATGCAGTTACCAAGAAGGAGACTACGACTTCTTGTAAGTAGATACTGCAGACTGAAGCAACATATGTTCCGATTAAGACTAGCTAACAGCCCCAAATGTAGAGGATATAATTGGGAGGATTGGGCCCCCATGGGGGATTTTTGGCCTAATAAGGCAGGAATCCATAGCACACCCTTAACTAGCATCCTCAGTTTTACCGAGAAGACTGGATGACTTGAATAAGACCACCATGGCTATGTGCATGATTTCTTGGGTAGTACAATGAGCCCACTTTGTGCCCTTTTTTTTTAATTGCACTAACAAATCGTATGTTAATAAAGGTATATGTAAATACGTATATTTTACCATTTTAACGAGTGTGCCGCACAACAGTAAAACTGGAAAGTACTAAAGTAATTTTACAATAACTGCAATTTCATATTAAATCGAGTAGTTAAACAGTAATACGGGCATAGGTTCATTTGCCAATATTATTAAAACTTAATTAATGTGTCTGCGTTTCTCCATTTAATTTTTATGTGATTAATACAAGCGTTACTGTAAATAATTGTGTTCCAAGCATTTCTGCTACCCTTTTATTTTATTCTATAGAATATGCACGTATGTGAACATCCGGTGTTAACAACGGCATTACTTAAACAGCATTAAATCCATAGAAAATTACATAAACCACTGCAAAATTGGTCTAGAATAAGAAAAAGTGGGACAACAACGAGGACGTAAAGTAATTTTCAGACATTTAATTAGGTTATTTATATTTTCACGACTACAGTTTTAATTGCATACCGGCTGTATTTAAAAGTAAGCTTTTATTTCAAAGAAAATTAAATTCTGAGCTTTGTACAAAACGAAATTATGCGTCCCCGCCTTTTTAACTAAATCGCTTCACGTTTTGACGAGGTATGGCAGAGGCAAGAAATTTTATTACATTCCCGTATGAAAACCACTAAAATTGCCATTATAGTGCAAAACTACAGCGTAAAACCGTTAATTCGGTTAGGGGGTAATTAACCCGTTCAGGTATCGGATGGTCGTGTCATATTGTCGGCGCTAACAATGTGTGGTTTGGCTTAAAATGGCCCGCGGGAAACCGCGTTCTGCTGAAATTCATTTGATTTTAACATTGTTTCAAGCCCTGGCATTCAACCTTGTGGTAATTTGATATTTTTGCAGACATTTTCCGCACTGGAATAAATTCATCAACATCTCATGTATATTTTAACTCAAAATTTAGATTAGGCGCCCCAGAAAATCCCTAAGAAAAAATACAATCTAAATTACGTAAAATAACAAGAGCTGTTGAATGTAAACGAACAACTACGAAAGATATTTAAAATTATAATGAAGTTATTTTTCAGTTTCTGCTTTAAAAAATGGACGTACCATATCCGTTCTAGCAGTGTCATTGGACTAAGCTAATTCTTTAAACTTGCATGTTTAACAAGAAATACATTTTTTGAATACTGTTTAATTAGATAAAATTATATCTTTGAATAATGGTGAAACAGAACTTTTTAAACCGTAATAGTCAGGATGAAAGCCTAAAATAAAGAAAGTAAAATTTAATCGCACATTAAAACAAATATCAAAAATTTTAGTATTTTGTTTTTACATTAAGGAATGAGTTGTGATATATAACTAACATACACAACATGTAAACTAAAAGAGGTTTATCACCTCTTTTTTATTTTTTTTTTTTTAGAGTTGGGAAATAAAACTTACAGGACTGTGTTTTTTTCTACCACAAAGTAATTTAGAAACTCTTGCGAATTCTCCGGAAATAGCCTTAGCTTTCGATTTTTAAATGCGATGCCCTGTATATTTTTGTATTTTTGAAATCTGGAAAAAATTCTGAATATAAACACCCAACTAAAATGCAAAGAAAATTTTCAAAAGTTTAGGTTTCCCTCAAGAGTGCCATGACTCACAAAAATTGTTTCTTATTCAACCCCATAATTAAATAAAGAATAGGTCATCTCCGTATAAATAAATGATTAAATATCATATAGGTAATAGTAGATTATTCTACAAGTAAAGAAAAGTGGCAGTTTTCTAGCGAGTGGAAAATGTTTGATTCACGAGCGTTAGCGAGTGAATTACAATTTCACGAGCTAGAAAACCACTTTTCTTACGCGTTGAATACGCTATTTTTTCGTGTAAGTACTAAAATTTCGAATTTTCTAGACAAATTTGTTAAATTTATCAAGGTTATGTTTGTACGGAAACATAGCAACTACAACACGTACATAGTAACAAGTAAACAAACAGACTGTGTTGCTAGGAATAAAGTGTTGGTTGCTAATGACTCAAGCGTTGTAATGAGGAAAAGGTTGCTAACGAGAAAAATGCCACTTTTCTTTACTATTTTCTACATAGTAAAATGGCCGTTTACCATTGAGTATACAAAAAAAATAATTTATTTATACTCGTAGACGTATGGACAAGGAATCTCTTTTCTTTTTAGTAAGTACAACCTACCAAAGGGCCTTGTCTAAATTCCATTTTTTAAATAACTATGAAATTATTTGAAATATAAATTTAAAAATTGACACCAAGAACAGTGGTATTCGTATTAAGAAAGAAACGTTCAGAGAGCGCGTCAATATTTTTTGTTAATCACATTGCAAAATCGTCAAAAATGCTATTCAGGCATATCAGATTTTTTGTAGTGTTATGCTTCTGAAGTGCTAACTTATATAGGGCAAAGACCTCCCTCTTTTCTGTCACTTCTTGCACCTCTTCAAATCTACTCACTTATTTATTAGTGAGGGGGTTTGTTGTACTCTCCTATAGTGACCGGTCCTCGTTAACGGAGCAATGGGGCCACCCATTCTAGTACTGACCGGAGACAACGAAGCTTAACTTTCCTGATCCTGCTGGACTGGGACACCTAGCTACCACTAGAATTTTATTATTTCTTTTACCTTTTCAAACATAAAAATTTCTCAAAACAACCCAACCTACAATGCGAATCAAAATTGAGTGCAAAATAAACGATTTCAAATATTTTTCTAAACTCTTGGTAAAGTAGTGGCTGAGTGCCTACTTCAAGGCCGGTTGCAGTTGTTACCAATAGGCTTATGAAAAAAGGAGATTTTTGTAAAGCAACTTTGAAAATTTTATTTAAAAACGCCTATTTCTGTAAAATAAACTTGCTCAATAAACATATCATAAATAGGTATCTAACATTAATTTTTTTGTTTCGTGATGTGCACATGCATATACATGGTGTTGCAAAAATGCTAGATTAACTTGACAGCACATTGCTAAGGGATACTTCCTGAGTATGAGAATACTCGTAAAAAAATGTTTTCTGTTATATTTTTGGAGCCCGAAAGTTTGAATCTTAGTATGCTAATATTTAGTATCACAACTGCCAAAAATTAACTACTTTAAGCCGACTATACAGAAATAATAATTCCAAATGTTTTCGGCCCCTTAACGAAAAAATTCTCAGGAAATGTTAAATAAACAATTTTTAAAATTTATCGAAGACTCCAAACAGTTCATTTAGCAACAAGGCATTTAAACGGAAAATATTGTTTAGAATAATTACAATTTTTGATTAGTTGCGACAAGATGGCTGTTTAATTTTGACAATGACAATAATCACAAATGTCAGGACATTGAATTACCGCAACAGTAAAGGTCGTAACTTTGTCCTGGTGAAAACGTACCTTTAGAATAATGATTGTGTAATTGTCTAATTGTTGTATTGTTATATCATTGGCCAATTTTTTGACAGTACATTTTCCAACAAATCAAATCAGTTCAAGTATTTGTAAAATAATAAGTTGAAGGGAAGAATTTAATATTGGGCGAAAGCCATGGTAATGCAAGGCAAGGGTTGGACTTTCCGAAAACGTTACCCATTTCATTGAAATATTAGTAGAAAACTAGATCAATAGGAAATTTTGCGTTTAACATTGTTGGCCGTGGAATTCCAAGAACTACACGGACTGCAGAATTAGAAGTCGTGTTATATTTAGCAGAATATAATCCAAGCGGGAGTACTAAAAAAAAAAGAAGTATAGAAGTATTGCACGAGAATTAGAGGCAGATAACACATTAACATGGCGTATAATTAAAAATGTTGCGTATCATCCATTTCATTATTATATTCTTCTACATACAAAAGGAGATGTAACTAAACTTAAAAATTATAGACCAATTAGCCTGCTCAACTATCTATATAAGCTATACTCTCGCATACTAACATCCAGACTAGTAGTCCAGTCGGTAAAGTAAAAAATTTGTCAAAAGTTAGGAAAAAATCTTATCTAAGATTTTTCATCGGGAATCGTTAGTGGGGATATTAGGGATGAAAAAATCAGAAAAATCAGTTCCAAGGGTATGGAGCAACCCCCTCAAAAAACCACCCCTTAGGTAAAAAGAACGGTTTTTCGCCTATAACTCGTTCGGTTTCAAAGATATTAAAAAAGTACCTCAGATAAAAGAAATAGTTTATACAATTTTCCACAAAAAAGGTCTCTTGCGATTTTTTCTCACATGCCATATTTTTTGAGATATTGAAAATTTAAAAAGCTTAAAATAATCGGTTTTGCAGAGATTGCATGATTGAGGCATCATACCAACGTCAATTGAATTTTTCTTGAAGGAATTGAAGGTAATCAATGAAATAAAAATAATGTTTTACTATTTACGAATATGGTATTATTATTAATAATCTTTCTTATCATTACAATTATTATTAACATATTATTACTATTTACATATACATACTAATTTTACAAAATTAATCTACTTTTATTCTCTTCTTCGTTATGTATAATGTCATCATAATCTGATTCTTCTGGTTCAACTGGTATTTGATTATTACATGAATTACTTCTGCAAGATCCACAAGCATCATTACAAAATAAGCCAGCTTTTTTGCAAGAGCAAGCATTTCCGCATCCTTTTTTGCAGTTACAGAAAATCATTTTTAAAATTTCATCTGGTGCTGCTGGTCGTGTCATCATAATTGGTGTTAAAATATTATCTTTTTTCCAACCCCACTGTTCAGGAATTAAATCATTCGACAACCATTTTTGAACTTGGAGGTATACTCTTGAGCAATGTTGTATCGCTGCATCATTGGTGGGAGGAAGAGACCCAAGATTTACTGCTTTTTGTTTTACGACGTTCTTCATAAAAATTACGTGTCTCAACTCATTGAGACATTTAATTTTCTTCTGTGCTTTATACACTTGTAAAATACAAGAAATGCCATTTTCTAATATCGATATAGCTGATTGATCTTTCTGCATGAATACTTCTACTGCATTTTTCACTTCAGTTCCTGCATTTTCAAATGACCTAAATATTGAATTTTTTCCTTTCAAATAAAAACACGATGTCGTATCACATCCAGATAATGCATGTAGAAACAAGACATTCTTCTTACAAAATGGCATATGATCCAAGCTTTTTGAGGAATAAACTGTTCGTGCTATCTTGTCTCTTCCCATTTTGAGGAGGAAAATTTCTCCTTCTGATGGAGCCAATGCAGTCAATATAACTAGCACGTCGATATCTTCACATACTATTACTGGTACTTTTTCCTGAACATTGATCGCAGTCTGTACGATGAGAACATCAGCATCATCCAAATCTTGAACTACATGGATATTTTCTTCCAAAAGTTTTTGAGTCAGCAAAGCAATGAACCTCTTTTTATTATGTATATTGGACAACAGTTTTTCCGATGACATCGTTGAATGCATGTTCAAAGAGAATTGCACGTCCACGCTGAGATTTTTATTGACTCTTGCCATCCTCTCGGTTCCTTTTATACTGTTGGCCAAATTTTCATAACCGTCAAAAACGACGATTGCGTTTGTCGTAAAATGTTTTTTGACGTACGCAAGGTATCTATTCAGAATATCGTCGAAAAGCTCATTTTCTTTCCAAGGAACTCGGTGAAGTAACATTCCGCCGTCTAATATGAAAACATTTTTATTCGGATCAGGTTGATAATCAACTGGATTGAATAATTCATAAAGCTTCGATTTCATTGTCTTTCTAAACGAGCCAGCAGAAAAAAGCGATAGTGGATATGGTGATAATTCGTAATGAAAGAATGACTTTAACTCTTGATCTTTTTTTACAACAGATATTCTCTGGAAAAGCATATATGGATCAATTGGGGTAATTGTATCTGCTATTGTAATACTGGATGTTTTGGCAGCTAGATTCACAACGTTGTCTTTTTTCTGCATTTGATTTCGTGAAATTTCAGACCAGTTAATTTCATGACAATGCTCTTTCCGATTTCAAAAACATCACAAGAGTTAACATCCTCTGTGCCAATCGTTCCATTGGAAATTGATTTTAATTCGGATTCAAATGGAAACGGATTATGGTCCATGAAAAAGTCATAGATTTTTTTAACATCGTCGTTATCTCGATTGATCCGACTGTCCCGTGCATCAATATGCTGTTCACTTGACGTGAATCGAACGTGGCAAAATTGTTCAATTTTTTCGCATACATCATGCGCATATGGCATTCCTAGAACAAACTTCATCTGTGTGCTCTCAGTAATTCCTCTTCCAATAAGTCCACCTTCAGTTTTCATGACTCTCGTGAAATCTTGTTCGATTGTCATATCAGTGAATTTACCAGACCAAAACGCATCGGTACGACGGACAGTGCAAAAACCGTCATTGACAAATTTCTCGTATTCCTCTAATACAGGATCTGATTCGTTAGCAAACATCATTGCATCCTTACGCTTCTCCATTTGCTCCATAAATAATTTCATTTCTTGAATGTATAGGTGAGCAGATTTCGCATAATTATGATGTCCCGTTGCATGAAAATATGGTAACATTTGCGATATTATACGTAATTGAATTCTCAGCTCACCCATTTTTTCACTTTTCATGAAAGATTTTGCCAAGATGACCATTTTCATATAGGCAATCCACAGTTTGGCCGTTTTTCCTCTATCCTCAATCTCCTTCATTTTTTCGCAAAATTTCTCTTGGAATTTTGATAAATTAGTGAGACTGTGTATTTCAATGTATGTAACGGTACCTTTCAAAAAATCGTCTAAATTTTGTTCTATTTCTTCTTTCTCTGCATCAGAAATTTCCATTTCAAATAAAATTATTTTAACTAATGACAATAAGACCAACATATGCGTGACCCATAAGCATTTTCTTTACTGAACATGAAGCATAGCAAACAGAAAGCACTTCTTCAATTCCACTTCCGGCCATGACGTACCCTATGCAACCCAGAAATGACATGACTTCGGCCATCAAACCGGTCCTCTTTCAATAGCTTTTAACTCCACCCAGATACATATAATATAATTTTTAATAGTATGATCGTATTCTATATATACTTGCCTTGATTTCTGGACCGCGTAGATTTAAAAATTTTATAAACTGAGGACACTACAACAATTTTTAAAAAAATCGAAAAAAATGGCCCATCTGCAGTTTCTTTATGTTTTTTTTTTTTTGATGAAATTTATTGACATATAAATGACTGGGAATAATTGTCGTAGTGTATATGAATACAAAGAAAAACCGTTCTTTTTACCTAAGGGGTGGTTTTTTGGGGGGGTTGCTCCATACCCTTGGAACTGATTTTTCTGATTTTTTCATTCCTAATATCCCCACTAACGATTCCCGAAGAAAAATCTCAGATAAGATTTTTTCCTAACTAAATATCTTTTTTTACTGGACTATAGAGGCAAAACTTGATTTCCACCAGCCACGAGAACAGACTAGATTCCGCTCCGCGTACAGGACAATCGACCATCTCCAATGTCTAAAGATATTAATCGAAAAGATCATCGAGTACAATAAACCACTGGTAGGTACTAATATTCGTAGGCTTCCAAAAAGCATTTGACACAATAGAAATGCATACAATCTTAAAAGCTCTGAAAGAGAGTAGAATAGATTATCGATATACCAACATCATATACATATAATATCTATAAACAGGCAACAACCACCACAAAACGTCATAAGACTATACAAAAAATAAATGTCTGGCGCAGAGTAAGACAAAGCGATACTATGTCACCCAATTATTTGCAGCGTTTTAGAAAACGCTTTGAAATTCCTAAACTACTAGAACGAAACTAGAAATATAGACGGAAAAAAATTAAACGACCTTCGTTTCTCTGATGACATAGTAGGTACTGATTACGGATGGTCTAGGTGCTAATGAAACTCTGCAAAACGCAACAGGGGCCTATTAAAAGTATATACCTATATATTTAGGGCATGAAATTAACCAAACCTGCGAACTCGCAAGTCAAATTACGTGTGTCTTGCTAGTGCTTATACCTATGGAGCAGAAACTCTGACCTTAACAAAAGCATCAACAAAAAATTTATTGTTACACAAGGCAAGATGAAAAAATTGATACTAGGGATAACACTGAAAGATAAAGTAAAGAACGAAGAGATACATAGAAAAACGGGAAGTAGAAGACGTAATAGAAAATGGCCCGCCATAACTAGACGAAAAAAGTCAATGAATGGTGGCCAAGAGTTGACAAACAGAGTCGAGGGAAACCACCCACTCGATGTACAGACGATTTAAAAAAGATTTCAACAAACTGGTTTGCAATTGCCCAGGATAGAGAAACTTGGAAACACTTAGAGGAGTGTATGTTCAGCAACGGACCTTACTAGCTGATGATGATGCTCCAAGGGTTTTTAGTAACTTGATCAAAATGAGCTGAAAATTGTTTGGAAAGGCAAGATGGTAACTTCAAACACCTTTAGTCAGATTTTTGCTACAAGATGTAAAAAACATTACATCTACGAAACTTCCTTTACTTGTAGTTAAAGAGCGTTGTCAGATCCATTGGTTTTTAAACTTACCTTCAAAAATATTACACAAAGAATTTTACCTTATTTCTCTTGTATTCACGAAGGACCCTTTAATGTTGTAGTACGGAGTCGATCCACTATTTCGGTGCTGTTTGTCTTTGTTGTAGAGGTTATGTGACTATTTCTATTGCAATATTCACAATAGAAATTTTGGGTAAAACTTTTCGGGTATACTTTAATGATTTTCAATGTTAAGGATCTAAAACAATTGAAAATGTTTGTACATGGCTAGTTTAGATGTAGTCAAAAAACAACTAAACCAATCCTTGAAAATACAATATGGCAACTGCTGGTTTAACCGTCCAGTGTTATTAACAGTTATTATTCTGGAGTGACGCTAATGAAAATTAAACAACAAATGAAAAATTCCTAACTTCCGATAAACTACTTCTCAAGAGCCTCAAGGCAACTTCAGATCTGTACAAGTTAATTTATAAAATTTAATTAAAACTGTACACGAAATGCTAGTAGGGATTGTAATTAGCCATCAAACGGGTCTGCAAACTTAGTTACATTTTAATTAATTAGCACCTGCAAATATCAAACAAGATTTCTTAATTAAACAAACTTTACTAATGCATGCATTAAACTACGGAACTGTGAAGTTTGTATTGTTGAGACAAACTCCTAACGACATTAGTACGACGTTCGGGATGAAATTTAAGCTGCACCCTCCTTCACTGAGACGAAATCATCAAGATGTTCGTTCTCATCATGCTTTTGACACACGAAATTTACTTCCGAAAACAAGTTTTGCTGTAACTACATATAAGTAGATGGTATTTGCGTCACACTGAGGAATCTGTAAAGAAACTTTATAATGATTTTCAGATAACTAAGTAAATTGGGGGTTTAACCTATTTAATTAGATCAATTAGTTAATTATTTGAAAATAACATAAAATGGAACCTTATATTCCTTAAGTGATTACTACGTACTAGTGGCAACTACTCTGTTTTAAACCGATATTTCTGTGGTTGAGAAAGATAATTAGTCAACTGTTTTCATCGAAGCATTAACAGCAATAATGGCGAGACACGTGTAAACACGTTATAAATGACTTAGCGCCGCTTGAAAATAGTCCGTTCCTTCCCAGTGTTGTAAGATATGCAGTTTCATTAACGTTTACTGTATCCTAAACCATTTTGATTTATTTACGGAAGAACATTTTAAATATGTTTAACTATACCACATAAAACAGAACCGAAACCAACAAGATAGCATGCAACATCTGCACCGTATTAGAGACAAAAATAAGAAAATGTTGCTGTAAAACGTCTGGTTGAGGAGCTATAACTTTAGAGTTGTATTAAATTTAAGTTTTGCCTTTAATAGAGCATAATATTTTTTAATCTAAATTGTGTTTTCTTTGATTATTTTAATCAACAAATTATTCAGGTTATAGAACTCTCAGCTATCTAGAAACTCCAACTAAATAAAAATTGACTACATATTAGTACTTGGCACTGTTTCCTAATATTTTTAGCACTTCACCGAAGTAACATCATTATGACTAGCAGACAATGAATAATGACTGCTTTAACTAACATTTTACAAATGTCAACTAAATGATCCTCAGTCACCTCGGTCCTTTATTTCCGCATTGGAATGCTTGTACTAGTCTGTTCTAAAAAAAGGAGCATTAAAACAGACATTATACCAATTATACGATTATCTACGCATGTGAATATATTTATTTTTAGAAATTAAATTTTTTAGTGCTCATTCCTTTGGTGAAATACAAATTCGTTAACATTCATTAATTAAAATGTATTACAAGAGACAGTTATAATTCGACCAACAAGCCTTTAAATCCACACTGCTTTATATACTGGGCGATTCTCGTAAGACACGTCCCTTAAAATCTCCTAATACAATCCACCATACATATTGCCAAAGCTAGCTACTAGAAATATCTGCAAACTAAAAAACAAAATTTGATCTAGTATACGAGTATATGTTCACAAATACTTATTGTGTATTTATTCTTTAAAAATGACGGTTCGAAATTTCTAGCCATAAAAATTTTCATTCAGGTGATTTTTCTATATTTTGTACTAACAGTTAATATAAATTTCTTTTTGTTATTGATAATAACTTTCTTAATTTCCTAGTAATAGGTTATGAAAGTTTTCAGTTCGAAACATAACCTTGATATGAGATTCACTTATATCTAATGTCATTCTCAAATTTAGCATATCTCATCATAGATCAACGTTATTTCTGAATCTGAAGTTGGGTTGAATATTTCAATTGCTAAGGGATGCGTCTTATAGGAATCACCCAGTATAATTGCAATTCAAACTACGTGAACTAATTTCTTACCGCTGTTGCCTATACTTTGCACAGTTGGCAATACTTTAAAATGACAAAGACTCACAAATGTAATTGCCATTTTCTTAATATCAGATAGCAAAATTAATATTTTAAACAGGTTTTAATAATTGTATTGGTCACAAGTTAGAAATTTCGGTCTATGTTAAGCAGATTTTAAAAATATTACAAGTGATGATGATAATTTCCTAATTTTGAACTTTAGCCTATTCGTGTTTGAATTTAATTAAAAGATTCTTTAGTTAATACGCTCAATGTTCTAGAAAGGTTGCATCTACAAATGCAATACTTAACCGTTCAAGGATATAATTCCTGCAGTTCGCAACCGCTTCATGCTGTATTGACATCTGGGATAGCTATATTAAACTATTAATTGGAGCATTACAGATTGTAGGTCCAAGAACAAAACCATCTGGATTTTGTGTGCTACGACGAAAATAGGCCATCAAAATAAACCCATTTTGTTCTCATGCAAAAATGATTAACCTTCAAATTTAGTTTTTATGATATAGCCTTAATTAATTGTTATAACTTACCTTCGCTGCACTCAGTAGATGTAAATTTAGCTGTAAAAATAGCTAGTTTTTTAATAATAATAATAATAATAATAATAAAAAAAATTGAGAAACGGAAAGAACAACCTACAGCAACAAACACTAGGAGCGCCACTTTTAAAATGATGTAATTTTAACAAAATGAATGATTTGAAAGCAGTACTAGAAAACCATATTTTTCAAAAATATTTGATGGTTTGAAATATTTCTCGCTCTCACTATAAAATGAAACTTGAATTTGGTCTGTTCAATTTCAGTTCAGTTATGGGGTTATTTCATAATCTCCTCGTTTTAAAGAATATATCAAAATTGACGAGCCAACAACTTTATCACTCTTCAAAATATTCCTTGAAATTCAACATTTCATTCATCATCAGAAACAGAAACAAATAATCAGTTATCTTTTCTAAATTCACTAATCACATATATTTAATATCATCAGCATTCCGCAAGGAAATACGCAGAAACAGATGTTTACGCTACACTTCTAATTATCACCGAAATGTTAAAATAACCATCTGCTTTAACATCTAAATTTCAACAAAGAAAAAAAATGAGATTGGCAGCAACGAAAACAGATTTTTCTCGTATAAGTAAAGGTAATGGCATTCACGCCTAGTGAGGGTGCATGGCAGTAAAGAGAGTTAGAAGCTCCCTCACTTTCATACCCAGGTTATGCATACGGGGTGGTGTGGTAAACACTAAGCCGCCTACTTTCCTTACGTCACCAATGTATTTTGGTTGCCAATTATTTTCAGTGACTGGTGGCGAAACACCCATGTAAAACTAAAAATTTCAAAAAGATCATAACAAATTATATTCAGAGCATATAACTTTATGTAGATTAAAAATACTTTGAGTTGTAGATGTGAAAATTTGCTAATGTCGAGAATGAAGTTTAGCTAGTATTCCAACACCTTAACGATTACTACAAAAATCTATAGTAACAAGCCAATTTTTTACAAGAAGACATTCTCTACATATATTACTTTCATCCATATACCCCACAAAAAATATACAGGCTCTTCAATTTACAAATAAATTGAAAATATGTGTATATTGTATAATCAATATTTATTACAAAATTTATAGCTAAAATATAAATATTTTATAATAAACGTATTCTAGATGCCGGGGTGGCGCAGTGGAAGAGCGTCAGGCCCCAATCGGCAGGATTTTCCTGCGATCTGGAGGTCGGTATCGAGTCCTGGTGACCATTCGTCGTTGGGCACCTAATTAACGACATCTGCTCTGAATACAGAGCTAAGAGGCAGCGCAGCAAGGTCCAACACGTACACACACTTATTACACTATACACACGGTGCAGTATGTAGGATCAAACAGCGCACCAATCACCTAACCCGCAGGTCGGGCCGGGTTATGCATTGCACGCGTAAAACCTCGTACGTTAACGCACCGACCTCGACACGCAAAGGTATAAGAGGTTAACGATAACAAACGAACGAATGAACGTATTATGTCACAACAAACTATTGAAAAATATTATAGGAAACTGATCGGGCATTCGGCCGATACTAATAGTGCTTATCAGTTGTAAACGAAATTTTGAATTTTTTAATAAAGGCTGCTAGAAGAAATATTTGTCAGACTATGATTTTTACCAAATCTGAGAGAATTTTGAAAAGCTATGTATAGACGAATATCACCTTCCTACGAATTTGAACAGCTAAGTTAAGACTTTACTTCTGAATGAACCGAATTTTAAAAAAATTAATTTTTAAAATAGGATTGTTGTTGGTTAATAAATATATGTATATACGTAGTATATACTGATACTGTTTAATCAATTAACGAAACGAAACTGTATTAATATAAAAAAAGAAGAAGTAAAGTATATTACACTTTATAGCCTTATTTAACTGAACTTTGTGACTTACATCTACTCGGTGGTGCAATACACTTTTATTAGTTCGCCTCAAGCCAAAACAAAAGAAACGTACGGAAGTTGAAACTTTGCTAAACCTTACGTCCTATTTGCTTCGTCACCGGTTTAGTTTACTTTTACGTTGTCGCTATGAATGCATACACCGAACAGAGAAGTTTTAGATCTTTTACATTAGGGGATTAGGTTGGTGTTTGTTTCCGTTTTTCTGTAACTATAAATCGGGCTTAATTATTATTGTGCCTGTGTAATTTATTTTTCTCTCCTGAGGTATAATACATTACATGTAACCTCTTAAAGGTTTCTGTCGGAATGAAGTGTAACATGTGTGATATAGTAAACTTCCTTATTTTGCATTTTAGGAAGAACAGTCATTCTTCATAAAAAGTTTTACTTCATCTAGCAAGTCCTCAGCCACTACCAAAATTTCGACAACCCCATTTTTGAGATGTTTGTTTATTAATTAAATATGTGAAGAAGACATCATTTGTTTTATTCATTTAAGGCCATATCTTTTAATTACTTGTAATTTTAAATTAATTTTTCATTAAAACATTTTAGACTTTCCTATGGTGTTAAGTTGTTTCTGCTGTTATTATAAATAAGTTTTATTTATTATTTGTAATAGCAAATAATCGGCAGTAGGGCAGAGTGGGAGAGTGCACGTAACACTGAAAATATAAGGTACAAACTACAAAGTTAAACAAGAGCTTGCTTGGCCAGAACTTGGATGGGTGACCGCTCTGCGGCTCGGTATGTCCGGCCCCCTCGACACTGTAAAGCAGGGGTAGCCAAACTTCTTTGGCCGTCAATCCCTTCAAGAGTTGCTTGAGTTTTTATCGACCCCCTCGATTTTACTATTACATTATTATAATAGGACAAGCAAAAAAGACGCTTATGTGAATTTTTAGAATGTTTATATTATAGCTACCAAGCTCTTAAACATGTAGACGTTCAGTTCGTGAATGAATAACGATGGAATTATAATACGTAATGTTGAGGAATTTTAGAACATTAACGCTCACTTGTATGTCGATGCGTAAAAATGAGACCGGGATCGAATATGTGTAAGTATAAGTAAATAAGTAACCGTGCACGAGTTGCAATCTCGCTCCCGCCGAGCCGGCCGGGAGGGAACCACCGGTTTATTGATAAATACGTCATTTTAGCCTACTCCATCTTACAGGTCCTATTCATGTCACTGTTCCCACAATTCATTCTTAATTATATTGTCATTCAGGATGGAGATAATCCAAGTTAACCGAATTAAATATTACCCGTACAATGATGTCTTATATTTTTCTATCGACCCCTGAGCTCGAATCGATCCCTAAAAATGTTATATCGACCACTTTGACGACCGCTGTTGTAAAGGTATAAGAGGGTAAAAGAAAAAGAAGTAATAGCATATTACGATATTACCTATTATTTTTTAACAAATTCTAAGTTTTCGGTTTTATAAATGGGAATATATGGAATAGTCTAAACTTGTGAGAATGCGAATTTGTTAAATATTTAACTGATTAGTTATGTAGATAGTGAGAATTATTCAATCAGCGTCGATCACAGAACTCCCATGTCATGTGTATTTTTTTTGTTACCAATATAAAACTTATACTGTGTTCGCCGAGTGAAATCTGCGACCCATATATCATAGTCCTGCAATGATTAGCTCGGTAATGCAACCTTACAATAGAATTAGATCAGTTAACCAGATTGTTTAATTTTGTGTAACATTTATAGGTTAAGTATTTTGTTAAATATGTCAGTGCACAATTAACGTACAATGTGATTTAAATTAAATTAAAAACTCAATTGCAACAGGCCGCATTCTGACGTAATACAGACAATTCTAAGGTTTATTAAAACAGAATAAATGCTGCAATTGAGTTTTTAAAAAATCACATTGTATTTTCATACAAACGTTAGTGTTGATAAAATTACTTGGCACTATTGCATGACAAAAAAAAACAAACAAATGATCTTGAGTTATATTTTATAAAGTCATTTTAAGAATCTACTTTTAGTTTACTGCCAGAACTCGGCGAATACCGTATAGATAGAGATCTTTTGTCCTAATACTGTGACACTAATTGTCACTAATTGATTGATTAAAAACTAAACTTAATAATATGTGTCTTGGGAAGTAGATTCAAACCTCTGTCGATATCAATAATACATTTCAAAATATTATACTCCCATAATTTTCATAACTGTATACTACAGTAAGTTAAAATGTTAATTGATTTATTTAATCTTTAAATATTGAACTGAAAGTACAGACAGCCGAGGTACCTTTAAACTTATTTTATGCACGTTAGAACAAAAGGAAGTTGTAATAAAAATAGCAGTCTGTAGTAGTAATTAGAAAGCATAACGAATGAAGCAGAAAACAGTTTTAAACTCAACCTTTGACAGTAGTTTCATTTATCTAAATTAAAGATGTCACGCTTGGCACTGTTTACGTTCCGTTACTACAACTCTAAACATTTTAACTATTTCTTAATTCCTTTTTTACTCAAGTTTTAATGCACGCATGTGTTGCCTCTTCAATCTTACATTCCCGGTGTTCCATTAATTTGGTAATCTAGTACGATAAGATAAATCGAAAACAAATTAAAAGCGAACGTTGACCTACATTATGTGAAGTTCCACTGTTAAATATATTTTATTTAAACTGGGTAGGTATTTGGAATTATATTTGGTAGACCGTGAAAAATGTGATTTCAAATATTTCAATATTCTTGAAAACGTTGAAGCATCGTCAAAATATTCTTAAAGATAAAATCAGCGGATTATGAAATGTGTAGAATCTCTTAAGGAACAAAAATATTCCTAGTTAAAAAGAACTAAAATTAAGTAAAACTGTAATATTATTCAAGTTGGAACTTTATTAATACGGACGGTCGGGCTAAAAGTTATTTTTAAAACTTCAAAAGCAAATCCTTGAATCAAAGGGGAACTTAATTGAATATGTTCAGAACTTGAAATTTTATAGAAGGGAATAGTTATATTTATATGTAGTATGTATTAGTATTTCCATAATATATTTTTCTCATTTTTACATTCAATTTTCAGGAATATTTGTTTAGAATTTTAAAACACTTGAATGCGGACTCAAAAATTTAAAATTATAAATAAATGGTAAAGTCTTCTGAATAAAATAAAGCTCGATCGTTGCAGATCTCGGAAGAGTTGCTAGCCAGCATCCTGAAATCTTTAGTCTTTGTCTAGCCGTTTTACGTAGACTCCATTTATCGTCAGAATATTGTAGCATCTGTTGCGAGACATCAAAAGTCGGACACATCGGATTAATGGAGGCAGACACTAAATCGCGATGAAGATGTCACAGCATCCAAGCAGGCGGAGCGAGACGGGCCCCAGCTAATTATGTCTTAAAATAAGTCTCGGGTGCCGCGGCTTGTGCTGCCCCTAATGGGAAACTGAGATGAAGCGGGTATTTCCGATTATAGGGAATTAATTAGCGGACTTGTTGAAGTTTCGTTGAGAACTCGTCTGCTGGGACGGTGTAGTTGCTTGCTTGTTAGTTGTTCTATTCATCTTTGAACACAACAGAATACGCTTTAAGGTAATTCTTTCTTAAAAGTAAGAACTTCAGTAATCGCCTTGAGGTAGTTGTAAAGAGTGTTTTTAAATTCTTCGCTTTCATAAAGTAAATTTTACGGTGTTGGAAAAAATTAATTTTTTTAAACCTCAATTACGGAGGAATTTCTTAATTTCGCTTTTGATATCTTGCTTTAAGACGCGCGCGGTACGAATATAATTCCTATTTTATATCTCAAGTGTAGTTACTGATGTAGCTATCTATTATACAACATCGGAAATTCTTCTTAATACTAATTAAATGATAAATAAGTTACTAATCTATTCTAATTTAATTTAGTCCACGAGGTTCATTAATAATTGGTTTTCTTTCCTTCACATGATATGCTGTTTATAAGTATTTACATAGTTTATCCGAAATCTAAAAACAAAGATTGCATTTTATTTTACAGTATTTTTGAAACAGTGTTATCAATATTTCTCTTGAATATCTTACTGTTTTTTATAGATTCTGCAAACCACTTCCATCAGAAAACTAAAATAAGTATGCGCTCTTTTAAAACTTCGACATTTTAATAATTACAGAACTTAATCTGTAGCTAGTGGATTCGATGGGTATTTTACAACCAAATCTATGTTAGGTTGAGGCTTAGTTATAGCTTGATATTTACCTTGCATGAAAAAGATTTATTAGGCAAAGGAGAATATGTTTGTAGGTAACATATCCGTTACGGGCGTTTTCAAGGAGGTTCAAAACTGTGTAAACTACGCTACATAGTTCTGAGAGTTTTGTCATTGGCATTTATGTACCGTGTAAGGTTCATTAGGACAATTGGTACCTTGGCTTCAAAATATTTTAATGGCCATATTTTATTGCTTTACATTATTAAGAACAAAATTTGTTGTTTTGATGTGAAAGTAGCTAACGTCTTTGGGGCTACCTTAACAACATGGCCTTTACTAATAGATTTTCAGGCTAGCCCCTTTGCGGGGTTGCTTTGACATGCCTAAAACTTTATCCATACATATTTTCAAAGAAATAAACATATATTATGAAAATATAAAAACATTTATTATAAACGGTTTATTAAAAAGCAAGTGATAGAAAGGTTACATACTATTAATAGTAAACTGTAAGCAAAATAGAGCAAAACGTAAAAGTGGATAACTAAAACATACTTAGGTACCTACTAGTCATCTCAGCACATCGTTCGCACTCATACGAGCGACTTAACAAACCCTTATTGCACATGCCACACACCCATTCCAAGCATGTTACCCAGCATATCCAATCTTTCTGCAGAGTATAATAACAGTGGTCACATCTGCAAATTGTACATTAGGTTCTCGTCTTCGGTCCTCTTGCAAATGCCTTTCGAACAAAATGCTAACTTGCTTAATGAAATGCCTTCATCTAAAGAACTTCCTGTAGACGAAGGTTTGGAATCCTTACTTTTATGAATAGGTCGAGCTTGCATCTGTTTTCTTGGTGTTACTTTCTTCACTATTAACTTGCTTTCCTTTTACACCCTTGCTTTTTCGCTTAAGAATAGGTTCATCTGCTGTGTCGTTATTGGTAGGTTCTAGGATTATTTGAGAACCTGGTTTAACCTGCAACTTCTTTCCTCTTCTATGTCGCACTCTATCTTGATTATAGCCTCTAACTTCCTTTAAAAATACAAGTAAACTGGCATCCAAAATTCTACAAGAGGCACTTAGTTCTGCAGGGGGCTTATTAAGAACCACTTCAGGATCAAATGGATGAAGACCGGTTGCACAAAAAGTGTTTTGAAGATTTTATTGAATTCTTGGGTCAATCGCATCAATCTTGATTGCTGTCTCCACTGATCCAAAATCCGGCGACAATGCTTCTTCAAAGGACCAAAAACCCCTACGTCCAAGGGCTACATAAAGTGCGTTGAGTTTGGCGGCAAAGCCGTGAAATAAATATTGCTCTCGCATGAAACCCTTACAACTTCCAGTGAAAAGGGAGATACTAGGTTGTCACCTACACAATAACTTTTTCATTTGCAATTCTTTTCGCATTAATATGAAGCAGCAAAATTTCCAACAGGTTCATATCAAACCATCCTGCTTCACTATGATTATAAACATCACCAATCGGGCTTCCCTCTGCCCAGTTTTCGTACAGGTTTTTGATTGAGCAATGGCTCACCTTCTGCTGTGCCACAAAACATCACACTTACTGATGTTATATAATGTTCTTGTACCATTTCAACATGTTTTCTTCCTGGGGTCATCCGTAATATTAGTCTCGTCGTAATTATAAATGATAAAACTGGGAAATTACTTAAAACGTCAGGATATTATTTTATTTCCGGGGCCCCGACTGACGATCGTTGGCTTTAAATATTTGCGGCCAGACGATTGAAAAGACCATTTCTTGTAGCAAAAGCTTCTACGAAATCTTGCAACATTGTTCTTCCACTGTTGTACGATACTGCTTTTCTTATTGACGAATTTTTCTACCACACTCGTAATGCCAGACTTTGTCAAGGGGAATCTCCAATCTGCTACAACTACAATACTCAAAGTTTCGGCGAGCAGCTTTTATTCTTCCGGAAACAAAACAGTAGGATGACCTACACTTCCCTGGTGTTCTTTATGAAGCTTGTTGTTCGGTTAATTTAGTACTTCTCCGAGGCCGCTTTTTGTGACAACTTTGCATTTGGCATCTCCTCAAGAGCTTGTTGTAGCTGTTCTTCGGTCAATTGTTTGTGAGGACGGCCACCAACTTTTTTCTTACAATGCCTAACCATATTTAACATTCAATGCGCCACAACGTAACCTACGAAAAAATCCACCTCAGAAAAACAGGTGGCATCAAAGTAGCCCCAGAAGTGTCAAAGTTATCCCCAAAGTCAAAGGTTTACGGTAGTCTAAGTATATTGTAAACTCAATTCTTTGCAGTGGTCTCCCGTTGCCTTCTGTACATAGACTTTGTAACTATACAGGGTTACTGGTAATTCGATACATTCCTTTGGAGATGTGATGGGGCAGGAGCTAAGAAACAAATTTAACCCTAACATACATTATGCAAAACTCAATAGTTTTTCTTGAGAAAAACGAATAGGTGATTTTTAAAAATTATTTTTTATAAGTTTTTATTCAAAATTTTCACATGATCGAAATATTTCCGGATATTTTCCATTCCAAACGGATGACCATAGAGTGGGACAAGTAATCCAGTTAAAAAGTTCAAAAAATGTCAAGTTAAAATTAACTTTAAAGACATTAAGGTCTACTTTTTTGAGAAAAACAGAAAAATTGAAATATCTCAAAAACTATTGAGTTTTGCATAATGTATGTTTAGGGTTAAATTTATTTCTTAGCTCTTGTCCCATCACATTTCCAAAGAAATGTATCGAATTACCAGTAACCCTGTATATTAACCATATAACATACGAGCCCTGTTAATGAGTTGCAGTGGACTACTAATCATTAATTGTAACCAAACAATTATTAAATGCGTCTTTGGTTTAAGTATCCATTTGAAAGAGTGGAGGAAATTCTTGCCATCGGTAAGATTCGAACCAAAAACCCTCAGCTAGGAGCCCAGTAATTCAGTTTGATTTTATTTTAATGTTTAAACTTATGTACTTTTACATGTCTTGTTTGATAAATTAAGTCTGTTTTACTCACGTTTAAATAGCAAAGTAAAATCAACCCATTTAGATGTAAGGACAAAGAAAGGTATAATTGATTTTCATTATTTTCAATTTTATTTTACAACAATTCGCTTGAAAAATATAAACTTTCTAAATTTAAATATGCCTCTTTTTTTAAACTGCGGCTCGTCATAGTGTAAATTTGAAGTTTAGAATTTATTTAGGTAAGCAAGCCTCTGTAACACTGTACCTACTATGTATATTATTACAGTCTTCATAAACCAGTTGTGCAGAGTTTCGAGTAGGGCACAGTTTATATGGTGTCCAGTAGTACCGATCTTCATAACCAAGGCACGGATTTTATGCAAATGCATATCCTATACTAATAATATGTGCTTAGTGAGCTTTTGTATTTACTCGTATCTAATAAAACAGACCTAAATGAAATCAATTTTTTTTGCATATTTTTCATATTTTAGGCATTTCGTGCATAAATTTGTTTCAAGAGCATATTAAAGCATATTTCTTTATACATTTGGTTAGAGATACATGTAGCTACACAGTTTCACTAAAATACGAGAAATGTAGAAAAATGAGCGAATGTCTAAATTTCGGAGAAACTATAATTCTCTGGTAAATGTCTATTTTTGTTGGGAATTTCTAAAATGAGGTATTTACCTACAAATATTTATGTACTTTTAAAAACTGCCCACTTCCCAGGCGTCTAATCCCAGCTTAAAATTTATCTCTTTATCTGGAAGGGCTGTGACAGGCATACAAAACTTTCATTTTCCAAGAAGTGACTAATGAACCACTGATACCATGGGATTTTCATGTTCTTGACCGTTGTTGGTCTTACTCGTTAGTTAGTTTTTGTTTTACTTTCGAGTTTCGCTTGACACTGTTGAATGAAAATAGGTAGTTAAGATTTATTTTATTATTTTTCCCTAAAATTACCATTAGTTCTATAAAGATATAAGTAGTTTAGTATTAATTATGTTTCCTTTTGCTATTTGTATTTAATAATATGTTAACAATTAAAATAAATAAATTCGTTTCATCCAAAAATTCCTGTTTTAAATATATACATAAAATAATTAAGGTCAATAATTTGCATATTTTAAAGCATATTTCATGAAAACCACTGCATATTTGTCATGTAATTTGAGCATATATATGCGCATTTTTTAACACTTTTTGGTGCATACAAGTCCGTGCCTTGTTCATAACTGTGGAGAAAAATTTCCATCTATACGAAATTGTTTAGACAGATGATAGTTTTACAGATACCCAGTACACATAATAATTGTACTTAACCACGACTAACCAGTGTACATTTCCTTGTTTGCCGTAGAAATTACGAGTAAATTATGGATTTATAAAATTTCTTACTAAATAAATACATTTTCTGTTTATATGGTATATCAGACTTCAGATAACAAGTACCAATGAGAGGGGCGGCTATGTTGTTTATTGGTAATTCTGATAACTGATAACAAGGTATTTAAATTAATACATGTTTTTAAGTTATTATTTAAGGATCATTTTATTAATGATTTAGTCATTAGGGGGTAATTATGTTGTTAATAAATTTGAATGGTTATTTAAAAAAAAATATATTATTTCTGCATTTATTTGAACCACTAAGTTCTGGTCCATTGAGTTGAATATATCATCCTGACGTAAAAAGGCTGTGGTTAATTAATTCAAAGTCTTTTAATTCAAATTTGCTTTTTATTACTTAAAATTTTTCAAATTTCTTATGTTGAATTAAATGAACTAAATTTACCATTTTTCCCCTTTTACCATCTGGTGTGCTCAAATGAACAAAAATTAGTGATGGTGTTATTAAGGTTAATAATGCATGTATAATTCTGACTACTAAATAAACGTACTTATAATTAAGAATGTCAAAGAATTTTTAACAGATGGTCATATACCTATGTCAATAATTATTCTTAATTTTTTTTAAATGCGGTTTCCTTCCTTCCTGTCAACAACTAATTTACTTTTACATAACATAATCGATTCACAGTTTGTTAGAATTCCTTTTAGTATTAACTAGCTCTAAACTAGTTACTAAAAATAAAATATATCTGACAGTAATTAAGATATAACGTATCAGAAGAATTTAGGATGTTAATTTAATTTTATCTTGGAAGTAATCTGAATATTCAGTCTGAAACGGTACAAATTTTCTAAACTTCTTGTTTTCATTAATTAATAAATGTAACATAATTGCCTCATCTTCATTATTCACAGCAACCTTGTATCTGCATGTTTTTATAATGAGCTGTGCAAATTTGGTGATAGATTAAATTTGACGCGAACACTTTAATATAGTTTTTTGCATCAATATTAAATGATGTTGTAAACTTGCTTGACAAAAAGATTATCCTTGTGGTATTAAAGAGATAATTAAGTGTAACAGCCGTTAACATTTTAATTCCAATTTCTTGCACTAAAAAGTTCCACCTAAAACTTGAATTTCTACTAACGTGTTTTTTAAATACGAAATTGCAAATAAGCGTTTTGCAGGTTTTCATTAATATAGAATAGCATTAGTGTTTCCGGTAATTACTACGAATAACGATAATTAGCTAAAAAAACACGTTTTAATTAAATTAAATTAAGTATTTTTTCAGCAATTTCAGCTTTTTTGTTTAGCTTAATTAATCAAATAATTTACAGTAATTATATTTTTCCTTCGTTCAGTTTCGTATAGTTCTCATGAGGAAAGGACAAGGCTAAAAAGAAGCAAACTGTTTTACACGGTAATCATATAGGAAGTTAATATAGAAACGAAACGTAATATTACATTGCTATAATTTTGTAAAATATTTTCCAATGATGGCTATATTGAATTTTATGATATTCGACGGAATTTTAAATATTACTTTTTCTACTCCCACCATGGAAAGTGGGATTTTCAAACTTCGTCTCCATAGATACGAGTATTGAAAATGAGTGTTTGCCGAACAAGTGAAATTAGCGTGCGGAAAATTTACTTTCCGCACGCATATGCATGATTTTCGGTGCGGCAAAGTATAATTTTGCCGCACCGAAATCAAAATGTCATAATGACATTTGATGAATGTCGGATTTGATTTTGCAGAAATATTTAAATTTTTTTATGGAAATGTGGTTGTAGAAAAAATAGTGTGTAATACATGTGTTAAAAGCTTGTATTTGCCACCCTCATGTGACTGCAGCACTCACTATCGTTCGTGCTGCAAACTTCACATTCGTGTGGCAAACGCAAGCTTTCAACACTTGTATTACAAATTACTATTAATTCCTTGAATATCCTGGCAAAATTAAATACAATTATTGTTTGTGTTGGTTTTGACTTTTGACATATTTTATTTATAGTCAAAAGTTATAATTCGTCATTTTTTATTAAAATTCTTAAAGCATGGTAAGGTATGCTCTATATTGAATAAAAAATATCACCTTCAAATAAAACTTTTTTGTCTTCTGCATTATATACTAAAATATGCACTAACTTCTTAATGTATTGATCTACTGTGAAATTAAACCGAGTTAAGTGGAGTAGAAAATGCATATAATAAGTTTTGTCTTTGGTGATCATTTTTATCGTTGGTAAGTTTACACTTGCAAATGTTTCGTGGGCGCTTATTAATCTTAAAACACAATAACAATGCGTAATTTACATTATGGCAATTGTGTTGTTACAGTCTGATTGCAGGGAAATTGATCAATTTGTGCAACAGACCGTAACGTAATTAAGTCATTGTCCACACAATAATATAATGACTTTATTATATATTAGAATTTGAAGCTAATGGGCTTATGATTAATGTGTATGCGTATACAAGGTCCAAATAGCCTACAACATTTATACGGCCACATAAACATATTATAAATTCATTAATAGTCCCATCACTTCTGTTTATATCTCCTTTTTAATAACTTAATTTTTGCCTACTCATACTCATAAATTTTTAAATTGCCTCCCTTGAATTCTATCTAATAAACATAATAGGCGTTATTATCTTTTTTATTACTTCAAAATATCATTAACATTATCGCCTCCAGCTTTTTAATATGAAAAACTAATCATCAGACTGTTGGTAGTTATTGTATTACAGGAAGAAGCTAAGGTAGGCGAACCAAAAATCCGCACTATTTATTTAAAAACAAGCGGTACACACAAACTAAGAATATATTTAAGTTTTAGTTAAAGCACAGTAAGTACCCCTTGCTCAGCTGGGAAATAATAAAAATTTAAAGCTTTGCAATATATATTTTTTCCACATTTCAGTAACAATCTAACCCATACCAGAGATATTCCAAACTCTTTTATATTGATTTAGAACAGTTAGGACCTAAACAATTGTTAAATGAATCGTGTTTAAGTTATTCACGTGTCTTAAATTTTAAAAAACCTAGTCTGGTCAACTTTAGAATAGAGAAGAACGTTCTTGATGGCTGCAGTATCAAATATCAAGGGTAGCATAATCCCAATCACGTGGTCCAGTGAGCAGGAAGGTTATTATTTTGGGGACGACTAACTCGATTTATATCAAAATAATCCCTTCCTCTGATGTTTATCAAATTTGATTTTTACGTGCTGCACAACTCTTATGCTTGAATGGCTTCAGAGCGAACAGTGTGTGACTGTGAACCGGAGATAAGTAAATTTTAGTGGTTGATCTCCCATAAAGATGAATCAACGACTATTTATAATAACCTTAGGGAATACTTGAAATGTTTGCTGCAAGGCGTAATAATAGAATTTAACTAAGTAAATAAAGACGAGACATAAAAATTGTAAGACTTTTAGTTGACTGAATTCCGTGGGTTAATATCGCATTTGCAAATGCGTTTACAGTGTATCGTTACATGATCGAGCAACGGAAATACAGCAGACACAATATGCCATCAAGAGAATCGCTCTTTCTTTTAAATTCCATCAACAAAGACCTTATCGAAGGCATCGTGCAACGCGATATTTTGCAATATTATATCGAGTCTTTCTCAGACTCTTAAATAAAGTTATAGAGCTTTAGGAAGCCCTTGGCGTTATTGTCTTTTGTCTTCCTCTTTTGTCTTTAGCCTTGATTTTAGTTTAAAATTTCTACGCGACCATTTTAGAGAGGTACTTTTTGTTCTTAAAGCGAAAGGCCTAAATAAACACATTATAAAGCACTTAAGAAGTTAACCCTAAGGTAAATATTAACCGCCGATGCCAAAATCAATAAAGCCTGAATAATCCACAAACAGAAATCTAGATTCATATCTATGAAAACTGATACTCCATTTGACTTGAGAGATATATTACAGGACCTCCAGCGAAATTTCCCCAGGTAGGTTCGAAATCAGTTCGGTTATTTTACCTGAGAAGACCCACATTCATCTTTTACTTGTCATTAAACATAAAAGTCTACTCAAACCGCATACACGTGAAGACGTGTTAAAAATTTAAACCTTTGTAAATATTTTAAACTTCTGTGTTGATGTATTGTCTTCCTAACATTCCAAGCCACTACAATAGTCGAAATATACCCCATTTTTGCAGAGAAATATTTAAACCGAGGACATATACCTTTTAATTTAATAAAGGTTGTTATATTTCCTGCATCGCTGAAAATGCAAATCAGATTTTTTCGTCTTTTATCTAACATGTTTTCAAAAATTAAGTTGTGTCGGTTGCTTTGCCATAACAGGCACGCACACTAGGGTATCTCAAATCGAATCCGTGGAGAAAGTCGTTCGGAAATTGAAGGAAGAACCTGTTACTTTGCGAAATGGGCGGATTTCTTTAGAAACTGCCGATAATGTGACGGGTTCGTGTTTGAAATAATTGATCTGTCAAGATTTACGTCCGCGTGGGCTCCGGCCAGCTTTTTAATCTCTTAATCTGTTTTCACATATGGCCTTCGAACTTCACACACAAGAGATGTCGTAATCAAATTTACCGTCATCTCTTTAATTTGCTGCGGCTTTCTTGATTTACCTCTGGCCTGTAGCACGAAGTTATAATTTTCTAAGCAGGTAAAGATACCTTTAACATTGCAGATATATTCATATAACTAGCCATTAATTTTAACTATTTAAAGAAAACCGTAAGGTATTTTAACAATACACTTAAGTAATATATCGCTGAGTTAATAATTGAGTAACTTCAAATTATCCAGTAAATCAAATGGTTAAGTAACAAATACAGGGTTAATCAATACATCAAAATATCAAAAATGTAATAATTCTATAATATATCTTATTCTAGACAGTGATTAACGTTCTATTATTAACTATTCGAGTGTTGTACTTCGTCTAGCTATACGTTTTCGTATGTGCTAAGTGAAAATTACTTTATAACACATTTTTAAATCGATATGCAAAATCACAAACAAATCGGTTTTTAGGTGTCAATTGTATTCAAATACGTCGCCATGTGGTTTTCATGTTTGTACATGAATTCAAAGCCTTTGGGCGGAAAAATTTGTAGCATTACCGAACAACGTGCCCAAATCGGGTAGGTTATAGTTAAAAGCGTACAATTTTAATTTTGAGTGGGAGCAGCCAAAAACTACACTCAATTAATCATGCACTGCTAGTTACAGAGAACGGTTTGTTTGTTACGCATTCTGTGTTTACGTAGTGGTGATAACAATAATATAAACGCTAATTTAGCAGACGAGTTGCTATTCAATTACAGAATTACTTCATAATTATGTACATATACTTTACAATATGAATTCCGTTGAAGAACTTTTAAAAATCCCCTTTTCAAGGCGGAGTTTTGAAGAAAAACTTCAAATTAGATCATTGGAACGACCTACGCCTAAATTAACTTTAAATCAAAGTGGACAAAGCAAAAAGGGTTCTTATAAAAGACAATTTAATATCAAAATTTATGAAGATGTTTCCTGGATATGTGGCTGTGAAATAATATCAGTTCAAGACAGATTTAGTTCTGTGGAACACTTTGACATGGCAAAATTGATGAATAGTGCGAAAATAGTTCCCGAAAATAATTTAAACATTGCGGTAGAAACATATCTTTATTAAACAAAAACACATTAAAAACTAAACTGACAGTATTATACCACAGACAACATCTACGGAAAATTGATGGTGCGTTGCCTTTGTTAGATTTTATACTCCGCAATAATATCGAAGATACCTTTGAAGAAGTTATCAAACTTTTAAGGATTTTAGTTACACTAATGTCCAGTGCCGAAACAGAACGCTGTTTTTCTACGTTAAAAGCATTCTATGTCGCAAAATATTAAATTAGTGAATTACGAAAACCGTCGCATGGATCTTATTTTCCGTCATTAATAAAATTAAAGTGAGATTTTCTCATTAATTTAGAGTTATTTTTTCTGCAGCCCTTACCCCTAAAAACTCACGAGCCGCCACTGGATAATGTCCTGTCGGAATTGGTTAAACAGAAGAATTCAACCATCTCCATAAATAGCCCTTTTAGATTAGAATTGAACAGTTGTTCTATAAGGCCTCTTCTAATTCTTCTTCTCGACTTAATAATCCAGAAATCCTATAATGGGGGTAATCATGATCTTATTGGGTCTCAAATTTTACCGTAACAAAGGATTTACTTAGGTTATCACCCAGTTGTCAAGACATCTGTTGTGTAAAATAGATTTTTGTTTCCTACCGATTTCTTTTTGTTCAGTTCACGCCAATTATCGAACCTGTCAGCTGTGGAGCGCAGCGAGATGTTATCAAAACGTCAGGAATCGTGTTGACCGATTCGAAAAACTTCGTACCTGTGCGAGGGATGAAGAGCTGACATCTCTAAATTGGCCACCAGTCTTCGGTTCTTATGTGCCATTGTTGGTTCCTTTTGTTAGTATCATTTATTAATTGAAGGTTCTGTTACTTTTGAAAACTGGAAAAGTAATCCCCACTTTGCTTTTGTTCGAAAATGAATTGTATTTTTATTGTACGCCTAAATAGGAAAAAAATGAGCTCAGATTTTATTCTTAAACAGTCAACTTATGGTAAGTATTATTATATTATATTGAACGCATTTTATTCTTAAAATTTGTTTTTTTTTCATAGATTATAAAGATAGGTATACGCGTAAACGGATTAAATTTTAAATAAATTTAAATATTGTAAAATACGATATCTCTTTTACATATAAAGATCGATTTGTTACAAAAACGAAGACTTTTCCGTAAGTATTCGATTTTGCAAACTCTAGGAGTTGAATGCCTGATTTCCGGTAAAAACGAAATTATTCCGCGTTTTGCTTTGTTTTCAGTTAGAGAATCTCAAAAAACGTGTTGATGTATCAATTTGTATAATGTCTTTATTACGGCGAGCGCAATTCAGGTAGGGTAGTCGGAATTATATTTTCATTAGGGTGCAACAGCTGGCCGGCGACCACTAAGGGTCAGAGGGTTGAAAGCCCTTGATCCCCGAAGTTGGCGACCTTGTGTGGACCGTGTGTTACCAAAGCGTTTTCAACATATGAGGGCGGTTGGTTATCAAGTGTTTTGTTTCTCAAAAAAAATTTTTTTTAATCCCAGAACCAAACGTGCACTAATTGATCCTGGGAACTTGGCGGATTAAATTTCGCCACGGTTGCGTACCGGTCATAAATCAAATAAGATTAAAACGTTTGATTCAGCATTCTCATTACCTAATCGTCAATGGAAGCACCCCAAGCGCAACGTTACACTAGCGGAACATTTCGTCACGTTTATCCGGGATTCGTGATATGAATATTTAATAAATTCAGTTAGAAAACTATTCCCGAAAAACGGATTTTTCTTTAATAAGAAGTTTTTTATACGTGCTAGATACCTGCTTTACTCACATTGTGCCATTAGTAACAGAAAAATCAAAAACATAAAGAATAATGTTAAAAGGATGTTTATATTTTAAAGTAAAACTGGTAGCATAGAATATTTTCAGTTTAAATAATCACTCGTTTTTTAGATAAAGAAACGCTTAATAACTATGTAACAATTTCGCCGAACGAACGATTTAACCAAATTTATCTCTACCAAACGTACTTCGTTAAAGCGCTATAGAACGTCAAAGATCTTCAAAAAACTTATTTTTTTAAATAACAAAAGAGGATTAAATTCGGGATGTTTTAACGGTTTAGCCAATATTTTTAAGCATTGTTTTACAGACAAACATTCTTATTTCAAACATTTTTTGTCTGTTGTTAAATTTCGCTGTTTGCCATGGTTAGACAGAAAAAATAATTTTGATTTGCTGCGCGCCATGAAGTATTTTTTTATTGGTTGCAGAGAGAAAGAGTCGAAGGAGTTTTTCTTTAAGCGTATAAGTCCCATACTTAAAAACACAATTACAGAAAATTAACAAAGCACATGTTAGTATCGATTACTGATTGTTAGCTTTTTGTTGTAGTGTAACTGAAACTTGTTTTTACGAGATTGTGGACATGACTTATGCGAAGGCTTTTTAAGGTTTTTAAGACATTATGTTTAGTCCCGAAACATACTTTTAAATTACGCTCTCGGCACGGGCGATTTTAGAATCGCCCCGCCAGCTTACTTTGCTAGTTAATAACATTGATCACATGCTACTGGCGCTTGTCCTTGTAGCAGATTTACACCGCTTTTTTAGGAGAACTGTTAATTGAGGTCCTACTTCACACACCTGTATTACTTATAAATGCTAGAATTACAAACGCAATACTTTTTTGTTCGTAAAGATATTATTTATTATGTTATTAAACTAAAGAAACAAGAAACAGTGGAAGATGATAGTAGAAGAGTTAAGCCAAAGGACTTCTGGCCTGTAGCGCTGCTAGATATACAGGGTTACTGGTAATTCGATACATTCCTTTGGAGATGTGATGGGACAGGAGCTAAGAAACAAATTAAACCTAACATACATTATGCAAAAATAAAAAAATAATTTCTGAGAAAAACGAATAGGTAATTTTAGTAGCTGAATTTTAAAAATTATTTTTAATAAGTTTTTATTTAAAATTTTCACATGATCGAAATGTTTCCGGATATTTTCCATTCGAAACGGATGACCATAGAGTGGGACAAGTAACCCAGTCAAAAAGTTCAGAAAATGTCAAGTAGATTTTTTTAAAATTAACTTTAAAGACATGAAGATCTACTTTTTTGAGAAAAACACAAAAATTGAAATATCTCAAAAACTATTGAGTTTTACATAATGTATGTTAGGGTTAAATTTGTTTCTTAGCTCCTGTCCCATCACATCTCCAAAGGAATGTATCGAATTACCAATAACCCTGTATATTAAACTAAGGTGACCAGATTTTAATTTTGATAAGGCGGGACAAATTCTACCGGGGGGGGGGGGGATTACGAATTAAAGTAAAAAAACTAAATTTTATTATGAAAGAAAGCAAAAAAACATATTTCAAAAACAGAACATTTTAACATAAACATCTGTAAACATAAAAAATACAATTATATGTAAACATAATTATATTTCGCATTTGAATGATTTTTTTGAAAGGTTGGTATCGTTAATTAGTTAATTAAAATGTCATGAAATGAGTATATTTTAATTGTTTGCAGTAAACTGGTAAAAAGCATATTCTTTTCAAAAAGCGGGACATTTTTAAAACTTCGCGGGACGCGGGACAAATTGTTAAAAATCGGAACTGTCCCGCCAAAAGCGGGACGTCTGGTCACCTTATATTAAACTAGCCTCCTTTAATTAGAAAGCCTCTTAAGTGCCTGGTAAAATGCATTACCTTTTTTTTGTTTAGTGGAGTTTGGTGTTTGAATTGGCTGTATTTAGTCATTCCTATTGTAAAACATATATTAAGTATTAAGAGTGTTAGATACCTATTTTCATAAATATATCGTCACCATATTAATTACAAAATGTCACGAATCCCTGTAAAATTATTTAATACATTTATTCATCTACTTCAGTTTCATAATTATTCATGATATTATTGTTCGTTAAAATAAATGTAATACTCATTATTTTGTGGTAACGCAGATTAATTAATGTTATTATACAAATTTATTGGTAAACATAAATATTTATTAACTATACGGACAATAATTCTGTATTGATTGAATACTGGGTGTCCTGAATATACAGGTTTTTACTCGGCGCAGAAGAAAGGTTTCTATTTCTACTTCTTGCTATAACTTGCGGACTAAGTAGTAAATCTATTAGGCTGGCTTTGGACATAGTTTGCAATTTAGCATGTTAAAAGCTATATGAATTTATTAATTTAATCCTAAATTTCGGAAGATGCTGTGGGAGTCCGTTATCATCGAGAGATTTTATTTGGTCTTTTTTGTTATCAACAGATATTTCCTCGGCGTAGTATGGTGGAGGTTGTTATAGTTTTTATTCGTAACTAGATGTAAATTGCGAATTACAAAAACAAACTTTTTCATCATATCTTACCAATCCTTGAGAATCGCATATGGATACTGTTGCGATTAAAATATACCGCCTTATCTAAACTAAACACACAGGGTGTCTGCAAAACACAGTCCATTAAAAACTTGCAACGAAGATAAAACGTCTTACCTAGAGTGTAAAATTCTCAAAATTAGTCTCAAGATTCTCATTTATTCCCAACAGGCAGGGCCGCCGAGAGGGGGTGACATCTTAGACCTTTGTCACGGGCCCTGCATCGTAAATGTTTAATGTTGTATGTGACCTTTTTTATTAAACAAAAGTGATGCACTCTTTAAATGGGGCTCGGACCATAGACCTGTCACGGGCCCGAAAATTTCTCTCGGCGGCCCTGCCAACGGGTATTATTATATATTATTATTATTTATTCCAAAATGCACGATTAATGAACCGCCAAAGTTATATCCACATCTTTGAAGTCGCCCTATTTAGGTGTACCTATGTATTTTTATTTATGATGCTATCTTGATTTCGATAAATGTAGATTATACATAACTTTCATGAATTGTGCATTAACCCAATTTATTTTCTTAGATTTGTGCCTGCTTATGAGAACTACTTTTGTGCCTATTTTTCTATTGGGTGAGATACAGGCTTGTGGGTGTGATCATCAACTAGACTAGAATTTAAAAAAGGACTACCGTACCTTACTATATACCATTAGAGATATTTCTGGAAATAATCTTATGAAAAATGGTAAAAGGGCAACTCAGAAACAACAACTCGGAGCAGTCGATACTAGAAAACCATATTTACCGAAAAAATAAAATTCGCGCTCACGTGTTTTGGAAAATTTTCCACTCTCACTCTACCTCAAACAACACCAGGTATAGAGCAAGAGGTCTAGGGAACGACGATTACATCTGTATAAAGAGGTTGGTGGGAGTCGCTTTAAATTTAAACAATTACTTTGACGCTTTTCCGAAAGCAGTTATTATTTGAATAAAGTACTTCGAATAAAATATTGGAACCTTAACTGGCTGCGTCTATTTAGCAAAAAGTAGTATTTTTCTGTATTTTAGTAAGTACAATCTGCTAAGATACTTCATGAAGATGTTTCTGAGTCACTCTTTCGTGTAGTAGCTAATAAGGTCTTTTTATTGCTCATTTCTTGTATAATTTAGCCAACACGGCACTATTTCATTTCTTTATTGGGCGAGATTTAAGTTTACAGGTAGAAAGTTTTTGATGTTGGCACAAGGAGCTCTAACCACATTGTCTGGACCTGACAAAGTGTTTGTATCTGAGATTATTACTACATTTCACCGAAAAATGTTTTTTCTTCTTCCTACTAAAATCGATAAGTCGTTATAATATGTGCCCTCTTAATACCCTCAACACTATTTGGTTTCTACTTATCCTTAGAAGTTCTTTGAATCTGGCTTTGGAAGGATTCTCGATGAATATTCATGATTGCCCCAGTGTTTTATTTGGTTTTGTTTGCTCTTAAATGTACCAGTTAATCTGCGGTCTCATTAGCTTTAAATTTTGTTAGTTATTCTAGGAATAACTTATGGCAGTGTTTTAGTGTACTAACATACACATTTACGTTTATATACAACCTTGAGTTTAATTTCAACAACTTCGATTGCGAATCCCTTGGTCCAATGGTTGGAGTACTGAACCCTAGCAGTTAGAATCTGACAGGTATTAACAATATACACAAACTTCTCCACTGTTTTTCTATTAACGAGTGATGCAAAGAAATATAGTTCACTCTTTTTGCACAATGCTCAACAGTTATTGAGATATTGAAAATGTGAATATACTAACATAATTTGTTTTTATTTCTGTACAATTGTGCTAATTTAACTTTTGCTTTAGGTATTTAAGTAAGAAAGTTACCTGTATAATTTTAAAGAAAATGAGCACTTTATATAATTATTATCTATATCTACTTGACTGAGCCACTTCAGTTCATGGAGGTTTCTCTTTAATCGGAGGAGTATGTTCCTCCTTCATTCATCATGTTTCTACGTCCTTTGGGCTATATACAAATACATAATCTGCTTTTTAATACTTCTATCACATTCTTTGGTAATGTAGTCTGTATATTTTTCCATTTCGACAAAATAATGATAAGAGACGTTATTAAAAACATTCCGTGGTAGTCCTTTTTCTTTCTTTGCTTCGTAAAACCTTACTATCTCTACACCACCTAGATCAACTTTTTAAAATTACTTTTAAATACTTTTTTGTTTTTTGCAATATTAAAACTGTTATTTTTTCAGGATAACTGTCTCGTTTATTATAAAAATTCAAGTGCTTTTACTTGGGGTTCAGAGTTTCTCTTGAACACGATTCTACCAGTTATTACAGGTTTAATTTTCTTTCATGCGCCTTTTTGCTTATTTTTTATCTATCAAAACTCGCTATCATCACTTTGCTGTCGATCAGTTTGATAGCCTTTGACGTATCCTATTTCCGTTCAATATTCCTTTGAACGTGCCAGGTATCATGATGAATTATTGGTTATTATACTTAATGTTGACATTAATAACCGGATATCTTTTTATAAAATGAAATAATTATTTCGGGAGACACGGAAGGCAGAGGTTTAAAATAGATCGCTGTTCAGATAAAATTTAAATAAATTATTCTAGCGTAAATAATCCAGTCCTAATAAATTCAATATCAACCCTTTCAGCCACTCGACCAGAATTCATTAAGCAATCCTTCTCCCTCTGGAACAAACCGATGCAATAAATTAGAAAGGTAATTGTTTGCCCTATCACTTCTACCTGAATATATTAGCACTAACTCTATTGTTAATTGCCAGCCTTTCTATCTGTCTTCCATTTATTTAATTCCAATCCAGATGTAGTTATGCAGAGTAGCGCCAAAATTAACACAGTAATGGGTTTACCGTGTTATTTTAGTAAAGGATGTGAAAACTTCACGGGGCAATAAAAGGGGTGACTGTTTTAATATTATCTGCAGGTGCAGCGCTTTTCCCTACCGAACAAAGAAACCGATTTAAATGCGTAACCACGAGCTAAAAATTCGAAAAGACTGTCCATCCATATTCATATTCCACGAATCACGTAAGCATCGTAATAAACGCAATTTAGAATTTGCCCCATTCACCGACTCACTTTTAAATTTCACCCTGGCCAACTTGGACCCTTCGGTACATGTGGCGCGTCGTTTACGAGTTGGCACGACTTTTTGCAATGCGTCGCGAATACAAATCCGTTCATTTAATCCGAAATGCATTTTGAATGTCGTGTGCACCTCGTTTGTTTTAAATGTTTGATGCATTTGTTGCTTTTATGAGCTCGTTTCGTTTTATGGCCCGACTAAATTTAGGATATAAACCTGACTCGTAGATTAATTGGTTCCTCATAACAACAAGCCGGTTTCTATATTATTCCGCGTCTAAGATTGTTTAAATTATACAGTGACGCAACATTTTGAAATTCCATTAACTCTAAAATTATACTCGTAACTGGGATTAAATTTGTGGTGTGCAAATTTCCTTCTCGTCGTTATACGCTGTTTGCTTTTCTTGTGTAGGTATTCTCATTGCAGGCTTACAGTTTACAAAAAAAGAAGAAAAAGAAAAATTCCGGTTGTGATACTATCTAATCGTTATTTTGGTATCGTAACTACCGCACCGAAGCTCGTATAATTTACGCTTTTTCAGGCATCCAATTTATATGTGAAAGAAACAAATAAATCCGGTGTTTCCTGAACCACCTTCCATCAAGATCATGTAACGGTATTGGCTTCAAGTTGAACATATTAAAATCCCCAGAAGCCCATAACGTACCCTTATAAAAGCGATGTTTCGAACAGAATGGACGGTCGTTTTGTGGTTAGAGCAAAGATTCGATGAGGAACGTAGCACTAACTCTTAACAATGCCCTGCCTAACGACTTAATTTTTTTCTCTTGAAGTTTAAAGAGGTGTAAAATCGTTTTTGATTTTCATTTCAGATACAATTTTCTTAATGAAATATTTTATAGCAGTTGATTAAAAAAATAGATAATATGCGTTTGGCTTCTTTATTTTAGTTTAATACAGAAATGAAAACACTACTGAATTCTGAATTTTTTTCTCTTATCTTACTTTTTAATAAGGTTAACGAATAAATCTCAAGTGGAGGTATATAATTTATACGCCAGAAGAAATCAAAATTATAGCTTATATATTTTTTTTTTGCTGCCTTATTTATACATATATTTTATGAAAATGTCCGTTATTTCCTTTATTGTTAAAGATACTATTCTTTTAAATAGCGATGTTGTTATGGATCAGTAATTTAAACAAGAGAATAATAGCACTCGTAACGTGAAGTTGTAATGGAAGATAGTTAATAATTATGTAAATACTAATAGGTAACGGTATAATAATCCAGATCAGAGCTTCACGATTAAATAACGTGTGCTCAAAAAGTCTTTCACTCTTAGGAAATTATGTATCGTAAAAGGTGTACTTTCTTGCTTTGCGCAAATATTAACTTTAAACAAACAAAACATTCGATTCGAACCAAGGACTAACGCAACACTAACCTGAAGCTCTACAACTGCGCCACCCTGCATCATACATCATATAAGTATTGATAAGTACTCTAAATTTTATAGTTCAGTCATCCAAGGCTTTTTAATCCCACTTTACTTAAAACCTGAAAACATGGCATGTTGGTAGTTGGGTGATTAATCGTCCGTTTTTGTAGAACTTGAAAACAATTGTTTGGAATACTTTGTGAAGAGATTAAATATATTTGGTCGTGCTGTGCACAAGTGATAACTATTGTTTTTTGTTCGTTACACAAGGTTACCATAGTTACACAAGGTTACCGTTGGTTGATTACAATTGTTTTGTTATGTAAAAAAAATAGCAAAAAAAAATAAAAAGAAGTAAAAGCACAATTAACCAGTATTATTTGAAGTCCCGCATAGCTCAACAATATTCTACATCGAATAAAAATAAAATATTTATTACAATTATTTTGTACAAAAATTCAGGGAAGAAACTATGTGAAAAATAATTTTGTAATTTTGTTTTCAATTTTTAACCGATATGATGTTTAATAAGAGCCGAGAAATGTTATTTATAAAGCATGTATATTTAAAAGGTATCCTCAAACTCCACAACTGATTTTAATATCAATAAGGACCAAAATGTTTATCTGAACATCTCTTCCAAAATGCAACAACGTATATACGCCGTGTCCACAGGATTTCGCACCATGGAATCAGAGCAACATTAATTTATCCCAAAGATCAGCTCTTGCTTTTACGAAAACAGCTTAACAACAAACCCTATTATATTTATTTTTCTATGGCAAACGATTAAGTGGCATTCAACTTGACGTATGGTTTGAAACAAATCAAGTCCTATTTAAATTTATACTAAAATCGTCATGAATATTTACACTGTGGAAGAAAACGTTCAAATATTGAAACGGATCTACACAGGAAACAGTTACAGGGAAACGTGTAGACGATTTGCAACGACATATCCCAACAGACCTCGTCCTGCACACACTACTGTTGGAAGAATCATAAGCAGATTTGAAAATACTGCTCAAGATTTGTAGCACCTGATATCATTAATCCTGCGGTTCATAATCGTGAAATTGATATAATGGCAGCTGTTCGTGCTAATCCCAACATATCAGTGCGGCAATTAGTGCAGAAAATGGGTTAAGTAAAAGTTACGTAGCTAAAATATTAAAGAAACATAAATTTAAATCGTATAAATATCAGGCTCATCAAGAACTGCGGGAGGGAGATTTCGAAAACAGATCTGCATTTTGTCAAATTATGATGGATAAATGCAACAATGAACCTGATTTTCTAGAAAGAGTGTGCTTTACTGATGAAGGTACGTTTACTTTAAATAATCAACCACATTCTTAAAATTTTCGATATTGGAGTACCGACAATCCTCATTTAATTGTAAAAACGCACACACAATATCCACAGAAGGTTAATATTTGGTGTGAAATATTAAATAACGTTGTAATTGGACCTTATTTTATTAACGGAACGTTGACCGGAGAGACTTATTTAGAACTTTTAACTGAAACTATTTGTCCTAAAATTGAACATACAATTCTTGGAGATGAGCGACCGATATGGTACCAACACGATGGCTGTCCCGCTCACAATTCAGCAGTAGTTAAAGAATTCCTAAACAATACCTTTCATGAAACCTGGATTGGACGTGGAGGTGCAATTGGTTGGGCCGCTCGGTCCCCTGATTTGGCTCCGAACGATCTTTTCGTATGGCCTTACTCAAAATCTAAAGTTTACTCTTCCCGAGTTCATCCTAATTTAGATTCTCTTAAAGATAAAATTGCCGAAGTGTGTTTTAATATTAGTCCCCGATTGTTAAATAATGTTAGACGTAATTTTTATGATAGATTAGGATACTGTATGGCAATAAATGGAAACTTATTTGAACATTTAATTTGAATACTCCAGTTATAATTTGTTTGGCTGGGAAATTTATTAAATTATTTATTTTTGTTGTTTTTGATTTTTGTGTATTATTTGTTACTTGCAAATTCAATTTTACTGGTCAATGCCTAGCAACCGTTTGACTACCAATTGTCACCGGAAGAGTAGATCTTTAAAATAAACTAGCATCACTCCAGCGCCATGGTGCGTAGTCTCGTGGATGCACGGTATGTAATAAAAAAATATCTTTACTTACAGTACCGCCTATAAATAGGGTGCTCGTTTTAAAATATAATCGGAGCAGGTCGCGATGGTCTTACAGGTGAGGTGGTACGCGAATATTTGGCGGCTTACATTACTCTTAAAACTATTAACATAGAGCCTGATATTAAAAAATTGTGTTTTGAAAAACAAGCTCAAGGTTCTCGTAAATTTTAATTAAAAAGTTCTTTATAATATTTTGAGTGTTTTTTGGATAGTCTTTTTATTTAATAATTTTGAAAGTGCTAGTAATAATCAGTGGCGTAAATTACACGCCTACAGGGCCAGGCCTATTTGGGGGCCCATTTTCGTATAAAAAAAACTTTAAAAGGGGAAATGTTGAAAGTATTGATTTTCGGATATAATTTCAGATTGCAATTTTAGATTGTGTAACTAGTCCATTAATTCTCTTGATTTTATATTTTTATTATAGCTAATTGATGGGGTTCAAAATATTTACAGTTGAAATACGATCGAACCTACGCACGTTGCGTTTACAATATTTATGTGTTTTTTAATTTTAACTGTCTTTTTATTAGACGTTCTGGGTTACTTCCAAAATACCTTGAATTTTGTTTATTTCAACTAGCCTAGTTTTAGTTCGACAGTAATCGGACATTAGAAATGACAAAAATTGAATTCTAGCGAATATAAACACAACACTACATGGAGCTCAAAAGTGAAAAATTCGCCAAGGAAAGCAGGAAAGTCGCAGTTTTCTTGGTGTACTTGAACCTTCGACAAGTAGCTACATACACAGTTTGACGAAAATATTGCAGATTATAATATAAGTAGAGCAACTTCCAGTAAAGTGGGTAAAGCTCAGCAGAATGGACAAGAAGTGAAAAAAGGGTTTCAGGCGTCATAACTATAATGACAATGTGTAATTTACGTTTAAAAGGTCGTGAAAATTTGAAACCCGATTCGCAACAAACGGACAATTTTTTGAATATATGTAATAGAATTATTAGCAAAATACTTCGTCGTAATGAGGATATATTTGCAGAAAGATTGGACTAATATTTAAGTTTCTTTTTTTCTTGGTTATTACAGATACGACCAATTGGTTGAGACTGATTATTTGGTAAATAACCATAATTGATAACTGTGATGAGGATATGAGGAAGAACAGCTAAAAATCAATTAATGTTTCCTTTGATTCAAGAAGTTAGTGATCAGACAGAGATTTGATGAAAAAATTAAATAAAGTATCAGAGATGGGAATCAACATAGAAAGTGTAGGGAGCAGAGCTACGCCCAACAAATTTTATGAAACACAACGATATATTATTGAGCTATTTATTTATCTATTTTTGTGAAGGGTTTGTAGTATATCCCGGGGGGGCACTGGAATTTTTTGCTGCGCCACTGTTAATAATTAATACATATTTTGTTTCTAAATCAATTAAATATTTATCTTTTATCATGGTAATTATGTTTTGGTTACCAAAAAACTAAAGCAAATGTTTTTTATTTGCCTATCTACCTACTTTTTATTTTGATGCCACAATGCTTTATAAAGGGTGTTGGTACGGAGAAATTTTTATATTCTTTGGGTGGTACGCGGAACCCAAAAGATTGAAAACCGCTGAATCAGAGTGTTAAGGTACAGTGTTTAAATACCGACGTGTTACTGAAATACCACAGAATATGCTCTGATCTTAATTTCTAAACTGTTATAATTTCGAAGCGGATGCCATGTATATTTCGTTAATTTTTTTATAACAGTAAACCGGGTAGTTGTAGAATAAAATTAGTACCTTCCTAACTGTCATTGCGATAACTGGTTACTATTTGTTTAAGTGCACAGATTCGCAGTGTCCAATTCTATGTTAACACCAATATTGCAATAATTATTTATTTCATATATGAGACAACCCTCAAACACAAAAAAATTTCTTCTTGTTTTGCGTACTTGTCCCAGAATATAGAATATTTCTGTTTCTTTGATAATGATAATTTACTACTCCTTAGTACAAACAAAGTAGTAAGTATTTTAAAATGCTTGTATATCGAAAAGTAAGCATTATGGACACGTGTTTGTAAAAACTTTTTTCTTCCCTAGGATCAGTGAAACACACCTATGAGGTTTGAAGATAATTAAAATAACATTTTGTATAAATAAAATGTGTTTGTAAGCAGAGATTGAAGGCTTTAGTAAATAACGTAGGTATACATTTGAAGTCGGTCGACTCATAAAAATTTAGCAAGCAGCAATTTTGCTTTTACTGTTGAAGAAAATTTACTTAAAATGAAAATTGATTATAACATAACTATGATCAATGAGTATTATTCTTACCACGGCTCCACACTTGCGTTAACGAATATTCGTTAAAGTTGAGGAATATTCGTCCACAAATGTTTGTTTACGAGTATTTGTCGAACACACCCTCCACACATACGTGATATTATTAGCTGAATATTCGTATTTGGTATTTGAAATATGGAAAATATTCGTATTCGCTTCATTCATCGCGGATTCGCCTTTAGAAGATGACGTGGTAGTTACTGCAACCCGAATATTTTTTAATGAGTTAACCTAGGTTTATGCACTAGCGATTTCACTCGCAGAAAGTAGTAACTTTTCATGAAGGAACAGGGTATTTTGTAGGTTGGTAGAGGCACTTTGACAATTCTGACATTTCGTTTCTTGTTGTATGCTCGTGTGTCAGCAAATATAAACAACAGTATTGATTTTTAACCGAATTCGTGAACACAATCAAAGACAATCAACAACGTATTCTGTACAACCAACACAACTTTTTAAGGTTATGTTAAAAATAAATAAAAACGTGTTCTACAGTCAACAATGCGCCGATGAATGCATGCGCAGTTCAGAATATAACCAGCGGAAATCGCAAAATATTGAAATCGTTCCAAGTTCTGCGGAAATCGCAGAATCTTGAACTAATAAATTGCCGCTTAAACTGCGTTCAAATTTAACCAATCAGAATAAAAATCGCTTTCCGCAAATCGCAAATCGCTAGTGCATGAACCTAGCTTTACAGTTATCTACAGTTATTACATAAAGAAAGTCAAGTACGAAGAGAAGGGTGGTGGTTGATTTCTCTGAATAGACGCAGAGGATCCCAAATGCAAGTTTCGATTCTGTACACTTCTAGAAATTCTAATACAGTTTTTCATTTGTCCATTCCATTTTCAAATGCTCTAGAATCATGTTATTAGTGTAATCGCTACACAAAACTAAATGAAACATAGACAGACCACGACTTGCATGTTCGTACACGATAGTGCGAAGGGCATGCGAAAAATACCTTAAAACGAATATTCGTCGCCTTTGATGTGACTTAACGACACCAAATTGCAAACATTCGTTTTCGTGAAAAAAATGGCGAATATTCGTATACCAATACGAATTTATCATCCACACTTGCGACTTTTTATCTGAATAGCGAATATTTGTACACGAGCAACGCAAGTGTGGAGCCGGATGATGCATTCCTACAGTTGCTCGTGACGAACTATTTGTTCGTATGGTACGCTATCATTATTTTTTACACTTATCAGCTTATCACTTTTCTCTTCGAAGAGACTAGTAACTAATAGGTGATTAACAAGGAAACAATTCTAGTAAAAATAAAAAGCATTTGTTGTGTCTTGTGTCTTTAGACTGATAACAACGGACTTCGTTCTTGTTCATGACTCTGTTTAAAGTAATTTCTATGCTGATTAATTACTAAAGTATGTAGCTACAAAAAGTCTATATATAAACAAATATGTCCTAATCATAATGGTTAAGGAGTAAGTTATTCTTTATTCTATACTTTGTGATTAACATAAGTATTCATAAAAGTAAATTTAGGAACATAAAGTCCTTAATATTATACTACCATTTAATTATTTACAAAAAATGTTCGAAATTATCCCCATTGTGATCGATGCACAGGGCTGTGCGTTGTGAAAGTGATTGCTGGGTTCTGGGTTCTTAATAAAATTTCTGGGCTTTTTCGAGTAGTATCTGCGGCCTGTTTAAATAATGCGTATAGCAAAAAAGTTAGTAAACAAAAAACCGTTTTGTTCGCTCTGGTCATCCGTTAGTTTAAGAAATGCTTGAGAAACCGATCCTTAGATTTATTATTGCAACCGTGTTCGTATATACGTACCATTCTATAGTAGTTCATTTATTCATCTATAGGTACTTCAAACGTGTTCAATAATATCCCCAATCCTTAAAAAGCAAAGTTTAAGTAAAGCAAGAACTTGCACCAAAACGTAGATTACTCATAGAAAAAGTATAGTATTCTAGTCGCTTATAATAGCTATTACTTACCCAGGCGAATTACTTCGCCTTCGTTGAGTAATTCCCACGATAACACGCTTATAGAATAATCTACTTTTATGAGTCAGTCTCTGTGGTGTAAACCAATGGTTTAGGGTGCAATCCCTACCAAGGTCAGATGCAATTTTTAATCGAAAAATTCTAAAACTTTGCTCTTTTCCTGAGGTAAAACTGTAGGTGCTTGACACAATAAAGTTCCTCTCTAATAGTGAAAATCCATTGGGTTTGTGAAAATTCTAGTTGATAATGAAAATCGTAGTCGGCAGGCGTTGAAATCACTGGCACCCGCAAGCCTAATAAATAAACAAGCAAAAACAAAATCTTTATTTTTAAACAGGGCCTACTTTCTTTCATTTTAAATAAGAAAATTGTGGATTATTCTTCAAACGTAACCCATACTTTAGTTATTATAATATTTAAAATTGATTTGAAAATTGTGCTGGTGGAATTCCTTTATACTTACTTTTTTTAGCCCGTTTTATAATTATTTATTAATTTCTATCTTATTGATGACGTTGCAGCGTCACTCTTCAAACAAAATTATGCCAAATTTGAAACAAAGGCCATTCATTTTTTTTTGTTCTGCAGACGTTTGGAGTGTGCACTAGTGGCTGTTGATATAAAAATGGAAAAAGGTGAATTTCGTGCAGTCATAGAATAATCAATAATGCTTATTTAAAAAAGTGGACGGTTGCTCAGATTAAGGCGGAGTTAAATGTAGTTCATGGGGACCCTGCACCGTCGATGAAGACCGTTTTTTTTTTCTGGATAAATGAATTTAAACGTGGTCGAACGAGCACCGAAGGTGAAGCCCATTCTGGGCGCCCAGTTGAAGTTACTACGGCGGATATCATTGAAAAAATGCACAATATCTCGTAGTTGCGGAAGACCACTGAATAAGTATAAGTATTGCTGAGATTGTAGGCATGTCATCTAAACGGGTGCATAATATCCTGCACGAAAAATTGTATATGAAAAGCTTGATGCACGATGCGTGCCGCTATTGTTGAATAGCGCCCAAAAACGCACACGAAATGAAATTTCACGTATGTTTACCGGCAATTCGAAGGATTTCTTGCGGCAATTCGTTACCGTAGACGAAACATAGATACAACCCCTGATCACATAACAATCAGATCCGCCAAGTTAATGTAAAATTTGGTAGGCAGTTTTATGATTAGTTTGCATTCGGTTACCAGGTGTCGCCACCGTTGCATGAGCAGACGCGATTCTAAAGTGCTTGGAATCAGCCGATTTGAGTGATTTGTATGATTCTAAGCACTTTAGAATCGCGTCATCGCGTCTGCTCGTGCAATGGTGGCGACACCTGGTAACCGAATGCAAACTAATCATAAAACTGCCTGCCAAATTTTACATTAACTTGGCGGATCTGATTGTTATGTGATCAGGGGTACAACACTACACACACCTCAGACAAAGCAGCAGTCAAAACAGCAGATAGCGAGAGGTGAAAGTGCGCCGAGGAAGGCGAAGACGGTTTTGTCAGCTGGGAAGATGAGATGATGGACATTGTTTTTTGGGATTCACAAGAAATCATGCTGGTTGACTATTTGGGGAAGGGAAATACAGTAACAGGATCCTAGTATACATTGGGCCGTTTGATAGAACAACTGAAATAAAAACGCCCAAGATTGGCGTGCTAAAAAGTGTTGTTCCATCAAAACAATGCACCATCGTACAGGTCGACAATTGTATTAGAAAAATTGCATGTTTAGGCTAGGCTTTGAATTAATTCCTCATCTACCCTATTCTCCGAACTTAGCCCTGAGTGATTCTGTCCTCTTCCCAAACTTGAAAATTCACGTCTAATGAAGCTGTCATCGCCGCTGTTCAATGAGTATTTTGCAGAACTTGAAAAATGCTACTTTTCTAACGGCTTGAAAAAATTCGAAAATAAAGAAAAATAAAATTGATTTTTTACAAATAAATATGTTTAATTTCCTTTTTTAACGTAATTATCAAACGACCCTCGTAATTCCATCTTGTTGCATTTTTTATTCATTAAAAATTTCTTTAAACTAGTTATTACAAGTCTTGTAATGATATACGAGTATGTATGTACTTATGTACGTAAGTTTTGGGGAAAGTATTTTTATACAGTTAAAAGTTTAGGTCTGCTCTATAGTATCATTATCTCTTCAAATTATTATTCAAACAACAGAAATCGACTTAGTCTACACTTGAATTAGTTTACTTACTTTATTTACTTACAGTTAGTTTGTTATTTACTCGTCCTTCGACGCAAACACAAATACAACATCAAAAACAGAAATCCCTTGAATCTGCAAATGTAGAATTTACACACAGATGAGCACAACACATTATTTCCACGACTTTACACATAAACTTAAGCGCTGCTGATATTTTGCACCCTAATTATTATTCTTTTAACATTATAATTTTGACAGAGGCACCGAATTGTTAAAACGGAATTATTTTAAAAATTACTTTTGACGGGTGTAATTTAGTAGAATTTTTAAGTATCAAACGCAAGATTACGATTAATTATAAATGATAAATAAATATTCAGAAATACGTTGTGAAGTGAAGCTGGTGACTTTTCAAAACCAGTCTCGGGGAACTGCTGTTAAGCAGCTTAGTGATCTTGCTAATGCCCTCGCTAAGGTATGTAAACATCTTAAAACTGAACTTTAAATGTATTCAAGTAAAAGGATCAAAGCTTTGCTGAATAATTATGTTCTCAGGTCCAAGAAAGTCGTTGTTGCGCCCACTCATAGTTTTCTCTGGTAGTAATTTTAGCAAGTTGTTTATATCTGTTTTCATCCGTCTTAGCAGCTTTATTAATGAAATGTGCATTAATGATAATATTCCCATAATAACTTCTTTTCAAGATATTTATATTTCCTGTGAAATATGTGTAAATGCACGTTTCAAAGATTTTCTCATTACCTGACGCATTGAAATCTTCAGAAAAATGTGTAATATCAATATCTGAGGTTGATTACAAATACGGTGCCCCTTTTAAGCTGTACTCCTTTGTATCCAACATTTCAAAGTTAACTTTAAGTGACCTTAATCGTAAATTGCTGTCTGAATAGGGTTAGTATTGCGTTAAACCAGTATTCAAAGAAAAGTGACTATCAGCTGCCTCTACCAAGAGTTATTGAAAATAACCCTCTCAATTCAAAAATCAGCGATTTTTTTGTGACAGTTCATCCTATTATAACATCTCGAGAGGTTTTCTTTCTATCTACGGCACCCTGTTCACTAAAGCCTTCTCTAATCCAGCGATCCTCTTCCAGGTTTATTTACTGACAAATATGAATCCCCAAATAAATTTCACATTATCAGCCCATCCCATTCACACACAATCGATTTATAAACAGCTTTTTTATCCGAACTAGAGGTCTTCGCAAAAGTAAAACCGATTTCCCTTTTCGTCTTCGTTTGCTTGCCTTTCAACAATACAGATTCTGGTCCACTTTACTACCTGCTGGTTAAATTTTAACCTACCTGAGAACCTGAGTGTAGACATGGTCAACTGTAAATTATAAAGTAATTATATTATTACCCCCACTATTTTTGTGGAACCCCCCCTCTACTTGCTTATTTCATTGGATGGTGTTTTGAAGGGGGACTGTCTGCAGGATGGCATGCAGCTGTCCAAAATAAGTTCGGGTTTGGATTATGTATAGTGTTTGAGAATAGTTAGTTTATTTTCGGCCGTTTTGGTGTACACACATGCTCTCCCATGGAGGCGAACGCATTTAAATGTTTACAAGTGAATTAACCTCCTAGAAACAGCAGCTTTGCTGTGGATATTTTGTTTTATAATTTTTTTGAAGTTGTTTTGTGGAAACGTTTCTTTGTTTTATTGAAATTTTGTACATTTTGTGAACTGTGTTTTGTGTACCTACTTAAACATCTTTTAAAATGGATTTATATCACTGTTTATTTTTGGATGTACTGAAAGGATTATGATAGTGTTAAAAAGGATAAAAGTATAAAGGTATGTGTTATTATTTTTCTGCCTATTATTTTTATAAAGTGAATAACTTTAGAAACACGTAAACATAAACACAGATATCAAATATTAGTTAACCCAGTGTGTAAATGACCCGTAATCTTTATTTATTTATAAACGGAAGCGGTTTAACAAACACTTTGTAATAGGTGGTTTAACTTTATCACCCACAAAGTTTTGAATTATATTTATCTGAACGAACGAAGACTGAAACTAGTAGGTACTCGAGTTTTCCAATAGAAAATCACTTAAATGGTGCAAATCCGTGGTCTCGGCGAGTTTCGAACATTTCTTATCTAAGTGGAAGTTCTTTGCACTTCCGTCGTTTTGTGCCTTGTATCATCAATCTTTGTTTGACAAAAGTGCAACAGTTTTTGTTCACTTGTTATTAATTTTGAACTTTGGAGTTTTGTAAATGGTTAGTTGGTTAGTTTTGAGTGTTACTAAAAGATTCCCAAGTTCGCACCTTCAGTGTTCTTTGTAATGTCCGAACCTTTTAACTATTGTGTAGGTAATCTTTAAACTGCTTTCATGTATTAATTGGTGCTCTCAACAACGATTTCTTTCCTCTTAAAAGGACCAATTCATTGTCATAAAGGTTAATTGGCTCTTATGTAAGTTTATCTTTTTTGCTTGAGCTAGTGAACTTTAAAATTCGCAACCTACCTACGGAGATTTTAATTTTGAAGTAGTGAAAGTAGTTATTACTACGAATACCTACATTTTCTATAATAAATAATTACCTGGTTGCTCATGGCATTTTTGTTTCTTATTTCCCATTAATAAAAAAAAAACTTGAAAAAAGTTAGAAGTACCTACTAAATTCTGTTGATTTAAAAAGAATCGAAGAACAGACAGTAGGCGCCCTCCTAGAGCTGTAAACCGAACTACGGATTCAACTTCACGTGTTTGAAAGGGCTTGTTTTGTTTTTTCTAAACGCAGTACTTATTTAAAAAACAAAAAGAATAACTGCATAAGGTATATAGAAAGTTGTGCTTAGTGTAAAATTCCCACTTAAAAAAATAAGTAAAATAAATGTAAAAACATACCCGTAGTGTTTGTGGATTCTTGCAAAAATAATGAGTAAATGCATGGCTGAACTTTTAACGTTCTTCGCAAAAGAGAATTTGTTGCGCACGAATAATTAAATACAGATTACAGGCTTGCAAGGGCTTACTTCTTTTTTATTTTACCTGTTGTACCACATTTTTATTTGTAACACATTTAATGATTTTAAATTGCGTGCGGTGAATTAAAGTATACAAACTCAAACAAAAAACTGGTAATGTGGAATTTGAAATTTATCTTTGTACTTTGTAAAAGCAAATATTTTGCTTCACGAATCTATCACTGAGTTCTCAACGTTCATTAACACAATATCTTTACTTTTGGTATGTAAAATTTCTTTTAATGAAGGTTAGGTGATATGTAATATTGTTAACACCTTGTAAACATCATACCGTGGGAGACGAAGAAAACTAATAGTTTAAGAAAAAGTTACATGGGAATGTTTATGCCTATTGTTTAAAATGTTTATAGGGATTTCGTTATTTAGTTTTTCTAGTCAAGGCCAGCTTTTGTTTAACAGTTTGAAAAATGTCGATTTGTAGGTGTTTATACTAATACTATTGCTCATTAAGTATGACGTTCATGGGAAATATTTTTGGAATATTTAATTTTCAAGTCCTCGCCCTTGAAGATTTTAAATAAGTCTAGTATGCATATTAATTATTAATTTTAGGGCATGTAATAAACAACAACGAAATACTGAAGCGTTAAAAAATCTGAAATAGTCGCCGTGACGGATTAACCTAAAGGCCAAAACAACATTAGAAATTGGAGCAACTTTATTACCTTCTCTAGTAAGCTAGTAAAATAATTACTACAAATAACTCTAGAATGATTCACTAACTGCAAAACATTTTAGTCTTACAAAGAATGTTATACCTTAAAGACAAATAATTAAAATTCTTTTAGGAAATTGTTTACTACAAATGAGTTTACAGTTTGAAGAATAATAACACAGGTGATATGAAGGTTCTATCAGGTTTACTTCACTTAGTAATTCAATTAATCTTTAATATTATTCAGTTAACTTTATGCTATATTGATACCAAAAGAAATTGGTCACTTACTATATCTGAGAAGTTTTTAATGTACATATGTACAAACTGATCAGTTAGTAAATAGCAATTGAAATTATTTAGACGTTAAATAAACACGTCTAAACTTAGAGAAACCGTCTGGGAGGTATTTTCATTTTTCAGTTTAAAACCGTTGTTTAAAAACTAGATTTTCTGTTTATAAACATTTCTAATAAAAATATGCCCAAAAATAATAATTGAAGACCTCCTTCGAATAACGTTCTAACTTGTAAAATAAAAATTTTTCAGGGGAGCCAATTCTCGTTTTACTTGATAAAGAAACTGCAGAAAACAAAAATTTATCATACAGATATTTATTTGTTAGCAACAAAATTTTACAATAAAATAAAAGGATATATTCTAAGACGTGGATACATACTACATAAATAAAAAAAAAAACAGTATTCCAAAAATGGAAAAACGTTGTAAGTCACTTACAACGTTATTCGGACGGCAAATTCAAAAAATAATCTCAGTATTCTGGTCTTCCATATAACGGGTGTTCAAAAACTCCTACGTTTGTAGTTGGCGCTTTGCTAGCCACACGACCAGCTGACCTTCGATTACTTTATTTGGCGTTTTAAGTTACACTTCATTCTCTTTTCTCTGTAAGTAATTATTTTATTTACTAAAAATTCACTACCAAAATGATTCCTTTTAGGTGTAAATCTGTTTTAATCATCTTTTATAAAGAATTGAATGTTATGTGTAAAATGTACCTAAATAAAGCTTTTAGTTTATAACTTCAATTTACTTTACTGTTTTATTTGTTCATGTGTAAGTAATAAGTAAAGACATACTGTGTTACTTGTTTTCTCAAGCCATAACCAACTCCAAACGTGTGAGTTTTAGAATAGTACCCTCTACTTGCACATATGCACATGTCTATTAAATTCGCTTTTTTCCGCTTTGATAGGAATATAATTCGTATGTAGTTGTGGCAAGTCTTCTAATTTATGAAGTAGCAATAAGACTTTTCTTATTATATGAACATTCCAAAGCATAAGGGTTGAATGTGATTTACGTAGATGCACGCACTTTGGATGATCTTTTTTAAAGAGTAACCACATAGCTTCTGTACTCGCTTCTGTAACTTTGAATTCTTTTGGGCGGATTGCCTTCTGCTCAAGTAGAGTAGTATCCAAAAAATCAACTTGTTGCATTAATTTGACGTGAAACGGCTTGGAAGGGAGTGCATTCGCAATGAGTTCTACCCGCTCAAATGGGTGAAATATCCTTGAACTTTTCTTTTTCTTTTCAAGAAACTGTGCCCACTACATAAAAACTTTTGTTCAACCTGCGTAAAATAGTTCCATAAAACCAACTGGTGCAAAACAGGTACAATATTAAAATTGTTATTCTGTCCAACGCATCTGTCGGACCAGATAATCAAATTTCTTGACATACTGTTTTGCAGTGGCTTACATATATTGGGATACTATAAATGAAAAAAAGGCAGGAAGCTATTTCTGCAGATCCAAGTTTAGCGGTCCTTTTATTCCAAACATGCCTGACAGCATCAGGGGTAGCAGGATTGTGGATGCAAAACTTGTATGTAACTGTCGTTGATAGAAAACGTTACTGTGGGTCAAAGTTGGAGAAAATAACACTCGTTGAAGATCCATACAAATAACTATTGTAGATGCGTCATCAGTTTTTGCCCTCTCGGTATCCTCCGCTAGAGTTTGGTATGCTTTTTCTGATTTTCTATGATGTAATTCGTTCTCTACTTTCAACTTCCTCCGTTCGACCTCGGTTTCTGCATTTATTATCTTTGTATATAACAGGTCACATGTTGCACAGGTGTCTGATCTGGGGGCACCAAATCGAAGATTAAATTCTTCGTTAAAAACGTCGCGGTAGAAGTGCAGTTTCACCTTGCTATTTTTATATTTTTTCTGGAATAGTTCAAACGTTCTGTGTATATTGAGGTTCCAGGACAAGATCATCTTATTATTATTGTGTCAACTTTCTTCCGCAGGAAAGGACGCAATTTATTTCAAGATCTAATTTACCATTGTTGCTTATGCATACTCCCAAATATTTATAGCAATCCACTTGCTCTAATTTTTTTTTCCTTCTACGATGATACCGTGTGTGTTTGGTTCTGTGTTTATTATCATGGTTTTTGTTTTTCCTGCGTTGCTTTGCATGTTCCTTTTCTTCAGCTTTAGGTTGTTCTGTAATTCTTCTTCCATTCTACCGAAGATCATATCATCAACGTATAATAGTTCCGTCACCTCAAGCATTTGCATCCAGCTTCCTACTTTGTATGCTTTAGCTGGATTCTTACATTCCTTTATTGCCTTATCTATTACTAAAGCGAACAGCAGCGGGCTAAGCACACAACCTTGTCTCAGTCCTACTGTTGTTCTGAACTCTTTTGATTCCTCGTTTCTTGAGCTTACTATATTGTTGCTTTCCTTATATTAGGGCTTTAATTGCTATTACGGTTTCGTCGTCAATTCTTCTTTTTTTGTAATGTTTTCCACTCTTGTTCTCCTTTATTTCCGTCGAAAGCCATCTGCAGATCCATCAAACAGATATGTATTTCTCCTCCTTTTTTAATGGATTTTTTAATTAGTTGCTTTATTTATAAATATCTACTGCTGTACTCCTATGTATCCCCTTTCTTAAATAAAGGCACTATTATTCCAGGGTGGCAGTCTTTTGGTACAGTGCCCGCTTCCCGTACTTCGTTTATCAAATTGAGTAACCGTTTCTTTACCTGTTCTTCGTATACACTTGATCATTTTCGTTGTTATTCCATATATTCCTGGTGACTTTCGTATCTTTAACTCGTTTATAGCTTCGTGGATTTTTTTAACTTATTTCCACTTCTCAATTTTCATGTTTTGGTCTTTCTTTTGCTCTTCATTTCCTTGTCCACTTATCCCTTGTTCTACTTATTTCATTATTTTTTATTTTTCTCTAGCATTTCTTGGAAATAGATTCATTATTTCTTCTTCGTTTGAACTTTATATATATGCCCAAAAATAATTAAACATCTTAAAACTTCTTCAAATCGAAATCTAGGCTTGCGGATTCCAGGGATTTCAATGCGCATCAACTACTATGGTTTTATTAGCATTATCCACCTAGAATTTCAAATTTAAACGAAACTTAAAATGAAGCGTGTGGTCCATTCCACTGGAACCACGAACTACCAGAAATTTTAAATAAGTAAATTTTCTTTAAGTTTAAGTTTTAAGTTTTTTAGTACTTTGTGTGATTTTCAAGGTTTTCACTATTTCAAATATAAAAATGCTGACTTGCATGCTGTTAACAAATTTTTTGATTACTATAAAAGTCTTACAACATTTTAAGTGATTGTGTTCTGAAACAAATACACATGTATTGCAGAGGGTTATACTTGTGGTTTGATATAAGATACTACTTAGGAGTGTTTTAGTTACAATTATATACGTCACCTATACTTTTTAAATACTCTTTTTGGTCTTAATTTGATCTTTGTTTTTCAGGCTGTAATTAATAGTTAGGTTATTTTATATACTTTGCAGCAGCGTTTAACACATTCTCTTCTTTTTAAATGAGTAAAAAATCACTTTTCTTAAAGGTTAAGAATTTAATACAGTCATAAATATTTTTTAAATTATGTTGTTAGGGTACTTTTTTGTTCGGCCTCTACAGAAAATGATGTTTAAGGATTTTTTTCTTGTGTCATTAAGTCTGTCTTCCATTACACAATTAAAAAAGTAGTGTTTAGACTGATGTTTAAGTACCATTAAAAATGTGCCAGTAGTACGAATATATGTATGTCATTAACGTAACCCATTACTCAGGTTTGGCTAAAAGAATTAGTGTAATGTATACTCTTAAAATTGTGTTGTTCGTCTGGTTCTATAACTTTTTATATAGATTAGAAAATTTACTTGCATTATATGTAATTAATGAAAACATTATTATTCGTTTGCACAAATATATTCAGTAAGAGCGAACTGTTTTCTTTTGTTGCAAAGTAATAAATATCCTGTTTAAGTTAACATTTCTAAAACTTGATAAATTTCGTTACGCAAAATCAAGTACATATATTTGACATAGAAAGTATGTTCGAAAACAACCCCAGTACGTTGGAATAAAATATCGACACTTTTAATCATTTTAATTAACACAGGTAGGTAATTTTATAAACTCGAGGAAAATTTTTACGTAAATATGTAAGTGTGAATGACGGTAAATAAAGCTTAACAAGCTTGTAATCTCTTTTTAACTTGAGACTTTTTTGGAATGTTGTAAGGAATCAAAGTACCATGTTTGAGAACTGTGCCATTAGCTCTAATTAATTGCTTTAGCCTAAACCGTTTATAAGGTGAAAACTTCTTAATTAACCAGTTAACACTCTCCACTCTTGAACATTTGTCAGGGCAGGTGCACATTTCAGTAATTTAGGTAGCTGTGGTTGCTTGTAATTGGAACTTCAATGATCAGCAACAGTTAGATTTAGACATTTCTTAAACATAAATATATGGTATAACCGGTTTGGTCATAGAATGTGCGAAAATTTCAAGCTGTCGTGTGTCGGTTCACACTCGTTCTCTTCTCTACGTTTTAATTAAATGCGAAATAATGAAAAGCTGGACGAAGGTTCTTAGGTCGCAGTCAGTTCATATATCAACAGTTTGAATTTTTAAATAGTTGCTAATTTATAGTGGGCAGCTGTTCGTTTTATATTGAAACACATATATTTTTGTAGTTTTATCCACGGAAACTTAATTAGATGGAATATCTAAAACTACCGAAGTATTCTGCTAATTATAAAAGAAGTTTTTAATACCTTTGAAAATTCACTTTTTTGTTTTAAGGTGGATAATTAAGTTTAATTTATGCAGCGCTTTTTATTGCCAACATTGAGTTTATTTTGAACAAAATATCAAACACCATACCTGCTGTTTTAATAAGGAATTTGCTGGACGAAAGAGTTGTTAAAATAAACAATCATCTAAATAATATTAGTAATGGTAGGTGTATATTAAACAACTTCGAGTTTCAAGAAAGGATGTTTATTCACTCTAGGAGCTTAATTCTCGAAAGAGTATCTTGTATTTTCACATCATTTCATTCAATTACATATCTTATAAGCAATATAAGCCGTATACAAAATAAAAAGAAATTCCTTATGCCTGTTGTTGATTAGTCCGTTATATTATTAAATTCGAGTTTAAAGAGTTCTCATCAAAAAATAAGTAAAATTGTGGAATAAAATGTAATGCTAATTTACCATTTTTATATTATATAACTTTTTTATTTTTTCTTACAATTATGTTGTAGGCACTTTTAATAGTTTATTAATTAAACGATCGGAAAACGTTCAGTTATAAATGGTAGGAGGTTCAGTAAACAGTCATCGATGTTTATATAAACTTAACTTGGATTTGCTCAAGCTGTAACAGTCTAGAATGACATTTGTGACTTTCTAAAGATTTTACGGATCTAGATATTTACTTACCGAGGTTCTTTTGAATCCCGGGCGTACCGTTCAATATGCTGTTCTTCAAAATGTTTATACAATGTGATAAGTCATTTTTGCAATAAGGTTATACTACGTTTTGTTAACATTCAAACAGGAAATGAAATTGGAATTCTAACTTCGACTGTAGTAAGTCATTATTTTTGTCAACATAACACCAACCATGACCATCATCTATAAATTTTAATATTTAAAAAAGTACCTACAATTAATTTAATGGTAATTTTTGAAGTAAGTTTGTGCCTAATGTGTTTATTTCATTGATTTTAAATCGCTATTACTATTACTTTTCATTGTTTAATCTATCCTATTTATTTACTCGTTTGTTGTCCCTGAATTCTGGTCGAATGTAATTAGTCTTTCATATTTTTTCAGTTCGATATTATGTGAATTTTTTATACGAATAATGCAAAGCAATAGAATAAACCTGCTTTAACAAGCGTTATACCTCTTTTTATCAAAACATATGATTAAGTTTTACCAAGAGATTCTCGACTCAAAGTCACAACCCTTTAATCTAACGTTTTCGTATATCAAGATACCAAAATTCATCTTTCATTGTCGGCGTATTTTGTACACATCTGTAAAATATGCATTTCTTCCATTTTTAATTGACTTAGATGAGATAATGTATAAAACATGGAAGTTATAGTGTATGTCCCGTTTCAAAACGTACTGTAAGGAATTACATGTAAATTTTAAAATTTCTGTTTTTATCTGTTATATGAGTTTTAAGGGAAAATGTAGAATGAATGTGTTAAGATTTTTTTTAAGATAATGCACTGAATACTCGAATAATATTGCTAACAGAAGCATTATTATTTTATAAACTTTTCTCTTTCTTCTACGGGCTGTAGCCAAGTAGAAAAAACGTCTATTGTTATTATCATCTTAAACTTTTTCACATAGTAAAGGCCTCCCTCTTTCTACCATCCTTACATTTAAATAAACACGTCCACTAATTCAAACTGAACCAGTGTCTTGAAATGGGGCATACTGTATGCAATGTGTTCGGAATTTTAAAAATAGTAAGGGATACAATGATAGATAAATAAGTGATCAGGATTTTCGAATGCAATGTGTATGTAGATGTTCTCTTAGTAATCTTGAAATAAATTCTCGTTTTAAATATTTTGCTCAAAGCCAGGTTCTTTAGAAATTATATCATATCAAATTCCTTTTTAAGATTCCAAAGGAAGTATTTACCGTAATATAAAATATGCTTTCCTTCAGTAGAAGTCTTTGCTAAACTTGAAATATGAATTTAAAAAAAAAGAAATCTCAAAATGGGTCGATTTTAAATACAAAGTGCAATTTTAATAAATTTGTAGTGAATTCGAGTTCAAGGTATATTACCACATGTATGGGAATAGGTGTACAAATGACAAAAAGTATTCATCTGTGCATTTATTCACTGTAACCTTTAATTTCGCCCACCTTAATTATATTTGGTTGTTTAAAGTCAGTGATTGGGTGTCCTCAATTAGTATAATTGAAGGTTAACAACGCGTACAACCTTGTAATATTTTCTGCAATGATTTTTTACACAAAATACATTAAACCGTCCTGTTTGCCTTTCCTGGAAAATGTATGATTCACTTCTTCTATTTTGTGCCATTCAAATTAACATTAATCGGTTCTGATTTTTAAAGCATTCACGCTGACTAAATTCCTTGAAAAATGTCAGTCTTTTTTAAAATTTTAAATGGTAAACTTTTACACTTTTTGATTCTTATAAATAAAACTTAGGTTTTAAAGCGCCGTAGTATCGACTTTGAAATATGTTCCTAAATTCTTACAGTTACTTTGTATGGCGAGTACAAATCTTTGGGAATATAAATTAAGAGAAAAATAGCTATTCTATTAATGGCAATTTAAAGCATATTTCAGAAAAATATAGTATTTCCACGTTATGGCAGTCCCCCTTAATTTCTCAGGGTAGGCAACACACACTGTAACACAGAAGCGTCTTCACAAATTTATGTTTAATTATTAATTCGGTTCTGTGTTAAACAAACTGCAATACGAGTTTGAATTTATAGACGTGTTAATTCGCAATGACGAGTATGTTTTCATTATATTATATTAAAAAGTTCTCTTGACAAACGTGACGTACAAGATTAAAATAGGCATATAAATATTATGTATTTTATAATGGTTTTACTTATTTCTAATAAACTAATTTTTTTCGGTTTATTTTTTAAAAACTTCTATTCAAAAAGGATTGATTCATATACCGAATTGCAAATTTTTTCTAGAAATAGCTAATTAAATATTGTTTTCCTTATATTGAAATATGAACGTATTGAACAAGAAATGTACCGCCCATTTCAGCATACTTCAGAATTCACATAATAATGCAAATATATTATTTTTTTAAATTATTTTATGCGGATAAATAAATTAATTAAATGCAATTATTCTTTTGTAATCCTTAACCAAATTTGTATGTTTCTATACAATTCTTGGATATACAGAAAGGCTTCTATTCTGTAGGGCATTTTAAAGTTCAACAATACCGGTTGTTAATTACACAGTGTACTATCATTCTAAGAAGATAAATATTGAGCCTTTTCACCCATTATTGAGAAGATCTACGCTTTTAGCACTTTTAACGGGCCACTTTTGTAGTATTCACTTCGTTGGTTAGCATGTCTTGTTCAGAAAGCCATTTAGCCTAATTTGTAGATGATGAAGTATTGTTGACACCACAATTTTCTTTCAGCGCGGCTGTGAGGTCTATGGAAAGGCCGCCAGAGTACCAGGAAGAGCCGCCACCAGGTCTAGAGGCCATGTGGGGGATGGAGGCTGGCGCCGAGTGTGACTGTCCGGGACCACCCCCGGAGTTTTTGCTGCCACCTCCCCCTCGGCCGCCAATTTTGCAGCCAGAAAATTCCATTTACTGCTCGGAAGACCCGCTGCCGATTGAAACTTGTGACGCCTTACCGGTGAGAATCTTAATAATTTTTTTTATCGGCGATTATAGAAATATGTACGCGAAACCGTTAGTTCTTCTTCTTCGTTGAGCACTATTGGTTTGCGCTAATGTAGAAATATTGAACGCAGCTTAACGGATTGATGCGAAATATAAAAGAGTAACGTTAACAACGGTATTCTGTTAATTTTATTTAAGGCAGGTCGACGTATTTATAACACGTGTAATTTATGACTTTTAAAGTTTGGAACTCGTAAATCAAACTTGTACACATGTTTTTAGGTGAAGTAGAAAGTGTTTACTAATTTGCCAGGTGAACAGTTTAATCAAGAAATATTAGAAACCGATACTGGATGCTTTATTTACTCATACTTTTAGTAACCTTAAAGCAACATTAGGCATAGTATTAGTTAAACAAACATTTACATAAGTTAAATAAATATATAGGTATTTTTTCAAAAATAATTTTGCATATTCTTGGAATGGTCGTTTATGTACTTAATAAACTATTTCTTCTCATAAGAAGAGTTTTAACAGTTAAAGATTTAGTGAAACGTCAACCCAACCTTCTTTTGCTTTTTCAACAAATATTTGCAGATGTTTAAAGCGGAACATTTACTTACGTAACTTCATGTTCTTCTATGATAATAATAAATAATAATAATAATATACAAGATATTAAAACAAATAACAATCATGAATATAAAGAACTTAGTCAAATTTTAACTGCAAAAATCAGATATAGAATAAAACGAATGTTTTAATAATAAAGCTTTAGCTTCTTTTTTAAATAATACAATGTTTTCAATATTTTTCATGTAGGAAGGTAGATGATTAAAATAGTTGATAAGCAGAATGTAAGAGCTGTTAGCAGTTAAAGCTAGATTATGCACAGAGTGTTTCCAAAAAGTGATTATCGCAAGCTTTCGTAAATTGTGAAAAACTACGTTTTATATAGGTGTACATAGATCACAGCGTATAATATGTAAATATTTATCTTTTTTATTTTTATTTATATTTATCTTCTTAATACTTAAAACTGCGAGGAAGAAGAGGGTAGGTTGTAGGTACTTATTGTAAAGCGCAATTATAATTTTTTTTAAATAAGGGCGGCTATGACTGGGTGTTTGGTTTGGTTTTTTATTAAAGTATATAATTTGATCTAATATGACAAGTTGTCTCGATACTCTGTTAGGTACTATTAAATAGTATGATTAATTCATTCTAAAGAAAAGTGGTTAGAATATTTTGAAATAATTAAATAAATTATGATACCACTAAATAACAACTTCTAATATACGGGTGGTCCAGGTTTTTGTGCATTAATTTTGAGAGGTGATAGAGAATCGCAAAATAAGTGTATTTTTCTTAATAAACATGCCTCCAAAAATGCACCATAAGTTTATACAGGGTGTTAAAGTTGGATTAAAAAAAAGTTTATAATTAAATATCTCAGGAAAGACAAAAGTGATCCTTTTCAAATTTGGCACACTACCTTTCTATGTAAACACGCATCTACAGTACAAGTCAAAAATAGTTACAGGAATCCATAGGCGCCGATACAGGGGTTACATGTCCCTTTTTTAGAAAAGTTATGGTGCATTTTTGGAGACATGTTTATTAAGAAAAGTACACTTATTTTGCGATTCTCTATCACCTCTCAAAATTAATGCACAAAAACCTGGACCACCCTGTATAAATAGTTTGGTATTTTATTTGTTTTTTAATGTAGTTAAGAAATACCCATTGGGACACTATTAGGTACTTCTCTTCATTTGAGAGAAACACGAAAAAGTAAAAATATATATTTTATATGAAATAAATACGACATCCTTTTCGACCTTTTCTAACTAACAATATATGTAGTACCTATACTGTACTTAACAAGTTTCGTCTTAAAGGACATTCTTATACATAATTCGTTTAAAACAGGAGCCAGCTTGTAAGGATTTTTACTACTACATAATTATATTATATTAAATTTTCTGAAAAAGAGATCCCTTATTGTCCGCATAATGAATTATTTTATTTAGTTAAATAAATTTTTTTAACAAAAATATTAAGTGGATAAGTACCTGTACCTAAATGAGAATGGCTACAATAAGTTAACGTTACCTGTATGTTTAGAAATAAAGCAAATACATATTACACTATCCTTCTATGTATCGTTTATGCGGTTTAAAAACGTGTATGGAGGTTTTAAAACATTTAGTCATTGAAAAAGATTTCATAATAGTTTTTCAGTCAATAGTTCCGATTCATAAATCATATTTCGTAGTTTCAGAAGGCAATACTGAAAATGCAATTAAACAAGGGATAACCGACAATGCGACATGAGAGAATATCACACACCCGATAATTAATGTTGTAATTAATATTTATTAATTTTATGGTTTTGGACAAATGCTCAAATTATTAAATTCTAAAATATGTATACCTATTTAACTTTGGCAAATCAATATTGATTAAAATTTAACAAAATGGGTGATAATTTAGGGTTTCATTATTCGTTATAAAATTTATTTGAGAACGTGTTAAAGGTTTACTTACAGTTTACATATTAAAATTCCACTCGTGATGATGACATTTTATCATAAACATCCTACCTTTGTATATTAAATCTTCAAGAATTTAACATAACTCAATTTTGATAGTCTTTTTTGTCATCTTAATAACGATCTTTAAATTACTGCATGCACCGAGGCCTCCTCCTTTTGTTCCAGACGGGAAAGACGTGGCGTTTCAATATCAATTTTCGTTGTCACTTGTTTAGTGTCAAGAACCCACCCTGCGCGATAAATTTCCGCCCTTCGCACAGGAACAACAAAGCAAGGAAAATTGTTCTTAGAAATGTCATACCAAATTCGAAAGCGGCAGGATAAGGGCAAGCAGTGTTCCGTACTTTTATCCAAGGCTTGAACGAGAGCGGCCATAAATTTTGACAGACGTTTAAAATAGAGCTGTTAAATATCTATAGCATGGTCATTATAGACAAAACCTCCCTGATAGTCCCTCAGTCTGAAATGGTTTACGACTTGTGCTGCTACTGAGCCTAAAGTTATTAGCCCGGCTAATGACTTTATATGCGAGTCAGACATTGTAAATCATAAGGTGACTTGAGATGTTCTTCGTTCTGACAACTTTTAGTGCAGAAATGCAGCTATTACATACACCTGTCGTTTGTTAGTCGCAGTCCAAATTAGAAAATCATTGTTTTTTAGTTGGGACGAGCACAAAGTCTCTATAGGCTGTATTTATGCAATGACGGTTGGGTATTATTATAAAGGCGGAGTAATAACAAGGGCCTTCGTTAGCGGTTGTAATTTAGTTGTTTTACTTTTTTTTTTTTAATTTTAACGGACGTAGGTATTATTTGTTTTGTTGGCTTTAGTTTTGCATAAAATAATTATTTATTTAATCTACCAACATGAAATACTTGTGATTATACATATAAGTTAGTATATAACAGCAGAGTAAGAATGTAAAGAGATAGATGGCTAACTTATTTATTAAGTAAATTAACAAAGTACTCATAAAGGTTTAGTTTTGTAGTATTTTTATTCTTCTTGCGTTTCGGATTAATTATAATTTAATAATTACCATAAAAATATCTGTAATGGTGTGACTGTACTTCACCACAAGTAGATTGCAAAGAAAATTACAAAATTAATTAAATGTAAAATTTATGAAACATATTCAAGTAACAAATAACGAGGAACTGTAACAGTAAGCGAAATGCTTTATGAGATTGTGGAAATATTAAATAAACCCCGCACTTAAAACATTTGTTAATTATTTTTAATTGCTACTCCGAATTCGGGTAAAAATTGCTGAAGGCGATTTTCCTACTGCTTTGCTCGTTATAAAACTGTTATTTTAAAACGTTACCAATGACCGAGGTTTCCGGCTCTTTAGAAAAATAATCGCTAATTAAGAATCAGTGGTAAGTAAATAAATACTTCTAAAGTCGCTTGTAATTTCAAATAAAAATTTCGTTTTATTCACAAAACACTTATTTGGTAAAATATAAATCAATTAATAAATATTTAATGCGAATATTCCACGAACAGTTTTATGTGTTAGTGAAAAATGGCCGTAATAAAATCAAAAAGCGCGGTACGCTTCAATTTTTATGGTATTTTTCTATCGAAATATTAAACCGCTTTATTTTTATGTTTACTGCTGATACTACAAACATCACATAAACCTTTAAAAGTGTTAGTAAAGTTTTAAAGCCGTAAGTTATTCTTTATTAAAAATCGGGCGATTTAATTTTTTAAATCGACATCAAACATCAAGGCTTAGCTAAACGCAAATGATTTATTCACAGATAAAATAAAACTGTAAGAACACACAAGTTTCTGCACTGATTCAACTTCACGCATGTCATTAGTTCCACTTGTAAATTGAAAATATTAGATATGTAAATACGATTCTGAAAATTAGTATTTAATATTGGAGTAATTCCACCTTAACGTACAAAACAATAAATTTCCTATATGGTACAGTAAACTACAATTTTAATTGGGTTATTACGACGATAAAGTCCATCTTTGTCCTTGTGTAATCAAGACTCCGTAACTTGGAGCGTCTTCAAAATATAGCAATTATATTTTTCCTGGAAACAAAAGATTGGGACCAAACTTGGTATCATTGTCTATGATCTACGACAAACATTAACAGGAAGTTTACAACAAAAACGTTAAATTTAATACCGAGTTAAAAGAGCCATAACTTTTCAGGAAGTTCAGAAATTATCCCTGCCATCTAAAGTAACATTCCATGCTTCCATGCGACATAAATTCTAAAGGCTTCCAGATTTTTATTGTGGAGCAAAAATTACATTTTTTGCCACGTTACAGAAGGTTGGGGGGGGGGGGGGATACTACAGAAACTGAGACAGATTTTAAAAATATTCATATGTACAATCATGTAAAAAACTAAAACCAAATATCTCTGCTAACTTTTTCCTTTGAGAATTTACACACAAAAGCTCTGTTCTATTTCCAGAAGGTAAAAGGATTTGTGAATTTAAATCTTTTCTGATATCTAACCTAAAAGAGTTTAGAATTACCAGGGGAAATCATTTTTTCTGCATTGCATTTTCTAACTCATTTATCTCAACCTCTTAAAAATCACAAGAGACGTAGATGCAAAACATAATCGGTTATTTTCTTTAGTATGTGAGAGTGTTTGATATTGAATGTTTTTAATGTTAAAACATGACTAATTTGAAATAAACTACTTCAGAACTAAAAAGATATGACGAGTTACTAGTCTGTAACGTGGTTTAGTGTCTTTCAAATGCACACCATTGAAAATAAAACACAACGTTTAACATAAGGCAATTTCGTTTTCTTATCAAACATGTTATTGAACAAAATTTCAAGTAATTTATTGCAAACTGCAAACCGTAGCATTGATTCTTAAACAAAAGGTTGCTCAACTATACTATATATTCACAAATCCGTACAATAAGCATCTGCATATAATGTTATCTATTGATAAGCTTACGGGATGTTTAATGTCTAAGAGTGGATTATAATACCGTTTCAGTTTATTGTAGGTTTCAGTAAGGGTCGCATACAAACTAAGAGACAAATTAATTGTACCAACTTGATTTCTATAAAAGTCTTCCTTGAAAATACTCAGAATGGGAGCCTAATTAACACACATCGACTAAATTTAAGGATATAAGTTATTGTTTTGGTAATAAGTTTTTCTAATTATAATTATTCTTGTTTTATTCTCAAAATTTTCATTTTAAGCCTAAGTTCTTCTGTAAAACAACTTATTCCTCTTTTTGCCTGACATCATGCATTATCTACAGTTTATGTTTTCTTCGACAGATGTTTTCTAGATTTAATGCAAATGGTTCTGAATTTTATAAGGGTTGATCTTTCAGTTGTAATTTGACTTCTATTAGTGCTGTTGTGATGTTTACATTTCAATCATACTACTTTAATTTTTATCATCGTTGGTCCTGTTTACTCCGGGCTGGAGCATAGGGCTTTAACGAATTTCTCGTTGAGGTTTCGATAATCGTGCGATTTAAGATGAGTGACTGATTTCTTCAGTGCACCCTTCTGAGGTGTGTTGCTTGCATTTAAACCACGATTTAAACCGTACTCATTACCCTGGGGGTTGCCTGTATTGTCTTGAAAGTTGTTAGGAGCTTGGTTGTTTATTGCCCGACTTGTGCTGTTGGGATACTCGTCGTAGGTCGAAATTTTATTGTTTCTCGAGGAAACGCCGCCAAAAAACTTTGAGGCCAGACTTTTTTCACTTTTCGTTATAGTTTGGTTTCTTTTTAGTCCCTTTATCTCCAGTCTCTTGATTTGATGATCTTTCTGCTATTTTTCTTTTTAGGACGCTACCAGCTTCTTCTAGTTTCGTTTATTCCTCGTTTTTGTCGTCTTCTTCTTATATGAAATCTTATGCTTCATATTGCTCTGCATTAATTAATCAGTTTATTTCCCTTCAGTGTTGCATTATATCCATCTTGTCTGTCTTTTTTCATATGCTGAACTAGAATTTTTTCCTTTTTTCCATCTCTTTTACGGTGCTTATCCAGTATTTAATCCCTTTCAACTTGTTAGCATTTTTTAGGAATTCAAATTTTTTTATTTCCACTGATTTCCACAAAACTGATTAGAACTGGGCTGTTGATGTTTCCTTTAAACATTCCAATTCTCTTTATGCAATCTATGTCTGTCATAAAATTAACAAGCTTTTCTTGTAGGTTTTTTTCTTTCCGGTCTACTATTCCATAAATAATAATGTTTCTCTTCTTAAATTCTTTCTGTAACTTCTCGATTCTTGTATCTTGTTGCTTCACTTTTTACTTACGGGCGTTCTATTCTCCTTTCCTGTTCCTTTATCTTGAGTTTTTGTTTATTTTTTATATCGTGTTGTTTTTATGTAATTCATTATGGTTTGAATTAAATTCAGCAGTTATTATAGTCTCTTCTTTTAAATTTCTCCCGTCTCAAAAGAGGTTGTTTCCCCAATTTTCATAGAAATATTGCGAAAACTTTAGAAATTACAGCAAAAAATTAAAATTAAAATTTCGACTTTGACACCCTATATCACCCTAAATATTAACTTTTGGACTAAGGTAATTTTAGGTAAATCGTTATATTTTGACCTCACGAATCTGCTGTTGGTCTGTGAACCATTACTTATGGACCACCCTGTATAAATAAGTAGGCTATCTATACATCTATAGTGTATTACAGAAGTAAGAATAAATTATAGTATGTTTTTTCGTGTTATATATTTTTATTTTTATTGTCTCTTAGTTGGCATAAAGTTTAGTAATGCAAATCTAATATACCTTTTAGTAATTTGATACACATATGTCCGCTTAAAAAATGTACAGAAACTGTTATTTATGTCTTGTACCAGATCGGGTTGAATCGATACTAGAAAAGTTGCAATGTCATTTAAATACCAAACCACAAAACCGTACACGTGAAACAAAACTCATGGGAATCAAAAGCCACGAAACTGAAACTGTTTACGGTGAAGCATCTCATTTTTAGCACGTCAATAAAAGTATAGTGTTTCACCTCTGAAATTTAACACCACTGTGTGACAGCTAAAGCAGCTTTCACAAACCTAACTAAAAATCTTTTAAAGAAGTGGTGGATTATTTAACTCGGAATTTCCAGGTAAAATTGTTAGGGTCACATATAAACGGGAATAAGTTTTTATGGCCTTTATCGTGGTTCGCTTTTGGGCTTTATTGTGCAGAAAAAATAGAGGGAAGTGAATGATACCGTTAAAATATTTACGCATATTAATCTGTAGACAGTTTCAGCATGGGCTGGTTTTTCTTACATCTCTCCTTCATCACATAAATTTACTAAGGCCCATTTGCTCCCGCTTATATTCCACGGTCGATTAAATAACTGAGTAGCTAAATTATTTTTATTTCTGTTGAGGTTAGTTAGTTACGCCGTTTAACACGCCGGCTATTCGAGATCAGAACTCATAACAGGGTTTATTTTATTTACAGAATTTATACTCCAAATATCAGAAATTCACTTAGTTGACTTAGTAGATACAAACCGTAAAAATCTACCTTTTAATTTAAAAATATGTAGTCATAAGTTATTAATATTTATTCTTCTCGAAAGGACTAACTTTAATGAACCACCAATTATTACGGTGACTTTGTTAAATATAAAATTAGTGATAAGTCTCCTGAATTACGAAATACTCATAGAAATAATAACTGAATCTTGACAAAGAAACAGATCATTAAATGAAATAACTTGCAATTATTGTGCACGCTTCGAGTATTAGCAAACAAATGCTTAACATTAACAAGCCCCGTATTTTATAAGCATTGTAGGTAAAAACCCCGTCTAATAACTGGAAATGTTTCCTTCTACCCTATATTATCCCTCGTAAATAATTTCATGTTCGAAATGAGGAGTTTCCTTACAGGCGATACTAATAAGCTATCTCTTTGGAGGGTTCGGATTTATTAATATAAAGGTACCGAGCGTCATCTGTATACAGTCGAAAGCAAACCGTAAAAATAGATTCAATATTTTTAATTAAAAGCTGCAGCCGCGTCCTTTTCAATTTTACTTTTTCTAATATCGGTGAAGTTTGTACATATTACAAAATTAAATGAAAGTTGTAGAAAATGAAAACCCTTATAATCTTCTGGGTATCAATTTGGATAGGGTTCAGAAGAAAATTTACTTTTGAACTGCTAACTATTTGCCCGGAAAATAAATAACAAAGTTATTGATGTTTATGAATTACGGTTAAGATGAAGATGATTTAAGATTTCGAAACTTCTTTGGAATAGAAATTATAACATAATAACGGTGGATCTCAATTAGGTGTGAGGTGGTTAAACTTTGAAATGCAAGTAATTTCCATAATTATTATCCCTTTGTTTACTAAGGTAATTAGAAGGTTGACTCTAAAATAAAAAAAGTTACTTAGTGTAACCACTCTATATAGTTAAAAGTACTAATGAATGTTGAAAGAGTTTGCTTACTTACAGTGACGGGATTGTTACCTTTGAGTTAAAAGTGATTACTTAAAATATTAGAACACTTTTAAGTGAAGCCATTCAGAAAGGCTTTGTTGGTTAAAGTGATGGAGTTGTCTCTAGCTTTTCGTGGCAGTATTTTATTTTAGTCGTTTTCTTAATTAAAATTATTAATTATTGTTCGTGATTTTTCTGATTCGCCGACGTCTTAAATTCTGCGATTTAGAAATGTACAAAATAAATGTATTTATGAGTACAAACAAGGTCCGATTACTTTTAGTTTTAAATTTAAATTAATTTCAAAGTTTGTTAATTAGTAATTCAATATTGAGTTGGAAAGTTCTGTAAATTTAATAAAAGTAAACATGAAATTGATCCTTTGTGTTAAGGATAAAGAGGAAAAAGAAGGCAAATGTACTTACCTATGTTTCTCTCAAGTATAAATTACGTAATTAAAATATCAATACAGAAATGTTCAAAATATTTATTGACTGAAGTAAATTATAACACCTACAGAACTGAAACTAATAAATAATATTTTCGATGTAACGATAATTTTAACTTTATTATAATTTGGAGAACCCAAATCTTTTTTCATATTTACCAAAATGTAATTTGCATTTGGTGCCCAACAGTGACACGAATAGTATTACGTATAGTGACAAATCAATTAATTGCTGTCGCATAAAAATCTTGTTCGTAAACTATCTAAGATTTGGGATTTTTAAGGATTATTTATCATTCCTTTTCATCCTTACTAGACTGTGCTCTTTTATAATAATATGTACATTATAATAATTGCAAATATTCAGTTTTTCAGTTTCACGTGCCCTTTGATAAATACATATACTTTCCCGAGAAGTAGTTTCTTCAAAGAAAGTTATTGATTTCAAGATTCGTTGAGCAGATGTTGCCTTAAAGTTGACTAATTAATTTGAAGCGAAGTAACATTTTCGGAAATTAGTATAAGTCCAAGTATGTAAATTTCTTGAAAAATACTACATTCCATTGCTTCAACACGTATGTTAAATGTCAGAGAGATTTGTCTGATAGTTGGGTATAGGCTATTTTTTTAAATAATCAAATGTTACTGAATCACACAATCAGGTACATATTGTTGCTGTTATTTTGTTAAATTTGTTAACGTATATGGATACACAACTAATTTCATTTTGTTATTCCTTTGACGATATTGTTTATACATATGTTCTTAATAAATAGGTTTTCAGTTGTTCGGATAACTGATAAATTTACTCTGTGAATCTAAAATATAATCATTGTACACCTAAATTATGAATTTTAAATAAGTTACTTGTGAGCGGAATTAAGTAGGAATTATATTAGGTATATACTATCTAAATTGTTTATGTTTGGGGTTCAATTTTCAACAGATCAAAATGCGCAAGTCTAGTTTGAATTATAAACTATGCCTTTTAACCATTTTTAAAAATTAGTACCTTACAAAACAATCTCGTAAAATCTGTTAAAATTAGCATTTCGTCACAATTTAATATAAAAATATTGTTGGGATTACCAACGTGGCACGAATCGTGTGTCGATGACCATTTAAAAACTCACATGGCCCGACAAAAAGAAACTAAAAATTAATGTATGGGCCCTTTAAACCCATAATATACGGTTGTATATTAAAGGTACCTCTACTCCGGTCCATAAATTTTAAATCGAACATATTTCTGAGCCTAAACGGGCTTGCTCACAATCCAGCCATGAAGAAGATTGCCTTCATTTTAGATCACATAATGATTCAATCTGTTGAGGCCGTGTTCACTCAATCTCCTCAGGTAGTTTCTTCTATCCCGGGTTATTAACATATTTTCTAGGCGCTTTATTATGGAGCGTGATGTGCCTGTATAAAAGAACTCGGATTCGCCTCCAGTCGTATGATGGATATTAGAAAAAAACTTGTAGTACAGAGGCAGACAGAGGTACCACACTGCCATTATGTTTTGTATGTGTTTGTTTTTATTCAAATAAAAACAAGTTTTTATAGCGTAAAATCGTTAAGAAGAGAGTCGTAATAATTAAACTGATAATTAAACTGGAACAAGTTAATCTTAAAAGAATCCGAAAAGCTGCTTTGGAGCCTTTTACGATGGCTTCGCATTTCGCGTTGTATGTTTTCAAACAAGGTTCTATTTTAAAATGGTTTATGCAGAATTTTTGTTTAATTTATAGAATTTGGAAAGCTGCCCGTATTACTAGACATAAACCCTGTCAAACAACAAATAAAATACTGCACTCTACAAAAGATTCTTCGCTTTAATTGCTGTACATAACCATTCCATTTGTTCCTAAATGTTTTTATGCATTTTAACGCGACCGAATGTTTCAAAATTTGCACGTAACAGTTATTAACGCAAATTGAACAGAAATATTTCATCAAACAAAAATAACAAGCTTGTAACTGAAAAAGTATAAGGAATTTCAATTAAAATACCATCTGCTACCGGAATTTAGGCTACGGCAAGATACAGATACGCTATTTTCAATTCTCCAGAACTTACTTCTAAATTGTTGGAGATTTTTAATTTCCTGACCCGTCTCGATTCGATCTGATTAACTTTATTTAAAGTCTAATTTTAAGTTTTAAAAATGTTATGTAGTTGTTAGAAACCGTGAAACTTTAGTTAGGCAAATCTTTATCTTGGTGGACGATGAAAATTAGTTCAGGGGAGCTACCACACTGTTTCAGTAATTATATCGATATGCTTTTGACACTAACTAACCTGTTAATACTGCAATTTAGTCCCTTCAAAATGTTAATCATACTTTTTTGACAATAATTAATTATATGGCTACGTATAATAACAGCATTGCCATTGAAAATAGAAAATTTATAACGGTAGTCAAAGAAAGATTATAATAAATTCTATGTTAAGTATTTATTAATCCACATACATATATGCCTGTATTGTATAGTTTATTATTATTATCTAACGTTCATGAATTGTAGTATAGCTATAAGTTATGTTTAAGTGCGTATTTTTAATTCCTGTAATTCTATTTTTATATGAATTTATCTTTCATCTCAACAGAAAGCCAAACGCTGAAGTGCCTACTTCAGGTTATCTTTTCTTAATTGCGTCATTTGAAGTTGAAAACTTAATGACGCCTTGCTAGGAAAGTATGGGAATATATTTTTATACAACTATAAGAAAAGTACTTGATCCTAGAAAGTTGTAGTTTTAGGAAGAGAATCATTTTTGCTTTGCTATGTCTTTACTTAAATTGTTACTTGTAAATTGCTTTATTTGTAACTTTTTTTTTGTAAAAACAGCTTCAAAACTTTCTATCTGAATTTAAATTAACATTGAGTAAGTAATACAACAACCCTAAACCTAAATCCTGTTTTGTCTTAAGATCGTCTTTCCATTACTTGGATTTTAACTGTTCGCTAAATCATATACGTAGAGATAAAGTTCCTAGAATTTCTCAAGTACTTGGTCGAATAATGTAAGTTTGCTATTTCAACTAACTGGTGCTATACTTCATGCATAACTGTAACTTCAGGTTGCAAGACTTCAATTTATAGTTGCTTAACTTGTATTATTAAAACAAGAATCGCTGGTCATCAATATCATGATAACCAAGTGAGCAAGTATAAAAACATGGCTAAATTTTTCATGAAATGGGGAAATTAATGATTTGATCAGCGTTAATTATTAATTTAAAAAATACAAACTGTTCATAATTATGATGATTGACTATTTTTGTTACTATTAGATTGTTTCTCATTTATTGCCTTTAGAATTTGCAACACTTTTCATAATCCTCAGTCTTTAACAGGCTTTTCTTATTATTCTGTATTATAATTTCGGTAATTTTTCTATACTTATTTTTTTTTTAAGCGAAGGCACTAAAAACACTAACCACCTACAAGTTTACGTTCTGCTGTATACGCGTAATGGGCAATGATTTAAATGCTTAATTTATGTAATTAGCAATGTATTGCATATTTTCGCGGAATAAGCAGGGTCATTGCCAATTTTATGAATTAGGCAAAAATTTGTTCAATACGTGAATTAGGCATTTCCATAAATTCGTTATAACATATATGCCATTCCAACAGTTACTGAAATCTGCTGATACATAAATTTAATTCAAAATACATTGCATGTCGTAGTCAGTGCAAAATATGGAAGATTGTTTAATAGCTATCATGATTGTGCTGAGATTTTAATTAGTCAGTATTTACCTTCTTCGGTCATTTTCGGAAGTATTCGGTTATTGTAGGTTTATTACTTTGTTATACTTATCACTGTCCCATTTGATACTCATTTACGAGTATGTTACTTTATTCACATGTTTATAGAGAAAACCGGAGCCAAGAGATATTTCTTTCCCTTAAAATTATTTGTACCTGTCATATGTGCATTTTGTATACAGATGTGGCCATATTATTAGAAACTGAAATTAAAACGAAATGTAAAGTTTCGTACAAAAGTGGTGGTCTGGGCTGCCATTTCTGCTAAAGGGCCTAGTGATATTTACAATGTGGCTGGTATAATAAATTCTAATAGTTACAAAAGTACTTTACAGAGTTTTCTTTTACCGAAAATGAAATAATGGTTTATAAAAGATGGAGTGCACCATGTCACAAATCGAAAATGATCACTGAATATTTAAGACGGAAACAAATTGACCCACTTGAATTTCCCGAAAATATGAATCCAATTGAAATGTTTGGTCAATTCTTAAAAAAAAAAACGTACGGGAGCTGGGACCAAAAAGTCAATGATAAGAAATTACTTCAGCATGCTGTCAATGTCATGAATAGGATGGCAAGAAGAATTCCAGGTCTAAAGTCTGCCAAGGGATACTTCACAAAATATTAATTAATGTTAAAACGTGCTATCTGAGATTTGTTCTAATTTTAATTCAATTTCTAATAATATGGCCAAATCTGTACTTACTGTTTAACTGCGCTGAGTTTATATTAAGATCACAGTATTTACTTCTAAAAATCCTATCTGTCCTTTATTGTTAAAGAAATAAGGGCAATACTGATTAGTTATTAGAAGTGTATATTAAAGTCTACAATATTTTATAAATCTGCAGAGATAATTTTGAAATTCCAATTTCGCCCGCCAGTTTACTGCTGAAAACTTTATTGAAATGGTAAATCAGTACTATTTTATGTGTGTACTACAGATTTTACGTTTTCTACTATTTAAAATAAAGCAATTATCACTATTCTAAAAATACCAAGAGGGAAGTGCTTTCACATAGAATATAATTTTGAGATTTCGTTAGTTTATTAATATTTTATACATAGATAATATAGATATATGCCTTTCCAATTGACATGTTAGATAGACTAATACACAAGTATACCGGAGCCGGACGTTTAGCCGCGGCCATTTCGGCGCGGCGGTTTCACCGCGGCCGTTTAACCGCAGACCTACTTGGACGCAGGGACACTAAGACGCAGGGCAAAAGGCCGCAGAGACATTAAGACGCGAAACAGTAGGACGCAAAGACGTTAAGGCGCAGAGACACTAAGACGCGTGCAGTTGTGTTATTTTAACAGCTGACCTTTCTTTAGGCTTTACGCTGTAAAATGTAAATGTAATTACCCATACAAAATAAAATACGTGGCTGTATATTTAAATGAAAGTCCTTATTGAGATCTTAACAAATATTAGCAATTATTAATCTTGTAATTATGAAAAAACTGTAAGAAACAAAAAAATGCTGTTACTAATTAGAAACAAAATTTTTCAACAGTTTTCTGTACAATACAGAGTTTATTATTTTCTTTGTACTTGCTAAAATTAAACGAATTCTATTTGAATTTTAATAACTATAAGTTCCTGGTGGTCGGTTTTTAATTGTTCCGCTAAAAAAATTTATCTGTATAGCTTAGGATACCCTGTACAATAAACGATTTAAAACTAGAAATAAAAAATTAAATAGTCAGAATAGTAGAAAGTGCATAATAATTGGGTTTACATAATACTAAATTAAATAAACGCTAAGTTATTTTTACCTAACAATTTTGCGAATTAAAAATATTAAGAGTAATTTTAGGCATATCTTCACACTCGTATATCGTTAAATAGTGATTTTTAAAGACCTGTAATTGTAATGAGAGACATATTTATCAACCATTTTCACTAAATGTCACAAATTTAACTATATTCGTAAGACGGAGATAAACATAGTAGGATGCTATTGAATGTAAGATAGAAACAAAACGACTTAAAAGGTCCTAAACCCTTAGTAGGTAGTCACTTCAAAAAGGGATAAACTGCCTACCGAAGATTATCTTCGGAATAAACGTTACAATACAAAGACGACTATTTTCAAATTGCTTACCATATGAATATTTGTAATTTATTTTCCTAAAGTTGTATTTTTCAGAGTAAATAACAGGATTTAAATTTATGGGTTATCTACAATATATTTTATTTTTATTTCCTAAATAACCGAAAATTTCCAATTCGCCCCTTTTTATATTTTACTCAATTACTTTCTGTGTAAAAACTAATTTAAAGTATAAATGTCTGTTTCTTTAAGAATCCAATTTTTGAAACTAAACTCTTACAGGTATATTTTGTTCTGCTGTTGTAACTTAGTTTTACATAAAAAATCCACTAACTAATATTGATTTTATATTTAATCAGTCTCTAAATAGTTGAGTTGTCATACACATACATACAAATGCATAAGACACTAATCACCATCTAATGATCTAATACAAAAGTCCAAATGTGTTAACGGATACATAAATATGTCAATCGACAAAAGAAAGCTTCATTTTTGAAAACAGATGTTAAACGTCTAAGCTCTGCTGCTTTTGTGTTAAAAATCAGAACTCAGAAAGGTAATGTGATAACAGATATTTATGGCCACCCGGTACATGGTCCTGAATTGCTTCATGCACAATACGAATTTTAATTACTTTAAACGAAAACCGTAATAGTTATTTATGTACCAAGGGCGTAAAGATGCTTTTAAGGTCTGAGACGTGATTTTGAGCCCGAAACGCTAGTCGAGGCTCCTACAATTCTAATAACTAAATTAACAGTTAAAAAATATAAAAAAAGGTATATCAAGATTATGTTCCTAACCTTTTAAGAAACACATATATTTAAAACAACATTTTTAAAATACGTAAGTTGCTGTTTTATAAATTATCGTTAATACTAGTTGGATCTAATATCTAAAATAATTAGGAAATCATTGAGAAGTTCCACTCGTTGGAACACCCAATATAATTTAAATATAATAATAAATATAAATATAACACTAAATCTTAGAGTTAACTGAATTGGTTGCTTCCCTACTTTGCGGCTTAATGTCCCTACGTCCTAATGTTTCTGCGCCCTAAATTCTCGCGGCCAAGTTTACTGCGTCATTTTGTCCCTATGGCGTAGTGTCCCTGCGTCCAAGCATGTTTGCGTCGAAACGGCCGCGGTTTAACCGCCGCGCCAAAGTGGCCGCGGTTAAATGTCCTAGACCGCAAGTATACATATACCTTCGTAGTTATTATCCCATTTATATTCTACGCCCTCGAGCACTTATTTAATAGTTTCGACAATTTTTCGAATGTTTCTGACAGACATCACGAAACTACGTCATGTATAAGGTGCAAAAAAATGGTCAATATTACAAAATGTATGTATTAATAATTTATTTATTTCAGGCTAGTAATCACGACAACAATTCAAAACTTTAGCTTTTCTGTAAAAATGTTTTGTTAAAGGCATTGTATTCTTAGCTTGTTATTATTACCTTCGTTGCCAAAGATTTTGTTTTCAATAAAAATTTTCTTTTATATTTTATGTAGGTCAGTAGTTCAACATCTAGAAAAAACGGGAAATAAATTCGGTAGAATCGTCACGAATTTCCATAACAAGTTTTAAAAGGTCATCCCCAATAATCCGAAGCTGTTCCCCTTTCTCTGGTTTTGTCTTCCGCGAGGGTTTGTTTACCCTGAAAACATTTCTTCCGACTGTTTGGGTCCCTAATGTTTGATCGGCCTATGTTTGTTAAAGCTGGAGACGAAGGGTTCGATATTCCTGTGTTCTTGTGTGCCACGCTTATCACTGCCTTTCACTTCTAGGTGGAGATATTTTTGAACTCGCTTGAAGGAGGAGAGATTTAACCTTGTTTTTCTCAAATTTGATTAAAATTCGTGCTTAGTTTTCGCTGTGTTTGACTTTTGTGTTGGGGGATTTTCTACGAGTTGGCTCTCGAAAGGGATATCAAAAAATATTGGAGTTACCTAATGATAATTGCTAATGGGGTTGAAATCGGAAATTGGTACTAAATTGGTAGTAAATTTTACGCAAACCTTTAACTGTACTTAAAGGAATACGAAGTTTTATTTCGATTTAATTGTTATTTTTACAATCAATGACGGGAAGACTTAAAGACTTAAAATTTGATTGCAGTTTAACTGAAATCAAAGTAGCGTTGATAAAATACAGTACGCCCATTTATTTATTTCGTTCCTTTTAAATTTTTCGGTATAGGCAACACCACACAAAATTTATCAAGGTAACTATGCAATTAAAATATTATATTATTATTGTTACTATTACTATAAATAAACAATAACTCAATCTGCTGTAGATAATTATAAGTTCAAACTCGCAGACAAATGACTTGTCAAAATATTATTTATTATCATCAATTAAATTAAAAAATAAAATTTATAAAGTAAAAGCTATGCATTGTAATGTTGTGTTGCGTATGAAGATTAAGTGATTAAGGATGTACGAAAAAATGTATTTTGAATTAAATTATCTTATTTGCTGTGGTTGCTACCTATAACAACTTTTGAGAAATTCTGTTTCTATTTTCAGGTAATTTTAAGTCTTCACAATGTAATATACTAATATAAAGGGTGTTCAAATTTGAAGTAAATTTTTTTCGAAGAAACACCAAAATTATTTGAAATGTCCAAATATCTTTATTGAAAATGAAAAAAGAGAAAAAGACAGGTTCCGGTTAAGAATATGAAGCAATATCAGACAAGTGACCTCCTCTGCCACTTCGACAAGCCAGCATCTTTCTGCCAAAATTTTCGATAACATGTTGGCAGAAATGCGACGGAATTTCAGTAAATTCCTCTATTCCCCAATAAGAAGAAGTTCAACGGTGTTCTAGGCGGCCAATTGATGTCTCTTCTTCGCGAAATCTCTCGCAAAAGATGGATTGTTGCATTGACTGTATGACAGGTTGCACCATCCTGTTCTCTACGTTTATACCTTCCACTTTATCAGATAAGAAGTTTGTTATCACTCCTTGCAATTCAGCAACACTAACACTAACAGCTGCAATATTATCTTGTGAACGACTACTACAACTGTAGTAGGTTTTGCTTCTTTGATCTTGTATTGAACCATTTTTGTCAAATTTCATTATGATATCTCGAATGACTTTGACTGTTGGAGCATTTTCTCTACGATTTGTACGAAATTTAAACACGCGTTGTTTAATCATATGGCGTTCCATGTTCACTAACCGGAATGCCTCTACCTGCCATTTGTCAAACATACCAGCCCAGTCTAGTACGAAAAATTTATATTTTTACCTCAAATATGAACCAGGTTTATAATGAAGTGCGCACTTATTTGAACCTATTAGTACTTATTATTTATACTATTCTACTTTAAAAATTATTTCTGAATTTTTCAGCATCTTTAACACCAAAAATGTTTTATGCCTCATGCTGTTGTTTTGAAATAAATAAAGGATCTCACATTTGTTAAAATTTGTTTGCACACAGTTTATCTGAAAGGTTACTTTGTTTTGTGAAAAATAAGGCAGCAAAACAGACTGCCAATTAGCCATGTTGTATATTTATGTTATTGTTACAAACTAAGACTTTAGATTTTACTTGCTGTAATTGCTTAACTATTCTGTTATCCCTTTGTTAGCATTTCAGTCTGTATTTGTATTCTTTTATATAACCCGCACTTTATGTGCTCCAGAATATTCACACCAAATTACAGCAAGCATGTATTTTCCCTTTAATTTACAGACAGCTGTTGAACCATGCGCACACCTTTGCCTCTATTAATTATTAGTATTTACTTACGTTAATTAGCACTTAGAAGCAAAGCTTGATCGTTATTTAGTACAAATTGTTAAATAATAACGTGATCCTTTTATAAGTACCCAAACGTCATTACTGCCTTTGGGTAACTAAAAGAGAATCACAGTTGCCATGCGGCGCTTTTGTGTGGAAAATCATCTAAAACGAGACCATATAACGAGGGAAAATACAGCTGTATTGGTTAGGGTTGCAAATTTGAACTGTCGGCACTGTTGTTTAAACATTAGGGTTCGTTTGTTCGACTCCAATAATTGCTGCTTCAATTTATTTGTAAGTTAGTGTAAATACCCTCTTTTGCCAACTTCGAGAATAATTTGAGCATTGACAAAAGCTTTTGGAAAACTCACATAATGGTAAAGTTTTATAGCAGGCATTTTTAAATCGATCAACAAATGACTACACGTGAAAATTATCGCGTTCGCTGGTGATTATCGCTGGTTCTCTACGAATGCTTTTACAACTGAAAATTTGCATATGAAATGGTATTAGGGCTCCAGGGAAATACAGCCAGCACAATTAAACATTAATGCGTCATTGCAAATGTACGATTAATAATAGAAACAATGGTGCGTAATCAAACTTTACAGGGGTGACAGGAAATTTTCTAAATTACATTGCGCTTCCGTTCATTTTAGAATTTAATAGATAGAATTGAACTACAAATATTTTGATGTTAACAAATTTACGATCGGTTGGGATAGCGAGATTTGGAAATTTTTGCTCACGAAAGATATTAAAAATAAACACAAGGTAAATATTGTAGGCCTGTTTCAATTCGAACGAATTTACTTTGTAAAAGCAGGACGTTTTATTTTATCATGGGTCTCTAAAATACTTGTACTAAAACTGCAGGATGCAGTAAAACTAACAAACATCCATCAAAGGCAAAAGGAAAGCAATTTCAGAGTAGCAATTCATATGTAAAAGTGCTTGATAGTATCCAACTGATATTTATGTCCCGCAATGCGCTATTCATAGAAAGTGCTTCCTGAAAAGTACCCACTGAAATGAGAAAAAAATTAATATAAAACCCCTTCTGCAATTTAATGTTTAGGGCAGTGCACTAGGCCTGAAAAATTAACATGCTGGAAGATAATAAATGCTGTTTTTCATCATTTTTGCCGGAACTGACTATTAATTGCATTATATAGTCCATTTGGGTTAATTTCCATTCAAGAGGCAAAGTTTCTATTGTAAATTAAAATTCTGATGCCTCGTCGGTTTTTCCAGCCCTTTCCTAAGTGAACCCATTTTAAATATTTAATTTATTTAAATTTATTGGCTTTTTACATAAAAGAGGAAAGGAAAAATTTTAAAACAAGCTTGACTATGTCGGCCGCGTGCTTACTCTATTTACATAACATTAAAGTAAATGTAAATCGTCACATTTCGTTAATTTTGCGGTCATAAAGCGTTATTTATTGCTGGACATGGAAAGGCACCACCTTGATACCAAACGTAAATTAATTCATCTTTTGAGACTTTCTGGGATTTAAAATAACAACCCTCGCTGACGGTTATTAATATTCTCGAAGAACACATGGCGCTGCACCAGTCGTTTGATGTTAAACGTTACGTGCAGACATGCAGACCTAATAACATATCACAAATGTAAATAATATGACAGTCAACTTTACATAGATTGACATGCTGGAATAAGTTAAGTAATTTACTCGTATACGACGATTGTTATTGTCTTTGAAATGTTTTGGTAATTTACTGAATGGAAAATACGAAGTACGTCCTCCTATATGTTTGATAATTTAACTTGTGAGAATTTCAGTTGGAAATGTATTCTTGGCAGGAAGAAATCTTTGATTAAATATTTAATCAGTGCATCTAAATAATTTAGGTTTCTGCAGAGGGTAATACTGGTTGAAAGAAATCTAAAATGTAACACCAGTCAATACTTTTTATTTTATTGATACACATGTTTGACTTTTTTAATTCATGTAGATGTTTAAAATAAGTTAAATTATACACTTATTTTATTATTTACTGCTAAAATCATATTATCGTAGTGATTAAATTAGATAACACTTGTACTGGCGAAAATTAAGAAATTTTGGATTTTTCAAAAAGTACATTTAAATTTCAAATTGACACATTTAGTAGAATATATGGCATATCAAGTAAAAAAGTTTTTATTCGCAACTAATCTTTATAAAATAACAAGAAGTAAAACAATAAATATTATTGTATCTTACAACTAAATCTCCAATTTTCTTACTAAGTTTACTAACAGAATTAATTAGAATATGGTTAGTCTTTTATGGTCGCATATTTTTATTGTAGTTATTTGAATATTTTATTACCTGCACCTATGTTCGTTGATTTGTAAACAATTCGAAGTATAAACATTAACTTCACAGCATGTGAATTTATGGTTATAACATACCTATATTTCTAAATAAAAGATCAGTTTACGTCTTGTTTTACTGATCTTTAGTTTAAAATTTCAGTGATAATGAACCTTTAGCTAGTAATAATCATGGTTTCAGTTACAACGTTATGAATATGTATCAGCCAAAATATTTTAAGCCGAAAACTAAAAAACTGATACCTAGAATTTAAAATCGCGCAGCTACTTTCCGAAGTTGTTAAAATTCCAAAGTGTGAATAAATCGTGTTGACGGAGGTCGATTCTGTTCGAAGAGTTAAAATATTCGCTAAATCGATCTCATAGTGAATGAAACCTAGGAAAACTACTTCGGTATGTGGAATATGGATCTCAAAACGGGCAAAGGAATGGCCAATAGAGCATTTCAGTGCCTTCGATACTAGAAACAAACGAGTTTAAGCTTTTATTGCCAATAAAATTGTTTGAGCTGCGGTAAACTTTGTTGTAATTTTGTATCGTGGGCAACCAATAAAAACCACGTTAATGTTGCTAGAATTTAACTGTAGTCATTCGAACACAGAGCTCTTAAATCATTCTGCACTTGGCTAGGCAACATAATCGACAGTCATAAACAAAGCGAAGTGCATAAAAGTTCAGTTAGAATCTTAAATTTCCACACTTTAAAAATGGCTACATTACACCAGAGGTGTACTATGTATGGTGTACTGTTTGAAAAGGATATTTTAAGAGCGAGGAGCAATAACCTGTTTAAGAACTAAGCCGCCGTTTAAACAGAGCGTAATATATATTTTTATAGTTGTTTAAGTAAAGCTAACAGAAGGACAAGAAAGATGTTTAACAGATAAATGTAGTAAGAGTACCCAACAGGAGGGGGCTATCTGGACGTACAAAAAATACTCAAGCTAAGATTTACACTTCTAATTCAGACAATGAATATAATGCAGAAGTCATTCCCACTGTGATTGTAAATATAAAGTTATTAAAGGGGCGCCTTTATAGCTAGTTTGTGGCAAGGTGGAGGGTTTTGCCGGAAGGTTGGTAGTTGGCAACGTCCGGATATTCCTCTTGCTCCAAATTTTCTTGAATCAACGGTATTAGATAATGGTCGACGCCAAAACCGGGGCGGATGATAATGGAGGGTAAACGAACCGCAGGTTTGTTGTTACAAATAGTTCCGTTTAGCAATACATAACTACTGTGCAAAGGTCGTCTTGAAATTATATCTAAGATAATTAAGAGGACATTACCTGAATTACGTTACTTAATTAAATTGAACTCCAAAATGAAACCAAGAATTATCCGCGTTTGTTTGGAAAACTATCAAATTTTCAACAACTAAATTATTGATAAAAAGAAAGCCATGCAAAAGTTACAAACAGATTGAAGTATTTTTTAGTTCTCAGATTTTGAATTTCATACAACAATTACATATAGGTAATTCTAAATATTTGTTAATTTACAAGAACATATTAATTACATTTTGATCATCGTAATAACGTCCACAGAAAATATTGAGGTTGGATAAAGTGTTAAAAAATAGAAAGGCATTATATTTTTTAAATTGTTCAAGTACCTAAGTTTCCACGTAAAAGCCTAAACTTATTTTGATTTTCATTAAAAATCTCCGAATCATACATATACAATATACATATATCATTATTTAGCTAATATAGACTTGATTTTGTAATTTTGTTACATTTTTTCTAAATCATAAGATGAAGAAGAATTTTGAATATTATGGAATAATGGGTAAACCCTTTGTTAGAAAATGTTTCGTTCGGACCATCCGGTATTTTTATATGGTTATAATAACACCTCATTTATAATATGGCTACAAACTAACTACACCGGTGGAGAAGAAAATAAAACAGCTCTTTTTACACGCTGTACGAATAATGAGTTCACGTAACCATACCATGAATTTTTTTAACATGGTGTCGTCGAAATTTTTACAGAAAGAGGGGATCAGCCACTCCCCCAAATAATAATCGTCCTTCCTGTATACTATTTTTTTAAATTTATTATTTATGAAACGAAAAATGATTCGCTTACTTGTAATTTATTCCAATATTAATTTTGTCGAATTAGAAACGGTGGGACCACATACCTCATTTGTATAATTACCCCATTATTTCCTATGCTTTTTTGAACTAACTAGGTACGTGTAATGAACAACACAATGGGTTTGGTCTTAATTAATCAAGGTGGATTTCGTTGAAATACTTGGCAACTTATGATTTAATGTATGAGCTTCTATTAATCTGCATGGTCGGTTGACTGTGACAAAGGGATTTTGAATTACAAGTTTCTTAAAGAATAGTTTAACATGGAAATGTATTTATATTAATAATTAATGTTTGAAATCTAGCTGAATTAGATTATTTTTACGAGAAAGGGGAAAGGAATTGACGAGTGGGAATTGGGATGTTTTAATGTTTCAGTTACATTTTTGAAAATAATAATTTTTTCCTACAAATTGCCGGGGTGAAAAGGGTGGATATAACAAAGTTCACGACGCCAAGTAGTTTAAAAATGTGGCTTTGACCCCCTCGTCAACGTCCTTAAAAGAGGGATATGCCACAAGTAGAAGAAGAAAACGAAGCAGTTCACAGTATCTTCTATATCTGCTAAAAGAATTTAAAATTATCCCAAACCCTTTAGTAAACAATTAACTTTAACATACACTAGAAGGGACGGAGGTTCAAACCCCGATTATGCCTGAATTTGTAAAGCTCCTGAGATGATTATGTGTATAATCTATCACTATATAGAAATTATTTGAACGTATTTTTTATTTTGTACCGATTCATTGTTAAAACACCGAAATCGGTTTTATTTAGACAAAATAACTTCTAACAGTTCTACAGCTTAACTTTGAATTTTAATATCACATCAGTTTTAGGTTTAACTGTAGTTTTTAATATTGGATTTCTCAAAAACAATAAATACTAAATTTCACTTTCAAATACATATTTCCAAGAAAGCTTGAATCACTAATTTAAATACATATTACTTTTGAAATCTAGAAACCTAAACTACTTTCCAAAGATTATTGTAACTTCACTGTTTTGTTTATTTCAAAGAACCAGTTTGTTTCCTCGAGTTTGGTTTATTTCAGATTCTCGTTTTCTGTAAAGATACTTTGACGGTAGTAGAGAAAAACAAACTGAAACCAAACTACATAACTTCAGGCGGTACTTTTCTAAATACGGGTTTCTCTCAACGTTAAAAATTTTCGAAGATATTGCAAAACTATTAAAAACAAATTAATTGAAACCCGCAGTCTTTATGACCACCTTCTTAACTAGCTTATAAAGGAAAGCCTCGTGCACTTCTAAACTCTTAATAACACTACTGATGCCGTCTGTCGTCATTTTCAAGATGGAATCTCCGCTGCTAAGAACATAATAAGTCTGATTTCATCTCGAAAGTGAAGTGGCGAAGTGGTGAGAGACAGGAAGTCATGTGTGACCTGGAATGGCCGGTTCCGGTAGTCAGGCCAAAACAAAGGCCGCCATAACCCGATCAAGCGCAGCGGCTCTTCGAATAGCTAAAGTTTACCTTCCAGAAGTTACTCGAGCGGATCTAATTTCCGAAGCTGTATTACATATGGATCCACCTGCTTTTGTTTTAAAAATATTGAGGATTTTACTATAAAAATGTCCTGTTTTTACCAGGCAAATTTTCACCCAAATTTAAAGAATTATGAAAATTCTGTTTAGTCTATAAAAGGATCACCTCCGCAGACCGCAGAGATTTGAATTAGGAATGACACTCAAAAATTTAAGTTTTCAATTTTTTTTTTGAATGCTCAACAACTAAGAGTTTTAATGATCATTTGGATTTAGAACAAAACGGGTTAAGGGTACTTGTAATTTCGTACTAAACTGCTCTTTAGAGCTAGATAACTTTGTATTCATTTATTAATTAGTCTTAATCGTTTGCTTTTTAGAAATTTTTGGTAAATTTCAGAGGCATTCGAGTTTATTTTTATTTGTTTAGTTACTAATTTTCATCTTTTGTTGAACATTTTCCAAAACAGTAAATTTCAGAAGAACTTTAAGCTAATTTTACGTTTATTTATTAATTAATCTTTATTTTTTACTTTTGAAAATTTTTAATACATTTCAGATGAAATTCGAGAGACTTGTTTGTTCAGTAATCGTCATCTTTTGCCGAATATTTTTAAATACGAAAATTTTTAGCAAATTTGAGAGAAACTTCAAGATAATTGTTTGTTCATTTATTAACAATTAATCTCCATCGTTTCTTTCTTAAACATTTTTGGTAAATTTCAGAGGCATTCGAAATTATTTTCATTTATTTATTAATCTTGGCCTTTTTCCAAACATTTCCATAAGCAAAATTTGATTAAATTTCAAAGGAACTTCAAGCTAATTTTTTATTCATTTAGCAATCTTCATCTTTTATCAAACATATTGAAAAAGGGTATGTTTTAGTAGCAAACTCCAGAAAAAATTAGAGAGAATGTTTTGTTTATCAGTCATCTTTTGCAAAAAAAAATCAAGAAAGGAAAATTTTTAGTAAATTTAGAAGGAAACTTTTGTAGTACCACAGAGCACTGCTCTTTGATTTTTTAAAACAATTTAGTAAATATCAGAGGCATTCGAGAGAATTAATATTCATCTTTTGCCAAACATTTTCGAAAAGAGTAAGATTTAATAAATTCCAGAAGAACTTTGAGATAATTTTTTATTCATTTATTAATTACTATTCATTGTCTGGTTTTTCACATTTTTTGGTAAATTTCAGAACTTTGAGATTATTTTTATTAATTTATTTATTTATCTTCGTCTTTGGACAAACACATTCAATAAGAGTTAGTTTTAGTAAATTCCAAAAAAACCTTCAGATACATTTATTTATTAATCCTCATAGTTTTTCTTTATAAAAATTTCTGAGTAACTCGAGATCCTCGAGATTATTTTTATTTATTTATCTTCATTTAGAAGTTTAGTAAATTTCCGAGACACTTTGGAACAATTTTTGTTAATTAATTAATCTTCATTTTTTAGTCCAAGAAAATTCTTTGCAAAAAATATTTGGAAGTGACATTTTTTAGTAAATTTAAGAGGAACTTCCGAATAATTTTTTATTCAATTATTAAAAATTAACCTTCATCGTATGTTGTTTAAGATTTTTTGGTAAATTTCACAGGTATTCAAAATTATTTTTATTCATTTATTTATTTATTTAGCTACATCTTTTGCTAAACATTTTCAAAAAGGATGAGTTCTAGTTTAATGAAATTATTTCTAATAAAACTTAGCTTGAACAAATTTAAAAATTTGTTTATCGTTATCAGAATATCGGACCAATATTTTACCCACGTCTGCTTATGCGTCTGTATAACTTACTGTAATTAAACTGTTCTATCAAATTCTAACAATCGATAGTATGTTGCTCCAGTCTATAGAATTCATGTTAGCTTATCACGCAATATTTTATTTTCAAAAACTATTTACTATTTAAAAGTAAAAGAAGTGAAAAAATATTGCTTACTCAATAAGTAACTATCAAAATATACTTATTTTAACCCTCTGAGCAATGATGATACGTTGAATTCGTTCAACAGTTTACACAGTTAAATTGTCTAAAGAATTCAGTAACGAATATATCTACAAAAATTCTTTTGCTAAATTACATCATTAAAAATTCAATTAACATTTAGTGAGCTGTAAAATATCTGATATTTTATACTTCTATTTTAAAAGAGTCTCTGATGTTTTTTTTGCATTCTCTAGTTTTACTACGATTGAGTACACATACGAACGATATATTATTGATCGTAATCGTGTGAACCTGTATTGCTTAAAATAAAATTTTATTTCTGTGAAACAACCTGTAAAATTTGAAACGCCAGAAAGAATTTATAGAAGTCTTAAATTTTTATAACCTTTATGTCTTTTCATTTATAGCTTGAGACAAAGCTATAACGTTATAATTAAATAGAGAATGTTTACTTATTTAAAAGGCACCGTTTATATTAATTTTTATTGCCTTTTTATCCCAGTTTTAATTACAGTTTAAAGTAAATAGTAACCTATTTGTTTTTAAAGTAATAAAAGTTGAATAAGTGCTTTATTTGAGAATTTCTTTTGAGATACTAAAGCTCTGGGTCGATTAAATATCATATCAAAGGGATGTTAAACCTTTTGAACTTTAAAAATTTAGTTAACTTTTTACTCTTTACGTAGAACCTGTAATTATTTTCTTGGTGTTTTTATCCTGCTGTATCTTTTCGACTTAAACAGGATGCTCTACGACTCGATATTTGGTTGATAGCATATTTACTGCACTAATAGAGGAAAAAATTATTCAGAAAATTATGGCTGAAAAAAAAATTTCCAGCCACTCAAAAGGCCAATTCATTTTCTGATTGAGAATTTTAGGCTGTATATAGAGACCCTATAGACAACTTTATTTAGAATAACAAAGTTATATTCTGGCTGTATAATGGAAACTATTTTGAGATTGTCGAACCAGTAATTTTATATGCAACTTTTCCTTTAATTTGTGTGACAAAGATACTATCAACCGAACAGATTTCGGGATGGAATTAAACTAAGCAAAACACCTTTTACCATAAAATATATATTACTGCTTAAACTTATCGCTTTGGTATTCCTACCGGAATTTCGGTATAAAGATAACCGCAACCTGAGGAATACTTTTATATATTTTTTTTTGCTGTGAAACCGTGAATTAACGCTTGTTAATTTTTATGTTGAAATCTTGAATTAAAATTCTCTCTTTAGATAAACATTTTTTCGCATATGCTTACCAAAACGTAAAAAACAGGAAACAAAAACACTTGTTAGGTATTTTATCGTTAATTAGTATAACATTACTTTAAAATTTTAATCCTTCCAGCCTGAATATTTAACATTATAAAAAGATAATTTGCATATACAGTATCGTTAATAAATAGAAGTTGGAATGTTATCTAAATAGTGCTTGTTTTATTGAACGGAAAAGATAAAATAAGCAAATCGGGAACGTGAAATCTCAACTGCTGAATTTGCATAATTCATAGGTAGTGATTTCTTACTTAATCAGTAGAAAAAACGTATATGGAATAATTAATCGTTATCTGTGGCAAACATAAAGATAGTTTAACAGTCAGCAATAATTCTTAAATAATTAAGGATTAATTCGAAATTTATTAAACATTCTAATTTGCCAATTTGCAATTTTATAAAATTAAAATCTACATATTTTTTAAATTATAGCAAAGATAACAGCAGTTGGTACACCTAACGGTCAAATCTCAAATAAAAATTGTAGCGTAAAATTGAAGACCTGCAAATAATTGATTAGGTTTTAATTCGACTTTAAAATTTTATCGGATTTTTTGTACCTTTATATACGCGGACATTTTATTGATTTATAATAAAATTCAATTCGATCCGGATGTCTATAAAATAACGTTATGGTTTTGGTTGTTTGTAATGCTGCATAAGTGTGGTAACAAATATAACATTTTAGACCACCCACCTCGATCTTAATAGTATATCGTAGCCTAGCTAGCAAGCAAGATCAGTCGAAAATCTAACGGAGTGCTTTTGCTCGGCGTAGAATTTCAACATGACATGGCATGAGGTCTTAACTTTTGTATGATGTGTATACAACTTGTAACCTAAAAAAAAATAATCATAACTTGTCATTTGGTTGTAGTAGATCACTGGAAGATTTCTGAAAAAAAAATGGGTTGTGTCTTCAAAACGTTGGATCTTTGGTTAAATGTTTACATCAAGTTTATAACATTTTGCTTATACATGATCTTATCAACAAGAGAGTAGAATGAAATCCAGGTCGAAAACACTAACAAACTCTTGTTTAGCAAAATTAGAATTTATTTGAAATAAACTGCAAAACATGCAAACATTTTCTGATTTTTCTTTTTACTTACGTACTTAGGTGTCATATAACTAACAATAATTTTTACGGGAGGTCTCATTTATTCAAACACGTTTCATGGTTGTTGAAATAATGCGTGTTTTCAACGAGCATTTATTTTTTCGTGTCATGTTCTCCGAATTGAAACATCGTAGGTGTTTTAATTGGGTACGTTTTTCAAATTCAAAAAGGAACTAATTATTTTTGACGTTATAAAAGTAAAAAAATATTAAAAGCAGCTTGTCAAAATGCTTAAAAAGTAAATGTTTGTTTGATTGTAAACGTAGGCGTTTGTAATTTCAGATCCCTGATTAGAAATTGTATGTTGAAATATTAGAATAAAAAAAACTTTAGTTATTAAAGGTTGAATACTTAGATTTACCTCTTATAAGTAACACTATATTTTCAAAAAAATTAGAATCTTTCTTTTGTAGTTATCACAACACAATATTTTAAGGAATCAGACTTAAACAAAGCCTATTATTAAAAACCTTATATAAAATAATTTTACGTTTAGAAGTTTAATGCGTTTATATTAAATCCACCTAATTAGTGTATACTCGCTTGTGTTGCTTGTGCTTTACTTCAGACGTTTACTGCTTAATTTCTCTTAAAATTAAATTTTATCCAAACTGTGAAGTGTAACGAAGCCACGAGTTAACTCAACCGTGAAGGGGATGGTTTTATAAAGAAAATTTTAGAAAATAACAAAGGTACTAAATGAAATCTTAAATAATTAGGCAGAACCACGGGTAGCAAACTTGTACGAATTTAAATTACAACACTTAAGAAAATAATAGGGAAAGAATTTAAAATGTATGCACGTATTTTTGGCAGATGAAACATTCCTAACGACTAACGAGCAGCGAAAAAAATTACTGCCTATTCTAATTATTTACATAGAGGGTTTGTTCCTTATTATTTTTAGTAACTACGTATGAACATAGGCACAGGAAATTGTTATTGAGAAGAAACAAAATATGACTTGGTAAAAACTTGAGAACATCAAAGTTTGTGAACTAAATGAAAAGTCGCCCAAGAATAGTTAGACATTAAATACTTGTTACAGCAATACACATAGCAAGCATGAATGGAAACTTTAAAAAACCAATATCATATTTAAAAAGCATTTAACGACCGTGAAATATTACTGTACTCTAGAAATATCAGTCATAAATTATAAATTACCGACCTATAATTAGTTCGCTTGATTAATATGGTTTTTAAAAATTATTTTCTTTTAAGTTTCAGTGTTTGAATAGAGGTATGTTAATTTAAAATACGGCTTCCTAGCGTTAAATTGGTAGCTCTATCATTAACTGAAAATTTATGCAGATTTTGATCATTACTAATTAAGCCGAAAAATATTAAGCGTTATGCAGGTGTTTATGTAATACTTTCTGACATATACCACTAGTTTGTACGGTACATAATGTATTGGCTCCTCATTTCCTGTGTTAAACTTTAATCAACAGTTAGAGCAAGTTCGGTGACTAGACCAATTAATTACAGCCGATTGGAGCGCACAGATACGATCTACGTCTTAATTCTTAACATCATCCCTAATCTAATACCTCCGCTAATAACTAAACTCTAAACTTTCCCCGCTTAATCTCGGCTCCGGTGCATCTGCGCTATTCCGATCTCATTAGTAAGCAACAACGTTCATCCTAGCACTAAATCATAGCTGAATTAATTACATTTCATTCCGTTATCAAGCAATCCACAAATCACGGCCACACAATCTGTTAGGGACTGATTTGACTCTAATTACTAACGATATCAGATTGATGGCTTGCTACTGTCCACCACGGAGACAAATTGCCACTGCAAGTTTTAAATTAACATTGGAACACGTAGCGTACTCACCGATGTCCTTCCACGGTTTTCATTAAAGCAGAAAAGCGTAAAAACTTTGGAGGAATAATATTAAAGGCATTCTGGAAACTTTCGCCATTCTATGTGATTGGCAGGATAAAATTCAGATATCTTCCGAAAGAGTTTTACATTTCTGTTTTCTGTAATCTTTTTATTTTAATTGCATAGTTAAAATGTCCCGAAGGTTCCTTAATAATACTGCGTTTGACATTTTAACATTGCTTGCTTTTCCAGAAGGAAACTGAAAAGGTAACACAAGCAGCTTTCATTTAAAACTGTTTCGTGCGTGTTATAATCCCAGTAAAATGAAACTTGACATTTTGTGCCTGAATTGTTTGGGATGTTAAATTAAATTAAAAAATAACATAAATAAATCATTTTAAATTAGTTTTAGAATATGGTGAGCACATGGTGAAGTTGTTTGTTGTTTCAGTTGATCGACGCGAGCTACCGCAGCAGCCCAACTTTCCAGACTTCAGCTGTGATAGTGCTGTGTGCTGTTCTTCTCGGCCTGGCTGTGTTTATAGGCATCATCCTTGTGTGGAAGTAAGTTCATTAATTACTATTAAATTTGCAAACAATCTTTATTTAAAATATAAGACTAGAAGAGATCTATAAATGTTTTATCGCATAAAACTTAGATACAAAATATAAACATAAATGAGATTCATGAATAAGGGAAACGAAGGTTTTCAGACTGCTTACAATAAAATTAATTTTTAATGATGCTGTTATTATGTTATGGCATAGATTAAATAATAGAATAGATACGCAACGGTACCTTTTTATATGTAACCCGAAAAAAATTCTGACATAGAGATGGCAGCACCTTGGCCATCTCTGATCGAGAATGTTTTTTAACCATCCCAGAATAAAACCGATATATCAATAATCCTAACATATCAACAACATTTGATCAAACAAAATACGTACGTTATTTAATAACCGTGCATTAGTCGTATTGATATTAATGCCATGCGAATTCAAGCGTGTTTATAAAATAAGCACGTATAGATATTATTGTATTTATGGATGAAGTTATTTTTGTCCCAGTTACAATTATTTATCTTATGCTTAGAATTTTATTTACTGACTTCGTTTTTTGCTAAACAGCAAATTTGTGGTATAATTATGTGTTAAAAGATTTAACATTTGGAATACAAATAAAAATATGTATGTATATTTAACAATTACAAAAAAAACGCAGTTACGTTGCACAAAATTTCGTTAAACAAAACTAGCGCGTTCAAAAAAAAAAACAAAAATAATGTGTACTGCAAAATTTAGAATTATTGTTTTTGCAATAATTTTACTGACATTTGCAAAACGGAATTATGGCAATAAGACAGTGATGACGGTTAATAAACTATAAATCTTGCAATACGCAATAGACATTATTTTTGTTTCTCCTGGCCAACCCTTATCTAATTTTTTTTAACTCACGGTTTGGCAAAGGATCTTGGAACAGCTGGGTTAAAATTTTAACCTAAGCCCAACAGAACGAATCTAAACCCTAAAGTCGGCAATCGTATACATGAATACATGTTTTTGGTTTTTGAAGGAAAAAACGTATTTATAAAGTTGACAATTACGAACCATATTTGCCCGTACATTACCTTACATTTTCGTCGAATTTACTTGCATTTTCTTTATATGTGCTATTGCAATAAGGCCAATTCAATTCACAATAATACAGGGTGAGTTTTTTTTTTTTCATTTTAAGCATTGGGATCTCGGAAACCATAAGACATTGAGATTCGGTTAAATGAGGAAAGAGTTGTCGTTTTAAGAGCTTAAGCAAGATATGCTTTGTTTTTTGAAAAAAATCCACAGTTTACTAGCTATGAGCAAAAAAGAAATTAGCAATTTTTCTTTAAAGTGTTCTAAAATCGTTAATATTAGAGATACAGAAATATGATAAGAACAAAAATTGTAGATATTTTTCCGCTTAAGAAGATACATTTATTAATTTCCATTCTGCTTCTATAATTTTCGAGTTATAACTCAAACTTACATTTTTTTAAATAGCAGTCATAGTTGGCTTTGACATTTTTAAAAATGACAAATGCTTCTCTTTTTAACGATAAAGGTTTGCTAATTGCTATACTTTGATAAATAAACGCGATGCAGGAATTTTCGTATTATTGAGAGGTAAATAAACAAAGTTTGCCGTGGAAAACAATAAACAAACAAAGTACTGTTGCTCATTGTTTTAGTTGAAATTTGGCAGTTTTGTAACTTCTACAATTAAATTAAAGATGTTTTCTAATCGCGAAAAACTTAATATGGTCGAATGTTTTATTTTTTGTAAGTAATAAAAATAGAAAATAGTGTTCTTGCTGCCGAACGGTACCAACAATTTTATGAAAATCGACGTCAACCATCTGTACCGACGTTCAACAATTTGTAAATTCTAATTCTATTGTGAAAAGATGCCCGTTGTGTGTAAATAATAATGGTGGACATTTTGAACATTTGCCGAGATAGATTAATTTTTTTACATGTAATTACTTCAAAGTAGAAATTTAAATGTAATAATTCGTAGTTTCTTTGCGTTGTTGTTTTATTTGAGGCCCTAAAGTTTTTAGGTGAAACATTATAGTAAACTAAGTAATTACTTTAAGAGGAAAAAAATGTTTTCCATGGCAGACTCTGTTTTTGCTACTCTCAATATTACAAATAGTCCTGTATCGTGTTTATTTGTCAAAGTAAGTACAGCGAACCTTAAATCTCTGCAAACAGAAAAAAATGCACTTTTTAAAAATGTCAAAGCCAACTATGACTGCCCTTTAAAAAAACAAAAGTTTGTATTACAACTCAAAAACCGTAAAATCGAGAAGGAAATTAGTATGTTCATCACGTTAAGCATTAAAATGTCTAAAACTTTCATTCGTGCCATTTTGTTGTATTCCTAATAATAACGATTCTACAACATTTAAATGAAAAATCATTAAATCTGTTATTCGCTCATATCTAGCAAACTGGATTTTTTTCAAAAACCAAAAGCATATCTTGCATAAACTCATAAAACGACAACTCTTTCCTCATTTAACCGAATCTCTATGTCTTATAGTTTCCGAGATCCCAATGCTTAAAATGAAAAAAACAACTCACCCTGTATGTAGAATGCAGAAACAGCTATACCGGGTGTGGCCTGACATGTGAGACATAGGTGAAATGCTTGGGAAATTGAACATATTTATGTCAAAGTCGAAATTTTAATTTTAATTTTCTGCTGTAATTTCAGAAGTTTTCGGGATATTCACACGAAAATTGGTGAAACTACCTTTTTTGGGACGGGAATAATCCGAATAATAATCCGTTCTCAATTTTAATGCAGCTCTTAAAATAATGTTATTTTTGCTACACCTAATACCTTAAAAATACTTCAGCTTTTTTGTAGCTAAAGGCAGATTAAGTATTTTTAAGGTATTAGGTGTAGGACAAATAACGTTATTTTAATAGCCGCATTAAAATTGAGAACGGATTAGTATTTCCCGCCCCAAAAAAGGTAGTTTCACCAATTTTTATATGAATATTACGAAAACTTTAGAAATTACAGAAGAAAGTTAAAATAAAAATGTCGACTTTGACACCCTGTACCTCCCTAAATATTAACTTTTGGACTAAGGTAATTTTAGGTAAATCGTAATATTTTGGCCTCAGGAATCTACTGTTGGTCTGTGACCCATTACTTATGGACCACCCTGTGTAGAGCCCCCAAAGAGAACATAATGTATGGCGCAATATACGTTCTTTTTTTAATACTGTTATTTTTACCTTTAAAAAATTGTTTTAGGGCCCCTTCATGGAGAAGGCCGGCCCTGCGTCTGACAATTTAAGTAAAAGTACAAGAGATGGGAATCATTCTTTGGGTATTTTATGCATATTTTTGAAGTTTAACTTTTTAAGAATTTATTATTTATTTAGCTGTAAGCTGACCAAAAGTTTCAATTTGTATACATATGCTCAACCAGTCGATTATTACGTGATCTGTTCGGGTTTAACTCTATTACTATTTTGTGTGTATATTTACTAAACGTTTACAAACATTATGGAATGGTATTTCGGTGTATCACGCTACAATTAAGAAGTATACGTCTAAATGGAAATAATAGCGTCCGTGCGGGGTAAAGTGAATGCAGTGAAGTTCCTTGAGTTTATGACAAATAGTTCAAAAATATTTTGGGGCAGCACCAATCGAGGTTACCGTTCGTCACCTCCTTAGCCCCCTTGTCTAAGTAGACACGGGTTACACTTTCGCCGGTAACGTGGGATCTCTATTTATATTATTTCCTCTATGGTTATGGTTTCATCAAATTTTGCGTTACTAAGAGAACACTGATTTTTTTGGATAGAAAATTTGTTTTCACCGATCTTTCCAAACTACCCAATGTAGAATAACTTTAATCTTTTATCAAGTATTAAAATAGTGCTATTAAATAATACTTTGCTAATTTGAAAATGTAATATTTGTTAGTGCTATATGTTATACGTATATCCCTTTGGTTTTGCATGTTAATAAGAAGGAAAGCATATCGTATGTATAATACAATATTATTATTATTATTATTAACCTGTACAAATCCCTACATAGAGCAAAGTATAGTTGCAATAAATTAACACTATTTTAAAATTATATGGGGTGGCGGTACGGTAGTGAGTATTGGGTTTGCGCATCGCTCTGCAAAGTTAAGCATCGGTGCCCATGGTCAGAACTTGGACGGGTGACACGAACCAGGCTCAGCTTACTATGGCTCGGTGTGTCCTCCTCGACAAGCTATAGGCCTTAATGGCTTGGTAAAGCTGAATATAAATATATTTTTTAAATTATGCGATAAAACATATACAGTGTCACCGTTAAAGTCCGCATCATATGGAAAAATTTTTTATTATTTAGTTTACGCAAATTTAGATTTCATGAACAGTTTTTGCTTTGAAAATAATGCAAAATGACGTTGACGATTGTTTTTTATCGATCGGCTATACCTGTCAAATTCGACATATTTTTAAAAAAGTTAGAAAATGTTATTTTTCAAAATTTCGAAAAATGTTCAAGGCAAAAGTTGTTCCTTTTTCAGTTTTCTACCCACCTACCAAATTTGAACAAATTTGGACAACGTCATTTTGTATTATTTTCAAAGCAAAAACTGTCCATGAAATCTAAAATTGCGTAAACTAAATAATAAAAAAATGTCCCATATGATGCGGATTTTAACGGTGACGCTGTATTACGTTCAAAACGTCAGCAAATATAAAAATAAACAAAAGCTCATATTTAAATCGCATGCAAAGCATCTAAGTAAATCTCTGCGTAATAATACTTGCTAACGCATTTTTAATTAAAGTCTTTTACTTCTTTTGTATTACTTTTTACCTAAGAAAACACAGCTTATCAACACATTAAAACTTAATTCTGAAGACATTAAAATTCTCGAGTTTTCTGGGAAAATTTAATTTACCATAACATTACGAACGAGTCACTTTAAAAATTCTTCAAAAGCCCCACTTCTGCTCGAAAATTAATTATTGTTCAACTGCGGACGTCGTAATTACACTTTTTAAAACACGCATTTTTTCAAGGATAAATCTTTGTCAACCTTTTAATTGAAGTTTTGTCCAATACCCTTGCAAGTCCCCCAACTGAGATATTTGAACATGGAAATTTTTTAACTGAAACGTGGAATGTTGTTCGTTTACTAAAACACGGGTAGTTGCTTTCAAACGAAGGTAGATATGATAAGAACTTCCCAAAGCAGGTTGAAATTTTAAAACGTCGTTAAGGTGCTTTCTAGCGGCTAATAGGGGTTTAAAGACTGGAGCCAAAAGTAAAGTACTTAAGATAACAAAAGTGTCTTGATTTTTGTCAAAATGTTAAATAGGAAAGCGGTTGTCTACAAGGTTACCACCTAATCGTTTTACGTACCTTTTAAAATTTTGTTGAGGTTTAAAAACATTCAAGTATCATCAATAAATTATGTGGCACCATACAGAAATACAAATCGTCGAATTTTATCAGTTTCCGATTTTATTTTACACCGAGGTTCATAATATTGAAATATGTTACCCGGAGCTACTTTCATTTATTGGAAAATCAAAATTATGTCAATAAATGCGGCCGAAATATGAAGCGGTTACAGGCAATGGCCAAAGTACTCACTCTGCTGTAAACAAATTTATAACACAATATTATTTTTTTGAGGAAATCGGAATTACCGTACATGCACTGCACAACCGATAATTTCCATCAAGTTGATCACATTGTGAGGCCAGGCCGCTTTTCATTATGCTTTTGCAATGAAATATGTTATTTTTCGGTAACACCATTTCCCAAAGTAGTTTTTATCTACTTCGGGGAATATTTTTTATAAATAATAGGCTTAATATAATTAATGTTTGTGTGTAACGAAGACATCTTCACATGCACGCATCGTTACAGCTGAATATGGGAAGTTAATAGCCCTTAATTGCTTTAAAATATTTTTTGTTCTATAAACTCTCTTAATAACTTACTACAATGTTATTCTTGGCATTCGTATCTTAAAAAAATAACTTTAGCTTTAAGAAAATAAACTGCCTGTTAAAGTCCCATTCCGAAGTTTTTTCTAGTGAAGAACAGATGTGTTTTATTTATTTTATAACTTGTAATACGAGTATGTTCCATTTTTTTTAACAAATTTTAATTTGTTAATAAGTCATATTGATAGAACAAGAAGTTCATAAAATTACAGTTTAAGTATGTTCGCAAGGTTACCTTTTAAATGAAATTATTCTTTACATTGTGTCACAGCAAATATCTGGCATCTCCTGCAACAAATAAAATTTGTCTGCGACTCTAAGAATGTAAAAATTCAAAATATATTGTTTTCTAAATTAATTAGTATTTGTCAATATCGAAATTGTATTAGAGGAACAAATAAAACTTATAGTTGTCCTGCTAGATCTTAGCATTTTATTCTGGTCAAACTTTATTACTATCACATTAGGAGACTCATCTTTCTTTGTTGCATTCCTAAGTACCTAATAAGTCGTCAATAATTTGTTTATTTTAATCATGTTTCTTATTATATTATATTATATTAATGTTACCAAATGTACACAAAGAAAGGTCCACAGCTTTTTAAAATATGATTCGATTCGTTTAATGATTGCTACAAGTGCAACAACTTTTTACTAATAAAACATAATTTAGTTGAGGAAAAAGATATCCAATTGCTTGAGTTTATTTAGTCGGCTGCAATATTGTGTATCCAAATCGATTAATATAATTCGTATAATTCTTCTTCTTGTCTATCCACTAAGTACTATTGTATGTTGGCGATCACATTGGAATATTTTTCACGTTTGGCTGCGGTGTGAATAAGATCTCCGAGTTTCTGACACCAGTTCATTTTCGTAAATTTCGCACCCTGGACAGTTAGCTCTCTACTCCTCGTTTTCCCCCTATTTTACCTTTCATAATTAATTGAATTAATTGATTCCTCATAAGGTGCCCGAAGTAAGTTACGTTGAAGCTTTTAATGTTTAATAGCAGCTCCCCATCTTTACTCATTCTTCTTAAGATGTCCTCATTTGTACCCTGTCGGTCCATGGCACCTTGAGAATACAACTTGGTAAAGGCTTCTAGTTTATTTATGGACTTGATCTTTAGTGTTTCTGCCTCCATTCCATGCAGTAATTTACGTAGCATCTAGCATACCGCAATCTTGATTTTAGGCTTATGCCCCTGTTACTTAAGACTTTCCTATATTTAATAAAAGCACTGTGTGCCATTTCAATTCTACACTTTATCTTTGTTTCAGATCCATAGTCTTCGTATAACCAACTACCCAGATATTTATAACGAGTTCTATGCTGCGTTTATCTACATGAACTCTTGCATCTTCGTATGCCAGTTTCCTCTTACTCACAATCATATATTTTGTTTGTATTGACCCAATACATTTTACTAATGCTATTTACTTGGTTTATCATTTGTTGTCATTCTTCAATACTAATAGCTATTAAGACTGTATCGTCGGCATATTTTATGTTGTTAATGTTTCTTTGTTATCTATTCCAGTTCTTCTTCAGATTTCTATTAATTTTCCGTGTAGAACATGGTCAAAAGCCTGTCATAGTCTATAAAACACAGGAAGGTATATTTGTTTACATCTCGACAATTTTGGATTAGTACTTGGATAGCGATGAGTGCCTCTCGTGTTCCCATACCCGCTCTAAAACCTAATTTTTTATAGATTCGATTATGGATTATTCTAAGGAATGGCTGATTAAGCTTATTAGTCTGTGATCATTACAGTTCCTCGTGTTGTTGTTTTTCTTGGGTAGGGTAATAAATGTGAATTTTAACCAGTCAGCCGGAAAAATGCCATTGTCGTAGATCTTACTAAAAAGGATTTTCAGAATGGATAGGTTTTCATCGTCTATAAGTTTAAGAATTTCTGCCGGTAGATCATCTGGTCCAAGCGGTATGTTGAGTGTTATGTTACCCTTCCACTCACCTACGATTATACCTTAAAAATCTAGCGATCATTTTGTAGTTAAGAAAAACAAAACATTGTAATTATTAATTTTTACTTAGATACTGTCGTTGTATAAAATAAAAAACATCAAGCATAATTACCAACAAATAATTAACATTTATTAATATCAAAAATAATTTGATATTATCGGACATTGGTCCCTCAAGCCAGATCTACATCATTGCTTGACATTCATGTTCTAACCACTGGTTTTTGGCTCTTCGTGTATGAGACCGAATTAGTGCATTTAACTGTTGGTATTCGGTGTCGTTTATGTTTTTGTTACGACATCTTTCGTCCATTAGCTGTAGAATTTCGTCTGCCATCCATTGGTTTTTGTGTTTGTTTATCTTATAATCTAATTTATTCTGCGATAAGTTGTTAATAGTAGTTTCAATCTTCTCCCATGCCTGGTTTATATTACATGACGAGCTTGCATTCTACTCAGTTGCTTATTTAATTCGATTTGTAGTTCTGACTTTAAATCGTCATTCGTTAATTTATCAATATCTAGCTTCACTTGACTGACGATAATTTTAATTTGATGTGCGCTAATAGGGTGACGTGCTCTGAGGGAACGTCAGCACCTGTATAAGTGCATGCTTCTGTAACTATACATTTTGTTAATTAAAATAAAATTGATTTGATTTCTTACGATGTTCCCGGCACTGTCCTGTGATAAAGCCTTCTTCGTGGCAGACTTAAGTATGTATTAGTAATTTTAAATCTCTCTTCTTGTCAAAATTGTGTAAATCAGTAACCTGATTTCTATCTACGAAGCCTAAGCCAAAACCACCAGCAACTCCGCTCGTAGGCTCACTTCCAACTTTAGCGTTGAAGTCACCTTGTATTAGAATAATCTCATGTGGTTTGTTTAGCTTCAGTAGTTTACAATGTGATTTTTTAAAAACTCAATTGCAGCAAGCCGTATTCTGTCTTAATAACCTTAGAACTGTCTGTATTAAATCAGAATACGGCCTGCTGCAATTGAGTTTTTAAAAAATCACATTGTACTTCGTCATAGAATTTATTAACGTCTTCATCATTTTTGTCGGATGTAGGTGCATAGACTTGGATTATATTCAGGTTTCGCTTCGATTTTGAATAGCATTGTTCTATCTGAATAGGGTATAAAACCGATGTCAGTTTTGGCAATATCTTTTGTGACAATTATTCCAATTTCTTTTCTGTAGTATTTATCTTGATTGAATAATACATGGTTGTGCTTTCTGTGCAACATTGTCCTGAACCTGGCCACCAAGTTTCGCTTATTCCAAGATTCCAGATTAATCTAGACTCTGGACATGTCATGTCGCAATTTTAATTTTCTTTTTGGTTTTACCTCCAGGGATTCTTAGTACCCACGTATTGCCGGGGACTGAGAGCCGATTACTTATGGACTTTTCCAATCTATAATTAAAAGTAATGAAATAGTAAAAAAATTCAATAATTCTGCGTTTTCACCTTTGTACGCAGTTTGATTACGAAGTTTGTATTGTAGAAAAAGTTAATTATTACATATTCAGAATTTATAATTTATTTCAAATCGTCAGAAATTATTATGTTTGCTGTTAAGGTAGGTACTTCTTTCCAATTATAAAGGTAGTGCTTGATATCGATCTTAATTTATAGATATGGCAACGACGTATCATGATATTTTTACTCGTATTAATAAAATTTTTTAAGAAAGTAACATCAGAACTAAACTTCATTAAATTATCGACGTCTTTATGTTAAAAAGTTTCAAAAAATCGAGTCGTTAGTTCTTTAAACTTTTTGATTTTATTAAGTTAATGATTGTATAATACTTCTTCAGAGAATAAACTCCGCTATGTTAGCTAGATATTATTTATCTACTTTACCTCGCCAAAAATTGTAATAATCCATGTCAAAAGTACGAAATAAATTAATAATTGTCAGTTAATATGATGATTGTATAAAATTAATAATATATCATGAATCTATTAAACTTAGTCGAAATTGTACATAAACTATAAATATTCAAGCTATAAAAATGAATAATGGAAATGGGGCGTTATTGAAAGCGTAATATTAGAAACTGTTATTACATTAATTTGTAATTACGTTAGCAATAGGTAGTAATTGAAGTCACATTTTGCAAAATTTATGTATACAATCAATAAACTGAAAATCACACACAGCTAAATTACCCGGTATTGTGTTATATAACATTTCTGGGGAATTATTCATTTATGTTTGTTCATATGTTGTTTCAATAATTTTCATGTCACGCAATTTTCGCCACGAAAAATTTCAGTTTATGATATTGGTTTTTTTTTTAACATATTTTCTGAGACGTTGCTTGAATATATAATTTGTTTAATTTATATTTTGTTGTATATATTCAGATCAGTGTTGGCATTATTATAGAAATGATATACCGGTTTTGTAATACATGTGTAAAGCTCTGATGAAAGTAGTTACGAGTATATATTATTTCAGTTTACAAAATGCTGTACAGAACAAAGAGTAAATATTTAAAAGGTTCCTCTAAAAATGCTTTTAATTTTTTATTTTACGTCTTTATTTAACAGAATGAAGAAAGAATCGATGTTTTAAATAACATAATCGCTTTGTCTTCAGGGCGCTTTTTAATTATTTCATAAAAGCATGTTATCTTAAAAATTATTAATTACTACCTAAATTTGTGTTTGTCGTGTCATATGAAAACTATTATTAATTCTATTTAAGATTTATTTAAACCATTCAATATATTATATCATATTACTCGAGTTTGCTATGTTACTGTGTTTCTTTATACGTTTTACACCAATTTAGAAAATTAAAAAATTAGGCAACCCAAAATACTTACTAGTAGGAAATTGCTATAACGCCGGAGAACAGTTTACCGGTACTGATATGAAACTAAATATTCAAACTATTTAATATATCGAAGAATATGAGACACGAAGTATATAACATCCATTATCAACTTTTTGCTCTTAAACTAGTTCCGCTTCTATCTCAAAAATTGACTTTTACTTATAAAAAATGTTAGAGAAATATTGAAACATCCAAACCCCAATAACCTACTTTCCTGAAGGATAATAATTACCGAGAGGGTGACATTTTCTGAAGATCCGCGAAGTTCTTAATTGTTCCACCAAAGGCTTTTTTGTGATGATAACAAAAGAAATGTCATCTGGCTCTAACAGATGCCATTGGAAATATATTTCATGTATTTTATACTAACCAACTGCAGGTCAAAAAAAAACTGAAATGGTGTCATTATTGTGTTAAAATGAAAACTAAAGCACTAACATACGTATGTCGCTTTGCAACTAATAATAATAATTTTCTATGATTTGGGTTCGTTATAATTTTGGCATATTTTCTAGTAAAATTAATATGTGTCAGTATAATAAATTATAAATACAATTTGTCCTGATTCAAGTCTCCGAAAAATTACTTGTAGTGATAATTTACAGATACTGTCGTTCTGAAATATTTTCATCCTGTTTGTGATTAATTAGACAATAAAATATAAATATGAAGACTACTTTTTTATTTTACACGCAAATTTTATAGCCGTTAAAATTATTAACAATAAAATTGCAGAATAAACAAACATGTCTTGTAATTGCCATGACAATTAACGTAATTAGTTTAAAAAAAAAAACGCACAAAAAGCTTAAAATTTACATGCAAATTGAGTTGTTAATTTTTTACCCAGAAATTAGCAAAAGACTGTAATTTAAGGTCTTTTTCGTGATACTCTGTGTTTATACCTTGCTTTATAAGCAGTAATAAAAAATGTAGATTAACCTCATAACCTGGTAAAGTATCATGACACATTAAAAGACTTAAAAAGAATTTTTTACGAGTGGTAACAAAATATAAAACAATTAGAGCAGCTTCTGCTTGTGCTTTAAATAAATTTGTACGAAGGTAAAAGAAAACATATTACAGACAAAAGGTGTTTTGCACTTCCGTTAAACATTAACCAATAAACCATCTTGCTTATAGACCGCATTCGCAAACTGTGTAACTTCCTGAATAAACCGTTGTTTTAATAGAATAAAACGTACTAAACTTAGACGTGTCTCCGCTTTAGTTGTCACTTGACACCAAAAACCAAAACTGCTTTCCATCTGATGAAAAACGACTTCATCCTGAGATCAACTTGCATGTCTCTATTATACAGATTGCAAGTTATGCACAAGGTGTAGTTTAATACGAAAATAAAAAGTATAGGCATTTGGAACATTAATTTAAATTATTGTTCTTGGCACTAATGATAATGAAACAAAAGTACCAAAAACATTTTCGAAACTCTTCTACTAATTTGCTTTAGATTTTTTTCCGATTGAGATGAGAGTAATTCTTTTGTGAAAAGTGAACACTTCTGCGTTAATAATTTCTTTCACTTATGGTTGTTGTAATTTAACATCCTCGTTTTTGTAATTGTAATTTTCTCGCTAATTATACAATACATAACGTGAAAGTTTCAGTTCTTCATATCCATAAGTACCTATATCAGTAACCGCCCACTCTAGAAACCATAGGTAGGTGTTGGGTGCTTCAAAGAATTAGTGAAGCCCAAGTTTGCACCTTTTTATCTTTGCTCAGGTAGCAATGTATGATCACACAATAAGGTATGTAAATAATTAATCAGCAGTGTCGCGACTCATTATCGCGAAGTATCTATTACGGACCCCAGGAAGTCATTAGAGAGGTGAGGTTAATGGCGCCCCTTCAACGTTATTTTATCAGACACAAGACGCGACACCCTCATACTATAGACTAGATCATGTTGATTATGTTACAAATGGTGAGACTATTCAAAAGATATTGGTTACAAAATGTGAAATTCAAACTTCGAATTACTAAGTGAATTTTAATGCTATTATATTTGATCTTTCTATTTCAATCTTAGTTAATGCTACAAATTGAAGTAATTAAGCTCTGATGGAATTCTGGGAAATGGTATGCCAATCATGTCTTTTGAATATTTTCTATGATATTAACAAATGCGAAGAAATACCTATTTTAATGAAATTATAAGTACGCCTATTTCAATTTTTTTACAAAGTAATTGAAATTTGTTTTGAAAGAAGTTACATTTCTTGGTGATAAGGGTATTGCGGATATGTCTGAAATATTTGGCCACTACTAAGTGACCACTTCTGGTCTTAAAACTACCGAAATCTGAAACTGTTTCGCATGTTATTCTGATATGAGAGAGAAGTATCTGTATAAATTAGAAACAGGTTTAATTTTCCTCATAACGTTAATAAATAGTGACCACATTAAAAATGGTTTAATATTTAAAAGTAATTAGGGTAAACTAGGTTATGATTATTTATATTAATCGTTATTGCACCTACCATTTTAGCCTCTCATTTACATTACGTAGGTAATAAAATTAAACAAAGAAATTTGGGCAGAAATACATGAAAGTTATAAAAACTAAATTTAAATAAGTCAGTGATTTACCGCGCCTTTTAAATTTTAACTTTTTAGACTTCCGTGGTAAATCTTGATAATCCAAAATTTATTGCTGGTTTATTGGTATAATATTTTCCCGTAAATGTTGCATAACATAAACAAGTCGTTAAAGGCCATTTTTTTGTATAATAATATTTCTTGTTGATCAAATTTTGTTTCCTTGTACACAAAATAAATTTCTGTTGTTTTGCGATATTGCCACTATATTCCAGTTATTTATGTAGAATTGCTTAACATTATCATTGATAAGCCCTTTTAAACATAATTTCTCAGGTAAATGTTTTAATTTTTTGTATTTTTCTTCTAAATTGCTGTTTAAACTGACGTTTTACATTTATAATCGGCAACATTTACTTTAATATTAGCGAAATTTTGAAATCTGAAAAGTAATAGCATATGAAGGTTAAAAATAAAAAAATAATAATAAATAATTGCGTATATTTGTTTCGGCAAATTTTTACAAATGAAGTGAAGCTGTAAAATTAAGTTTTATTTTCATAATTTGGATGTAAACAACGGGAAACCTAACTAAATTGTGTATTGTTCTGGAAACCATCAACAGAGTTGGTAGCCCTGACCAGAACCACATTTTAATCTACCGTAAACTGTAATGGATTAAAAACGAATAACCTTCTTAGGTGAACAGCTGTTTTCACATATCTTTCGTGTCGGAATGTAAACCATTAGTGTTAAAAACAACGGGGCAAAGTTCTAACCTGGCCCGGTATTGATGTTTCCCAAATTAGTTGAACGATGAAGGAATATGTTCCTAGAGCATAAATAAATCCCGCCTCTCAATTACGAAATCTTTTTAAACATTAAAGGACGCCATGAACTTTTTTAGATTCCTTAAAACTGACCAATGCTGCTACAAGCCGTGGTTCCCACTTAACTCCGTCAGCGTTTACAGTGATCTGTCTTACGTGACCGCCGGCCCACTCCAAGTCACTTCCGGAATTTAGAAGATCCCTTTAAAGCACTACTTCCGTTTATATACATTTTTTTATTTGAAGCGACGAACGGTTGTGTTGAATCTTCAGCATTTTAGCTGCAATAAAACACTGATAGTAGCAAATTTTCAGGCTTAATGTTGCGAAAAAGAACAAAGTGAAGTGAAAATAATGGATTTCCTCGGAGTAAATACAATTAAATTCAATTTTCAGCAAATAAGAATTAGTCTTCTTGACGAGTCCTGCTGTAAGTGTTACTTTGAATGCAAATTTTCCAAAGTTTATGGTATATAAATATTTAAATTGGCGGAACTCCGCTCAAACTCTTGCAGTTCCGTCACGGATTCCCTCTAATTGAGTAGAGAGAAAGCGAATTTTCGGCTAGGCGCGTTAATTTTAAGCTTGTGCAACGTTTATTGTTCTCTAGCAACATTCCTCAGGATTAAAAATCCGGGTCAGATTTATTTTGGACGCGTTGTGTGATTCCCACGAGCATTTCTCTGTCGCGCTCCCTTTGTTTTGGACATTTTAGCTTTGTCTTTGGTCCTGGATCTGGGCCTGCTGTTAAGTTATATACGCTTCGCTTATCTCCACTTTGCAATTGAAACAGCACAAGAGTAAAGGATTTATGTTTTCTTCTAGGAGGTTCGGATGGAACTTCCATTACGTTCGAATTAACTTTTTTAACGTTTTTACCTTTTTTTCTAAAGAAACACGGAATAAAGTGTTACTTTGTTATTTATTATAAACAGCACATGTTGCTTATTATTTTTAAAATACTATTTGTAATAAAGCTTTAGTATTGTATTATGATGACGAGCAAAAATATTACCTCAATCTCAACACAAAACAGGACCAAGGGCCGTATTTTTGTCTAGTAGATATTATACATATTTTCATTTTATTACATTTATATGCAGTACGAACTCAGCAATCTGAATACTCGGCAATCCAAACAGAACTTTTTTGAGTTTTGCCACTTTGATAATTCGAAGAAAATCGCGCTGATCCGATTGTTATAAAATTCTTAAACCCTTAAACGTGACTTGTTTGCTTATTTTACGAATTCCCCAAAATAGTTTGGGAATTATTTAGTCTTAGCGGTGATCCAAACAGATTTATCAAAAGGCCAAGTGGTATGCATACCTATATGCTGACATGTTGTACAACACTTCAAAAGGAGGTTTGAGGCTGAACTCCTCAGTTTTATATAAGTTACTTGTTAAAATATCAAGAAGCCTTCTTTTGTTTTGCAGCATGTCTGATATGATGCAAAGAAAATAATTAAATTCCGCCCTAAAAAGGTTATTGATAGGTCAAATTCAGTAGTTTTTCAATGTAAACGAATGCGTTGTAACGTCTTTCTTGTAAAAATCTGCACAAAGTTTGTAGGTTACAATTTTTATTGCTTTCAAAATTTTTACATAAACATGTAGTAGGCACTGTTCTGTTGCTAAGGCAATATTTGCATTTGTTTAAAATTATAATCAGTTGCCAAAATGGTATCTGAAGATAACGATATACATGAACGCGTGTACAAGTTCTTTCAAAAACACCAAAATAAGGAAAAGTCTTTCCTCGTTCACCATTTTACTGAAGAGGGTGTACCAAAAAGAACAGTATAATATATTCCAAAGAGACGGGAAATGGGATTGCCACCATCCAGGAAAGTATGCTCAGTAAGAATATCCAAAATTTTTACTCCAGTGAAAGTAGCCAAAAGCTTGAGGTGGGTTTTAGAAACAATGACCGAATCTCGAGTACCTTTAGCACGTAAGAGTTGGACATTTCAAGTTGTCCGAGAAAAAACAAATATTAAATGCTAAAAAAAGAAAACGGTTCCGAAGAGAACTGTTCAAATTCCAGTTCAAAGCAAAGACAAAATGTGGTCGACTTTTTATATTTTAAAATATTCTCTGAAGGCAGCTTCCTACTAGATGATAAATCGTATCATATATATTTTGACGACTTCACATTATGCAAGAAAAGTGCAGACATTCTTGAACGAATTAAATATAGAATTCATTTTTTTAAAAAAGTGCTTTCGGGGTTATTGTAATTATGTAATTGGTATTACTCTGTATCAGTACAAGTGTTGGCGAATTTATCATTGGCAAACTGTGAATGGAGTACAGTTTGAACCTGTATTCGAGCCACTATTTGACTGCCTTATATTATTCGTTACAGATGCAATAGACCTGAGAATATATTTTTTAGTTTTTTCCAAATTTACTTAAAATTACTCTGCACAGAAAAGTATAGCGGGTTGCCGATACACAAAAATGGAAATTTAAGCTGAGCACAGGCACAGAGCAGTTTAAATTTCCATTTTTGTGTAACGGCAACCCGCTATACTTTCTGCTTAAAAGAATTATTGACACGTCAATGAGATTTGCTGTAATCTTTTATGTGATTATGCGGATCATATTTAGAACCAGTACAAGATTTAAATACTTCCTGAATGCTTGTTATTTGTTGTAACTAGTTTTTTTACATTTCCTCACTTTTTCATAAGTATTTCGCCACCAGTTACTAAAAATATTTGCCGTTTGGCTTAATATGAGGTTTGGCAGAAAAATAATGGGACTGATTTTCTTTACCATTTTATTATTTTTACAAATCAAGGTTAGTTCCCTTGGGTAGCTACACACCGATGTAGGCGTTGTTTCCATTTTTCGTAGCAGTCCTTGAAGGCTTTCTGGATATTATCCAGAATACCAAACTGGCGCCCTTTCAAATGGTTTTTCAGATGGGAAAATAAAAAGACAGATTCGGCGAATGGGAGGGGGGAACCACAGGAATGCCTTTTCTGCTACAAAATTCATTGATGGAAACTGCCATGTGATATGGGGCGTTGTCGTGGTGCGTGCAATGCCTAGTCGTACACGTACCACCCTCTTCCTGAGCGCTTCAAGGACTTTCCGATAAGAATTTTTGATTGGCAGTTTGTCCTGGAGGCACAAATTCCGTGTGGACGATCCCCTGACTGTAAAAAAACAAACAAATGAGCATCAATTTAATTTTCGATTTGTTCATTCTCGTTTTCTTGGGACAGGTAGAATTTGCAGTGTGTCATTCTCGACTTTGGCGTTTTGTCTCGGGGCTGTACTAAAAAATTCATAATTCATAACCATTCACGGCTCTCTCTCAAGGCGGGATAAAAGATCAAGACACACATCTCTCCAATTGGGCCTTTTGCTCAGCCGTGCCGCACACTTTTCTCATGCCCAAATCCCGTGTTAAAATCTGATGGACGGTAAACCGACTGAAATTTACCTCCCTACTGATTATTCGCAAGGTCAATCAATGGTCTGACATCACAAAAGTCCTCACAGTGTCATCCGTGTTTAAGGTTGAAGGTCTTCACGCACGTTTCCTCTTTGAAACTTTACATAAGTCACAGTAGCGGATTTGCCAAGCTTTACACACACTTTGATAGCACAACGTTGCTCAAACTTTTACTGGTCCATTTTCGTAACACAATTTCACTTCACACGCTCTCAGCAATCGCGTAGCAACTGTAACAAGTTCAAACTTGTACTTATTTATCTATTTCGAATGTCCTGATTCAGGACGTTGACGAGGGGGATCAAAGCCACATTTTTAAACGACATGTCGTCTCGAACGTTGTTATGTCCCCCCTTATACTAGGGAAATGTGTTTTCTACAGTGGTTTTCCATTGCCTTCCGCAGAGTTTGTGGCCATGTATTAAGTGTATAGTGTATGTGTCTTGTTACTATGTGAAGTCGACTACTCCGCAGACAGAATCGTTAATTGTAATCAAACGATTAACTGACTTCACTGAGTCAAATATCGACCTCGGACAATGGGGAATTCTTTATAAAAATCCTTACCACTGCGTAAGATTCGAACCCAAGACTCCCAGCGCTCTTACCACTGCGCCAACGAGCTTCTACAACTTGTACTGAGTCGACGGCAAAGGTTATTCTAACTGCCGTGTGAACGGGAGGCAGCAGAATTGTCGATTGGCGCAGTGTTGCCAGTCTCATTATTTTTCTGCCAAACCTCGTATAATTATTCAAAAAACTAATTAAATTTCAAAATATTTTAATTTCGTATGAAAAGAAAGAGATTTGTGTCCGAAACGGTCCGCCATTTCTAGTAGTTTAGTTAGCTAATTGTTTAACCTTTAATTTTCAGCAACTGGCAAAATACGCACGAAAAAAACAAAAAGTACAAAACTTGTCTTTCTATACAATTATGGGGATAATAGCAATTTCTAATGATTGTAAAAGAAATGCAAATTTTACTTAGAATTTTCCCAAAAAGTGATTTATCCCTACTTACGAGTATGTGTTTGTAGTTTGCTTGTCCCAAATCTTTTGAAATTAGTATTTTGTAATATTACGTAATACGTAGGTAGTATAGTGAAGTTACTTTGTTATAATCCTTTTCAAACCTAGAAAGAAGTACAAGCTCTTATAAATCATGCCAGTTCTTTTTACAAAACAGCGTTGTAATTTTTATTATGTGTCTCATAGTGGCAGTTTAATAGTATATTCTGTAACAAGTAACAGACTGTATTTTCTCCACGACCGGAAAGTATGACTCAAAAACAATTAAACCTGAACAAAACAAGCTATTTATTGAAACAATTATATTACATTGTATTAATAATAATTTTTTTAAAATTTAAATTAAAACTTGTCTCAAAACAACTAGGACGCCGCATTTACATCTGACACGGACAGCACACAGTTTTGAAATCCATGGCAATCTATGTATTTCGTTGAGCATAAATATGGAATATTCAATCTGTCACTTGTTATAGAATGAAAATACACATCTGAAGAGTGAGAATTTTTACTTTCTATTATTAAAAATGATTTTGGAATTCTTACATTCACAAATGGTCGTGGAGAAAAAATATTACTGGGCCGACGCTGGTTTTCATAAGCCCTATATAGTTGAGTTGTATTTATGTTTATGTTAACTGTGTATTAAAATAAATTATAATAAACTGTCGCTTTTTAGTACATATTTTTATTTTTGAGCTATACAGTGCAAATTTTGTTACTACGAACATAGCAGACGAATAGGGAATTAAATAACCAGATGTATGAGAACTACAATGTGATTTTTTTAAAACTCAATTGCAGCAGGTCGTATTCTAACTTAATACAGACAGTTCTAAGGTTATTAAGACAGAATTCGGCCTGCTGCAATTGAGTTTTAAAAAATCGCATTGTACATAACTGAACTTCGTGGTTTTTGAAATAAAAATAAGAATATGAATACGAATTACGACTACAAATTTGGATAATTCCAGCCTAAGTGACTAAATGATCCCCTTAATTACGAAATAATACAGTACATATGTTCGCATTTCATAAATTTGCACTGTATAAAAGACTGAATACGTTTTTAATTCAATTTAAAATTTGATTATTTTAAAAGAAGCAATTCTAATCAATTATGTTACTGTCATTTTGTATGAGATAAATACTACATTTTCAATGTTTCAATGGGAATTATTTTAAGTAAGTATACCGTTTTCTAAGTTTGAGACGGACTAGATGAAAAGTCAAATGTTCCTATGCAACCAGAAATATTAGTCTTGGGAGCTGTACACTGAAAGACCATTACTAATGACGTAATGACTAATGACAAAATTAATTTAAATACAGATGCTGTAGAACTAAAATCTTATCATAATTACACGTAACAGATATTGAGCCAATTACAAATAACGGACAGATAAGATACCTAAATATTTTGTTTATAATTTATAGGCTACTTGTTATGTAGTTTACCAAAGAATAGACTATAAGATGCTAAATAATTTTTGATTTAAAAAAAATTATAAATATTCAGATTGTTCTTTTTTATTTCAAGGAAGATTGTTATGCCACAAAATAAACTAACTTGTATTAGCTACAGCTTTGTACGCTTAATATGTTTAACCAATTTTTCACTAAAGTTATTATGGAAACCAATCATTTGAACAATTTACTTGTGGTACATTTAAATTTTATATCTCAGGCATCAGTCAATACCCTGTATAGTTGTGTCTTCGGTAATTGATATTATGATATCATTCATATATGTTTCAAAAATTAAAGTTGTTTCTTTAAGTTTCATATTTTACAATTAAAAAGAAGAATAGTTATAAATATCTAAAAGTATTATTTTAAGTTTTAAAGCAAGTTGAAAATTATTTTGAAACCCCATGGTATTAATTGACAGGAATTCTTATATGTTCGAAGTTTTGCATCATCAAAAAGAGAAACAAATCTGTGTGAAATTAGTGTATGTATTGCTATGTAAATAAATTCCCGTGTTATGCGTTGCGCTTTTGTTTTCAATAAAATGCTGTATGTTAAAAGAAATAAGTACTGAACAACTGCATATTTACTGAAGTCTATAACCGTAATTTTTGGACACGGCGTATATTAATAAAATGCATTGTGCGTGTTGAAAGTAAATATATCAGTATCAATCAACATGAATGCCAAAAAATGTCAGAATACCTGAACACGGCAAGCAGCGTGAGCTCCTTCAGGAAACTCTGATAAATTGTAGAAGCGCCCTTATAAGAATATACATGGAACGAACTCTCTTTTTAATTAGATTAATCCATGAACTGGACTGAAAATTGCTTCTGTAAATTGCCAAACGAAAGGTGAATCTCGTGTAAACACGTGATCATTCATTTCCACGTGCGTTTGTTTACATCTTACGTGAACTTAGTGTAAATTACGGGTTTCTCAAAATACGGAACATATACAAAATAATTCTATAAAGTTATGAACACAACGTAGCACGAAACAGCTGAGCATTACTGAAATATGTATGATAAAAAAATTTTTTAAAATAACAGTCGAAAGGATCAAACGTGCTAGATCAGAGAATATCATAGTCAACAGTAATTTAAAAAGGTTAGCTAAGAATTCTTAATTGTATCGTTAACCAGATTTTGAAAGCAGACTTTTTCAACTTGGATGACTAATGTAATTAGAAAAATATGTGGTTTAACACAGCAAAAAGTAACGATAAGCACACCCTCAGAAATGAAGCGTTAGATAATTAAACTAATTTGTTAGTCTTGTACTGGGATACTTCTTATCTCTTGTTTACCCACCAGGTGTACAAAATAAAGTTTATATACTAACATGGGCTAATTATAATTAAGTAAGCGTACGTCAGCAAATCATTCTGTTTAAATGTGATAGCTTCCGTTCATTTTCGAACCTGCTCATTTTTTCCCAAATATGGATGTAGTAATAAACTACAAGGTTGTTTTAGGGGCTGCTAGCTACGTCGGAGAAGTTTAAAAACAGGTTGAAATACTGGAGTGATTTCGTGATTACATTGCTTACTAATATTTTCTTCCTTTCCTTAAATATTGACTCATAAATTTCCGAAAAGCACCTGAATTTACACCATATATTTTCAATTTCAATTTCATTTACAGGAAATAAACTAACTTTGCTTTCACATAAATTTGAAAAGGACGACATTTACTCGACTCCCTACGCTCTTGCTCTTAAAAGCGTTACATAACCACTGCTCTATAATGTATACCTAATTTCAATGTTCTCAACGCTTCTCCATTCAAACGTCTACGCTTCAACTCGAATTATAAATTTTAATCATAAATATTGCTGGTTCTCGTCATCATAATTTATAATTTATATTTAGTTCCTGGATTAGCATTCTATTAAAAGTTCCCTCGCTTTGTAATTGCGTTTGGAGTGCACAAAAATACACAACCAGACATAAATATGATGATTTCTTGTGACACTTCATTATAAAACCCGTCGCCGGATTTATTATCTTCCTTATGAGATTTAAAGCTGTGCAAGTTGAATATAAAACTAAGAAAGTCGTTTGATTACAACCGAGAAAACTTTGAGGTTGATTTTATGAACCTTTTTTATTTCGTTTTCATTTTATTGTGATTTTAAACGCGATCTTTTATAATTCGATTTAATTATTATTTGCAACAGAAAAAAATGAGTATGAAATATATAATTTATTTCATCGAAGATAAAACAGATTTATCCTGAGTGTTCTCGTTAACATACAGGATATTCAGACCATTTAACCGCACCCCGTCCCGTGGAAAGACGTCAAAACACTTCCCGAATTTACGAGAAAATCTTCAACTTTTAACATAATGTCGAGAAGCCACCAGATTAATAGTGGGCCACATGATAATATTTTAACGGTAACTGCATAATCCCTTACGGAAATCTGAAAACTGAGCTGATTTATGCGAACAGTTGGCCCAACCACTGCCAAGAGGAAAAAACAATTCAAAATTATTGGAAGAGCAAATCTGCGTACCCTGCTTGACCCAATTCGATTAGTTCGTTGATTAAATGGCTAACGAATTGTGTAGTTCCGTTGGCGAGCTCTAAAATGGATTTCTTTGTAGTAAAAAAGCTGCTTTAATTTATGATTTATAGATTTTAGCAATGGTTCTGTAACTGCGGAGAGGACTATGCCCAGAAAGCATAAAACTCCAAGCAACCAATATCATTTGCATTCTAAGTGATAAGCACATTGTTTTTCTAAAATTAAACGCATTAAATCTAGATAAATGAAAGGAAAAATTACGAACCGAAGATTATTTAATGTATTGTACAAGCATTCTTTATAATTTATAGTCAGTATTTTTAACACATAAATACGCTTATACCTAATTAACTGCGGAATTGTTTTACCTGCGTACAACTTATGGTTGAAATTCATTCTAAATTTAGGTAGGGTAATTTCGTCTCAACGGCACACACGAAATGTAACTGAATGCAAACAAAAAATAACAAGAAATACTAAACATATGCGGGGTATCATAGGAAATATCACACTTTTAGGAAGCGTTAGAAGCAGGAAGCTGTAATGGGTTTAAGTTATCTGATACCTCTTTCTCGGAGACAGTTTTTATTTCTATATTGTCTTTGACTTCAGGTACATAACAAACAAGATTTAAGAGGTAACGCATTTATGTAGATCAAACAGCACTTAAGATAGCACCGTATTTTAAGTGCACTAATTTGTCTGCTGAAGTAAACTAAACTAAACTAACCACATATTATATCTCTGCATTTTTAAGTGTTGCTTGTTAAGCTTTGATGTAGTATCGTTTTATTTTCAACTTCAACCTTCTCATATTTTACTTACTTTGGGTGTGGTTTACTGATTAATAAATACGTTTTAGACCGTCAATGTATCTAATTAGCAAAATTTTCAGGAATTTGTTTTGTTAGCTTGGGCACGTGAAGCAATGCGATTAATTATTTTCCAATCGTTTCTTTATTTTTAAATATCATATTTCTTTGTTTTAGGGTGTTTTTATCCAATTCTGCTGTCATGTTATTTTAACAAATAATTTAACGAAATAACCATCTGATTCTGGTATATGATTTTTAACATTTTTGTAATACTCGCATATATTTTAGCAAATACAAGTATGAAAATTGTAACAGCCCTATTCTTATCGCGATAATGCAGCTAATTCTCTTACCGAGACGATTCAGTCTTAATTTATAGCTTTCAGCGTTCCTTGTAGTTCGTACATTATTCAGCAATTAATTTTACGCTTTTCCTTAAGACATTTAAATACCATACTCCGCTTACAAAAAAGTGACACTGTTAAAACTTAACGGTTTTATTCGACTGTAATATTTGTAATAGTCTAAAATGTATGTAATTTCTTCCGTGCAAAACAATAGAAGCCGGATACCTAAGCTGCTTAGTGTTCTTAATTAGGAATTACCATAGTAACAGCGTTGGGCAAGTAATTACACGTGCAACGGGAACAATAAGGACAATAAGGCACTTAGTTGAAACATCTAGCGACAGTAATTAGTACAAGAACTCTCAAGATGTGACTGTTCTACAAAGCACACCCTTGTGCATATTTCTCATCATCAAATAATGCGCCCTTTAACTAAGATATCCTTCACTTCAAACTAATCGAAGAATTTTCTATAAAAAAAAATTTTGATCCTGAAAAAGAGCAAACAGCAATAATTCAATTCCGCGCACGTTGAGGGCTTGTTAAAAAGCCATTTCGGAAAGATCTTAGGATAAAGTAATGACCATCATCCGCCAACAGTTAGAAACTAATGTAGTTGTTAGATAATGTCAATCAGTTTAATGGGTTGCTTTGTTCCAGGCATAAAAGAAAAGTACAAAATTTCCTTCCCTGCAAAAACTCACCCCAAAACAACTGTGATGGCCCCAACACTGCCGGCGTGATATACGAAGACCTTCACGATGTCATGCCTCGGTCTACACCCAGCCACCATCACAATCCTAGTGGACATATCGTTGCGCCTTCAATAGAGGTGAGTTTGCAAAAACTGAAACAATCAAAGTTGAAATCTACAACAGGTATAACACAAATATCTCTGAAAGAATCTTTCAGAATGATACATTTAAAATATATTTATGTAGTTTCACAAGTCTAAGTAATTAGAGAAATAAATATACTTCAGAATCTGATTATTTATTAGTGTTTAAATACTCATAGTTGGTCTTTTTATTAATCTGTTAATTTATTAAAATTAATCACATTTAACATTCGTCAGAAGTCGATATTAAATAGGGTTTTATGTCCACGAATTTTATATAAATTTTCTTAATAAATACATTGCATAATTACAAGGAAATACTTAGCTTTTAATAATTCAGATTTTAGAATCCGTCTCAACTTGTACCCACAATAACTTGTTGGGCCTATCTATCTAACTTTTCATAAAATATGATCTCTTCACTTCACAATTTTATTTATTGTCATAACTCATTCAAATTTAGAAAATTGTAATACTAAGACCACAATTACTACGAAACGTGCAAATACAATATTTACCTAAAAATCGAGCCAGCAAAGACTTTGAGCTACAAAATTCGTTGCTTAAGATTATTATTAAATGAATGTAAAGAAATTTTACTATTGAAAAAAAACTTTTAACATTCGTTCATGAAATATACAGTCTCGCCAGGTTTATTCAACTTCTAATTAATGAAACAACTTTTGGTATTTGAGATGTAAAATATAGATTACGTAAATGACGTAATAATTCAGGGATACTGTTGAAAGCTGTTTCTCTGCTTGCAACTCCAACAGTATAATTTTAGGCAATCGTATTTAATTACAATAGGGTTTATTATATTTTCTTTAAATATGGAAAACGTATGGCAACAATATTATATAACCATTAAACATTTTTGTCTTACTTTAATTCTGAAATTCCTTTTGATACTATTAAAACCAACTTTTTCCCTAATAAAATCACATTCGTAGGGGCTTACAAAATTTAAATTTTAGAAGAATTAAGAATGCAAATTGAAGGGCTATAAGAATTTACTAAAGTATTTTAAGGCATACAACTTTATAAACTTCTTAAAATACAACTTCCCTAAAGGCTACCGATCAACAATTCATTTTAGGGGAAAGTTAATCACTTGTTTGGCAAGTATTTCGCGAAATGTATTTACTCCTCGTCGAGTTATTTTGGAAAATTTGTAATAACACGAAGTTATGAGAATGTTTCTGACGTTTTGCTAACGAACCGTTAAGGAATTTTTAAGGAGAACTTCCTAACTTTACGGTGTTATTTACACATTGTGCGATTTTCAGATCGTTGCAGTTTCATAAATATAAAATGTTACAGAAATCAATACAGGTATTTGGATGATTTCAACTTGAAACTAGCTTAATACATTTCTTTTTTAATATATGTAACAAGGCAATGGAGATAAAAAAGATTACTCTCCTGCATTCAAAGCCTTTTTTGAATTCGAGATGGTTGACCACAGAATTTCAAATTCGTAGAAGAGCTGTTAAGCCATTTTAATTGCCGAAAAAATAATAACGTAGGTCTAAAAAACCTTAAATAGAAGAAAAAGAAAACGCATTAAAAATATTTTATTATGCTGAAAATAATAATTGTTCTATGGCAATAAGGGTGATACTTCAATTCATACGCATTCCTTATGTCAAATATAGCTAAGTATTAAAATTCTTGTATTACTCTCTTAATAGCCAAATTTATTTCGGTTTCTACTGCCGACTCACCCTTGCCGTAAACAGTAACAGCCATACTATAATATTAATAATTCTGGCGATAATTAATATAATATCTTGACATAAACAATGTAGGTTCTGTAATTCTGTCGGTTTTAAAGGAAAATTTACGCATGAACAGCTGTGCAAAGCGTGTTGTGATTTAAATTTGCGTTTATTACTCTGTAACACATTTTAAGCATGTGAGAGGGAGTAAAGTATGCAAGTGAACCTCACTATGCTGGGGGGTAAAACTAAATAAAATTAACTAATCTCAGCAGAATTAAAACGATGGAAACTCAAACGTTTTCCTTTTGCCTTAAGCCTTAACTAAATGCATGCATGAATACTTACACTTACACTTTAAATTGACCAACGCTTGATTATGCTCTGCTAGTTTTATTCTCTGATTTCAACGTGTAGTGAGAGGGTGTGTCATCCATGCGGAAGATCTGAAGAATTTATTTACTCCCCATTTACGAAGTGGACGAAGAACAATTTATTTCTCAAATATGTTATTTTTAGCTGGCTCAAAACTCTTTAGATGGGCCTTGGTCAAAGAGATTTCCACGCTACTGTTTTCAGTTACTCGATTTTCTGCAAATATTCCTTCCCCTAACATATTTCTTTGCATCTATGGGGGTGCAGTGGCGTAACCTTAGGAACAGTGTTAGTTAAAGAGCTCTCTAGGGTAAAATAATGGGAAACAAAATTATACGGGTAAAATAAGGATGTGTTTGAATGAATGTGAACACATCGAATGAAGAAGGAATTTACAGTTTAAAGAATTATAGAGTATTCAGGAAATGATTTTAAAATATTGTAAAAACTATTTCTAATGAATACCTATTTTAGGGTGTAAACGTATTTGTAAAAGTAAGGTTTATTCAAGTAGCCACTATTCTTCCACTTTAATCTAATCTTAGATTTAAAAAATAATTTAAAAAATGTAAACCCTTACAGAGGTTACGCAACTGTTCAACCTTTTTAAATTTTTCTGTTATTAAATTACACATGAGTCACAACACTCTTGATCATAACATAGAATTTAAAAAAAAATAGTGTTCAGATGGTCTGGAAATTTAGATATTCAGATACAGAATTTCCTCCAGATTCTAAAAAAGCAAAAATATGTTCTCGACCCCCCCTCCTCCTCTCCCTCTCGCTGTAGTAGTCAGCCCGTAGGCTAGTTTGTTGCAGCTAACCATTCGGAACAGTTCATGATTCATTCTACATCATATGTCTTCCATTTTTTATTTTGCGTGTTGTAGTCTGGGTCTTCCTGTCGCCTTTCGGCCCTCTATTGTTCCCTCTATTATAATTGCCACTAGCTGGTCACGTCGCTTTTTTATGTGTTTCCACAGACATCGTTCTTCCTCTGTTTTTCTAAAAGCTTCGTCGCTTGTGATTTTATCTACCCAGCTGATCTTTGACATTCTTCTGTAGAGTTTTTTTAGCTTGAAGAATTCTGCAGTTTATTTCATTCCTGCTCCGTCCATCCTTTCTCCATGTTTCCTAGGTACAGAAATTCACGCACTTCTGGTACTATGTTATTTCCAATTTGTATATCAATGGTTCCTTAATAGTTCTTTCCGCATCTTTGTTCTAATTCATTCAGTGATTATTCTAGTTCTTCTTTGCTTTCTCTAAGCATGGTGATATACCATTGACGTATAACAGCATGTCTATTCCTCTCCCTATGTCTTCTTCTTCTAATAGGTCGTAGACCTGTTTCTTCCAATATTATTGTTGTTGTTCTTGTGACACAGAAGTCCAGCTGTCTTTCCAGCGTTTTGATGGTCTTCCGGGTATTGTTCCTGGTGTGTGGTCTCTAGCAATTTTTGGCAGTCTGTGATTGGGCATTCTCGATAAATGGTCATTCCACTCTCTGCGGCGTCTTCTCGTCCATCTTACAACATCTTGCACACTGCATGTCTGTCTTATGTTTTCGTTTGGTATTCTATCGTATAGTGAGTGTCCTGATATGGATCTTAGAACCTTCATTTCCGTGGTACGTATTAGTGATCTTTTGGTGTGCGCGGTATCTGCCCTGCCCTGGCCTCTGCAGCATATGTCATTATGGGGCGAATGCATGTTTTGTAGATTCTAACCTTTGATTCAGTGTTCATATTCTTGTTCTTACAGATTATGTCCTTTAGGCATCCTGATACTGTTGCTGCTTTATTGACTTGAGTTTTGACTTCTGTATTTAGGTTTCTGTCGCTTGATATTTTCACCCCTAGGTATTTAAAACGCATTACCCGTTCAATGGTTTTCTCGTTGATTACTATGTAGGTAGTTTGCATCTACTGAAATCTCTAGATTGTAAGATCTGGCTGTCAGACAGAAGGTATGCATGTCTATCCCCCTCCCCCTCCTATATCTTTGATTCCATTCTGTACGAGGATGGTTCAAATTTAACCCGGATTTTTTTGTAACTTTTTATTTAAACAAGATCTTTACAATATAATTTATCCTACATTTCAGCATATTTCCTTCTAACTCTACACACTTTTGTCATCTCTTTGGAAGCTTCATAATCCGTTCTTTATACATAGAATTTTTTGGCTGAGCGATACGCCAGTTTTGCACAAAATGTATGACCTCTCATCATCTTCAAATCGAATACCACCCATTGCGTGCTTGAGTGCACCAAACAAAATGAAAGTCGCAAGGTGACAAATCCGGACTATAAGGAGGATTTGGAAGTGTCTCCCAGTGTAATTTATCTAAAGTTTCAAGTTTCAATTGGGTGATGTGCGGGCGAACATTGGGAGCACTCCTAACCGAACGCTTCCGTCTTTTCGTCCGAAATGCAGGCTTAACAATTTCGGCGAGCAGCTGAGCGTAATAAAAGGCGTTAATTGTACGACTGACTATCTTATAAAAGAATCTGTAAACAAAGCCCCTTCTGCGTCCCAAAATACAGTGGTCATTCCCAGCTGAAGGGATAACCTTTGCTTTTTTAGGCTTCGGTCAATTTTTGAGCCTTCATTCCATACTTTTTTGAATTCTGGGACAAAACGGTGTACCCAGGTTTCGTCACAGCTCAGTATTGAGTTTAAAAAAGCTTTCATTAATAAGAAATTTAATGATAATTCGCTGCGCAACAGAATTATGAACTGGTTGAACAACAGCATACACGGCTTCTAGATTGTTCAATGTATTATCAGGAAAAGCTATTTCGCCGTATATACAGGTATAATAGGCGGCAAAATTCCGGATTAAATTTGAACCCTCCTCGTATATGTTAAATAGGTAACACAAATAACAATGTATATTATCCTTCTATCTTTATATTTAATGCGAATTGATTTTAGTATGTTGACCTTCCTACCCATATGACCTTGTCAAATGCGTTTTCTAGGTCTATAATGATTGGTTTGTCCTTCCTCATCATCTTTTCGATTAATAGTCGTAATGCAAGTATTGCCTCTTTTGTTCCTGAGCCTCTTCTAAACCCAAACTGATCGTTTGTCAGGTTTTCTTCTATCTTTTGTTCTATTCTTCGATAGATGATCTTAGTTAGAATCTTTAATGCGTGGGTAGTGAGGTTAATTGTATGAACATCTTCACATCTGTTTTCTTAGGGATGGGCACTACTATGGTCGCTGTATAAGTCTGATGGAATTTCGCCACTTTGGTATATTTTGTTCATTAATTGATATAATTTTCTTAGAGTATTTTCTCCCAACCTTTTAATAATTTCGCCGGTAATTCCGTCTACTCCGGGGGATTTATTCATTTTTAGATCCCTAACTGCTTTGTCAAACTACGCTTTTATAACTGCAACGACCGTTTCTTCGTTGTTATCTTCATGTTCTTGGTCTAGAGGGAGTATGTACTTATATGGTATTAAATATATATGTTGTTAAACTTAAAAGTCGAAAGTTAAGGTCATTTTTGAAAATGTGGCACAATTACTGTATGTTAAAAATTGTAATTTTTTTTCTATATTCAGTTCTGTAAATTCAGAAATTAATAAAAAGGAGTAATAAAAAAGACTTTATTGCGTTTATACCCTACATTTCCGGTCAACTGATGAAATAATTTTTAGAAAAATTGGATTGAAGACGTTGAAAGAAATTAAATTTCCTTAGAAGGGAAATCATAACATCGAAATTCCGTCTTTTCTTGCATTTTATTTTAACGCATGATTTCCAACAATTAGATCACCAATGAAAAAATTAAAAAATGAGCCAGGTTAGTGTATGGGATTGCTTTATTTACATGGTAAGCTTTCACCTTATATTTCATCTGCATTTTGACCAAGTTGGCCTTGAATTTCCATTATGATTTACAGGATATTATAAAAGTGATTTTGAAGTTTAAATCATTTTAAGTTATAACTATTAATTGTTTTCGCACAATTTAATAAGGATGAAAACCAACTTTTAGTTAACTAAGAATAAAGAAAAGTCGTGTTATTTATTATTACTGAATCAGTTTTTAATCTTTAGGAAAACCTAAATATAAGAAAAGAACCGCCGTTTAAAATATTCTTAACTTTTGTTACGTTTCTCGTCTATCCACATTTCCTAAAAATTATTACGGCATGAATAATGCGCTCTGGCACAACTCAAATGCCAGCAAATGTAAAAACTTGACACTTTTAACCATTTTTTATATCTTAAATCGTGTCGTACCTACTGTTTTGTACTCATGTCAAATCATCAGTCTTTGTTATACGTATACCGCAGTATAAAATAAATAATATTATTCCACATTTCGCCTTAGGTATGCTAAACTCTTAAAAGTTCAGTTTCCATAACTGGTTTACCAAGTTACAATTATTTCTTCTTAATTGACATTTAATGTAGCAATAAGTAATGGAACTGTCATTCCGAGACTGTGGATAATCTCAGTTATTCCGTTGTTATCTGCGTTTCCATCAAAACTTAGATCTGTTAAAAAACGACGATATCGCGGAACTCATTTCAGGAATTATAAAGTTCTGTTGAATTAATCCATATCTTTTCCGCATGATTGCTCTTGACATTAAAGCTCTCCATTTAATTAACTAATAGATCGAGTTGTGAGCGTTCTCGACATGAATCCTGCTAGTGCAAACTACGGTCGAATGTTCTGTGTTTCTAGCTTGTATTACTACGTTTACCATTTCGTTAATTGCTCTAGAGTTAAATTATATCAACACGTTGCTCAGTTGAAATTATTCGTTGGTTTGTGTCAGCAGGTATGGAAGTTCACTTGCTTGAAGTTGCAGATATACTGAAGTTATATTAAATTGATCGCTCAGTTAATTAAAGTTATTTTGATAATAAGAAAGCACGTACGAAAAGTATCCGTTGTGTTTCGAAGTTTGAAAATTTACTTTTATTTTTATTTATCAGTTTTATGCCAGCTCAGTTTACTTCTTCCTTTTCAGTGAACGCGTAGTCATTCGACTGAATTCATTCGCGACTGAAATGTATCCGTTCTGATCCTACAGCCTAGAGGTGTGTACACGCGTTCTTCACATTCGACTCTTTTTTAGCGGATGTTTTACCCCAACGTAATTTTGGCATTAATTTAGGTGCATACTATGCCACAAAGATATTTTTGTTTGTATTTACGAAGTCGGGTTTACGAAACAGGTTAATTTTCGCTATTAAACTTTAACTAACATTTGGAAGTGCTTACATTCATAGCGAATGAAACAGTTGGTAATTACCTTGGAAGCTGTACTTTACAAAAGCATTATTAAACGTTCTTATTACAACAAATCCCAGGAATTTACATTCATATTACTGTTCTTCTCGTTGCTTTAAACGGGTATTACATTGTCAAAATTTAAATACTAAGACACCAGGGTTAGTTCTTGTACGTATTATAAATTAAAATTCTGGTATTTTATCCTTATATGCATGCACTTTACAATTTACAATTGCTACAAGTTAATTTTTAACTACGGTATATTGAAGCTTGGAGGTAAGTACATAAACAAATACCTTTAAATATCAAAAAATTGAAAATAATAAATCAGAACGAAGTTAATGAAAATTGCTGTTGATAGTCTTCGAACACAGTTCGGAAGAGTGCTTTATCTTTACATGTCAATTCAGAAACAAGATATTTATTTAAAGTTAAACTGCAAAATGAATTCTGTCGATCCACATCTGTTAATTGTTCATATGAAAAATCTTGCGCGGATGCTACAGTGAAATAAATTTCAGAAGTATCCCTTAGAAAACAAATAATGGAAAGATGTATTAGGTATCTAATTTTATTAGGGGTTATAAAAATTTTCTAGAATGCGAACTTCAGTGTAGTTTAATATATTTTTATTAAACAGACTGAGCTAAATTAAGGCTAAACACACTTTGCCGTTTAAAGAACTTTAACGCAGTTTTTATATGTTGTAGACAGAATATTTTCTAACTAAATAAATGGGAAGAAGTAGTAAATATAAAACATTGTCAGAACGTTTCTCACTTCATGTAATAATTCATGTTTTTAATTGTTGCTACCTGGTTGGGGATGTGGAGAATGTACTGCTACTTTAAAACATTAACCATGTGAATGATACAGCTGATTGAATATATTTTTTCTATAGCAGCTGTTAAAGTGCTACTTTATCTATTAATTTGAGTAGATAAAGAATCA